>JALGBA010004080.1:0-599081 GCA_023970755.1 Azemiops feae
AGAAGGGAGTGGAGTTTATGGAGAGGGGGAGGAGGAGGAGGAGGAGGAGGAGGAGGAGGAGGACGACTGTGGGGGCCTTGGTGGTCTCTGAGCTGGGTGGTTTTCTTGCAGACGTTTCATGACCCAACTAGGTGACATCATCAGTGCTAGAAGGGACTGAACAAACCCTACTTCCCTCTAACACTGATGATGTTAACTACTTGAGTCATGAAACGTCTGCAAAAGACACACCAAGCTCAAGACACACCAAGAACCCTCCTCCTCCTCCTCCTCCTCTCCACAAACCCCCTCCCTCCTAGCACTGATGAAGTTACCTAGTTGGGTCATGAAACGTAAGCCAGAAAGCACCAAGTACCTTTTCCTCCTCCCACTCCTCCTCCTCCTCCCCTCCTCCTCCTCCCCCTCCTCCTCCTCCTCCGATGATGTCACCCGGCTCAGAGAGCACCAAGGACCCCTCACTGGAACCCTGACCCACAAAAGGCCTTCAGCGTTTGTGTCCCTGCTGATTAAACAACAACTTCTTGCAATTAGACCCCGAAAATGTCTTCATTCAACATTCCACCTACCAAATTAATAAGTAAACAAACCAATTTTAATAGAAGCCAAGGCACTCATTGATTTCTCGCCGTGCTCCGAACAAGCACAGGATAAAAACCCAATCGGTACTGTAAAACAATAGTTTAAAAACACAGCAGAAAGAAAAAAGCCAGAGTGTCTAGTTTGGAAAGGGCCACATTCAAACCAGCCTTTGTGCATTCAAGTTAATGTTCCTTTGCCCCCCCAAAAATTACATTGGCTCGTGCGAACGCAGCTAACTCAGCTAACCCGGGTCCAGCTAAGAATTTTTTTGCCATGGGGGGGGCACAAGGAGCCTCTCTCGTTGTCCAAAAAGCGAATAATTTTAATCACACACACACACACACTGTGACAGTGAGAATCAGCCTTGCAAAACCGAAATGACAGACAATCCGCATTCCCACACACTGCAGCTGCAGCTCACCAAACCTTCATGTAACCTCGATCAATATAACCCCCCCCCCATCTGTTCATCCAAATGTTGGCTTTCCCCCTTCCCTCCCCCCCCCGTCCGAACCAGCTTATAGATCAAACGCAAACCAGGCAGCGAAGAGAGCAATCCCGGCGGCCGAACCATCCAAGCTGCGCAGTTGCCCCAAGTGGGTAGGTGCATAGGATCCCGCGCAAAGCCACTTGGCGCTCGGCGCCTGGCCAGAGCGAGGGCGCGGACCGGGGACATCCCGGGGACCCCTCTCCTCTGCTCCCCTTTTCTTTGCCCCGCCCACTTTTCCAGGCCATCCTGCGTTTCGGGGTGTGTGTGTGAGAGAGAGAGAGAGAGAGAGAGAGAGAGAGAGAGACTGACTTCTTGGAAGGAGCGCCCCGTCGGGAGACCCGCTGGAAGGACGCACGGCCGCCCTCCTCTTCCTCCTCCCCTTACGACCTGATGCCCCCCTCTTCCTCCGCGGGACTACAACTCCCATCGCCCCGGCAGATGCGAGCCAGCCCCACCAGTAGCACCCGACGGACTGCTTCCCTCTACCGGGTTGGATAGCCCTGTTGCGCGAAGAGGGGGTCCGAGGGGTGTGAAAGCAGGGCCGGGCAGGAGACATTCGGGGGTCGCTTAGGTGGGGGCCCCTGCCTCGTCCCTCAAGGCCACATACCCCCCCCCCCGCAAACAGACGATGCCGGCTGGTGGGACGGGAGGGCAGGAAAGAGGAAAGGGCGGCTGGGTCCGAAGGATCGGGCCGGGAGGGAGGGAGGGAGGGAGGGGCAGCCGGGATCAAATACAGGAAGGGACCCCCCCGGGCCCCCCCTTTTTTTTTCTTTCAAACACCCCCCGCCAAACAAACGATGCCGGCTGATGGAACGGGAAGGCAGGAAAGAGGAAAGGGCGGCTGGCTTCCAAGGATCGGGGCGGGAGGGAGGGAGGGAGGGAGGGAGGGAGGGGGGCATCGGGGGGCCCAGATGGGGACCCCCGCCCCGTCCCTCCATTCCACCCCCCACCCACCCCAAACAGATGTTGCCGGCTTATGGGACAGGAAGGCAGGAAAGAGGAAAAGGAGACTGGGTCCCAAGCATCGGGCCGGGAGTGAGGGAGGGGGACATCGGGGGGTCTGCCCCATCCCTCAATTCTACCTCTACCCCCCCCAAACAGACGGGGCGCGTCCCCCTCCCCGCTGGAACGAGGCGGGAAGGCAGGAAAGAGGAAAGAGGCTGGCTTCGAAGGAGGGGGGTGAGCGAGGGAGGGGGCAAGATGGGGACCCCCGCCCCGTCCCTCAATTCCACCCACCCCCCAAACACATTACGCCGGCTGATGGGACGGGGCGGGAAGCTAGGGAAGAGGAAGGGGCGGCTGGCTTCGAAGGAGGGGGGGTGAGCGAGGGAGGGGGCAGCCGGGGCCAAGAGGGGGACCCCCGCCCCGTCCCTCAATTCCACCCACCCCCCCAAACACATTACGCCGGCTGATGGGAGGGGGCGCGAAGCTAGGGAAGAGGAAAGGGGGGCTGGGTCCGGAGGATCGGGGGGGGAGGGAGAGAGGGAGGGAGGGGGCAGCCGGGGGGCCCCCAGATGGAGACCCTCCCCCCGCCGCCGCCCAGACCGGGGGTCCTGCGCCCACCTGGAGCCTCGCAGACCGACCGCGCCTCCGCCACCGCCGCTTCTGCCCGCGGGGGGCTCGACAGCTAAGCTGGGTCGGGCCGGGCCGGAGCCGGGACCGGGACCGGACCGGGCAGGGGCGCCGTCTAGCCCAACCGAGCCGCCGCTCACTCACCTGATCGGCCAGCCGGGCCGCCGAGCTTCCGCAGGGAGGAGTCGAGCCGGACCGCCCCCGACGACGGGCCGGCAGGTGCCTCCCTTCCGGGCCGGGCGGTGCCGCGCCGCGCAGCCGGGGAGCCCTGCCCGCCGCCCCGGGCGCCCTTCGGGGGTCGCAGGACGCTACCGGGGCTCGGCTGGGGCGGCAGCTGCGGCTCTGGGGCCGGGAAGCCGGGCTGGGGCTGCGGACCGGGAGGCAGGGAGTCCCAGGTCGGGCGGAGGAGAAAGACAACCCAGTTTAGATCGGGGTTCCCCTCCACCGAGACGGGAAAGCTCCGGAGGGGGGGGGTCTCTCAAGCTGGGCAACTTTCAGGTGGGTGGACTTCAACTCCCAGAATTCCCCTGCCAGCATGGTTTGAGATGGGTGGATTTCAACTCCCAGAATTCCCCTGCCAGCATGGTTTGAGAGGGGCGGACTTCAACTCCCAGAATTCCCTAGCCAGGATGTTTTGAGATGGGCAGACTTCAATTCCCAGAATTCCCCTGCCAGCATGCTTTAAGAGGGGCAGATTTCAGCTCCCAGAATTCCCCTGCCAGCATGGTTTGAGATGGGTGGACTTCAACTCCCAGAATTCCCCTGCCAGCATGGTTTGAGATGGGTGGATTTCAACTCCCAGAATTCCCTAGCCAGGATGTTTTGAGATGGGCAGACTTCAACTCCCAGAATTCCCCTGCCAGCATGCTTTAAGAGGGGCGGACTTCAACTCCCAGAATTCCCCAGCTGGCATGCTTTGAGAGGGGCAGACTTCAACTCCCAGAATTCCCTGGTCTACCTGCTTTAACATGGGCGGACTTCAACTCCCAGAATTCCCCAGCTGGCATGCTTTGAGATGGGCAGACTTCAACTCCCAGAATTCCCTGGTCTGCCTGCTTTAACATGGGCGGACTTCAACTCCCAGAATTCCCGTGCCAGCATGCTTTAAGAAGAGTGGACTTCAACTCCCAGAATTCCCCACCATCTAAAGTTGCCAAGCCTGAGCGACATTGCTCCAGGCACTGGGAAATGACCTCAAGAGCTTCTCATAGCTGTCCCAAACAAGTTGCTATATTAAAAGAGGAGGGGGGAGCAGGCAGGAGCCCAAGGCACCCCCCCCCCCCGAGCAATACCTCTGGTTGAATCTCTCCCACTGTGGAGGAAGAAAGTGGGGGGGTTGCTTTTCTGCAATGCTCGGTCACCTGGGCTGACGTGTTTTATAAATGCATAAATATATCAGAATTGATATTTGATATTCTTGCCCTTAAAATGTCACTGGATGGAGCTGGAATGTCAAGAGGAACAGACCTCAATTTGCAAAAGAGTTGCATTGTTTATTGATTCTATTTATTGGTATCCCTTTTTTTATTTTTACAAATAACCCAAATAATCATATCCAATGTACCTTCCTCTTTCTGTTCCTTACAACGACGACCCTGTGAGGTGGCTTGGGCTGAGAGAGAGAGGAATTGGCCCAAAGTCACCCAGCCGGCTTTCGTACCTAAGGTGAGACTAGAACTCACCGTCTCCTGGTTATTGAGCCAGTCACCAAGCCAGTTTTCATGCCTAAGGCAGAACTAGAACTCACCGTCTCCCGGTGATTGACCCAGTCGCCCAGCCAGCTTTTTTATACCTAAGCCAGCTTTGATGCCTCAGTCAGGACTAGAACTCACTGTCTCCTGGGGATTGGCCCAAAGTCACTCGGTCGGCTTTCATACCTAAGGTGACACTAGAACTCACCGTCTCCTGGTGGCTGGACCAAAGTCACTCAGCTGGCTTTGATGCCTGAGGCAGAACTAGAACTCACCGTCTTCCGGTGATTGACCCAAAGTCGCCCAGCCAGCTTTTTTATACCTAAGCCAGCTTTGATGCCTCAGTCAGGACTAGAACTCACCGTCTCCTGTTGATTGGCCCAAAGCCACCCAGGACTGAAGCTGGACCCAAATTTGGGATGCAACTAAATTGTTATGAGCAGTTTTATAATCCAACTCCTGATCCAAAATGCCCCCCCTTCCCCCCTTTGGTGAACGTGTTCAAGCAGAGGCCACTTGAGGCTTTTACCAGGATTCCTGGTCTGAGCAAGGGGGTAGCCTAGATGGCCTCTGGGTTGCCTTCCAATTTTAGGACTTAGGACCTCAGCTGAGCCCCAAAGTTTCTGTTGCTAAGCCAGACAGTTGTTAAGTGAACCTCGCCCCATTTTACGAGCTTTGTTGCCACCGTTGTTCATCGAATCACAGACGTTCGTAAGTTAAACAACTTGGTCGTTAAGTGAGTCCGGCTTGCCCACTGACTTGCCGGAAGGTCGAAAAAGGGGATCACGTGACACACACACACACACCCCGGGACTCTGCAACCGTCAGGAATATGAACCAGTTGCCAAGCGTCCGGATTTTGATCACCTGACCCTGGGGATGTTGCAGGTTGTTAAGTGTGGAAAAACGGTCACTAAACGAACCGCTGTTAAGTCGAGACCTAGCTTTAAAAGAGGAATGCCAGCTTCTCTTTCTCAAGAGAAGGGCCTTGGCAGGGAAACCACAGAGTTTACACTTGGGTAGTCCAGGAAGAGGCTGGCACGGAAGGACAAGGCGGGTGTGTAATTTCCACAACCGAGATCACACTTCCTGGATTGAATTAAACAGGCCGATCTTTGAGGTTTTAATTCTCACCTTTGGCTGCATGAGATTGTGGGAAAAGGATCAAACTTTGTCGGGCCGATCTCGGAAAAAAAAGCTCAAAAAACAGGAGCCGGTTTGGCCCCCGAATCGGTGGGCTGAATTGGAAAACAGAAAAAAAAGGAAACGAGAACGAGACAACATGAACGCAAGGAAAATGCACACGGGGGGCTGCGATGTCCCAAGGAGTTGAATATGACCTCGGGAGGCAGCACAGAACCGGCACGGCCAGATCCCAAAAACTAAGCAGAAAAAATGGAGATGGTTGATGGTTGGGATGGGAGACCACTAAGAGATCTCTTAGGAAAGCAGAAGGACCGTCAAATTCTTGCAAAAGTGGAAGCTGACCTGAAGCCACCTTTATTTCGATCTTTGAAACGTTGATAAATCTGAGCTGAATTATGTTGCTCCTTGCGAAATTAGGGAGGGAGAAGCTTTACTGGTTGGATGGCTACCTGTCAAAGGGAGAAGACACCAGCAGCCCTTAGAAACTCAGTTCTCTACCCCTCCTGGCAGAACGAAGGCAGCTGTCGGCCCCTGCAAGGTTGGTGGACATCCCAACACTGTGGATAAGCAAGGATATACCGAACATATATAAAACAACATAATATAGTATTCTTCATAATATCTAAAATGTAAAAATATTGGGATGATGTATGTGAATGAAAAGTTTGGAATTTAAAGGTAAATTAGGCTGAAGAGAATCCGGACTAAGGAATGACTAAGGGGAAATTAAGCTTGAATAAGAACTTTGAAAATAAGATATATAGTGATTTAACAAATTAACTTTTACAAATATAAGTGAAACATAAACTGACCAGAGAAGATGTTACAGGTAGATGTCATAAGATAGATAAGCAGTATGGTATTTTTATAACGTATGAAATATGAAAACATTGGGATGGTGTATCTAAATGGAAAATCTGGATATTTAGAGGATTAATATGGAGCAAATTATGACTGATAAGAATGGTTTGAATATTAAGGGGAAATTAAGCTTAAATAAGAACTGAGAATAGGATATATGGTGAACTAATAAGATGATTTTTAGAAAAATAACACAAGTTGATAAGAAAAAATGATATACATGGATGTTATTATTATTTGTACAAACATGAAAAAAATGTTTATATTTAACCATTTATGCATTGAAAATATTAAGAATGATATTTGTTTAAGGTTGAAGAAGGAGAATACTATTGGGAGAAGGGAAAATCAAAGAAATACACAATTAATATACTAATTATGGAATTACAAAAATTATTATTGACTGTTAATTAACTACTATTGTTTCCCCCCCCAAAATACATGCTGTACACTAGGCACTAAGGATTGTCACTGTAAAAAATCAATAAAACATTTCTAAAAAAACAACAGTCTTAGACTTAGAACAGTTCGTTTAGTGACCGTTCAAAGTTACAACAGCACTTAAAAAAGTGACTTATGACCGTTTTCCGCACTTATGACCATTGAAGCATCCCCATGGTGTCACGTGATTTACATTTGGACGCTTGTCAACTGACTCATATTTATGACGGTTGCAGTGTCCTGGGGTTCACGTGATCCCCTTTTTGTGACCTTCTGACACAAGCAAAGTCAAGGGGGAAGCCGGATTCACTTAACAACCGGGTTACTCATTTAACAACTGCAGTGATTCACTTAACAATCGTGGCAGGAAGAATGACGCAAAACTCACTTAACAGGAATTTTGGGCTGAGTTGTGGTGCCTGTATAACAAAAGCAATGGCCACAGCAGATGCAAATCGCAGCAGGAATGTAGAATGATGTTTTGTAACACAAACACAATATGTTGTTCTAGGGCTTTGCGTCTGCTGTGGCGTTTTGTTCATTGCTTATAATCACTTGGACCGGAGCGCTTGATAACTTCATAAATCAATCACTGCCAGGGTACCTGGCCCTTTAAGGGCTGGCCACGCCTTCCTTTCCTCCCACCCGGCTCTGCCCTTCACGCGATTGGTGGCATGCAGCAATGCCTACGGGCCACTGAGATTTGAGTGAGGAGAGGCCCACCAATCAGAAAGCAAAGAGCCAACTGGCTAGTTTCCTCTTGATACGTGTTCCACCCAGCATGGCCCATAGAGATAGAAAAATTAAGAGTGGCACGTGGTGCTGCCATTCCCGTTGTGAAGACAGAATTCCAGTCTGAGCTGGGCAACCTGGAGATAATAATAATAATAATAATAATAATAATAATAATAATAATAATAATAATAATAATAATAATAATAATAATAATAATAATAATAATAATCATAATCATAATCATAATCATAATCATAATCATAATAAAATAAAGTTGGAAGGGACTCTGGAGGTCATCTAGTCCAACCCCCTGCTCAGGCAGGAAACCCTATACCGTTTCAGACAAATGGCTGTCCAGTTGCGCTCTCAATTCCCACGAAACTGTTTGTGTTGTTAAGCGAGAAATTGTTAAGTGAGTTTTACCCCAGTTTACGACTTTTTTTGGGGGGGGGCGCCACAGTTGCTAAGCGAATCGCTGCAGTGGTTAAATTAGCAACACGGTTGTTAAGTGAATCTGACTTCTCCATTGACTTTGCTTGTCAGAAGGTCACAACAGGGGGGTCGCGTGACCCCGGCGGGAGACTGCGACCGTCATAAATACGAACCGGTTGCCAAGCGTCTGAATTTTGATCCCGTGGCCCTGGGGAGGCTGCATTGGTCGTTGAAACAGTCATAGGTTCCTTTTTTCAGTGCCGTTGTAACTTTGAACGGTCACTAAACGAGCCGTTGCAAAGCGAGGACTGCCTGTATTCCGTTCTTCGTAGGAAAGATGAAATGAAAAACGCTGGTTCCTGTTGACGATTCTCCCGTTTCTGGGGGGGGGGGGAAGTAAATAATCTACCAATTTGGTTCTTACAACTGAAAGCGGTTTAAGGTCCAGAAAAAGAAACTCTGGCTGATGTGGGCGAGGCGGAGGAAATGGCCACAAACTCCGGAAGTAGAACTGGAAGAGGAACCGAAAGAAACAAGAAGCTTGTTTGGGTGACGCTTTTGATTGGTCAAAACTGAAGATGGGAGGGCTGGGAGAAGGAACATGGGGGTGCTAACGTTTATTTATTAGATTGTTATCCTGCCATTGTTATTTTTATAAGTAGCTCAAGAGGGTGAAGATACCCCTATCCCCTCCTCCTGCTTTTCCCCCCCAAAACAACAACCTTGCCAGGTGGGCTGGGCTGAGAGAGAGGAATCGGCCCAAAGCCAGCCAACCAGATTTCATGCCCAAGGCAGGACTAGAACTCACCATCTCCTGGTGATTGGCCAGCAGCCAAAAAGGCCAATGCAAACCTGGGCTGCGTTAACAGAGGGACAGAATCAAGATCACGTGAAGTGTTAATACCACTTTACAAGGCCTTGGTAAGGCCACACTTGGAATACTGCATCCCGTTTTGGTCACCACGATGTAAAAAAGATGTTGAGACTCTAGAAAGAGTGCAGAGAAGAGCAACGAAGATGATCAGAGGACTGGAGGCTAAAACATATAAGGAACGGTTGCTGGAATTGGGTATGTCTAGTTTAATGAAGAGAAGGACGAGGGGGGACATGATAGCAGTCTTCCAGTATCTCAGGGGCTGCCCCAAAGAAGAGGGAGTCAAGCTATTCTCCAAAGCACCGGAAGGCAGGACAAGAAGCAACGGATGGAAACTCATCAAGGAGAGAAGCAACCTGGAACTAAGGAGAAACTTCCTGACAGTTAGAACAATTAACCAGTGGAACAACCTGCCTCCAGAAGCAGTGAATGCTCCAACACTGGAAGTTTTTAAGAAGAGACTGGACAGCCATTTGTCTGAAATGGTATAGGGTCTCCTGCCTGAGCAGTGGGTTGGTCTAGATGACCTCCAAGGTCTCTTCCAACTCTATTATTATTGTTGTTAGTGTTAGTTGTTGTTGTTGTTGTTATATAAGGATAAATTTCCTGACAGTGAGAACAATTAACCAGGGGAACAGCCTGCCTCCAGAAGTTGTGGCTGCTCCATTCCTGGAGGTTTTCGAGAAGATATTGGAGACATTTTTTTTGACATGGTATAGGGTCTCCTGCTTGAGCAGGGGGGGGGGGGTTGGACTAGAAGACCTCCAAGGTCCCTTCCAACTCTGTTAATTTTGCTATTCTGGTGATGACCAAGGAATAACCGAGGTTGCCACCCCGACTGGGAAGCATGCAGATAACCAAGAACAATAATTAGCCATTTAGCGTGAAAGAAAGAAAAAAACTCAAGTATCTTTGGGTATGAGAGTAAGAGAAAGGGGAAGGATGTTGTCGATGTGAACGGAAGAGGTCCCGACCTGCGAAGTGGATGCATGTGTGCAGAAAAGGGAAAGTTTTGGGTCCTGTTATGACTGCCTGGGCTAAAATACAGGTCGGGCAGAAAGAGAGGCTGACAGCTAAGTGGCTGAGCGTGAAACGGGAAACCCCCAGGTGGGCGAATGTCCCAGGTTGAGCTCCGGCTGGGAACGGTCGGAGAATCTTGAGTTCTGAGGGAATGCAGCACTGAAGGAAAGAGCTGCATGGAGAAACGGGAACCTAAGGATGTTTAATTACTTAATATAGTTAGAACTCAGGGTCTCTTGTTGCCTCAAAGTCAGCCCTTCCCCCCGCCATTCGCTCTCAGGGCCCTCCGTCCGCTGGTGACTGACCCACAGTCTCCCCGCTCCCCAATGGCTTCCAAGGCCGGGACTGGCGCCCATCTGCTGGGGGTTGATTCGTCCACCTCCTCCTCCCCTCTTGCTCCTCCTTCCCTCTCCCCTTTCTCCCCCTCCTTTTTTCTCCTGCTCCTCCTGCTCCTCCCTTCTCCCCTCTTGCTCCTGCTTCTCCTCTTTTCTCCTCCTTTTCCTGTTCTTCCTTTTTCCTCCCCTCTCGCTCCTGCTCCTCCTTCTTTCACCTCCTCCTCTCCCCTTTCTCCTGCTCTTCCTGCTCCTCCCCCTCTGGCTCTTGCTCTTTCTCCTCTTCCTTCTCCCCTCTCCCTTTTCGCTCCTGCTCCTCTTCTCTTCCTCTCTTCTCCCGCTCTTCCTTTTTTCTCCCGCTCTTCCTGCTCCTCCCCTCTTGCTCCTGCTTCTCCTCCTTTCTCCTCCCCTCTTGCTCCTGCTCCTCCTTCTTCTTTCACCTCCTTCTCCTTCTCCTGCTCTTCCTGCTCCTCCCTCTCGCTCCTGCTCTCCTCCTCTTTCTCTTCCTCCTCCCCTCTCCCCTTTCACTCTTCTCCTCTTCCTCCTCTCTCCCTTCTCCTGCTCTTCCTTTTTTCTCCTGCTCTTCCTGCTCCTCCCCTCCCCTCTTGCTCCTGCTTCTCCTTTCTCCTCCTCTCGCTCCTGCTCCTTCTTCTTTCACCTCCTCCTCCCCTCTCCCTTCTCCTTCTTTCTCCTGCTCTTCCTGCTCCTCCCCCTCGCTCCTCCTCCTCTTCCTCCTCCCCTCTCCCCTTTCGCTCCTCCTCCTCCTCCTCTTCCTCCTCTCCCTTCTCCTGCTCTTCCTTTTTTCTCCTGCTCTTCCTGCTCCTCCCCTCTCCCTTCTTGCTCCTGCTCCTTTTCTCCTCCTCCTCCATCTTCTTTTATCTTTACTTTATCTTACATACTATATTTTATTTTAATTTAATTTAATCCCAATGTAGCTATTTCATCTTACTTCCTCATTTTATTCTATTTTATTACGGCTGGTGCTCTTGCTTTGAGAAGATCAACTGACCAATCAAACGAAGTATATAGGATTGTAGTATTGGTACCCCAGTAATTATAGTTAAAAAAAAATTATGTAATCTTTTGATATTTACCTCAGCCCTTGCTGAGCTTCCTGTAAAACGATTTACCCGTGGAGCTGTGTTGATAAGGACAATTCCTAATAACTAAAAGTAAAAACTTGTTCAATAGGTTCCCCTTTTATCTGTCAATTATACTTCGTACATTTTTTTTTTTTGCTAAATACAGGTAGTCTCCTTCTTGGAACACTGCAACCGTCATAAATGTGAATGGTTGCAGAGCAGCTGAATTTTGATCATGTTGAATACGGGGATGTTGCAATAGTGTGAAAAACGGTCATAAGTCACCTTTTTCAGTGTCATAAGTGTGAATGGATACTTAATGAGCTGTCATAAGTCAAGGACTACCTGTATTATGTTCAGTTCACTTTGATAACTTAGAGGTTTTATTTTAAGTTGTATTATGGGTGCAGTTTGGGGATTTGTTATAGTTCTCTAAAAAAAACTTTAAAAATGCACCCCCGAGGGCATCGTAGCTGCACAGATGGAAGGAAGCAGAACAGTCTATTTGCAGAAGGGCGTCAGGACACCTACAAAGCCCCTGCAAGAGCAGTCACGCAACACACGCACACAACCTACACACATCACAACAGGGACTGGGCTAGCCCGCTAGAGGGTCTCACATCAGCTACTCCTCCAGGTGTTCATTCCCATGACGGAGACGGGATGGCTACGCAGAGCGCTTCCTCAGGAGCGGCTCCTCGCGTCCGCGCCACGAAACTTCTCCCACCCACCAGACGTAACCCCACCCCCCTTCCCGCGCCGCTGCCACGGCGGCAACTGCGGGGCCGTGGCCAGCGAGCGCCCTTTTATAGTCCGCTCCGGGGAGGGGCGGGACCCTCGGTCCTCCGGCAGCCAATCGGACGGGCGTGGCTGACGTCGGCGCTCGCCCGCGTCGGCCTGGGCCGCCGTCACGCGGGCGCTCGCGGGCGTCGCTGCGCCTGCGCGGCTCCTCCCCCTTCTCCTCCGTCGTCCGCCGGCGAGACTCGCCGCCGCTTCTCCTCCGTCGTTGCCGCCGACGGTAAGCGGGGACGGGCGGGCACCGGGCGGCGGGGGATGTGGAGCGATTTCCTGCTGAGTTGAGCCGGGGGGGGGGAGGAACGAATCAGACAGCTCGCCCGCTCTCCGGTCCCGGCGTTGAGGATGGGGGGGGACTACACCTCCCATGCTCCGCGGCTGCGGCGTATGGGTATTGTAGTCCTCCCCATCCCTCCTCTTCCAGCCCGTTCAGGCCGCAGGGCTCTCGGCCAGCGCCTCCCTCCCTCCCCTCCCTCGGCCAACTCACCAGCCTGGCCGGGTTCCAGCTGCGAAGTCTCCCGGCCCCCTTGGACTCCCGGCCCCATCGTCCCCAGCGGGCGGGGTGCGGGGCGGTGGGAGGGAGGGGGTGGGCCCGAAGCCCTCCTGTTTGGAAAGAGCCGGTTGGAAAGGTTAGGCAGAAGGGGACAGCCAGGCTGCGGGTGTATGTGTGGAGAGGTGGACCCCCCCATATCCATTTGGGGGGGTCTGGAGGGGGTGGGGGGAGTTGATCTCCCTCGGCGAGGGGTCTCCTTTGCGTCCGCTCCAGATCAGGTGAAGCCAAAGAGGGTCAAGCTGAACCTGAGGGTTCCCTAGCAGCTGGAGGAGGGGTCACATCTGGGGTCTTCTGGGGGGGGGTCCCCCCTGATGGGGCATGCCGGGAAGGGTTTGGGGAGGGGTCCCAGGAGGGCCTGCTGACCCCTGAATCTGAGGACAGCCTTAACCCGGCCTGGGGGCAAAGATGAGGGTCCTGAGTAGCCTCTTGCATCCTCTCCAGCTGTGAGTGACATTGGGAGTGGATCTGCTTTCCCCCAGGAGAAGGTTGGACCTTTTTTGGGGGTGGGTGGGGGGTTTGCCCTGATCCCTGCTCAGAGGGAGGCCAGCATTGACCCCCCCCTTCGGTCCGATTGTCCCTGTGATCAGCCGGAACCAGTTTGGACCCCGTTGTTCTCGGGGCGAGCTTTTATTTTACACTTATAAAAAGGTAACTTGAAGACTTGTGGACTTCAACTCCCAGAATCCCCCAACAAGCCATACTGGCCGGATTGTCCCCGTGGTCAGCCAGAACCGGCTTGTGCCCAGTTGTTCTGGGGGAGCAGAGCTTCTGTTTTACAGCTGTGTGTTTGTGTAGGTCGGGGGTCTCCAAACTTGGCGACTTTAAGGCTTGTGGACTTCAACTCCCAGAATTCCCCAGCTGGGCTCACCTGATTCCACCTTCCCAGGCTGGTTAGTAGAGCCTCACCATGAAAAGGAAACTAAAATGTTTATTATAGACAGGTAGTCCTGGATATATCACCACAATTGAGCCCAGATTTCCTGGGCTAAACAAGACAGCTGCTAAGTGAGTTTTGCCCCATTTTACGACCTTTCGGGCGACAGTCATTAAGTGAAACACTGCAGCTGTTCAGTTAGCCACACGGTTGTGAAGTGAATCTGGCTTCCCCCACTGATTTTGCTTGTCGGAAGGTCACAAAAGGGGACACGACCCTGGGACACTGCCACGGTCATAAATAAACACTTGCCACGTGTCTGAATTTTAATCATGTGACCATCGGCTGCTGCAACGGTCGTAAGTGTGAGAACTGGTCATCGGTCCCTTTTTCCGGTGTCGTGCGAACGGTCACTAAATGAATGCATGTAATGTGAGGACTACCTGTATATTCGGGAATACGGGCTGAATGTTCAGCTCTTCTCCAACTGTCATCCCTCGCCAGCTCTTCCGGAAGTAAAGATTAATTCCTTATCTCGTCCGTTCCCAGTTTGTGCCTCTTGTTAATGAGTGAACAAGATGCGATCACCGGGTCCGTGGATCGGATGCCCAGCTTAATGGTGGCTTATTTCCCACGCATTCTCAGGCAGCGACTGGCTTCCAATAACCCACCGTAATAAAATCCATTCACATTTCTAACCAGTGTCCTTGGTGGAAAGCTTGCTTAGTGGTCGCGCTTTGAGCAACGTGGATGGTGCTCTCCGTTGATTATGTTTTTTTATTTTATTTTATTTTATTATTTTATTTTATTTTATAGAATAGAATAGAAACTAGGGAATAGAATAGAATAGAATAGAAAATAGGGAATGAATAGAATAGAATAGAAAATAGGGAATAGAATAGAAAATAGGGAATAGAATAGAAAATAGGGAATAGAATAGAATAGAATAGAAAATATGGAATGAATAGAATAGAATAGAATAGAATAGAATAGAAAATAGGGAATAGAATAATAACTTTATTGTCACTTTGTACACTAATTGGCATACATTAAAATGAAATTTTGTTGCATTCAGCTCTCAAAGGGTCACCACCTCTGATACACACTTCATCAATATGACAAAAATAAATAAATACAGAATTATGCATATACCCACATATGTTATATGACACAGAGAAACAACAGTCTAGTTCGGGTTATGTATACGTGTGCATGGTGAGAAAAATCTTGCGAGTTTACCAGACGGCATATATTTTATTTTCATTTCATTTCATTTTTATTGTTTTATTTTATTCTTTTATTTTATTTTATTTTTGCTGCTTATCCGGCTATTTAACTGCTTTTAGTGCTTTCTGTGGTTATTAATTTCTTTATTACATTTATTTGCTTGCCCGCCTCATATTGAAACGACTCTGGAGAGCTTATGGCACTGTTTGTCAAACCTCAGCAACTTTACGATGGGCGGATGTCCGACTCCCAGAATTCCCCAGCCAGCAAAGCTGGGGAATTCTGGGAGTTGGACGTCGGCCCATCTTAAACTTGCGGCGGTTTGAGGAACACTGGCTTGCAGCGTTGAAGCATTCAAATCCTAACGGATCAATATTTCCAAAAACGATAAAACAGAAATCGCAACTGGTGGTGGTTTGTTTTCAATTTTCGATACAGACGGTCCTCCACTTACGACCACAATTGAGCCCAAAATTTCTGTTGCTAAGCGAGACAGTTGTTAAGTGAGTTTTGCCCCATTTTACGACCTTCCTTGCCACGGTTGTTAAGTGAATCACTGCGGTTGTTAAGTGAGTCACACGGTTGTTGCATAAATCTGGCCTCCCCGTTGGCTTGGCTTGTCGGAAGGTCGCAAAAGGGGGTCACGTGACCCCGGGACGCTGCAGCTGTCATAAGTACATGCCAGTTGCCAAGCCTACGAATTTTGATCACGTGACCATCGCAAAGGCTGTAAGTGTGAAAAAATGGACATGTCACTTTTTTGAGTGCCCTTGTGACTTCAGTCGCTAAACGGACCGTTGTGAGTCGTGGATTACCTGTACACAATTTTGTATTGTTTTCAACATCTTTTAACTTCCTGAGTCGCCCATCCGACTGTTTTACTCTGCTTTCACAACTTTTGTGTTGGGTTTTTTTTTGTGTTGCTTTCTGCATTTTTATCTTTCGGCGCTGCTCAGGTTCGTCGTAGGCAATGAGATGGACAGGACTATACAGGTAGTCCTCGACTGACAAAAGTTTCATTTAGTGACCGTTCAAAGTTACGACGGCACTGAAAAAAGGGGACTTAGGACCGTTTTTCCCACGACCTTTGCGGCATTCCCTCCGTGGTCACGTGATCAAAATTCAGACGCTTGGCAACTGACTCGTATTTACGACGGTCGCAGCGTCCCGGGGTCACGTGATCCCCTTTTGGCGACCTTCGGACGAGCAAAGTCAAAGGGGGAAGCTGGATTCACTTAACGACCATGTGACGAACTTAACAGCTGCAAGGATTCATTTAACGACCGTGGCAAGCCAGGTCGTAAAAGGGGGGAAAACTCCCCTAACAAATTTCTCACTGAAGCAACATCAATTCCGGGCTCAGTTGCTGTCGTAAGTTGAGGACCACCTGTAGTAAACAAACCTAGTCCCATATATTGGGTGAACCCAGGACCTTTGCTGTGGGATCATATAAAACCCCTTCTGGAACCCGGGGCTGTTCCAGGGACAGGTCTCCCTCCCCTTTCTCTCATGTTGGCCTGCCTCGATGGCAGCAGCTGGATTTGTGATCCCGAAAATAGCACAGCGTGGAATGACAGCAATCCACGGTCCTCAAAGGTCCTCGGGAAGATGTGTGACATTTGCAGTCACAATTTGGGATCTATTGGCAGCAAAATGTCAATTGTCCAAGGCTTTCTTTTGGCATTGTGTGTGTGTGTGTGTGTGTTGGGGGGGCGGGCTGCCCCTTGTCCTGATGGGCTGGTGGAAATATATAAGTTGGCTTCTGCGGAAAAAAGAGTTCCCTGCAGAAATCTAAAAGGATCGGAGAGGGTATAAATAGATCCGTAGGCTGGAATGCGAACAGCGTGGTCCGGATCTGGGGAAAGGCGTGTAAGTCCTTGGATAATTCCAGAATTCCCCATCTGGCATGCTTTGAGATGGGTGGACTCCAGCTCCCAGAATACCCCAGACTGCATGCTTTGAGATGGGTGGACTCCAGCTCCCAGAATACCCCATCTGGCATGCTTTAAGAGGGGTGGACTTCAGCTCCCAGAATCCCCCAGACTGCATGCTTTGGGATGGGTGGACTCCAACTCCCAGAATTCCCTATCTGGCATGCTTTAAGAGGGGTGGACTTCAGCTCCCAGAATCCCCCAGACTGCATGCTTTAAGATGGGTGGACTCCAACTCCCAGAATTCCCCATCTGGCATGCTTTGAGAAGGGTGGACTTCAGCTCCCAGAATCCCCCAGACTGCATGCTTTGAGAAGGGTGGACTTCAGCTCCCAGAATCCCCCAGCCAGCATGCTTTGAGAGGGGTGGACTTCAGCTCCCAGAATCCCCCAGCCAGCATGCTTTGAGAGGGGTGGAATCAACTCCCAGAATCCCCCATGGCTGGCTGGGGAATTCTGGGAGTTGAAGTCCACAACTCCTTAAAAGTGGCCCTGGTTTTGGACATGCCAACTTAGATATTTCCTTTGGTCTGTCCTGGTTCTTACGAGGTCTCAATATCGCCGGGTGACCTTCGGTTCCGGCCTTTGGGGAAGGGGGGAAACATCTCCTCCTCGTCCGTTTGAGCCACCGTCTTGGTGACCCCCCCCAAATCAGTCAACTCCCTTTCTGCTGCTTGAATCCCACAGGGCCTGAGCATGGTGCTGGGCGTTCAGCAAGTCGTGGGGTACCTGGCCCTGTGGGCCCTCTGCGCCCAGGGCAAACCCACCGAGAAGAAGGAGCGTGTCCACCATGATGCTCAGCTGAGCGACAAGGTCCACGACGACGCCCAGAACTTTGATTACGACCACGATGCCTTCCTGGGGGCGGACGAGGCCAAGACCTTTGACCAGCTGACTCCCGAGGAGAGCAAGGAGCGATTGGGGTAAGAGGAGCGCTTCGTTGAGTGTCAGCTTAAACTGGATTTGTCTGACACCATCCTGCTTGGGTGGTGGGGGGGTTGGACTAGATGACCCCCAAGGTCTCTTCCAGCTCTGTTATTCTGTTCTGTTCTGTTCTACTCCACTCCATATTCCTATTCCTATTCTTTTTTTTAAAAAACAAGTTTTATTAATTTCCCATTTTTACAAAGCTTCAGGTATTAACGAAGCAACTTGGTGATTGGGTAATACATAGTCCAATAACACGCTTTTCCATACATGTGTCAGTTTACATCATCAAAAACTTCCTCTCTGTTTCCCTTAGTTATTATACCAAATTTCAAAAATACGTTGCTAGTTATAGCTCAATCATTTGAAACATTTATCGACAACTTTTGATTTATATGCCTTCAGATCCTGTTTTTAACTTTTATCTGATTTCAATTACAGTATTCCAGTTGGCTTAATGTCCATAGTATTTAGGTTTCGGATAACACACGGTTCCCTTAGTTCATTACAGACCTGTTCTATTCTATTCTATTCTATTCTATTCTATTCTATTCTATGCTATGCTATGCTATGCTATGCTATGCTATGCTATGCTATTCTGTATTTCTATTCTATTCTATTCTATTCTATTCTATTCTATTCTATTCTATTCTATTCTATTCTATTCTATTCTATTCTATTCATTCCTTATTTTATTCTATTCTATTCTGTTCTTATTCTATTCTATTCTGTTCTTATTCTATTCTATTCTGTTCTTATTCTATTCTATTCTATTCTATTCTATTCTATTCTATTCATTCCTTATTCTATTCTATTCATTCCTTATTCTATTCTGTTCTTATTCTATTCTATTCTGTTTTTATTCTATTCTATTCTATTCTATTCTATTCTATTCTATTCTATTCTATTCTATTCTATTCTATTCTATTCTATTCTATTCTATTCTATTCTATTCCAGCGGTGTCAACTCGCAACGTCACATGACCTGTCGTGACGTATTGTGACTTTTTCCCCATTGTCTGCAATGGGGTGGGCGCGGTTTCACCATGACGCATTTGGCCCGCGGGCTGGCAGTTTGACACCTTCTATTCTATTCTATTCTATTCTATTCTATTCTATTCTATTCTATTCTATTCTATTCTATTCTATTCTATTCCATTCTATTCCATTCCATTCCATTCCATTCCATTCCATTCCACTCCACTCCACTCTAGTCTACATTGTATTCTGTATTCTATTCCATCCTATTCTAAATGGAAGGAGAAAGTTCCTGACAGGACAATTAACCAGTGGAACAGCTTTGCCTTCAGAAATCGTGGGCGCTCCATCACTGGAGGTTTTTAAGAAGAGACTCGATATCCACCTGTCTGAAATGGTCTAGGGCAGGGGTAGGCAACCTTGGCTCTTTTATGACTTGTGGACTTCCACTCCCAGAATTCCTACGTCAGCATGGCTGGTTCAGGAATTCTGGGTATTGAAGTCCACAAGTCATAAAAGAGCCAAGGTTGCCTACCCCTGGTATAGGGGCAGGAGGCTGGACTAGAAGACCTCCAAGGTCCCTTCCAGCTCTATTCTATTCTAACTCTAATTATTATGACAGTCCTCCACTATTTGAGGGGTTCCCACAGAGAAGAGCTGGGGGTCCACCTATCCTCCAAAGCCCCTGAAGGGCAGGACAAGAAGCAATGGATGGAAACCTATCAAGGAGAGAAGCAACCTAGAACTAAGGAGGAATTTCCTGACAGTGAGAATTTAAACTGAGTTTAGCTCTGGAAAGCGTCTCACTCTTCTCTTTAGCTGGGTGTCGTTAGTTTCCAGAATGAAGTTCCGTGTGTGTGTGTGTGTGTGTGTGTGTGTGTCTGGCTCTCCTAGAGGGCAGTTTCCTTAAAAAACAGGAAGTCCTCGACTTAACGACCATTTATTTAGTGACGGTTCACAGTTAACGGCAATGAAAAAAGGGACTTAGGGCCTTTTTCACGCTTAACAACCATTGCAACATCCCCACCATCACGTGATCAAAATTGGGAGACTTGACAACCGATTCATATTTATGACGGTTGCAGCGTCCCAAGGGACACGTGATCCTCTTCTGTGACCAGCAAAGTCAGCGGGGAGGCCCGATTCACTTAACAACCGTGTTACTAAGTGAACAACTGCAGGGATTCACCTAAGAACTGCAGGCAAGCAAGCTGGCGAAATGGGCCAAAGTTCACTTAAACAACAAGTCTTGCTTACCGACGGAAATTAGGGGCTCCATTGTGGTCGTAAGCCGAGGACTACGTGGCGTCGCCGAGGCCTGTGCAAATTAAGTGTCACACCTGGCTCATCATGTAGGGTGGGACGCAACCTCTGCACACCAAAACCTGGATCCTTTCCAGCTCCTTTGCTTTCCTTGCTGTCTTTCAGCCCGAATTCTTAATTCTGCCTGTTTTCTCAAGGGGAAACTCGCTGGAATTAAACTGGTTTTTCCCCCCTAGTTAGTATGCATAGCTCTTCTCTGTGTTTCTTCGAAAGCTGCACAGCTGATCTGTTAGTTTGCTGACACGCAGGTAAATGGCCAGTCTAGAGAAAAGAAGGACTGGGGGGGACCCGATAGCAGTCTTCCAATATTTGAGGGGCTGCCCCAAAGAAGAGGAGAGGGTCAACTTATTTTCCAAAGCTCCAGAAGGCGAGACAACGGATGGAAACTAATCAAGGAGAGAAGCAACCTGGAACTGAGGAGAAACCTCCTAAAAGCGAGGACAATTAATCAGTGGAACTACTTGCCTCCAGAAGTTGTGGGTGCTCCACCACTGGAGGCTTTCCAGAAGAGACTGGACAGCCGTTGGTCTGAAATCCTATAGGGTCTCCTCCTTGAGCGGGGGGCGGGGGGGGTTGGACTAGAAGACCTCTAAGGTCCCTCCCGACTCGCTGATTCTGTTATTCTATACTCCCAGATCAATTAACCAGTGGAACAGCTTTGCCTCCAGAAGTTGTGGGTGCTCCATCACTGGAGGTTTTTAAGAAGAGACTGGACAGCCACTTGTTTGAAATTCTATAGGGTCTCTTGTTTGAGAAGAGGGTGAGACTAGAAGACCTCAAAGGTCCCTCCCAGCTCTATTCTAATTGATTGATTAAATAATAATGAAAGTCTAGCAGAGACCAAGCTGCAAGTGCTTTCTTCGTCTTCATTTGAGCACACTTAAAAGAGGGGCTGGGTATGCGCACTTGGGAGAGAAACCAGCATATTAATTAATGTCCATTAATACACTGCTGCTTTCCCCAATGCGCATAATCCCTTTGGTTTCATTGCATCAACTCATGAGAGGCCCGGAAGAAAGCAAGGACTTGGCTAAGGCCCTCTGCTGCCCTCCCTCCCCCCTCCCCCTCCCTCCGTGCCCAAGTGTCAGATCACAGGAGTTGACAACTGTGGTTATATTTGGCTCTGAATTCTGATGCTTCTGTTGTTCCAGACTGTGGGGCTGGGGGTTGGGGTGGAGAGGCAGGATTATGGGCGCTTGAATCCGCTCTTAACACTCCACTTTTTCTTTTTCTTTTTTCTTTCTTCAAATTTATCACCTGGGCCATTTGAGAAGGAAATACTCTGCGGATCAGACTTTCTAGTTTTGGATTAAGCTATGATTGATAGATTGATAGTTGATGGATGATAGATACGTTGAGTGGGTAGATAGATTGGTAGAGATGTTAGAGATAGACAGACAGACAGATAGAGACAGACAAAGAGAGAAATACAATAATAGATGGGATAATAAATAGATTAATACAGAGAGAGAATAATGATAAATAGAAAGATAGGATGAGATAGATAGATAGGATGAGATAGATAGATAGATAGATAGATAGATAGATAGATAGATAGATAGATAGATAGATAGATAGATAGATAGTAAGAAATGGTATGATAGACAGACATAGAAAGAAAGATGAGAGATAGAGATAGTAAGAGGATAGAGAGATGGTAAGATAGATAGATAGATAGATAGATAGAGATAGATAGATAGATAGATAGATAGATAGATAGATAGATAGATAGATAGATAGATAGATAGATAGATTACACATGTATCATGGATGGATGGATGGAGATATATACATATATTCTATCTATCATCCATCCATCCATCCATCCATCCATCCATCCATCCATCCATCCATCCATCCATCCATCCATCCATCTATCTATCTATCTATCTATCTATCTATCTATCTATCTATCTATCTATCTATCTATCTATCTATCTATCTATCTATCTATCTATCTATCTATCTATCTATCTATCTATCTATCTATCATTTCAACCTACCTTTCTAATATCTACTGTGCCTGTCTGTCAGATACTGTGCCTGTCTTGTCTGTCCGTCCGTCCATCCATCCATCCATCCTATATCATCTATTTATCATCTATGTGTCTACGTATCTATATCTTCTATATATCAGCTATCTTCTATCTCTTCTACCTACCTACCTACCTACCTGCCTATCTCCACTGCACATATATAAAACAGACTTAATGCAATTAAAAAAGAAGCAACCAGAAATTAGAAAACACCAACATGATGACCATTTATCTCAGGGGTGTCAAACTCGCAATGTCGTGTGACGTGTCGTGACGTATGGCGACTTTTTTTCCATTGCTGCCAATGGGGTGGGCGCGGTTTTGGCATGACGCATCCGGCCCGTGGGCCGGCAGTTTGACAACCCTGATTTATCTCAACCCCTACCTAATGGGATCCACCATGAGGTCCTGTTGCTTTTTCATCCTATATGCTGGTGTTTGTCAAGCTTTAAGATGAGCGGACTTTAATTCCCAGAATTCAGGCTGGCTGAATTAAACCGGACTGAGGGATTCTGGGAATTGAAGTCCACTCAACCTTAAACCAGACTGAAGGATTCTGGGAGTTGAAGTCCATTCCTCTTAAACCAGACTGAGGAAATCTGGAAGTCCAAACACCTTAAACCAGACTGAGGAGTTCTGGGAGTTGTAGTCCACCCATCTTAAAGCTGCCAAGATGGAGAGACACTGCTCTGGTGGGCCATGACAATTAAACTGGCCTTTTGGGGTCTGGTCTTCTGGTCCCTCTCTCCTTTTCCCCAGCTCCCCAACCCCACCCTCCCTGTGTCTCCCCCCCTCCCCGTGCGCCTGCCTCCTCCTCCTCCTCCTCATTCTCTTTCTGCCTTCCCCACAGAAAAATTGTAAGTAAAATCGATGCCGACAAGGACGGCTTAGTCACGATGGAAGAGCTGAAGGCCTGGATTAAGTTTGCCCAAAAGCGCTGGATTTTCGAGGACGTGGAGCGCCAGTGGAAGGGCCACGACCTCAACGGGGACGGTCTGGTTTCGTGGGAGGAGTATAAAAACGCCACCTACAGCTACGTCTTAGGTAGGTCCACTCCCCCCGGCTGACCCTCTGCCCCGCTTTTGTCTTGTAGCGCGATGGTGGGCAAAATAGACACGGATAAGGATGGGTTTGTGACCGAGGGGGAGCTGAAGGACTGGATTAAGAAGGCGCAGAAGAAGTACGTCTATGAGAACGTAGCGCGCCAGTGGCAGGAGTATGACTTGGACCAAGATGGCCTCATCTCCTGGGAGGAGTACAGGAATGTCACCTATGGCACTTATCTGGGTAAGGGGCTAGTGGGTGGGTGGGTGGCTGGAGGCAGCCATGCTGGAAAGCAGCCCTTGACCGGGGGTTCAAAGCGAGGGCTGGATGCACAACTCTCGGGGATGGGGTGGTGAAGCCTGCAGGGGCTGGACTGGTTGACCTCTTAGGGACCCTTCTCAGCTCTAGGGTGCTGCAAAGGGCCGAGGGGGTATGTGTGTCATGCTAGGCCTGTTTCCCGCTCTCCCTTTTAAAGTCAAATGCAGTGAAACTGAGGCCGGATAGTCGCGTTCTCTGGGATAGGATGGTGAAGCCTGTAGGGGCTGGACTGGATGACCTCTTAGGGACCCTTCTCGGCTCTAGGATTCTGCAAAGGGCTGAGGGAGTGTCCTGGGGCCCCCACGCTTCCCGCTCTCCCTTTTTTAAGTACAAATGCAGAACGCTAGGAGTCAAACCGGAAGCCGGAGAAGTCGCCTCCCAGGGATGGTGACGCCTGCAGGGGCTGGGCTGGATGATCTCTGAGGGGCCCTTCCCAGCTCTAGGATTCTGCAAAGGGCTGAGGGGGGGGCAGTCATGCTGGCATCTTCAAGCATGGCTGGCCAGGGGATTCTGGGAATTGAAGTCCCCAGGCTTAATGTTCATTAGCATGCTGGCTGGGGGATTCTGGGAGTTGAAGTCCCCAGGCTTAAAGTTCATTAGCATGCTGGCTGGGGGATTCTGGGAGTTGAGGTCCCCAGGCTTAAAGTTCATTAGCATGCTGGCTGGGGGATTCTGGGAGTTGAGGTCCCCAGGCTTAAAGTTCATTAGCATGCTGGCTGGGGGATTCTGGGAGTTGAGGTCCAGGCATCTTCCAGTGGCAGAGGTTGGAAAATATAGCTGTAGAGAGAGCATTGTGTCTCCTTGTGAGCAAGTAACGTTTTTAAGGCAGCTTCTGCTTTCGATTTTATTAAGCCATCCAGGGAATGGTGGCTTCTCAGTTGGGCCCTGCTTACTCGGCCTTGCCGATGGGCCTAGCCCAGGGGTAGGCAACCTTGGCTCTTTTATGACTGGTGGACTTCAACTCCCAGAATTCCTGAGCCAGCCATGCTGAGGGGAAAGGGAGAGGTTTCTAAGCTGAGCCAGGGCTGGCTGAGGAATTCTGGGAGTTGAAGTCCACGAATCATAAAAGAGCCAAGGTTGCCTACTCCTGGTCTAGGAGGCTCACCGCTTAGAACAGGAGGACTTAGGACAGGGGTAGGCAACCTTGGCTCTTTTATGACTCGTGCACATGGCTGGCTCAGGAATTCTGGGAGTTGAAGTCCACGAATTATAAAAGAGCCCAGGTTGCCTAACCCTGTCCTAGCCACAAAGCGTGCATATTATTGCCGTGTGCAGATAAACCACGTCCTTGGCCTGACTTTTGTGGGGTCACATAACCAGGGACGCCAATCCGCACGCGCTCCCCAAGGAAACATAATCCCGAAGGAGATAAACCTGGAAAAGCAACTTTTCCAGACAACCCCCCCCCCCAAAAAAAGAAACCCCTTGAAAATTGACCCTGGTTTTATCATCAAGGAAAGATTTCCTGACTCGCGAACGTTTCAACTGGCAAAGGAGCCCCCCCCCCATCGATTGCGTTGTAATAATACAGGTAGTCCTTGGCTTAACGACTTCCTCGTCGTAAGCCGAGGACTACCTGAACTGGGCTGGCTAGACCAGGTTGTGCCACCTTTGTGAGGAGGTTGGATGGCGGTCCAGTTGCGCCTCAGTGACACTCCCTTCTCCCCCCCCCATCCCCACCTGTGCCGTTCAGATGATCCGGACCCCGACGACGGCTTCAATTACAAACAGATGATGGTGCGGGACGAGCGGCGGTTCAAAATGGCCGACAAAGATGGAGACTTGATTGCCACGAAGGAGGAATTCACGGCGTTCTTGCACCCGGAGGAATACGACTACATGAAGGACATCGTCGTGCAGGTGGGTGGCCTAAGCTAGCCACGGGCTACCGGGCAGTCCTCGGCTTAACGACCGCCACGGAGCCCCAGGTTTAAGTTGCTAAGCGAGAAATTTGTGAGTCGAGTTTTGACCCCGTTTTACGACCTCTGCCGCCACGGTTGTTAAGCGAACCGCCCCAGTCATTAAGGGACGGTTCCTCCTTTGTCATTGCACTCTGGAGCAGACCTGGTCGGGATTCGCATCCGTCCGGCGGTTTGTCTGTTCCCCGGGCGTTGAATTGCAGCTTTCCTTTACGTTGAGAGGGTTATAATTCATCTCTCTTTTTTGTATCTGGTGTGTGTGTGTGTGTGTGTTTCACATTGTGTTCTGGGTCAGATGCATTGAGGTCTTGAAGCAAACAAAAAAGTGGGATTCAGGTGAAATAAATCCTAATGCTTAAACCTAGTGGTTAAAGCACTAGGCTACAAAACGGCAGGTGGTGAGTTCTAGTCCTGCCTTAAGCATGCCAGTCAGCTGGGTGACTGGGCCAATCACTAAGAGACGGTGAGTTCTAGTCCCGCCTTAGGCATGAAAGCCGGCTGGGTGACTTTGGGCCAATCACCAGGAGACAGTGAGTTCTAGTCCCGCCTTAGGCATGAAAGCCGGCTGGGTGACTTTGGGCCAATCACCAGGAGACGGTGAGTTCTAGTCCCGCCTTAGGCATGAAAGCCGGCTGGGTGACTTTGGGCCAATCACCAGGAGACGGTGAGTTCTAGTCCCGCCTTAGGCATGAAAGCCAAGTGGGTGACTTTGGGCCAATCACCAGGAGACGGTGAGTTCTAGTCCCGCCTTAGGCATGAAAGCCAAGTGGGTGGCTTTGGGCCAATCACTAAGATGGTGAGTTCTAGTCCCGCCTTAGGCATGAAAGCCGGCTGGGTGACCTCTCTCATCCCAGTCCACCTCACAGGGTTGTTGTTCTGAGGACAATAGGAAGAAGTAGTATGAATATGTTCGCTGCCTTTAGTTGTTTATAAAAATAATAACAACAGGGGGAAATAAATAAATAATGCTGCCCCTGACTTTTCTCTCCAGGAAACCATGGAGGACATCGACAAGAATGGAGACGGCTTCATTAATTTGGAGGAATACATAGGTGAGCTGGTTTGGCCCTTGACTGGACGATGAAACTAGATACAGGCGGTCCTCAACTTACAACAGTGACTGTTTAGTGACCGTTCGGAGTCACAACGGCACTGGAAAAAGGAACTTACAACCCTTTTTCACACTACGACCATTGCAGCCTCCCCCTGGTCACGGGATCAAAATTCAGACGCTTGGCCACTGACTCACATTTATGACGGTTGCAGCGTCCCGGGTGTGTTTGTGTGTGTGTGTCACGTAATCCCCTTTTGCGACCTTCTGACAAGCAAAGTCAAATGGGGGGGAAGCCGGATTCGCTTAAGGACCGCAAGTGTTTCGCTTAACCGTCGTGGCGAGCGAGGTCGTAAAACGGGACACTTAGCACTCAGGCTTATAGACACAAACACACAGAAGCGGTGAATGCCCCAACACAAAGTGTTTAAGAAGAGACTGGACAGCCATTTGTCTGAAATGGTATAGGGTTTCCTGCCTGAGCAGGGGGTTGGACTAGATGACCTCCAAGGTCCCTTCCAACTTTATTATTATTATTATTATTAACCGACCCCCCCCCATTTTACAGCGCTCTCCTGGGGGGTTTATCACGTAAGCCTTATATGTGCCTATTGGCCCCAACCCTCTGGATCCACTTAACAGCCGTCTCACTTAGTAACGGGATTACGCTGGGCTCCATTTTGGCCGTTAAGTCGAGGACGACCCGCGTTCTGCGGCTCGGCACGTGGTGGGACTTTGAGCTGAGACCCTCGCCTTGTGCTTCCTCCCCAGGGGACATGTACAGCCACGACGGGGACACGGAGGAGCCCGAGTGGGTGAAGACGGAACGGGAGCAATTTGTGGACTTCCGGGACAAAAACCACGACGGGAAGATGGACAAGGAGGAGACCAAAGACTGGATCCTCCCCTCCGATTACGACCACGCCGAGGCCGAAGCACGGCACCTGGTGTACGAGTCGGACAAGGACAAGGTGAGAGGCCTGGGGGGAGGGGTGGGGTGGGGGGGCACCTGCCTCCCGCCCAGGTTTTTTCTCAGCAGCTCAGCTGAGACCACCAAAGGCCCCCGTTCCCCCGCCTGGGAAGGCCCCTGCAAAGGAGGGGGGCCAGGGCTGCAGATCTGCATGCCCCCCCGCCCCGTTAGGATGGGGCGCCCTGGGCCTGGGGGGGGGGCTCGTGGCAGCCTTTCATCTTTGGGGCCCTGGGTGCTCTCTGAGCTGGGGGGTTCCCTTGCAGAGGTTTCGTGAGCCAGCTAGGGGACATCGTCAGTGCCAGAGGGGAGGCAGATTGTGGGGAGGAGAAGGAGAAGGAGAAGGGGAGGAAGAGGAGGAAGGAAGGAAGGAAGGAAGGAAGGAAGGAAGGAAGGAAGGAGAAAGAGGAATGAATGACATTAAGAAGGGGAAAGAAGAAGGGAGGGAGGGAGGAGAAAGAGCAATGAATGACATTAAGGGAAAAGAGAAGAAGGGAAGGAGGAAGGAGGGGAGGGGAGGAAGAGGAGGAGGACGATGACTGTGGGGTCTTTAGCGCTCTCTTGGTGGTTCCCTTGCAGAGGTTTCGTGAGCCAACTAGGGAACAGCATCAGTGCTAGAGGGCAGATTGTGGAGAGGAGAAGGAGAAGGGGAGGAAGAGGGAGGAAGGAAGGAAGGAAGGAAGAAGAAATAAATGAATGACATTAAGAAGGGGAAAGAGAAGGGAGGGAGGGAGGAAAGGAGGGGAGGAAGAAGAGGAGGAGGACTGTGGGGTCCTTAGTGCTCTCTGAGCTGGGTGGTTTCCTTGCAGAGATTTCGTGAGCCAACTAGGGAACATCACCAGTGCTAGAGGGGAGTGGAATTTGTGCGGACGAGGAGGAGAAGGGGAGGAGGAGGGGGAAGGAGGAGGAGGAAGAGAAGAAAGGGAGGAAGGAAGGAAGGAGAAAGAGGAATGAATGATGTCAAGAAGGGGAAAGAGGAGAAGGAAGGGAGGAAGGAGGGGAGGGGAGGAAGAGGACTGTTGGGTCCTTGGTGCTCTCTGAGCTGGGTGGTTTCCTTGCAGATGTTTCATGACCCAACTAGGGAACATGATCAGGGCTAGAAGGGTTTGTGGGGAGGAGAAGGAAAAAGAGGAAGAGAAGAGGCAGAAGGAATGGTGTAAAAGAAAGAAGGAGGAGGAGAGGGAGGAATGGAACAAGGAAGGAGAGGAAGGAAAGAGGGGAGGAGAAGCAAGAGGCAGGAGGAGGAGGAGGAGGGCTGTGGGGGGTCCTTAATGCTCCCTGAGCTGGGTGCTTTTCTCGCAGACATTTCATCCCCTAACTAGGGAACATCATCAGTGGGGTTTGTAGAGGAGGAGGAGGAGGAGGACTGTGGGGTCCTCGGTGCTTTTTTTCCGCAGACGTTTCATGACCCAACTAGGGAACGCCGTCCGTTCTCTCCTAGTGGCTTCACCTCTGGGTTCCTTCTCTTTTCCAGGACGGCAAGCTCACCAAAGAAGAAGTTGTGGACAAGTACGACCTCTTTGTGGGCAGCCAAGCCACGGACTTCGGAGAAGCCTTAGTACGGCACGACGAGTTCTAAGCCAGGAATCCTTTTTTTTTTTCCTTTTTTCTTTTTTAAGGAAGAAAGGTCGGGGTGGGGGGGGGGAAAGTATTGTTTTTACTGTTTCAGGATTAACACACACACACAAAAAAACGCTCTCTACTATCAAGACTCCGTTTCAGCCGAGAATTGGGGGGGGGAGAGGAGAACCACCCCCAAGTGGTCCCATCCTCCTTTTTTGTTTTGTTTTTTTCTTCCTCCCCCCCACTTCAACTCCCTCCAAGGCGGGGAGGTCCGTATTGTGAGACGTCGCCTTCGGTTGAAACCCCAAGGTTTTGCTTTTGCTTTTTTTTTTTTTTTTGGCTTTTTTTAAATAAGAGTTGCATGTTCTTTTGCGTCTTAACAAGTTCGAGTTTATTTTTTATTTTTATTTTTTATTTTTCTCGTTCCGTGTGAAATGAAGAAGGCGTTAGGCCTATCGGGGAGGGATGACAGCCCCGTCCCCTCCGTTTTTATTTTTATTTTTATTTTTGTTTTTTTAACGTCGGTGTGTTAAGCCACAAAGCCACAAAGCCGGAGAACAAGAGGCGGCCGAGGAAGTCGAACGCGGGGTGGGATTTGCACTCAGAGACCCCTCCCCTGTTCTTCCACCTTTCACGCTACTCAAAGAGGCCGACGAGAGAATTTTGTCAACCCCGTTTTAGCTTCTCCGCTCCGGCCGGGAGGTCTTTCCCCCCCCCCCTCGAAGGCGGCAGAAATCGCGATTTAAATCTCCCTCCGGCGTCTCCTCTCAATTCCGGCATCCAAACATCCTCCGGAACGACGCCCCCGTGCCTCGGTTTCTCCAGCGTCTCTCGGTTGCGTCCTTTTGAGGATCTTCCCGGCAGGAGCTGCACGGATGGCGATGTTGCAAGCTGCATTGTACCTGGGTATCATATGCAAGGCTGGTGATCTCTGCTTGTTTTCCGCTCCGGGATTTTAACGACTACTCGGCAGATGTCGGAAGAGGCAAGGCTGAACCGGGTCTGTCCCAGGTTGAAGTAGCCAACCTAGACTTTTCCTAGATCGCCATCCGGAAATGTAGAGTAGGGGGTTGAACCCCTCAGTTGGTCTTTAGGCTCAGGAGGAGAAAGGGGGCGGCTGTCAGCTCTAAGGACCCCTGGATATTCTGCATTTTGGAAGTGCCTTTTTCATTAAAAGCAGTCGGCCCAATGCAGGGGGCAGACCCTGGAGTCGAATACAGGGTGGGATCGGGCCTCAAAGACCCTCCCCTTTTTCATTAAAAGCAGTTGGCCCAATGCACGGGGGGGGGAGACCCTGGAGTCGAATACAGGGTGGGATCTGCCCTCAAAGCCCCCCCTTTTTCATTAAAAGCAGTTGGCCCAATGCAGGGGGGGAGACCCCGAGCCAAAACGTGCTCCTGAAGTGAAGGCAGAAAAGCACACTCCTAAATTAACACACCCCTCTCTTCCTGCAGTCCTTTCCCCAGCCACATGGCCTTGGGAGGGGGGGGAATACTAAGAGAGACCCTCCCAGACCCTAATCTGTCAGGATAGATCCTTCCCTGGCTTGAGAAGGCAAGGCCGCCCTCTCGTCCTTTTGTTTCGATTCCCGGAAATGACACCATCTCCCGTCCTGCATCTTTTTTACACCCACACACACCCCCTTGCAAAACTCCAAGGGAGGAGGACATTTTGCTAGGTGCACAGGCTAGGATACGCCTAGGATGTAAGCTTGCTTTCCCACTGGGCTTCGTAACACTAATCGTGGATTCCTTAGCGAGGTTTTTCCCGGGTGTGGAATCACCCCGATAGCCAAGGGGTGGAAACTTGAAACAGTATTACTTCCTGGTCCTTTTTAATCCCCCCTTGCTGCAAGGGGAAGGAAGAGATTCGTTTGGATAACACTAATAGGCCGGCCGTGTGTTCAAGGATTTGCCAGCAAGGCGCAACACTCGGCTAGCAACCCATCACAACATCGGATAGGCGTTGTTTGCAAGCACCTTGTTCAGGGATGCAGGTGAGAGGCAGAAGCAGAGCAGGAAATGGGCCAATGAGGTGAAAAAACAGCCCCACCAGGTGTTTCTCTCTACCTGGAAGGTGCCCTTTGGTATAGATGCTGGCTTCTCGCGGTCATCGGAGCGCCTGACATGAAAGTCAGCCCCACCCCCTTAGCAAATTTGCAGAGTTTGTGGAAAGGGCCCGCTACTACTCCAGAGAGGGTTACGCTCAGCTTTGAAAAGTGGGTCCCCCGATTCTGGGTTTCGTTGCTTTGCTGAACAGGTGGGGGGGGCAAGCTTTAGTGTCACAGGTAACAGGTTTGGGACAGGACTCAAAACTTGTCTCGTTTTTACCATCTTGGGGGTGCTCCTTGTTTGACGTTCTTCCCGTTACTCAAAGCTGATGGAGAAAGGAAGGAAGGAAAAAAAGGAAGAAAGAAAGAAAGAGGAAGAAAGAAAGAAAAAACCATCCCAATTCTTCATCGCCAATCTTTGACCAGGCTTTTCTTATACAGCATCCGTGGAGTTTTATATAATGTACAACACACAAATGGTGTCTTAATAAAACTTGTTTACATCCTTCCTGATGCATTGTGTGTTTTGCTGTTCGGGTGTTTTCGAGCTGGGTATCTGACAGCTGTTTCGTGGGTGGATGGAAAGGGCCCACCCTGTTCAGCCGGAGTTTTATTTCCACAGGGGCCCAGTTAGGTACTTATCGGGAGGGGATCTTTCCCAACAACTGGGGTTTAGAGACATCGGACAATGATTGTGTTGTGCACGTGGGAATCTTCTAAAGCAATTTCTCAACCCTGATCACTTTAAGATGAGTGGACTTCAACTCCCAGAATTCCTCAGGCCAATTTTTCTCTCCTGTAGCCACTTTAGAATGAGTGGACTTCCAACTCCCAGAATTCCCCAGCAGACCAATTTTTCTCTAAGTGACTTTAAGTCATGTGGACTTCTACTCCCAGAATTCCCCAGCTGGTCAGCCTTTCTTAACCTTAAGTCACTTTTAAGACGTGTGGACTTCAACTCCCAGAATTCCCTAGCCAGCCAGGAGAAAATCATGCTGGGCCGGCTTTGCAGAGCTGATGTGTAAGATTGCTATGGCTGTGCACACTTGGAAAGTGGATTTGGGGCTCATGAGCCATCGCCTCTTTGCGGCTAATTAAAGCAGCCACATCCCTCTCTCTTTTTCCTCTTCTACTTCCCTCCCACCTCTCTTTCTCCCCGCCCATTTTTGCAAGCAAGTTTTGAAAAAAAAGGACACGGCTGCTTTGAACAGTTGGTTCATTAACATGCAACAGCATTCTTAACAGGAGCCTGAGGCAAGATGGGCTTGCTTGTCAAAGCTGTTTTTTTGGGAGTCCGAAAAGTTCCGTTTCCTTCCAGATGGATCATCGCAGACCATCGCAGCTGCTCTTCCCAAATCAGTGGTTCGCACCGGATCTCTTGAACTGGGTTTATTGTGGCAATGGCTTGCTCCGAATTCTAAGGAAAGGATACAGGTGGAGAGCAATGCGGTCCTAAAATTCACAGCAGCTTTGTGGAATAGGAAAAAAAAAAGACAAACAACAACGATGGGCTGCTTCTGCTGAATCTTGGCCACCTGAATGGAGTCTGGTTGCATGAGAACCGAGTGCGGTTCTAGCCATGGTTTCGACAGATTGTAAGACCTAGGCTGGAACTCTGCACTGCTGGCAAGATACCTTGCAAGGTAGGGGTTAGGGGAGCGCTGGGAAAACTTACCCCAAATTGGGTAAAAGTAGGGTTTCCCTCTGGGTAAAGCTCACAAAGCCGTGAGCCAATCGCAAGAGGGACATTTAGCCTTGATGATGTTACCTAGTTGGGTCATGAAATGTCTGCAAGAAAAACAAGCTCAGAGAGCACCAAGGACCCAACAGTCTTTCCTCCTCCTCCTCCTCCTCCTCCTCCTCCTCCTCCTCTCCTTTCTGCAAACCTCACTCCCTTCCAGCACTGATGATGTTCCCTAGTTGGGTCATGAAATGTCTGCAAGAAAATCAAGCTCAGAGAGCACCAAGGACCCAACAGTCTTTCCTCCTCCTCTTCCTTTCCCTTTCCTTCTCCTCCTCTTTCTCCTTCCCCTCCCCCTCCCTTCCTCCTCCTCTCCATAAGCCCCCCTCCCTTTTAGCACTGATGATGTTCCCTAGTTGGGTCATGCAACGTCTGCAAGAAAACAACCAAGCTCAGAGAGCACCAAGGACCCCACAATCTTTTTCCTCCTCCTCCTCCCCCTTCTCATCTCTTCCTCCTCCTCCTCCCTCCTCTCCTCCTCCTCCTCCTCCTCCTCCTCCACACAAACCCCACTCCCAATGATGTTACCTAGTTGGGTCATGAAACGTCTGCCAAAGAGGGACATTTACTTTCGAGCATTTGACTTATATTGGGTAGAATGGACTTTCTGATAGGGAGCTTGGGTGACGAAGGATAAAGTTTGGGGAGCATTGGGTTAGGGGTTCAAATCATCCGGAAAAGCACAGCTCCTCTTGAGAAGGAGCAAACCTTTTTTTTGTTTTGGTCCACTCTGTGTGTAAACGGAGCCCCGGAACAGTGCTGTTGGGAAAAAATGTGTGTGCGCGCGCATGTGTGTTTTAAAAGAACTTCATGGTATAATGGGGTGGGGAGGGGTCTCTTGTTTTGGCATAAACATCCTCTCGGTTGAGTTCCAACGTGCGGAGTGGCTGCTGGGCCCGGCCTTAGTGGGCTTCTCAGCTCTTGGGGCTGACTTGAGTGGAGGACACCGTAGAAACCTCCGTCTTCTGAGAGGCCACGTCAGACTCGTCCGTCATAGATTTGCCGCACACCGTTTCCATGATGCAGCCACGGAACTGGGAAGGGAGGAGACAGGAGTTTTAGGGCTGCCCAAGGGCTGGCGGAGAAGGTCTTACAGAATACAGAATAATAACAGAGCTGGAAGGGACCTTGGAAGTCTTCTAGTTCAGGGGTCCCCAACCCCTGGTCCGTGGACAACTACTGGGCCACGGCATACCAGCAACCGGTCCGCACAAACAAGCGGAGCCCCATCCACGGGATGCAGGCAGCACACAAAACCACGCATCCTCCGGTCCGCAGAAAAACCTCTCTCCATGGAACCGGTCCCTGGTGCCCCAAAGGTTGGGGGCCTCTGTTCTAGTTCAACCCCTGCTCAAGCAGGAGACCCTATAGCATTCTGGACAAATGGCTCTCTTCTTGAAAACCTCCAGTGTTGGAGCACCCACAACTTCTGGAGGCAAGCTTTTCCACTAGTGCAGGGGTAGGCAACCTTGGCTCTTTTATGACTCGTGGACTTCAACTCCCAGAATTCCTGAGCCAGCATGGCTCAGCTTGGAAACCTCTCCCTTTCCCCTCAGCATGGCTGGCTCAGGAATTCTGGGAGTTGAAGTCCACGAGTCATAAAAGAGCCGAGGTTGCCTTCCCCTGCACTAGTTAATTGTTCTCACTGTTAGGAAGTTTCTCCTTAATTCCAGATTGCTTCCCTCCTTAATTAGTTTCCATCCATTGTTTCTTGTCTTCTGGTGCTTTGGAGAATAGGTTGACCCTTTGCTCTCAGAAGCAGCCTCCGCTCGCTGTAGATCAGAGGTGTCCAACTTTGATGACTTTAAGACTTATGCACTTCGACTGCTGGCTGGGGAATTCTGGGAGTTGAAGTACACAAGTCTTAAAGTCGCCAAGGTTGGACACCCCTCCTGTACATTAACGAAGAGGGGGCCTAGAGGATATTACATTTAGTAGCTGGAACGGTAAAACGTACGATGGGCGAGAACACACAGTTGTAGTTGATTGGTTGGAGAGCGCTGGCTCCTGCGTGAGGCAATCTGCACTATAATTGGTTGCCCTAAGTATGAAGGGGTGTTTCCCTTTTTCCCGCCTTTTTTCTTCTGTGTGCTCTGTGTGCTGTTTGATTTACCTCATGATATCCCTGTGTTCCTGACTACCTTATCTGCTCCTGCATGAGGCAATCTACGCTATGATTGGTTGCCGTAAATATGAAGGGGGCGTTTCCCTTCCCCCCCCCCGCCTTTTTTCTTCTCTGTGCTCTATATACTGTTTAATTTTACCTCATGATAGTGTTCCTGACTATCTTGTCTGCTGCAAACATAAATGTTAAATATATTTATTTTATATAAAACTACAAGTTCGAGTCAGTGTCTCTGACTTCATGTGGACACCTGCTGCGCAATTCTTGGTCAAAGCAGTTTAATGGGACCTTCACTTGTCGACCTGGTCTTTTGCACCTGGTCGTGCTCACCTGCTTGTTCATGAAGCAGTAGATTATGGGGTTGTAGACGCAGGAGCTCTTGGAGAAGAAGGCAGGGATGGTGACCAGGCGCAGGTCTAGGCCATGCTGAGGATTATTCACCATGTACATGGCCAGGGCGGCGTATGGAGTGTAGCACATGCAGAAGGACCCCACCATCACCACCACCATCCGGGAGACCTCTCGCTCAGCCTTCTGGGTGGTGGCTGACTCCTGCTGCTGAGCTGCTACCTGTGGACAACCGGCCCAAAGAGTTGTGACATTTTACGGCACTGATAATGTGACCGAGTTGGGTCATGAAGTGTTTGCAAGAAATCAACCAAGCTAAGAGAGCACCAAGGACCCCACAGTCCTTTCTTTCCACCCCCTTATCCTCTCCACAAATCTTACTCCCTCCTATCATTGATGATGTTCCCTAGTTGGATCATGAAATGTCTGCAGGAAAACAATCATGTTCAGAGAGCATCAAGGACCTCCTCCTCCTTCTCCTCCTCCTCCTCCTCCTCTCCGCAATCCCCCTCCCTTCTAGCACTGATGAGGTTACTTAGCTGGGTCATGAAACATCTGCAAGAAAACTACTAAGTTCAGAGAACACCAAGGACCCCACAGTTCTTCTCCTCCTGCTCCTGCTCCTGCTCCTGCTCCTGCTCCTCCTCCTCCTCCCCCCCCCCATTCTACAAACCCCACTCCTTTCTAGTACTGATAATATTACCCATTCGGGTCATGAAATGTCTGCAAGAAAACCACCAAGCTCAGAGATTCTGCAGTCCTCCTCCTCCTCCTCCTCCTCCTCCTCCTCCTCCCCATTCTACATATCTCACTCCCCTCCAGCACTGAGGATGTTCTCTAGCTGGGTCATGAAATGTCTGCAAGAAAACAATCACATTCAGAGAGCATCAAAATTCATACAATTGGCAACTGATTCATATTTATGGCGGTCTCAGCCTCCCGGGGTGTGTGTGTCACATGATCCCCTTTTGCGACTTCCTGACAAGCAAATTCAACGGGGGGGGGGAAGCCATCTTCACTCACCAACCGTGTTACTAACTTAACAGCTGCAGTCACTCACTTAACGGTGGCAAAAAAGGTTGTAAAATGCCGCAAAATTCACTTAACAGTCTCACTTAGCCACAGAAATTTTGGGCTCCGTTGTGCTCGTAGGTCGAGGACTACCTGTGGTCCAGAGAGTTAATGACTTACCGCCCGGAGGGCACCCAGGAGCCGCGCGTAGGAGAAGATGATGAGGGTGAGCGGAATGAGGAAGCAGAAGACGAAGAGAAACCAGGAGTAATACTCGCTCTTGTATTTGGTGCCCACCGTGTACCAGTCGGGACCGCAGGAGCACTGCAGCCCTTCCGGAAGGAACCTGGAAGATGGAAAAGACATTGCCAGGGATAGGATCATAGACTCCTAGGCTGGAAGGGACCTTGGAGGTCGTCTAGTCCAGGGTTAGGCAACCTTGGTTCTTTTATGACTCGTGGACTTCAACTCCCAGAATTCCTGGCTGGCTGGGGCAGGATTAGGCAACCTTGGCTCTTTTATGACTCGTGGACTTCAACTCCCAGAGTTCCTGAGCCAGCCATGCTGAGGGGAAAGGGAGAGGTTTCCAAGCTGAGCCAGGTTGGCTCAGGAATTCTGGGAGTTGAAGTCCATGAGTCATAAAGCGGCCTAGGCCTAGCCCAGGGGTAGGCAACCTTGGCTCTTTTATGACTCGTGGACTTCAACTCCCAGAATTCCTGAGCCAGCCATGCTGAGGGGAAAGGAAGAGGTTTCCAAGCTGAGCCATGCTGGCTCAGGAATTCTGGGAGTTGAAGTCCACCAGTCATAAAAGAGCCAAGGTTGCCTAACCCTGGTCTAGTCCAACCCCTAAGGCAGGAATCCTTATACCATCCCAAACAAATGGCTTTGGATTCGGAATAGAAGATTCAGAAGAGAGCTGGAAGGGACCTCAGAGGTCTTCTAGTCTATCCCCCAAGGCAGGAAACCTTACACCATCCCGGACAAATGGTTTTTGATTCAGAATAGAAAAGTCAGAATAGAGCTGGAAGGGACCGTGGAGGTCTTCTCATCCAGCCCCCTGCTCGAGCAGGAGACCCTAGGCCATTTCGGACAAGTGGCTGTCCGGTCTCATCTTAAAAACCTCCGGTGATGGAGCACCCACAACTTCTGGTGGGAAGCTGTTCCACTGGTTAATCGTTCTCACTCTAAAGAAATTCCTTCTGATTTCTCCGTTGGATCTCTCTTTAACGATTTTCCACCCATTCCTTCTTGTCCTGCCTTCGGGTGAACCCCATCTTCTGTGATGGACCCTCAAGTATCGGAAGACAGCTGTCAGGTCCTCCCTAAGCCTTCTCTTCCCTAGGCTAAACATACCTGGTTCCCTTAGCTGTTCATCATATGATTCCGTCATATTCATTCAAGCCAGAACATGAAGGGAATCATAGAATTCTAGGTCTGGAAGGGACCTTCGAGGTCCTCTAGTCCAACCCCCAAGGCAGGAGTCTGTATGCCATCCTGCACCAAGGGTTGTCCAATCTTTTCTTGAAGACTTCCAGCGGTGGGGCACCCACAGCTCCCCGAGGCCTGTAGGAGAAACTATTCCGGTTCCTGCCTAAGCAGAGGGTTGGACTAGAAGACCTCCAAGGTCCCTTCCAACTCTGATATTCTACTCTACTCTACTCCACTCCATTCCATTCCATATTTTCTATTCTATTCTATTCTATTCTATTCTATTCTATTCTATTCTATTCTATTCTATTCTATTCTACTCCACTCCACTCCACTCCACCCCATATTTTCTATTCTATTCTATTCTATTCTATTCTATTCTATTCTATTCTATTCTCTATCTATTCTATTCTATTCTATTCTATTCTATTCTATCCATCCATTCCATTCCATATTTCTATTCTATTCTATTCATTCTATTCTATTCTATTCTTTCTATTCTCTATTCATTCAATCCATATTTCATTTTTCCATTCCTTCCATTCCATTCCATTCCATTCCATATTTTCTATTCTATTTATTCTATTCTATCTATTCTTTCTATTCTATTCTATTATATTCTATTCTATTCTATTCTATTCTATTCTATTCTATTTCTATTCCATTCTTCCATTCCATTTCTCTTTCTATTCTATTCTATTCTATTCTATTCTATTTCTATCTATTCTATCTATTATTATATTCTATTCTATTCTATTCTTCATTTCCATTCCCATTCCTTCTTCCATTCCATATTCTTCCTATTCCATATTCTATTCTATTCTATCTATTCTATTCTATTCTATTCTATTCTATTCTATTATTTCCATTCCATTCCATTCCATTCCCATTCTATTCTATTCTATTCTATTCTATTCTATTCTATTCTATTCTATTCTATTCTATTCTATTCTATTCTATTCTATTCTATATTTATTCTATTCTATATTTATTCTATTCTATTCTATTCTATTCTATTCTATTCTATTCTATTCTATTCTATTCTATTCTATTCTATTCTATTCCATTCCATTCCATTCCATTCCTTTCCATTCCATTCCATTCCATTCCATTCCTTTCCATTCCATTCCATATTTTCTATTCTATTCTATTCTATTCTATTCTATTCTATTCTATTCTATTCTATTCTATTCTATTCTATTCTATTCTATTCTATTCCATTCCATTCCATTCCATATTTTCTATTCTATTCTCTATTCTGTATTCTGTATTCTGTATTCTATTCCTCTCTGTGCCCATCAAACCTGCTCCAGCCGAAGAAGGGGGGGACGGACACCCCGACTCCGATGACCCACGTGGCTGCCACCACAATCAGCGCATGCCTGGCGTTGAAACGGAAGTTCCCCAGTGGCTTGCAGATCACGATGTAGCGTTCGAAGGCGAGGAAAGCTAAGGACCAGCCAGTGACCAGACCTGGGGGCGAAGGACAGATGGACAGACACAGAAAGGGAGGAATTAGAGGTGGACAATGCAGGAGCTCAGAATATTAACCTCAACCAAGATTACACCCTCAACTCTCCATCTCCATCCTAACAGGCTGGACTACAAATCACATTGTCCCCAGTCAACGGGATCAGGTCCATGGACCTATGGAAAGCTACCTTGTGGGATTTAATGGAATTTAATGCCAGCCAAGAGATTACAAGTGGTCCTCAGCTTACGACCACCGCTGAGCCCAAAATTTCTGTTGCTAAGCGAGATAGTTTACATTGTACAACCTTCCTTGCCCCCATTGTTAAGTGAATCCCTGCGGCTGTTCAGCTAGTAATCCGGTTGTTTAGTGAATCTGGCTTCCCCATGGACTTTGCTTGTCAGAAGGTCGCAAAAGGGGATTGGGACACTGCAACCGTCATACCTATGAATCAGTTACTAAGTGTCTGAATTTTGATCACCCTGGGGATGCTGGAACGGTCGTAAGTGTGAAACACGGTCATAAGTCCCTTTCCTCAGCGCCGTTGTAACTTCCAACAGTTGCTAAACAAACTTTTGTAAGTCAAGGTCTACTTGTACCCAGAAGGAAGGAAGGAAGGAAGGAAGGAAGGAGTGGTGGGATTCAAATATGTGAACAACCGGTTCTCTGTGTGGATGCCACTTCCGGAAGTCCATTCTGGGCCTGGGCAACAAAAATTAGCTACCGGTTCTGCCGAAGTGGTGCGAACTGGCTGAATCCCAACACAGGAAGGAAGGAAGGAAGGAAGGAAGGAAGGAAGGAAGGAAGGAAGGAAGGAAGGAAGGAAGGAAGGAAGGAAGGAAGGAAGGAAGGAAGGAGTGGTGGGATTCAAATATGTGAACAACCAGTTCTCTGTGTGGATGCCACTTCCGGAAGTCCATTCTGGGCCTGGGCAACAAACAATTAGCTACCGGTTCTGCCGAAGTGGTGCGAACTGGCTGAATCCCACCACTGGGCAGGACCCACCTGGGGAATCACCTGGTTCTCTCCCAGTCCTGGTATTTACCTGCCACCGTGCCTAGGAAGGCCTCCATCTTGCAGACCTGACGCCCAAAGAAGAAGTAACCTTGGGTGCTGGACAAGAAGACCGCAAAGACCGCGAAGACGCAGAAGATAAATCCGGCCAGGGAGATGTTGACCAAAATGTAGTTGAGCGGCTGCCTCAACTTCTTGTACTTGATGGTGACAAAGAGGATGACGGCGTTGAGTGGGGTCCCAGCGAAGAACACCAGGCCCATGAAGATGGTTTGAAAATGGAAGGCCCACATGGGCGCGATGTGATACTGAGGACCATCCCAGGGCTTTACGGAGGAGATGTTTTCATAGAGGTACAAGTCTTCTTCTTCGGACATCCTCCCAAGCCCGGGACACCAGTGTGGACCCTTCCAGAAGGCTTCTCCTCTCCTATTATAGGACACCAATGGAGGACAAAGTCCGCTTAATGGCTCAAGATGGGATCAGTGGCTAATCCTGATCATCCAAGATGCAAACTTGGGGATTAGGGATGTATAAGAATCCGGCCTTCTGTCCCATAAACCTCCCGAGAAAGTAATCTCATTTGTGGACTAGCTGCAACCCACTAAGACCATAAGACAAAAACTGTCCTCCTCAATTTCTCTGGTTGGGGCCCAAGAAGTCAACTCCACCTTAGCTATCCTTCTGTCCAAATCTTGGTTTCTGTCTGTCCAACCATCTATCTCCGGAGTTGGACTTCCAAAATCTGGTGGCCATCAAGAAGAAGCGTTTCCTACATTGCTTGTCTCGAATGGCTTTTGAAGCCCAGTTGGGCCTTCTAGATTTGATGAGTTTAAACTTCTGGGAAGGCTGGTCCACTGTCCAGGAAGAAGTGGTTGAGAGGACCTGGATCTTGACCACCGTTGGCCCAACAAGGTGTCCCATGGCATAGCCCAGGGGTCTTCAAATGTGGCCCTTTGATGACTTGTGGACTTCAACTCCCAGAATTCCTCAGCCAGTGTGACTGGCTGAGGAATTCTGGGAGTTGAAGTCCACAAGTCATCAAAGGGCCAAGTTGGAAGACCCCTGGCTTATATGGTCCATGTTGGCTGAGGAATTCTGGGAGTTGAAGTCCACAAGTCATCAAAGGGCCAAGTTGGAAGACCCCCTGGCTTATATGGTCCACGCTGGCTTGAGGAATTCTGGGAGCTGAAGTCCACAAGTCATAAAAGGGCCACGTTTGAAGGCCCCTGGCTTATATGGTCCACGCTGGCTGAGGAATTCTGGGAGCTGAAGTCCACAAGTCATAAAAGGGCCAAGTTGGAAGACCCCCTGGCTTATATGGTCCACGCTGGCTGAGGAATTCTGGGAGCTGAAGTCCACAAGTCATAAAAGGGCCAAGTTGGAAGACCCCCGGCTTATATGGTCCACGCTGGCTGAGGAATTCTGGGAGTTGAAGTCGACAAGTCATAAAAGGGCCAAGTTGGAAGACCCTCTGGCTTATATGGTCCACGCTGGCTTGAGGAATTCTGGGAGCTGAAGTCCACAAGTCATAAAAGGGCCACGTTTGAAGGCCCCTGGCTTATATGGTCCACGCTGGCTGAGGAATTCTGGGAGCTGAAGTCCACAAGTCATCAAAGGGCCAAGTTGGAAGACCCCCTGGCTTATATGGTCCACGCTGGCTTGAGGAATTCTGGGAGCTGAAGTCCACAAGTCATAAAAGGGCCAAGTTGGAAGACCCCCTGGCTTATATGGTCCACGCTGGCTGAGGAATTCTGGGAGCTGAAGTCCACAAGTCATAAAAGGGCCAAGTTGGAAGACCCCCGGCTTATATGGTCCACGCTGGCTGAGGAATTCTGGGAGTTGAAGTCGACAAGTCATAAAAGGGCCAAGTTGGAAGACCCTCTGGCTTATATGGTCCACGCTGGCTTGAGGAATTCTGGGAGCTGAAGTCCACAAGTCATAAAAGGGCCACGTTTGAAGGCCCCTGGCTTATATGGTCCACGCTGGCTGAGGAATTCTGGGAGCTGAAGTCCACAAGTCATAAAAGGGCCAAGTTGGAAGACCCCCTGGCTTATATGGTCCACGCTGGCTGAGGAATTCTGGGAGCTGAAGTCCACAAGTCATAAAAGGGCCAAGTTGGAAGACCCCCTGGCTTATATGGTCCACGCTGGCTGAGGAATTCTGGGAGCTGAAGTCCACAAGTCATAAAAGGGCCAAGTTGGAAGACCCTCTGGCTTATATGGTCCACGCTGGCTTGAGGAATTCTGGGAGCTGAAGTCCACAAGTCATAAAAGGGCCACGTTTGAAGGCCCCTGGCTTATATGGTCCACGCTGGCTGAGGAATTCTGGGAGCTGAAGTCCACAAGTCATCAAAGGGCCAAGTTGGAAGACCCCCTGGCTTATATGGTCCACGCTGGCTTGAGGAATTCTGGGAGCTGAAGTCCACAAGTCATAAAAGGGCCACGTTTGAAGGCCCCTGGCTTATATGGTCCACGCTGGCTGAGGAATTCTGGGAGCTGAAGTCCACAAGTCATAAAAGGGCCAAGTTGGAAGACCCCCTGGCTTATATGGTCCACGCTGGCTGAGGAATTCTGGGAGTTGAAGTCCACAAGTCATAAAAGGGCCAAGTTGGAAGACCCTCTGGCTTATATGGTCCACGCTGGCTGAGGAATTCTGGGAGTTGAAGTCCACAAGTCATCAAAGGGCCACCTTTGAAGACCCCTGACATAGCCCAATAAACATCATCACCCTCAGTCCCAAGGAGCATAATGAAGGTTAGAACACTGTTTCTCCACCTTGGCTACTTGAAGATGGGTGGACTTCAACTCCCAGAATTCCTCAGTCAGCAAGGGGATTTTGGGAATTGGAGTCCACCCGTCTTCAAGTAACCAAGGTGGAGAAACCCTGGGTTAGAGAACCTAGTTCTGATCGACAGTGGTGGATTCTTGAAAGTTGCTACAGGTCATCCTTGACTCACAAACGTTCATTTATTGACTGTTCAGAATTACAAGGGCACTGAAAAAAGTAACTTATGTCATTTTCCACACTTACGACCGTCTCAGCGTCCCCACGGTCACGTGACCAAAATTCGGACACTTGGCAACCGGCTCCCATTTATGACGGTTGCAGCGTCCCGGGGGTGGTGGTGTCGCGTGATCCCCTTTTCTGACCACCTGAGCAGCAAAGTCAATGGGGGAAGCCAGACTCGCTTAACAACCGTGTTAACTAAGCTAACAACTGCAATGATTCACTTAACAACTGTGGCGAGAAAGGACATAAAATGGAGCAAAACTCGCTTAACGTCCATCTCGCTTAGCCACAGAAATTTTTTTGCTTGTAAGTTGTAAGTCAAGGAACTACCTTTATTTCTTTTTTCTTCCTTGATTTTTTTTTTTTGTTAACCAGCCAAAAGAGCCGTAAGATGAATTTTTGAGAAATATGATCAGGAGAGAATTGTTCCGTTTTGAATGTAACAGGACTGGGTCTTTCTAGGATTTAAAAAAATGTGATTATCATCACAGGCACGGATTTGGAGATTACACTAAACAGCTAACTCTGTTGCCTCTAGGTAGAAGCCGTCCTCATTTAGTGACTGTCTCATTTACTGACCGTTTCTAGTTTACAACGGTGATGAAAAAGTCCCTGGCCAGCTGGTCCTCTCATTTGCGACTTTCCCAGGAAAGGAAAGCTGAAACCAGAAAGTCAGCACCGTCGCGGTTTCGCTTCATTTAATGTCTGAGTCACCCCTTCCAACTGGGGTCACTAAATGAGGATTACCTATAAATCTTTTGTGCAAAGGCTAGTACGGGCTGTTTCGCAACTGAATTTGAGGCACGTAGAAAGGTAACCGGGCGGATTTCTCCATGGTACTCATTGGGTTTCACTTAGTGACTGCTTCACTTAACGACCAAGTTGTCAGTCCCAATTGTGGTCAGTAAATGAGGACCGCTTGTACATTTTTTTCCTCCTATTTATTGTTTAGCTCGAGTTTTAAAAACATTCATGAAAGAATGTTTGGGATTGCAATGGCATCTTTACAATGCATTTTGGGGGGACTCCCAGGCCCCATAATCCCCTGCTCCCAGAGTCGAGTGTCGTTTACATTGAGCAGATTGTTCTGGTCTGTATTTCTTGTCAAGCACATCCAGGAAAATTAAAATATTTCACGCCCAAACGATGTGCAGGCAACCAGCGCATGAGCCGGTTCTGCCCGTTGCCTTGAGCCAAAGAATGACGTTTGAGCCTCTAATTAGCAGTCCGTCCGAAAGAAACATCTGGAAGGCATCTGAAACAGCTGGCTCGTTGGTCTAGGGGTATGATTCTCGCTTAGGGTGCGAGAGGTCCCGGGTTCAAATCCCGGACGAGCCCAATTTTTAATTCCTGGGATAACTCTTGCAGAAAGCAGAGAGAGAGAAAGAAAGAAAGAAAGAGAAAGAAAGAAAGAAAGAAAGAAAGGCAGAGAGAAAAATACAGATTAAAATTTGACATGCGTTGCTTGCTATGTCTGCTAGCCTGGGGAATTCTGGGAGTTGAAGTCCACCCATCTGGAAGTTAGCAGGGTTGAGAAACACTGGCCTAACCGTCTATTTGCAGGCAGTCCTCGGACCACAACGGAGCCCCAAAATTCTGTTGTTAAATGAGACATTTGTTAAGTGAGTTTAAGACTCCATGTTTCCTCTGAATCAGGGTCAGCCTGTCCCCCTCTCCCAGCTTCGGGGGAAGAACAAGAAGTAAACCCAAAGGTGTTGTTGAAGGAAAAGTCTTCATCATGGTTCAGTCCAAGCCGGGGATAAACAACATGGCAACTGCTTTAGAAAGAAGGTTTCAGTTTATTGAAGAGGAGAGCCAGACAGGAAGATGGCTCTGGCAGAAAAGAGAGTGAACACATGTAGGGAGTGGGTTTTTATACCCTCTGGAGCCTTTTGTTTGTGGAGTTGTTCCTGTGGCATGAACTTTGACCTGAGTCTGAGTGTGCTTTTCTGGTATTCTGATGATGATGGGCTAACCCTATTATGTCCAAAGGTCATATCCTGCTTCCCTGGGGCTGGGGCTGATGACTCTTAGAGTTTGGATGGGGTGTGTAGATTTTAGGTCTTTGTCTTCTTAATCTCCTAGCTCCCTGGATTTACATCTGCATCTCTATAGAGCTGGTTTTGACTTGGGCAAGGGAGACTTGGGGCTATTAAGAAAACTTTTAAGAAATTTAAAAAATTTAAGGAAAAAACAACAACTGGGCATGCTTTCCTGCCTCTTTAAGATGCTTTGAGGAAATATATTTTTCTGCCCTTTTTAATATTTCCTTCTCTGGGGGGCTGACTTCCCACAGTGTTTCCCCAAAAGGTAACTGGACTTTCTTGTCTTTGAAGACGTTTCACTTCACCCGAGAAGCTTCCTCTTCTTCTGCTGTCCTGTTCTGAGTTGAACTGAAGGAACAGGACAGAAGAAGAAGAAGAAGCTCCTTGGATGAGAAGTGAAACGTTTTCAAGGAAAAAAAAACACCACCAAGAGAGTCCAGTTGCCTTTTGGGGGGGGGGGAAACCCCCATCTTTGGGACAAGCATGACCTGGAGGGGACCGAGCATCTCCATAGACAACCAGAAGCCAACACCATCTCTCCCATCTCCTGCTCATGATGGGCCACGGTGAGAAGCCAAATGCTGGACTGAGATGCCCCTTGGCCCGATCCTGATAAGGCTGATCTGGGTGAGGTCCTCTCCTTGGCAGGAAGAGTCCCCTGGCTTCTAGGCTGTGGCTGGCACCGCCGTGCCACTTGCGCCTGGCACCGCAGGAAGGGCTGGTGGGTTGGGGATGAGCAGATGGAAGCAGCTTATTGAGAAGAGCTTGAAGCAGCCCCTGACCCGGGACTCAGAGGGGGATTAAGGACAAACTGATTACTCCAAAGTCCCATCCATCCATCTCCTCCTTCCTCTCCTCTCCTCTCTCCACCGCCCCACCTTTCGGTTTGACTCATCCCAGAGAGGGGTGGAGGCCCCCGACTGAACCCTGCCTGCTCTGGCCTTCGATGACCGGCATGGAAACTTTTCTTGTGGACTCTTTCTTTCTTTCTTTCTTTCTTTCTTTCTTTTTCTTTCTTTCTTTCTCTTTCTTTCTCTTTCTTTCTCTTTCTTTCTTTCTTTCTTTCTTTCTTTCTTTCTTTCTTTCTTTCTTCTTTCTTTCCTTCCTCCCTTCCTTTCCTTCTTTTCTTTCTGTCTTTCTCCCTCACTCCATTTCCTTCCTTCCTTCCTTCCTTCCTTCCCTTCTTTTCTTTCTTTCTTTCTTTCTTTCTTTCTTTCTTTCTTTCTTTCTTTCTTTCTTTCTTTCTTTCTTTCTTTCTTTCTTTCTTTCTTTCTTTCTTTCTTTCTTTCTTTCCCTTCCTTCCTTCCTTCCTTCCTTCCTTCCTTCCTTCCTTTCTAATAAATTTTTATTTTATTCGGAAAATTAAGGTAAAATACGAACTTCCCAAAAAGAATTTTTTTTTACAAAAAACAAAACAAAGATAGGCAAAACATTAGGAAGGAAAGAATCCCCCAGCCAGCATACTTGTAAGATATATGGACCAAGTCCCAGAATTCCCCAGCTAGCATGCTGAAGATGACTGGACTTCAACTCCCAGAATTCCTGGCACGGGACTACTGGGAATTGAAGTCCACCCATCTTTAAGTCGCCAAGTTTGAGAGCTGGAGAGAGAGAAAGAGAGAGAGAGAGAGAGAGAGAGAGAGAGGAGAAGGAGGGAGAGAGGGAGGGAGGGAGAGAGAGACAGAGAGAGAGAGGGAGGGAGGGAGGGAACGAGGGAAGGAGAGGTAGGTAGGTAGGGAGAGAGAGAGGAAAGAGAAAGAGAGAAAGAAAGAAAAAAGGACGGACGGAAGGAAGGAAGGAAGGAGGGAAGGAAGGAAGGAAGGAAAGGAAAGAGAGAGAATCCCTCCCAGCCACAGGTGATGTGCTCAACCACGTGTGCGAGTCCAGATGTCTTTCCACAGGTTCACCACCAGAGGGCGCCTTTCATCTGCGTTTAAGGACCGGAAAATTCGGTTCTGCCTGAGCAGGCAAGCTTAATTTAAATTTGTCCCTGGTTGCGTCTGTCTGCTTAAGGCTAAATTTAACTCCCGGTTGGTTAGTTGGGTCAACCGATGGCTTTTGGGTGTTCCCGTGGTAGTTAACCCCTTCCCTGACCCAGTTAAGTGTGTTAAAAGTGTTTGTGTGTCTCTATCTACAAGCAGAATGTTTTGCAGGAAAGAATAAATTGATACGAAGAATACATTAATAGGCCGCCTGGTTATGCAGTACTGGTGGTCCTCGGCTTACGACCACAGTTGAGACCCCAATTTTTCTTCCTAAGCGAGACAGTTGTTAAGCGAGTTTTGTCTCATCGTAGGACCTTTCTTGCCACAGTGGTTAAGCGAATCACTGCAGTTGTTTAAGTAACCAGGTTGTTAAGCGAGTCGGGCTTCCCCAGGGACTTTGCATGTCAGAAGGTCGCAAAAGAGGATCGGATGACCCCCGGGACACTGCAACTGACATAAATGCGAGTCGGTTGCCAAGTTTCTGAATTTTGATCATGTGATTCTGCGGAGGCTGCAACGGTCGTAAGCGTGAAAACAGTCCTAAGTCATTTTTTCCAGTGCCGTCGTCACTCTGAATGGTCCTTAAATGAAGCGTTGAGGATTCCCTGTATTTTTTATTGTTTGTAAGCTGCCCAGAGTTACAGCGAGTGAGTGGGCGGCCCTATAAATCTTCTAAATAAATAAATCAAGGGAGCAAAACCGAAAGCTGGTTTGAGGCTGAGCCTTCGTGGGGGATTCACGTATTTTATTTATTTGGTTTTACTAAAGCAAATTTATATATTTATATTTATATATAGGGGGCTCCGGGCAGCTTATAAAATTTAAAAAATATCCACCCTAAAATAAAAGCCATTAAAACCCACCACCCCATATTAAATTCTTGTTATGTTTTAAAAAATTATTGATTTAATTTCTATCCCGCTTTCCTCTAGGACCCCGGAGCAGCGTGCAAAGCGTTCCTTTTTCCCATTATTTCCCCAACCACGATCTTGCAAGGTTGATTAAGCCGGTTCAAAGTCATCTCTTAAGCTTCCCGTGTTCAAGCGTAGATTGAACCCAGGTTCCCCAGATCCAGGCCAACCTTTCCTGGCCCACAGTTTCCAATTCTGCTTGTCTTGGGTTAAAAGGACCCTTATTGCAACTTAAAAAAAATCTTAGTAACCAACTTTTCAGAATCACAGAGGTGGAAGGGACCTTGAAGGCCTTCTAGTCCAACCCCCTGTTCAGGCAGGAGACCCTCTACCAATTCAGACCAGTCTCTTTGAAAGCCTCCAGTGATGGAGCACTTACAACTTCTGGAGGCAGGTTGTTCCACTGGTTAATTGTCCTCACCGTTAGGAAATTTCTCCTTAATTCCAAGTTCCTTCTCTCCTTGATTAATTTCCATCCGTTGCTTCTTCTCCTGCCTTCTGGTGTTTGGGAGAATAAGTGGAGCCCCCTCTTTGGGGCAGCCCCTCAGATATTGGAACATGCTATCATGTCACCCCTCGTCCATCTCTTCATTAAACCAGACATACCCAATTCCAGCCACCGCTCTTTATGTGTTTTAGCCTCCAGGTCTTTAATCATCCTAGTTGCTCTTCTCTGCACTCTTTCCAGAGTCTCAACATCTTTTCTATATCGTGGTGACCAAAACTGAACTGAAGGATTCCAAGTGTTGGTCTTATCAAGGCTTTTTCTTGTGATTCTGTGGCTAGCTTCGAAGGACCAGAGGATGCTGTGGTCCGTTGCCAGGGCAACACGGAACTTAGAACCCCAGCATCTCCAGAGAGGCAGATGTCACTGCAAAGGCATCGTTCCACCTTGCTTGGGCGGCTGGGCTGAGAGGGGGCAGCCGTTAGCATGTGGCCGGCCGTGGGGACAAAGAGGTGATGGGGGCCTTCTTGAAGATCTGGGCCAGGAGCTGTGGGTCAGGAGATGGAGCAGTTTCCGGAGAGTAAGGTGCCCTGGTGGTGGGACGATAGGGATTGTGATGGGAAATAGAGATGCCTTAGCGTCAGCCTTCAAGGCTGCTTTATTCAGACCCAACTCTGGGGCGGTGGAAGTGGCCGAGAAGGACCTGCCTGGGATCTCAGCCAGCTTCTAGCAGCCTGTATGTATATACAGAAATCTGGTCTTTCTGAATGAAAGTGCGGATCAGTGTTTATCAATCTTGGTTACTTGAAAATGGGTGGACTTCAGCTCCCAGAATTGAAGCATCCATCCGTCCGTCTGTCTGTCCGTCCGTCTTTCCAATCTATCTATGTATGTATCTGTTTGTCTGTCTGTCTATCGAATCTATCATCTATCACCTATCTATTTATCATATTTACTATCTATCTATCTATCTATCTATCTATCTATCTATCTATCTCTCTATCTATCTATCTATCTATCTATCTATCTATCTATCTATCTATCTATCTATCTATCTATCTATCTATCTATCTATCTATCTATCTATCTATCTATCTATCTATCTATCTATCTATCTATCTATCTATCTATCTATCTATCTATCTATCTATCTATCTATCTATCTATCTATCTATCATCTATCTATCGTAGTGTAGTAGGGTGCCCCAGGGCTCTGTTCTGGGCCCAGCGCTCTTCAACATCTTCATCAACAATTTGGACGAGGGGATAGATGGGGAACTCATCAAATTTGCAGACGACACCAAGCTGGCAGGAATAGCCAACACTCCAGAAGACAGGCTTGGCCCTTTTATGACTTGTGGACTTCAACTCCCAGAATTGGCTGAGGAATTCTGGGAGTTGAAGTCCACAAGTCATAAAAGGGCCAAGTTTGAAGACCCCTGCTCCAGAAGATAGGCTTAAGATACAGGAGGATTGGACAGACTTGAACACTGGGCGCTATCTAACAAAATGAAATTCAATGGTGAAAAAAGTCAGGTTCTACATTTAGGGAAGAAAACCCAAATGTACAGGTATAGTATAGGCCGGGGGTACCTTGCTCAATAGTAGTAACTGTGAGAGGGATCTCGGAGTCCTAGTGGACAATCCCTTAAACATGAGCCAACCGTGGGCTGCAGCTGCCAAAAAAACCAACACAGTGCTAGGCTGCATTAACAGAGGGATAGAATCAAGATCACGTGAAGTGTTAATACCACTTTACAAGGCCTTGGTAAGGCCACACTTGGAATACTGCATCCAGTTTTGGTCACCACAATGTAAAAAAGATGTTGAGACTCTAGAAAGTGTGCAGAGAAGAGCAACAAAGATGATTAGGGGACTGGAGGCTAAAACATATAAGGAACGGTTGCTGGAATTGGGTATGTCTACTTTAATGAAGAGAAGGACGAGGGGGGACATGATAGCAGTCTTCCAGTATCTCAGGGGCTGCCCCAAAGAAGAGGGAGTCAAGCTATTCTCCAAAGCGCCTGAAGGCAGGACAAGAAGCAACGGATGGAAACTCATCAAGGAGAGAAGCAACCTGGAACTAAGGAGGAATTTCCTGACAGTTAGAACAATTAACCAGTGGAACAACCTGCCTCCAGAACTTGTGAATGCTCCAACACTGGAAGTTTTTAAGAAGAGACTGGACAGCCATTTGTCCGAAATGGTATAGGGTTTCCTGCCTGAGCAGGGGGTTGGACTAGATGACCTCCAAGGTCCCTTCCAACTTCATTATGATGATGATGATGATGATGGATCATCGCAGTCAGCCAGATGTTTAGACTGGATTTGGCATTTTGTCTACCTATCGAGTCCTTCCCAAGGACCTGGGATAGGCAGATGTGGATGTTTGATGTTATTACAGATATTGTCGCAGGATGGAAGCAGTTCCTAGTAAGGCCGCCTTTTGCAATTGACTAATGGCGAATTAGTCAATGCCAATGGTGTTCAAGTGGTGCTCCAGTTGTTTTGGGATTGCACCCAAGGCGCAATTATTATTATTATTATTATTATTATTATTATTGTTGTTGTTATTAATCTCCTATCACCTATCATATTTATTGTCTATCATTGGTCTATCTATCTATCTATCTATCTATCTATCTATCTATCTATCTATCTATCTATCTATCTATCTATCTATCTATCTATCTATCTATCTATCTCCAACTTTTATTGTTTTTATAAACGTGTTTTTCCGTCTTGGACTCCTTTTCTACAACAATTCAGTTCAGTTCGATCCGATCCGGGGCTGCCATTTCTTCTGGCCCACTGCCAGATACCCGACCCAGCAGCGCCCCCCCCCCCGCGCCTTCCTCCCCAACGAAGCCAAGCTGGCTTAAGGGCTGACCCTCCCCTAGCGCAGCACAGACCCCTCCCCTCTTTCGGGCTTGAATGGACCTCTTCCCCTGCAGGGGCCTCGGGGGGCGTCCTCCCACCCCGGGGGTGCAGCTGAGCGGCAGAAGAGCCCGGGCGAGCTAAGGGGGGCTTTGCTGGGGGGGGGCAGCGCCCGAAGTAGCGCCCCCTCCCCGGGTGGAGTGAGCCCAGAGTCCTGGGCGGGGGGTCTCGGGCATCTCCCGGGCATCTGCCTGGCTCGGGCGGCGGTGCCAAGGGGCCGCGAGACCCGCGGGGTTCCGCGCATCCCTGGCCGGCGCGTACACGCGTGTCTAGGGTACGTGTGTACGTGCACGCGCCTCCCGCCTGCCTGAGGGTGGGTCCGCCCCGCTGCTCCTCCTCCTCCTCTCCCCCCCCTCCCGTACAATTTCTTGCTCGGTCGCAACCACCATGGAAGCGGCTGGGATGCTGCTGCAGGGGAGGAGGAGGAGGAGGAGGAGGAGGAAGGCCAGAGCAGGTCGGTGGGGGCCCTTCCTTCCTGCCCCCTCCCGGCACAGCCCCCCCCGCCGCTGCAGCGCTCGCTTCGCACTTCTGTCCCCCCCCCACCTCGTTGCGGGCTGTCGCCCCCTCCCCCGCGGGGGCTCTGACCCTCCTGCTCCCCTTCCTGCGCCGGGACCCCCCCTTTCTAAGACGCCCCCCCGATTTTCCTCGCCCCTCTTTTTGTGGTATCAACTCCCCCCTCCCCACCCCGGCGGGTTGTCTCTCTCTGCCCCTCCCCACCTCCCTTCAGCAAACACCTGGACCTGATGACGTCATCGCCCAGGAGTTGGGAAGGGGAGGGGGGAAAACGGCCAGGGACCGGGGGGGGGGCAATCTGACAACCCCCCTCCCCCCTTTGTCATGTATTTATTATAGCCATGGCTTCCGAATAAGGGCCAGGTTGCCCAAGGCAGTCGTAACAGCTTTGGGGGTGCATTTATTTTGGGGGAGGAATCCAACCTTTGGGGAGGGGGGTCACGCTCTGCTGATCCCCTCTTGAAGGGGTCTTTAGGGTGCTCCAAATCTAAGCAGACCATAAGATGCCCCCCCCCATCTGCCTTCCTTAGTTCTCTTGGAGGTTAAGCCTTTTTCTAGCCAAGTCTGGGGGTGCATCGGGGAGACCCCCCCAATGGATGACTTCAGAAACCAGGTGTGGGGTGTCATGTGAAGGGGACCTGTGGCTCCATTAGGGAAGCGCCAGTGGCGCTGGTGGGGATGCCAATTTTGGGAGAAAAGATACCACCCCCGTTTAAAAAAAAAAAGGACCCTCTTTAGTCAGGCTGTTCTGCGGGGGTCCTCAAATACACCCCCCCATTCTACCCCATCCCTGGGCTCGGGGGCTTCTGCCCCACCGTTTCTTCCAAGGGGACCCCACCCCCAGCCTCTCGGCTTGCAGCTTTCTGAGGTTGCACCCCAAAAGACGCTTTGGCTGTCCCGTCTGGGTGGACAGGAGAACAGGTTGCCCTTGACTTACAGCAGTCCGTTTAGTGACCGTTGTTCAAAATTACAACGCCACCGAAAAAAATGTGGCTTAATGACCGTTGTTCACACTTAACAGCCGTCGCAGCATTCCCCCAGGGGGTCACGTGATCAAAATTCGGAGGCTTGGCCACCGACTCCTACTTACGACGGTCGCAGCGTCCCCGGGGGTGTCACGTGATCCCCTTTTGCCACCTTCTGACAAGCAAAGTCAAGGGGGGAAAGCCGGATTCGCTTAACGACCGTGCGGCTAACTCAGGGGTAGGCAACCTCGGCTCTTTTATGACTCGTGGACTTCAACTCCCAGAATTCCTGAGCCAGCACAGCTGGCTCAGGAATTCTGGGAGTTGAAGTCCACGAGTCATAAAAGAGCCGAGGTTGCCTACCCCTGGGCTAACTGATCAACTGCAGTGATTCACTTAAGAACGGGGGCAAGAGAAGTCGTAAAGAGGGGCAATGGGCCCAACCTTTCTGCTGTTCACTGAGCTTTGCCCCTCTTTACGACTTGTCTTGCCCCCCCCGTTCTTAAGCTGGCCTACTAGAGACGGCGCGTGGCTCCCGGACTCCATCCACTCTTGGTCTTGTTGATGTTGAGTGTGTGTTGCTTTTGCGTCAGGTGAAGTGGACTCCCCCAAGAAGGACATGAACGAAGAGGAGGAAGAAGAGGGAGAGGAGGAGGCGGAGACGGAGGAGGAGGAGGAGAAGGACGAAGGGGAGCAGAAGGAAGACGGGGAGGAGAAGGTCAAGGAGGAGGACGAGGCCAAAGAAGAACCCAAGAACTTGGGCTCATTGGAGGATGGGAAGATGTCGGATCAAGATTCGGAGCACGACCTCCAGGCTCAGGTCCTGCAGCTTCTGGATGAGCTGGAAGAAACTCAGGGGATGGTCCTCAAACACGAAGAAGACGCCATGGAGTTGCAAGGTAAGGTCTGACTAGGTCACAGAGGTGGACAGTTCCGGCTCCGGAGCCGCTTCCTTCCGGCTCTGCCTTTTTTTTCTTGGCCAACTCTTCCTGGTTAACAGCAACGATGGTCCGTTGTCCTCTCAACAGTGTTGGGTGGCAACCTTAGTTGGCTGAGAGATGATGGTGATCTCCAGCGAGGAGCATTGATGGAGAGAAAGCCCTTGGACGCCAGGGAGACCTCTGGTTAAGGTTGTGGCTCAGTGGATTTCATAAATCCAGAGAAAGGATTCTTTCTTCTTCTTCTTCTTCTTCTTCTTCTTCTTCTTCTTCTTCTTCTTCTTCTTCTTCTTCTTCTTCTTCTTCTTCTTCTTCTTCTTCTTCTTCTTCTTCTTCTTCTTCTTCTTCTTCTTCTTTCTTCTTCTTCTCTTTCTTCTCTTCTCTTCTCTTCTATTCCTCTTCATTTCCTCTTCCTTCTACTCACTCCTCCTCCTCCTCCTCCTCCTCCTCACTCCTCCTCCTCCTCCTTTCTCTCCTTCTTCTTCTCTTATTATTCTTCTTCTTCTTCTTCTCTTCTTTCTCTTTCCTCCCCTCCTCCTCTCCTCCTCCTCCTCTCTAACTCCTCCTGCTCCCTCCTCCTTCTCTTCCTCTTCCTCTGTCTTCTTTTCTTCTTCTTCTTCTTCTTTTCTTCTTCCTCTTCTCTTCCTCTTCCTCTCTCTTCCTCCCTCTCCTTCCTCCTTCTCTTCCTTTCTTCTTCTTTTCTTCTTATTTCTTCGTCTTCTTCTTCTTCTTCTTCTTCTTCTTCTTCTTCTTTTCTTCTTCCTCTTCCTCTTCTCCTCCTCTTCTTCCTTCTCCTCCACCTCCTCTTCCTCCTCTCTCCTCTTCCTCCTCCTCCTCCTCTTCCTTCTCCTCCTCTCTCCTCTTCCTCCTTCTCTTCCTCTTCCTCTTCCTCTTCTCCTCCTCTTCTTCCTTCTCCTCTACCTCCTCTTCCTCCTCTCTCCTCTTCCTCCTTCTCTTCCTCTTCCTCTTCCTCTTCTCCTCCTCTTCTTCCTTCTCCTCCACCTCCTCTTCCTCCTCTCTCCTCTTCCTCCTCCTCCTCCTCTTCCTTCTCCTCCTCTCTCCTCTTTCTTCCTTCTTATTCTTCTTTTCTTCTTCTTCTTTTCTTCTTCTTCTTCTTCTTCTTCTTCTTCTTCTTCCTCCTCCTCCTTTCTACTTCTCCCCCTCCCTCCTATGTACTCCTTCTCTTTCTTTTTCTTCTTCTTCTTCCTTCTCCTCCTCCTCCTCCTCCTCCTCCTTAGCCTCCTTTCCTACCTCCTCCTCCTGTCCTCCTCCTTTCTTCTTCTTTCTTCTTCTCCTTCTCCTTCTCCTCCTCCTCCTCCTCCTCCTCCTCCTCTCCTCTCCTCTCCTCCCCTCTCCTCCATCTGGGACACAACTGTACTCGTTGTGTTTACTCCCTAAACCTTTCCCTTCTTTTACGATTGCTCCCCCTGCTTCTCTCCACTGGGGTGTGTGGGGGCAAAGGTTACACACCCCCCCGTCTCCCTTGATCAGGAGCCTCCTAGAAGCCTCCTGCTGAAGTCCCACCTTCTCCTTATTCTCTCCTCCAGGCTCTCCCTGGCTGAGTTCGCACAACATGCTACACCAGGTGAGGTTAAGAAGCCGTCCTCCCACCTGCTCAGCTTGGTCTGCTTTCAATTTGGGAGGCTGTGTTGTGTGTCGCTTAGTGTGTTGTTCAAACCCAGCCCTGTCGTCCAGCTGACTCTCGCCAAGTATTGTGCAAGCGCAACAACGAAGGCTAATGATTCGTACAGCAGAGGAAGCTGGTCCTGTGAATGTTCCGCTTGGACGGATAAACTAGCCAACATTGGCTTGGCTAACCTGTTGTGTCCTTCCCTCCCTTTGTGTCTCTGGGTCTCCCTGTCTCTTCTCTTGAACTTTTTGTGACTGTGCTGCAATCATATCACAAAGCCTTGCTTTGTAGGCAACGATCAATCTGTCAATCCATCCATCAATCAATCAGAATCAATCAATCAATCAATCAATCAGAATAGATCTGGAAGAGACCTTGCAGTCCCTTTGAAGCACAAACACAAATCTTAGCTCTTGACTGATTGATATTTTGAAAGACATTTTACAAGTAGTCCTCCACTTACAACAATTTGCTTAGTGACCGTTTGAAGTTAACAACGGGACTGAAAAAAGCGACTTAGGACCGTTTTTCACAGTTAGCGACCGTTGCAGCCTCCCCCGGGGTCACGTGATTTACACAGTCAGATCGCTTGATTGCTAGAGAGGAAATTGGAGGACATATCTAGGTAGTCCTCGGCTTACGACCACAACCGAGCTCCAGATTTCTGTCGCTAAGTGAGACAGCCGCTAAGTGAATTTTGCCCTTGTTTACAACCTTTCTTGCCACCGTTGTTAAATGAATCACTGCAGTTGTTCAGTTAGTGACACGGTTGTTAAGCGAATCAGGCCTCTGCATTGACTTTTGATTGCCAGAAGATCGCAAAAGGGGATCACGTGACCCCCGGGGGACGCTGCGACCATCGTAAATACGAGCCGGTTGCCCAGCGTCCGAATTTTGATCACGCAAACCACTACTAGATCTTTTTCTGCAGTCAGTTTTTTTAGGTTTCGACTTACGGCCACAATTGACCCCAAAATTCCTGTTGCTCGGGGAGACGTTTGCGAAGGGAGATTTGCCCCATTTTACGACCTTTCTTCCCACAGTTGCAAAGTGAATCGCTGCAGCTGCTCAGTTAGTGACGAATCTGGCTTTCTCCCTTGACTTTGCTCGTCACTGCAACCGTCGTAAAGACGAGCCCGCTGCCGAGCGTCTGCATTTGGATCCCGTGCCCACGGGGGATGTTGCCAGGGTCGTTAAGCGTGAAACACGCTCCTAAGTCCCTTTTTTCAGGGCTGTCACCCCTTCAAACGGTCACTAAATAAATTGTCGTAAGTCGAGGGCTACTTATAAAGAGGTAGGATGTCAGGTGGCCAAGGGCGGAGGCCATCTTGACTTTTTTGACCTCCGTGGGCTCCCTGAAGGGCCCGGTGGACGTGGCTCCCGGTCCCTGATCTGTCTTTTTCCCCCTGGTAGGTTTCCTGGAAGACGAGCGTCTGGCCAGCGCGCAGCAGGCGGAGACCTTCACCAAGCAGATCCAGACTTTGTACGGTCAGTCCTGATGTGCCGGCTTTATTTTTATTTGTTTATGTCGTCGTCACAGGACGCAGCGGCAGGAACGCACAAAAACTCACCCAGACGGCGTTTGAAATGCGTTGCAAAAGGGTAAAAAAAAACCCGACAACATCAGAGCCGGGAAGCGTTTCAAAAACAGGACAGCACCGGCGCCGAACAAAAATCATGACGTGATTTGTAAATTAAATTGCTCCGTTAGAGTACAGGCTGGCCTCCACTTACGGACCCCAAATTTACGTTGCTAAGGGAGGAATCTCTGAACCGCGCTTTGCCCCACGTTACGACTTTTCTGGCCACAGTTATTAAGGGAATCGCTGCAGCGGTTGAATTAGTCACACAGTTGTTAAGCGAATCCGGCTTCAGGACTTTGCTTGTGTCAAAAGGTTGCAAAAGGGGATCACATGAGCCCGGGACACTGCGACCGTCGTAAATGTGAGTCAGTTGCCAATTCTGATCCTGTGGCCACAGGGGTGCTGGGACGGTCGTAAGTGTGGAAAATGATCGTAGGTCCCTTTTTTTCAGTGCCGTTCTAACTTTGAGCGGTCGCTAAACGGACTTTTGTAAGTCAAGGCCTACCTGCCAATGTGCTGCTTCGTGTGTGTGTGTGTGTCTCTGGGTGTGTTATTTGAGACACACATGAGTCACGGTTATGGCCGAGCGGCTGACTTTTGAGACGCTCCGGCCAGGGGTGGTGTGGTCTTCTCGGTTGACCTACAAATGTCCATCCCCTGTCACTGATACTGGACGTGGGTGGCCAGGAAAACTAAGAATATCGAGGAAATATTTGGGCTGCTCATTCAGAGCCTGTTCCTTTGCTGGGTGGACGGCCGAGCTGGACGGAGATGGACTGTGAGATCATGCGTTGATCTCAGAGGACCCAAAGGCCCTTCTTCTTCTGGAGAAGGTTGAGAATAGAATAGAATAGAATAGAATAGAATAGAATAGAATAGAATAGAATAGAATAGAATAGAATAGAATAGAATAGAATAGAATAGAATAGAATAGAACAGAATAGAATTAAGGATAGAATAGAATAGAATGAAGGATAGAATGAAGGATAGAATAGAATAGAATAGAATAGAATAGAATAGAATAGAATAGAATAGAATAGAATAGAATAGAATGAAGGATAGAATTAAGGATAGAATAGAATAGAATTAAGGATAGAATAGAATAGAATAGAATAGAATAGAATAGAATAGAATAGAATAGAATAGAATAGAATAAGAACAGAATAAGAACAGAATAGAATAAGAACAGAATAGAATAGAATAAGGAATGAATAGAATAGAATAAGGAATGAATAGAATAGAATTAAGGATAGAATAGAATAGAATAGAATAGAATAGAATAGAATAGATATTGGAATATAGAATAGAATAGAATAGAATAGAATAGAATTAAGGATAGAATAAAATAGAATAGAATAGAATAGAATAGAATAGAATAGAATTAAGGATAGAATAAAATAGAATAGAATAGAATAGAATAGAATAGAATAGAATTAAGGATAGAATAGAATAGAATAGAATTAAGGATAGAATAGAATAGAATAGAATAGAATAGAATAGAATAGAATAGAATAGAATAGAATAGAATAGAATAGAATAGAATAGAAACTGGAAGGGACCTTGGAGGTCTTCTAGTCCAGTCCCCTGCTCAAGCAGGAGGTTGTATTCCATTTCAGACAAGTGGGTGTCCAGTGATGGAGCACCCACAACTTCTGGAGGCGTACTGTTCCACCGGTTAATTGTCCTCACTGTTGAGGACTCCTTGTCGCCATAAGGAGTCAGAAAAGCAAGTCAGGCATATTTATGTATGCACTCCAATTCCTTACATAACTCCCAAACAAAGAATCGAACTGCCAAAATCAGTGGGGCTGGATTTTTATAGGGGTATTACCTACTTCCTCCTGCTTTGCTCGCTGGCAAAGGAGCAAAAGGTGCTTGCAAATTCTTCAAAAAGGTGCAAGGCTGGCAATGGAGCGAGTTTAATGGTGGAGATTTTGCAAGGAACTCTGACCGAATCCGGCAGGGCTGATTTTGCAAAGCTTGACCCGGAGGATGGGTGGGAGAAGACGTTGCCCCAAACCCAAGAGCAAGGTCAAATGTCCAGGAGGGCAGCAAAAAGGAAAGAAAGAAGGAAGGGAAAGGAACAGAAAAGAAGGAAGGAAGGAAGGAAAAGAAAGAGGAAAAGAAAGAAGGAAGGAAGGGAGAGAGAAAGAAAGAAAAAGAAAGAAAGGTAGGGAGGAAGGAAGTTGAGAAGGAAGGAAGGAAAGAAGGAAAAGGAAGAAAAAATGAAAGGGTGGAAAGGAAGAAAAGGAAGGAAGGTAAGAGGAAGGAAGAAAAAGAAAAAGAAAAAAAAAAGATTGAGAAGGAAGAAAAAAGAAAGAAAGAAAGAAAGGAAAGAAAGAGAAGGAAAGAAAGAGAAGGAAAGAAAGAAAGGAAAGAAAGAGAAAAAGAGAAAGAAAGAAAGAGAGAGAAAGAAAGAAAGAAAGAAAAAGAAAGAAAAAAAGAAAAAAGAAAGAAAAAAGAAAGAAAGAAAGAGAAAGAAAGAAAGAAAGAAAGAAAGAAAGAAAGAAAGAAAGAAAGAAAGAAAGAAAGAAAGAAAGAAAGAAAGAAAGAAAGAAAGAAAGAAGAACCGGTGGCTAACCTGGAGCCCGCTTGCTGGGTGGGGCAGTGCTCAACAATCAATGATGCCGGTTGCGTAACCAAGATCAAAACACAAATCCAGGTCAGATTGCTGGGTGAATGCAAGTACACAACATTGTGCTAATGTTTTCGGACAGGGGAGGATGGGGGGGGGGCGCTGCTGTTACCAGGTGGGCTTTGACCGCACTGGGGTGTGAGTTGCATTTTATGGCCCTTCTTGCCACAGTTGTTAAGTTGTTAAGTTGTTAAGCCAGCTTGGAGAATCCCCCTGAACTGCTTTCTTCCTCTGCCCCCATGGCTATAAAGGTAGTCCTTGACTTACGACCACGATTGAGCCCAACCACCTGTCTGCGGTTAAGTGAGACACACTTGTTAAGTGAGGTGTGCCCCGTTTTACGACCTTTCTCGCCTCTGTTGTTAAGTGAAACACTGCAGCTGATCAATGTAGTCACCCGGTCGTTAAGTGAATCCGGCTGCCCCCCATTGACTGTGCTCGTCAGAAGGTGGCAAAAGGGGATCGCGTGTGGTCGTAAGTGTGAGTCAGTTGCCAAGCCTCTGAATTTTGGTGACGTGACCGCGGGGGACGCTGCAAAAGTCATAACTGGGAAAGTGGGCGTAAATCGGTTTTTTCCAGTGCCGTTGCATCGTTGAACAACGGTCACTAAATAATAATAATAATAATAATAATAATAATAATAATAATAATAATAATAATAATAATAATAATAATAATAATAATAATAATAATAATAATAATAATAATAATAATAATAATAATAATAATAATAATAATAATAAAGTTGGAAGGGACCTTGGAGGTCATCGAGTCCAACCCCCTGCTCAGGCAGGAAACCCTATACCTATATAAATGTACCATCGTAAGTTGAGGACTAGCTATACCGGGAAGTTTCTGCCTGCTTCCTGTTGTTCCAAGCCAGAGAACCTTCCTCTTTGGGTCCACAGATCTATTCAATATAGCGGCACCCCGATGCCAGCCTGGTACCCCTATTTTCTACATCCGGTGGTTTTGCCCCCAGCCCAGTCCAAGGCTCTTTCTGCAGTTTCCCCCCCAAAAGGGGGGGTCATCTGCTATTCATTGGCACCCCATTATTCTGGGGGCCGAGGATTATGGGCATTGCAGTCCCATGCCTCTGGAGGGCCCCCCATTGGGGAAGAAGGCGTCTGCCATCCACCCTCCTTCCGAGGGGAGGGGGCTCCAGAGCCACTCAGCTTGAGATTCCGAGATGCTGTGGCTTTAAGGGGCCGAGCCCCCCCTAGGCCAGGCGCAAGGGCTGGGGCAGGGGGTCCCCCAGTGGCCCTGGACCACCCGTCCCCATGGAGCCGAGCCCCTCCAACCCCGGGAACGGTGAGTTCCCCTCCCAAGAGGAGAGGGGGCTGTGTTGCCACAGCAACCAGTTGCCTCCAGGATGGCCCAACTGCCAGGGACTCCCCTCCCCCCCTGGTTCCATCTCCTTCAGGTCTCTGGGATGCCCGTAGGTTTCTAGGTTGCACCCAGGGCCAGGCCGGGGAGGGGGGGGGTTTCCACCCACCTGGCACCTGGGGGGGGGCCTTCACACCCACCCCCACTAACGGAGACTCTCCTGCCTCCAGGATCAGCCACTTTCTGTTGCCAACTGATTGCTCAAAATCCTTGCTCCTCTGCTTGGTAGTTTGGGTTTGTGTCTACTCAAACCATGATTTTTTTTTAAAAAAAAAACTTGGTTTAGCCCACCTGGGTCTGAATGAATCCAGTGTGATTTTAATCCCCTTTCGTTGAAGGTTTTTTATTATTATTATTTTATTTAAACAGGGTGTTTTATTCAATTTGGTTCAAATTTTAATTTGTCCAGTTGTGGGGTTGGGCCTGTTTTTTCTTGCGTGAATGTCACGGACCATTTACAACTCCGGCTGTGAGACCCTTCCAAGGGAATTAAAATGAGGAATAGCCGTGTCGTTTCAGTTGGCGGGGGGGACAGTGAATTTATGCCCCATAACCTTTGGCAAGAATTTCCTGGACGTTAGAATTTGAGTCTCGAATCTGAGAGAGGAGCAAATAAATGCAGGCAGTCCTTCACTCGTGGCCACAAAGGAGCCCAAACTTTCTATGGTTAAGCTGGACACTTGTTCTGAGAGTTGTACCCCATTCTTGCCACCGTTGTTAAGGGAATCACTGCAGTTGTTCAATGAATGACACGGTTGTTAAGTGAATCTGGCTTGACTTTGTCAGATAGAAATTTGAATTTACTTCATTGTAACATGGGAAGAAAAACCGGGTCCAGTTCCGAGCTGGGAATAAAATGGAGGCTGCTTTTGAAAGAAGGTCTCTTTATTGATGAGCAGAACCAGCATGTGGTTCTGGGGCAGCTGATAAAATGGAGTTGAGAGTGGGTGGGTTTTTATTCCTTCTTTGGGCTTTGAGGTTGTTCCTGTTCCCGTGCCATGCCCTTTGTCCTGAGCTTGAGCATGCCCTTTCGGTATTTTAATTATTGTTGCCTGACTCCCATTGTGGCTGGGGTGGGGGTCGTATCCTGTCCTTGGAGGTGGGTGGGGGAATGTAAATATTTGGAGTCTTTGTTTTTCTAATCCCATCAGCTCCAAGCTTCTTGGCCCCAGTTTCCCTGCATGGATTAGAAAATCTGCGTTTCTTTTCTGTTATATTTCTCCTTTTGGGGAAATATAATATTCTGTTTTTTTTTAATATTCCCCAAAATATCAGAAAGATGCTTTTTCAGGAGGCAACTGGACTTTCTTGTTTTTCTGTGAAGACGTTTCGCTTCTCATCCAAGAAGCTTCTTCTTAGCTCCCCAAAATATTTCATTCTCTGGTGTGTGTGTGTGTGCTGACTCCCTACAGTAACCTAGTTTGACATCATGTTGAACTTCTTCAAGAAACTGACCGGTTAATGTCCAGACAGAGGGGGGAATTCTGGGACTTGAAGTCCACCCATCTTAAAAGTTGCCACGGTTGAGTAACACGGAATCAGACCACGCATCTCTCCTAACCTTTGGTACCTCAAAGGCTCTTCCTGTCTCCTGTTGACGTGTCCACCCCAAACCAGGCCTTACCGAGCCGGCATTGTGAGTCAACTTCCAGCTTCTTCTCAGTCCCCAAGTCCAGTTTTCTCACCCTCCATCCCGATTCTTCTTCCTCCCCTCCAGCCCAGATGCGTTTGCGGAAGGACGAGTTTGATACCCTACAAGCCACGAAAGACGCGGAGCTGGAGCAGGTGGCGCAGGGGCTTCAGGATGCCAACCAGGAGATCCACAGCCTGCGCCTGGACGCCGAGGAGGTGGCCGCCGTGCACGAGAACGAGATCGCCAGCTTGCAAGAGGAGCTTTGCCGGCTGAAAGCCGAGCTGGAACGGGTCCAACAGACCCACAAGGAATACGAAATGGAGGTCACCGCCCTGCGTGCCGAAATCCGGATGAGGCAGGAATCGGCTCGCGAAAACAGCGCCGTCGTGGGGGAAGACCCCCTTCAGGAGCAACGGCCGCCCAGCCGGTCTCAGGAAGTAGCTCAGCTCAAAGGTACCTCTTTTGTATCGGGGTAACTACCCCGGGGCTCTCTCTCTTCTTTCTTTGTTTGTTTATTTATTTTAATTTATTCATTCATTCATTCAGTTTCTGTAGCCTCCGCCAAGTCAAACCAAGTGAGTTTGGGAGGCTTGGAATCTAAATTGTAAGGCTCTTAAATTCCTCCAGGGGTGAAAAGAGGGGAACATATATATACTGTATATATCATGGTAACAACCACAACTTGGGCAGGGGGTTGCACTAGAACCGGGGTCTCCAAACTTGTGGACTTGTAGACTTTAAGACTTGTGGACTTCAACTCCCAGAATTCCTCAGCCAATTATGCTGGCTGAGGGATTCTGGGAGTTGAAGTCCACAAGTCTTAAAGTGGCCAAGGTTGGAGACACCCCCCCCCCGACTGAGGAATTCTGGGAGTTGAAGTCCAGAAGTCTTAAAGTTGCCATGTTTGGAGGCCCCTGGCTGAGGAATTCTGGGAGTTTGAGTCCACAAGTCTTAAATTTGCCATGTTTGGAGGCCCCTGGCTGAGGAATTCTGGGAGTTGAAGTCCACAAGTCTTAAAGTTGCCAAGTTTGGAGGTCCCCGGCTGAGGAATTCTGGGAGTTTGAGTCCGGAAGTCTTAAAGTTGCCAAGTTTGGAGGTCCCCAGCTGAGGAATTCTGGGAGCTGCCTTTCATGGCTAAGGTGGCACTCGAATTCACAGTCTCCTGGTGATTGGCCCAAAGTCACCCGGCTTTCGTGGTTAAGGCGGGACTAGAACTCACCGTCTCCTGGTTTCTCGCCTGGAACCTTCCCCAAACTGACATAAACATTAAATCTCTTAACCTGGAATTGACCCTGTAGATAGGTTTTGCTGTATAGAACTCCTGGTTGAATGTGGGGATGCTTAAAATCGGGGCTCATTTGGCCTTGCAGGAGAGAGAGTTTATGGAATCCTAGGGCTGGAAAGGACCAGCCGGGGATGGGGGGGCAGGGGGTTGGACTAGAAGATCTTCAAGGCCCCTTCCAACTCTGTTATTCTGTTACTTTGGAGGACCGTGACTTCCTTTCATCCCTACTCCTGTGGTTTGCAGATGAGCTGGACACGGCGCGAGGCCAATACACAGATCTAAGAGAAGAGTTCCAGATATTGCAGGCCAGCAACAAGCTCATGGTCCACCAGCTGGAGAAGCTTGAAGCCATGAAATACAAGTATGTTTTGGTGCTTCTGCTCCTGGGGCAGCTGCTCCACCTGGAGATGGATGACAATGTCCTGGGTGGTGGAGAATGGGGTGTGGATCGATCTCTCTAGCTCCATGGGGTTTACTTCAACCTGGTGGCCTCCCGAAGGGATGACCCACCTCCAGGTTCCTTGGGAATCAGATGGGTTGTCCCAGAGTGAAGTCAACTCCGGTTCCATTCCAGAGGTCAAAGTGCACCTTACGTCTCTTCCCATTTAATCTGCATTTTTAAGAAGCAAATTACATGGAAAAGTGGCTGATGGTAACCATCTTGAGGTTCAAGCGGAGATAAAGGGAGCGTCCAATCCTCTCCTTCCCTGTTGGAAGTCTTGAGAAAAATCAGAGGAGACTAGATGACCTCTGAAGCCCCTTCCAGTGTCTGGATTCTGAGTTCTGAGGCCTCTGGTCCTGTTCAGGTCCAGGGTGATGGGCTTGCCGTGCTTCAAGATGGAGTCCTGGTTGAAGCTGCCTGATCATCTTTGTCTCTTCTTCATATTCTAGAGCAGGAGGCTCCAACTTGGCCACTTTTAAGACTTGTGGACTTCAACTCCCAGAATGGGAATTCTGGGAGTTGAAGTCCACAAATCTTAGTGGCCTTGTTTGGAGACCCCAGAATTAAACCATGCTGGCTGTGGAATTCTGGGAGTTGAAGTCCAAAAGTCTTAAAAGTGGCCAAGGTTGGAGAGCCCTCACTAAAGCCAATCTCCCACAGCAAGTACCGAAGCAAGGTGGACGACTCCCCGTCTCTCGAGTCCATTTCTCAGTGGCCCACGGATCGCCGCTACTCCCTCATGAAGCAGGCCTCCAACCAGAAAGGCAGCTGCGTCTCCTTCTGGTCGGTCGAAATTGTCGGCGTGGCAAGCGACTACAACGAGGAGGAGAGGATGGAGAAGGTGGAAGAGGAGAATGAGGTGGACCTCCTGCATCAGCTGGCCAGGAAGGAGGAGACGGTGGAGAAGGTCCAGACCCAGGTGGCCATTTAGGTTACAGTGCATTCATTGATTGGATTGATTTTATAGTGTATCTCTCTGTCCGTCCATCCATCCATCCTCCATCCATCCATCCATCCATCCATCCATCCATCCATCCATCCATCCATCCATCCATCCATCCATCCATCCATCCTCCCTCCATCCATCCTCCATCCATCCATCCATCCATCCTCCATCCATCCATCCATCCATCCATCCATTTATCTCTATCTAATAGCGTATTTATTTTTTTAATTGATTTTATAGTGTATTATTTATTTTATGGTATATTCATTTATGTAGTCATTTTATAGTGTATTCATTTCTTTAGTTATTTTACACTGTGTTTGTTTAATTGATTTTATAGGGTATTTATTTAATTGATTTTGTATTTAATTATTTAATTGATCTTATAGCCTATCTATTTTATAGTGCATTTATTTAATTGATTTTATAGTCTATCCATTTATCTATTTATCTATTTAATAGCGTATTTTTAAAATTGATTTTATAGTTATTATTTATTTTATAGTGTATTCATTTCTTTAGTTATTTTATACTGTATTTATTTAATTGATTTTGTAGTGTATTTATTTATTTAATTGATTTTGTAGTGTATTTAATTGATTTTATAGTCTGTCTGTGTCTGTCTGTCTCTGTCTATCTAATAGCGTATTTATTCATTTAATTGATTTTATAGTATATTATTTATTTTATAGTGTATTCATTTATTTAGTTATTTTATACTGTATCTATTTTGATTTTACAGTATATTTAATTGATTTTATAGTATGTTTATTTAATTGATTTTAGTCTATCTATCATCTATTTTAGTGTATTTATTTATTTAATTGATTTCACAGTGTATTTATTGAATTGATAGTGTATTTAGTTATTTTATAGTCTATCTGTGTATCTAATAGTGTACCTATTTATTTAACTGATTTTATAGTGTATTTATTTTATTTTACACTGCATTTATTTATTTATTTAACGGTGCATTTATTTATTCATTTGATTTATATGACCACGCAAAGTCAGTCGCTCCACGTAGCTTTAAAACCACAAGGAGAACGAGCAAGACCAAAAATAAATAAATAAATAAATAAGTGCCCCACCAGAACACATCAAACAATCGATTAGTGGTCCGACAATTACGGCTAGTCCTTGACTTACGACAGCTCGCTTAGTGACCGTTTGCAGTTGCAACGGCACTGGGAAAAAGTGACTTATGACCTTTTTTTCACACTTACGGCCGTTGCAGCATCCCCCGTGGCCACATGATCCAAATTCGGGCGCTTGGTGACCGATTCGTATTTACAACGGTCGCGGTGTCCCCCAGGGGTCATGTGACCCCCTTGTGCAGCCGAGCCGAGTCAAGGGGGAAGCGGGATTCGCTTAACGGCCGTGTTGCTAACTGAACAAGCGTGGCGATTCGCTTGACCACTGGGGCAAGAAAGATCGTGAAATGGGGCAGAGCTCACTTAACCAGTGTCTCGCTTAGCGACGGGAACCTTGCTAAGCCCAATTGTGGTCGTAAGTCGAGGACTACTTGTAGAAGAAGCAGGCTCGTCCAGCGCCCTGGTCCAAGGCCTTAGGGAAGGTCAAGTGAGGGAGGCCACCTGAATCTCAAGTGGTGGTATGGTCCAAAGGACAGGCGGCGTGACCAGGAAGGCACGTCTCCTGGAGCCCACCAGCTGATATGGCTTCAGAGAAGGAGCCTGGAGCTTGTCCACCCTCTCAGTTCCTCTGAGATGGGTGGTCCACTGGTGACCTGGTCCTACCAAGGAGTGGGTGGAAAACCCTTGCAATGGATCAGTTGTCAGAGCAAGGCTGAAGATCAACTTTGAGGGATTGAGAAGGGATGGGACATTCAAGATCTTTAGGAGAACCAGAAAGTTCTCCTGCTCAGTTGTCTAGAACGTGGTGATGGAGCCTCCTGATGCTTCCTTTCCCATCCCCTTCTTGCCCTGCTAGGGCAACATGTCCCAGTGCACTCTGGCTGAAATGGAGAATGAGGACCAGCCTGGCTGCCAAGAGCTAGATGTTAGGAGAAGACCGAGAAGGAGGAGAGAGTCTGATGTCCGTAAGGTAGGAAAAGAGGGCAGGAGGGAGGGAAGGCCAGGTAAGCTTAATGGCGGAGAAGGATCAGCTCAACCCCATCCTAGATGTTTCTTGGCCTCATCTGAGGGCTTTCAGTCCTGTCTCCCGATCAGGGGACATCATAGTGGCCAACGTTGCAGAGCGGTTATGAGATCAGAGAAGGAGAACCATCCAGTGAATTACAAAAAGAAATGAGTGTCCATGTGGAGAGTGACCCATTGTTGCTAAAAGACATCCAAGGTCCTCGCTATCCTACGGTCATATCAGAAGGGTTGGGACGTTCAAGAACTTTAGGAGGACCAGAAAGTTGTCCTGGGTCAGTTGTCTAGAACTTGGAGGAAAAAGGGAGAGACCCAAACTTGAATTGAGGAGGAATTACCTGACTTGAAGAGCTGTTAAGTGGAGCTGTGGGCGCCCCATCGCTGGTGGTCTTCAAGAAAGGACTGGACAGCTGTTTTGTCTAGAATGGTGGGAGGGTTCCTGCACTGGGCAGGAGGGTTGACTAGAAGACATCCAAGGTCCCTTTCAACCCTATGATTCTACGAGAAGAGATGGGCCATTCAAGAACTTTGGGAAGACCAGGATGTTCTCCTGGGTGATCTAGAACTTGGAGGATAGAGGGCAGACAAAGATATGGGTGGGGAGGATGGGATGGTAGAAAAGCCACCTCAGGAGAGATGGTGATGGAGCTATGAGGTGCTTCCTCTCCCATCCTCTTCTTGCCTGCCAGGGCATTATAGCCCAGTTGAATCTGCCAGAAACGGAGAGAGAAGAGCAGCCTTCCAGCCAAGAGCTGATCAATAAGAGAAGATCGAGGAGGAGAGATTCCCTGAGAGAAGGGAAAGAAGATGACCTTAAGAATTGGAGGGAGAAGGGAAGGAATAAAGAGTTTCTTCTTGACCCAGAATTGAACGAAAGTCCAGGGAGGCAAGGGCAGGTAAGCTTAATGGTGGAGAAAGATCAGGTCAGGCCCACCCTGGGTGGTTCCTCGGACCTCATCTGAGGACCTCAGTCCTGCATCTTGATCAGGGGGACATCATGGTGGCCAACCTTGCAGATCATAGAAAGAGAACCACCTCGTGCATTAGCAAAGAGCTGAGCGTGCACATGGAGTGACCCCATCCTTGCTAAGGTCTTCGGGTCCTTGTGGGTCAGTCAGGTTGAAAGTCTTCTAGCCCCTATGATGGACGTGACATAATTGATAGACGTCTTCAAGGAGGGTCCCAAACCAACTCTGATTCTTGCTGTTGGCTTTGTAGGTTGAGATCTTGAATGGGAAGCAGGGGTGGACTTCTTTTAGCTAAACTTTGCTGTGGTTTGGGAGGACCTGGACATTCTTCTGGGTTGTCTACAACTTGGAGGAGAGGTCCAAACTTACATGGAGGAGGAATTACCTGACTTGAAGAGCTGTTAAGGGGAGCTGTGGGCGCCCCATCGCTGGTGGTCTTCAAGAAAGGACTGGACAGCTGTTTTGTCTAGAATGGTGGGAGGGTTCCTGCACTGGGCAGGAGGGTTGACTAGAAGACATCCAAGGTCCCTTTCAACCCTATGATTCTACGAGAAGAGATGGGCCATTCAAGAACTTTGGGAAGACCAGGATGTTCTCCTGGGTGATCTAGAACTTGGAGGATAGAGGGCAGACAAAGATGTGGGTGGGGATGATGGCACGACAGAAAAGCCACCTCAGGAGAGATGGTGATGGAGCTATGAGGTGCTTCCTCTCCCATCCTCTTCTTGCCTGCCAGGGCATTATAGCCCAGTTGAATCTGCCAGAAACGGAGAGAGAAGAGCAGCCTTCCAGCCAAGAGCTGATCAATAAGAGAAGATCGAGGAGGAGAGATTCCCTGAGAGAAGGGAAAGAAGATGACCTTAAGAATTGGAGGGAGAAGGGAAGGAATAAAGAGTTTCTTCTTGACCCAGAATTGAACGAAAGTCCAGGGAGGCAAGGGCAGGTAAGCTTAATGGTGGAGAAAGATCAGGTCAGGCCCACCCTGGGTGGTTCCTCGGACCTCATCTGAGGACCTCAGTCCTGCATCTTGATCAGGGGGACATCATGGTGGCCAACCTTGCAGATCATAGAAAGAGAACCACCTCGTGCATTAGCAAAGAGCTGAGCGTGCACATGGAGTGACCCCATCCTTGCTAAGGTCTTCGGGTCCTTGTGGGTCAGTCAGGTTGAAAGTCTTCTAGCCCCTATGATGGACGTGACATAATTGATAGACGTCTTCAAGGAGGGTCCCAAACCAACTCTGATTCTTGCTGTTGGCTTTGTAGGTTGAGATCTTGAATGGGAAGCAGGGGTGGACTTCTTTTAGCTAAACTTTGCTGTGGTTTGGGAGGACCTGGACATTCTTCTGGGTTGTCTACAACTTGGAGGAGAGGTCCAAACTTACATGGAGGAGGAATTACCTGACTTGAAGAGCTGTTAAGGGGAGCTGTGGGCGCCCCATCGCTGGTGGTCTTCAAGAAAGGACTGGACAGCTGTTTTGTCTAGAATGGTGGGAGGGTTCCTGCATTGGGCAGGAGGGTTGACTAGAAGACATCCAAGGTCCCTTTCAACCCTATGATTCTACGAGAAGAGATGGGCCATTCAAGAACTTTGGGAAGACCAGGATGTTCTCCTGGGTGATCTAGAACTTGGAGGATAGAGGGCAGACAAAGATGTGGGTGGGGATGATGGCACGACAGAAAAGCCACCTCAGGAGAGATGGTGATGGAGCTTCCTCTCCCACCCTCTTCTTGCTTGCCAGGGCTTTAAGGCCCAGTTTAATGTGCCAGAAATGGAGAGAGAAGACAAGTCTTCCCATCAATATCCAGACAATGAGAGAAGATCGAGGAGCAGAGAATCCCAAAGAGAAGGGAAAGAAGATGGCCCTAAGTATTGGAGGGAGACAATCTGGAAGAGAGAGCCTTTCCATGACCAAGAGGCTGAGGAAGGTCCAGGGAGGGAAGGGCAGGTAAGCTTAATGGTGGAGAGGGATCAGCTCAGCCTCATTCTAGGTGGTTTCTTGGGCTCATCTGAGGACTTCAAGATCTGGGGATGGTTTCTTGGGCTCATCTGAGGACCTCAGAAGTTGGGGATACCCTAGTGGCCCAACTGCAGAACGGTCGTAAGATCCGAGAAAGAGAACTGTCCAGTTAGTTTCTAGCCTGTATGATGGACCTCAAGTGTCTCTTCAAGTAATTGATGTTAGTCTTCAAGGAGAGCCCCAATCAAACCCTGGTTCTTGCAGTTGGCTTTGTGGTTTGAGATCTTGAACGGGAAGCCCAGATGGTGGACCTCAAGTACTTGATGTTAGTCTTCAAGGAGGGCCCCAAACAAACCCTGGTTCTTGCAGTTGACTTTGTGATTTGAGATCTTGAATGGGAAGCCCAGATAATAGACATCAAATAATTGATGTTAGTCTTCAAGGAGGGCCCCAATCAAACCCTGGTTCTTGCAGTTGGCTTTGTGGTTTGAGAGCTTGAACGGAGGTGGACTTGTTTTAAATCAACATTACTGTGGTTTGTGGTGAAACGTGACATCCCAGAGGCTGCTCTAATCTGTGATTTTGGGCAGGGCACCATGAACCCATACCCACCCCAAAATGTTAAGAGGCACATCCCAATTATCGGTAACGTAGTACAGGTAGTCCTCGACTTACAACAGTTCGTTTAGTGACCGTTCAAAGTTACAACGGCGCTGCAAAAAGTGACTTATGACCGTTTTTCACACGTACGACCGTTGCAGTACCCGCACGGTCACGGTCAACCGCGGAAAGCTGGCGACGGGACCCTCCGTGACGGTTATCCTTCCTCTCGGTTTGGCAGCATGACCGAGCACAGCACGACCTGCGCGAACTGGAAGACAGGTACCGCCACAGCCAGGATCAGTGGGAGCAGCTTCAGGAGGAGCTCCGCCTGTGCAAGGAGGAGATTGAAAGGCTGAACGGCAACATCCCGACAGGAGGACGGGTAAGGCCGTTGGCACCCCGGCTATCTCGGAGAGCGAGGGGGCTTCTCACCCAGGTGGCATTCAGAGGCCCAGCTTAAGTGGAGGTCCTCCACATTGGCTGCGCCAAAGAGCCAGGTGTGCAGATCCAGAGATGTTTCACGATCACCAAATACTCCAGCAGAGCAGCATTATGTTCTTGGTGCTGTCTGAGCTTGGGTTGTTCTCTTCAAGATGTTGCATGACCCAAACTAGGCAACATCATCAGTGCTAGAAGGCAAGGGGGTTTGTGGAGAGGAGGGAGGAGGAGGAGGAGGAGGAGGAGGAGGAGGAGGAGGAGGAGAAGATGGAGGAGGAAGTCCTTGGTGCTCTCTGAGCTTGGTGGTTTTCTTGTAGACCTTTTGTGACCCAAACTAGGTAACGTCATCAGTGCTAGTCAACTGAATGACATAATGAAACATCTGCAAGGAAGCCACCAAGCTCAGAGGGCCATCTTGGGTGGTCAAGGCTTAAGATGGTCAACAGATATGGAGTCTCTATTTGGTTGCCCGTTTTGTGCATGTTGTGTATAAAGTCCTGAGAACCACAATCCAAGAAGGAGGCTGAGGAACGGGAAAGAGCAACTAAGATGGTGACGGTCTTGGAGGTGATATCCCGCAAAGAGCAGTTGAAGGAACTGGGTTTGTTTAGCCTAAAGAACAGAAGGTTAAGCATCTTCCAGTCCTTGAAAAATTGTCCCAAGGAACGGGTTGAGGAGGTCTTCTCCAGAACACCCAAAGGCATGAGAGGACCCAACTGGTGGAAGATGGATCTCTTCTTATTAAGCTTCTTTTTTTCCCCTGTTCTTCTCTTGGGTGATCTGGAGAGTAACTCTACACACCCCTTCCGTGAGGCAGCCCTCCAAAATCAGGAGGAATGTCTTGAATTGAGTTCTGGATCAGTGCCCATATCTTAAGTTCTCCCTGGGGCTACCAGAACCTCACCAGTGCCACTGGAACTCTTCTGGAGGCATCTCCACGGCCGATTGGAAAGGACTCGTCCGCTCGTCCCAAGTCCTAGCCAACATTCCCGAGAGACCTTTCGCAAACCTGGTTAAATTCTCTGCCAAGCCCTGCGGCATTTAAGCAGGCTTGAAGCCCACCAAACGCAGCCCAGGGTTCAAGTCCTGGATCAGCTCTAATCTTTCTCTTTTTCTCTCCTCCTTCTCCTCCTCTTCCTCCCTGTCTCTCATCTGGCTCGCCTGCCTTCTCGGTGGCTTCATGTCTGAATGGCATTTCGTGCTCTGCCCCCTCCCTCCCCACCAGGTCTCTCCCCCCCTCAGCTCTCCCACCATCTCCCTCCCTCTCATAGGACTGATTGTCATAGTGGCCCTGCTCTGGTGCTGGTGGGCTGAGACCTCGTCCTAAAAGCCAACCAGGTATTCGAATCGGCATTCTCCGCCCGGCTGTGCTGTGTGTCTGGGCCGCATGTGCCGTTTCCTGCCTGTCCCTCTTTGTGGAGACATCCCACCCACCCACCCACCCCACCATGTTAACACACGCGCTCCCCTTCCTTTCCTGCCCCTTCCTCTCCTTTTCCCCTTCCACCTGCATGACCCCTCTGGCTGAGTCGGGACTGAACTCGTTTCGAGAAGGAATTTATCGTTTCGAGAAGGAATTTATTGGTGGTTGGGGGAGGCACTGAGGACCATCCGGGTGTATCTCTGGAGTAGCAGGATTTGGAAGTCCGAGAAGTTCTCCCTAGTGGGGGGTGGTGGAGACCTCCCTCCCCCCCCAGGAACTGACTCACCCTGTGGGAAATAGATCTTCTGCAAGAGTCCCAGCCTGTCATTCTGTGACAGTACCCTAAGGAGCCACTTGGTGGCGCAGTGGTTAGAATGCAGTATTGCAGGCCGACTCTGCCCACAGCCAGGAAGTTTGATCCTGACGATTCAATGTTTCACTCAGCCTTCCGTCCTTCCGAGGTCGGTTAAAATGAGGACCCAGATTGTTGGGGGCAAGAGGCTGACTCGGTAAACCGCTTAGAGAGGGAGCTGTATATAAGAGGTATATAAGTCTTAAGGGCTGTTGCAAAGTGCGAAGGAAGGAAGGAAGGAAGGAAGGAAGGAAGGAAGGAAGGAAGGAAGGAAGGAAGGAAGGAAGGAAGGAAGGAAGGAAGGAAAAAAGAGCCCTGGTGGCGCAGTGCTTAGAACGCAGTATTGCAGGCTAATTCTGCCGACTGCCAGGAGTTCAATCCTGACCGGCTCAAGGTTGACTCAGCCTTCCGTCCTTTCAAGGTTGGTAAAATGAGGACCCAGATTGTTGGGGGCAATTGTTGGGGGCAATTGCTTAGAGAGGGCTGTAAAGGACTGTGAAGCGGTATATAAGGCTAAGCGCTCTTGCTATCACACTTTATCTATTTGGCCCCTGCGTGGTTAGACACACAAGGAATTAGTCTCCGGCATAGAAGCACTCAGTATACAAGGAGTCCTCGACATACGACCACAATTGAAGCCCAAATTTCTGTTGCTAAACGAGACGGCTGTTAGGTGAGTTTTGCCCCATTTTACGACCTTGCTTGCCAGCGTTGTTAAGCGAATCACTCCAGTTGTCAAATTAGGAACGAGGTTGTTAAGTGAATCCGGCTCCCCCCCCCCATTGACTTTGCTTGTCAGACAGTCGCAAAAGGGGATCACGCGACGCCGGGACACCGCAAACGTCATAACTATGAGTCAGTTGCCAAATGTCTGAATTTGGATCACGTGACCACAGGGAGGCGGCAACGGTCGTAAGTGTGAAAAAGGGTCGTAAGTCACTTTTTAGAGTAGCGTTGTAAGTTTGAATAGTGACTAAGCAAATCGTCATAAGTTGAGGACTGTCTGTACTTGCAAAGCAACAGAATATGAAAATAATACTAAACTTACAGCCAGTAAAAGGGAGAAGTAAAAAATAATAAAGGGGATTAAATAATAATACTGCAGCCACACCCGATGGGTTAATTATGAAACTGCTCACAGCAGTACAGGTGGTCCTCAATTTACGACCACAAATGTGGTCAGAATTCCCATTGCTAAGCAAGGCAGTTGTTAAGTGAGACACACCCAATTTTACAACCTTTTTTGGTCGCAGTTATTAAACGAATCACTTCAGTTGTTAACCGAATCACGCGGTCACTAAGCAAATCTGGCCTCCTGCATTGACTTTGCTAGTCGGAACAAAGGTCATAAAGTGGGGCAGGGCTCACTTAACCACTGTCTCACTTAGCGATGGGAATTTGCGGCTCGATTGTGGTCGTACGTCGAGGACTACCTGTCAATTTTTTTTAAAAAAATGAAGGTGCTGAACAACATGCAATCAGTCCTCGTACTTATGACGTCGCAGGGTCCCCACGGTCACGCTTTGTGACTTTCTATTCCAGCATCTACAAGCAAGGTTAATGGGGAGGCTGGCAGCCGATCCCGAACGACGGCCAGCCTGATGTCCTCACTTAAAGACGACCCGGGATTCGCTGCACGGCCACAAGGCAGAAGGGCGGAACTGCCACCCGTCAATAGTGCATTGGCGGGACAGCCGTGTTGCTTGGCAACAGAAATTCGGATCCCGATTGCCATCGTTAAGCGAGGGCTACTTAATCCACTTTAATGTTGTTGGCCTACGCCAGGGGTAGGCAACCTTGGCTCTTTTATGACTCGTGGACTTCAACTCCCAGAATTCCTCAGCCAGCATGGGGGAACTATGGCCCCGTCATGACTCATGGACTTCAACTCCCAGAATTCCTGAGCCAGCCATGCTGAGGGGAAAGGGAGAGGTTTCCAAGCTGAGCCATGCTGGCTGAGGAATTCTGGGAGTTGAAGTCCACGAGTCATGAGGGGGCCATAGTTCCCCCATGCTGGCTGAGGAATTCTGGGAGTTGAAGTCCACGAGTCATGAAGGGGCCATAGTTCCCCCATGCTGGCTGAGGAATTCTGGGAGTTGAAGTCCACGAGTCATAAAAGAGCCAAGGTTGCGTAGCCCTGGCCTATGTCTAATGCACTGGGGGGTGGGGAGAGAAACCCCCTTAAATATAAAAATGGTTTTTTGAACCGGCCACCCCTGATTTTGGCATTCTGTGCTGGAAAAAATCCCATTATTTCATCCTTTTACCACTTCTGGATTCTTGGCGCTCCTTTGGGGGAAACTGACAATCCGCGGAGTGTTTGTTTAAGTTTGTGCTTGCAACTATGCGGGGGGGGGGGGAGCTGTGACCGAAGGAACGGGGCCTGCCGGCGAATTTCCTAGTTTGGGCTTGGAATTTGGGGAGGAGGAGGAGGAGGAGGAGGGTTCAGAGTCATCGGAGGAGGAGGAGAGGTGCTAATTCCCAGGCCAGGGAGAGAAACTGAGGCAGAGCAAGGAGTTGCCCCCACTGGTTTGCAGAATAATGATTTTGATTGATGGGGGGGGAGGATTCCGAGGATATGAAGGCAGATAATAATAATAATAATAATAAAGTTGGAAGTGACCTTGGAGGTCATCTAGTCCAACCCCCTGCTCAGGCAGGAAACCCGATACCATTTCAGACAAATGGTTGTCCAGTCTCTTCTTAAAAACTTCCAGTGTTGGAGCATTCACCGCTTCTGGAGGCAGGTTGTTCCACTGGTTAATTGTTCTCACTGTCAGGAAGTTTCTCCTTAGTTCTAGGTTGCTTCTCTCCTTGATTAGTTTCCATCCATCTGAGACTCTCAGATCCCTGAGAGTCTCCAGACACCAAGCTGGGGAAGAATAGCCAACATTTTAAAAGACAGACTCAAGATCCAGAAGGATCTCGACAGACTTGAAAACTGGGCCCTGTCCAACGAAATGAAATTCAACGGTGAAAAAAGTCAGGTTCTACATTTAGGCACAACAAACCAAATGCACAGGTATAACATAGGTGGCACCTTGCTAAATAGTAGCACCTGTGAGAGGGACCTTGGAAGTCCTAGTGGACAATCCCTTAAATAGGAGCCAGCCGTGTGCTGCAGCTGCCAAAAAGGCCAACACAGTGCTAGGCTGCATTAACAGAGGGATAGAATCAAGATCACCTGAAGTGTTAATACCACTTTACAAGGCCTTGGTAAGACCACACCTGGAATACAGCATCCAGTTTTGGTCACCACGATGTAGAAAAGATGTTGAGACTCTGGAAAGAGTACAGAGAAGAGCAACAAAGAGGATTAGGGGACTGGAGGCTAAAACATATAAGGAACGGTTGCTGGAATTGGGTATGTCTAGTTTAATGAAGAGGACTAGGGGGGACATGATAGCAGTGTTCCAGTATCTCAGGGGCTGCCCCAAAGAAGAGGGAGTCAAGCTATTCTCCAAAGCACCAGAGGGCAGGACAAGAAGCAACGGATGGAAACTAATCAAGGAGAGAAGCAACCTGGAACTAAGGAGAAATTTCCTGACAATCAGTGGAACAGCTTTGCTTTCAGAAGTTGTGGGTGTCCCATCGCTGGAGGTTTTTAAGAGAGATTGGACAGCAATTTGTCTGGAATGGTATAGGGTTTCCTGCCTGAGCAAGGGGGTTGGACTAGATGACCTCCAAGATCCCTTCCAACTCTGTTATTCTGCTATACTTCAAGTTCTTCTAAGGTCCCATCAGTGGTGGTCCTCCTTTGGGGGCCTGAGAGAGCAATCAGGGTCAGAAAGCATATATCTCTTTGGGTGTAACAAAGCCCATCAGGCTGACTGTTGGGTTCGCACTGGGCCGGTGGTGTTCTTCCGTGCTGTTCCTTTCCTCTAGCCTCAGTGCTTCCATCTGCAAAATGGGAAGAATTGTAGATTAAACTTTCGGGGGGGGGGGGGTTGGTGTTGAAGTATACGTCCCGAGATCCCTGTTCCTTCCTTCAAAGTCAAGGCTGCATTAAGTCAGGACTGGATTCTGCATGGAGATAGTCCTCAATTTATGACTGGTCGCTTAGGGGCTGTTCAAAGTTAGGACCGAGCTGACACAAAGAGGACTTACAACCTGGATTCTAAATTATGACAGCGCCCGTCCCCCTGCGGTCACATGACTGAACTTCAGGCACTTGACAACAGAGTCAAATGAATGTCTGCCGTTTCATGCGGTCACGTAACCGGGTTTTGTGACTGTTTCGCCAAAAACCGCCTCCTACGTCTGGTTTTTGGTAAAACTGCACCCCTAGCCCAACTATTGGTTCATTTAGCAACTTCCGCATTCCCTTAATAACTGTTGCATTTGCTTTGCAATCTCCACGTCTACTTAACAACTGCAGCAAAAAAAGGTTGAAATACTGAGTCGGTCCCATGTCTGGGGAAATGGTCCCATCCTGATGGAAGCGGGCCGTGAAATTTTTAAACTGAAATGTTTGTGTTGCACTGAGGAATGTTCCTTAATTAAACGTTTCATACATGCTTAAAATTGAAACGGGCGGCTAGCGAAAATCACAGAGTAGTTATAGAATACAAGACAAAAACAACAGCAACAAAATTGTATCGTACAGGCATTCCTCGACTTGCAGCAGTTTGCTTAGTGACCGTTTGAAGTTAACAACGGCACTGAAAATATGACTTATGACTGTTTGTCACACTTAAGACCACTGTGGCGTCCCCAGGGTCACCTGATTTACATTTGGATGCTTGCCAACTGGTTCATATTTAGGACGGTCGCAGCGTCCCGGGATCACGTGATCCCCTTTTGCGACCTTCTGACAAGCAAAGTCAGTGGGGAAGCTGGGTTCACTTAACATCCATGTGGCTCACTTAAAAACCGCAGTGATTCACTTAGCAACTGTGGCAAGTAAGGTCGTAAAATGGGGCAAAACCCACGTAATAACCGTCTTGCTTAGCAACGGAAATTGGGGACTCCATTGTGGTTGTAACCTGTACTTAATGCGAGAGCGAGCTTCCCGTCTGAAACTCTTGCCGTTGAAATTGAGAAAGCTTAAAGTGAGCATTGAAGAACCACGAGAAGTGTCTCTCTTTGACCCCAAGTGGACCCTAACAAACCCAAGATAGATCCCGTAAGCTAAAGATTGACTTGGATGAGCTCGCCTCGGACGGAAGGGGTGCCTCTTCGGAGGGGTGGGTAGAACTGAGTGGATGACGTCCTTGTGGCTTGTGCCGGATCCAGAGGGGCACAGGAAGGCGGGGTTCAGGGTGGCCCCACTGATTCCGACCCATTGTCTCCTGTCCTGCAGGTCCCCGCCGGAGGGATGAAGCCTTTCGGCCTGTTTGCCGTCTGTGCAGGAGGCTTAATGTTGTACTCCTGCCTGAAGAAATCCAGCAGCAGTGGATCGCTGACTTGAGAACCCCTCCCAGCCTCCTGGTGGAGAGGACCACACTTGCCACGTGCCCTGTCCCCCCCCCATCCCAACTCAGCAGCAACCAAGCAACAAGCACCACCACTCCCTACCCAACTTCTCAAAGGAGCTTCTGGATCCGGGCCCCGTGACTTCTCGGAAGCGCCAGCTCATCTCTTCGGCCAGTACAGGCCCTCGGCTGCCCATCCTCCCGTACTCTCTTTGAATCCCCCCCTCCCCGGCCTGCACTGTGCCGTGCATCACATCCCTCCCCCCAAAAGAGCAACAGGACGATCTCACAACTAGGCATCCACATTGTATCTGCTCCAAGCACTTGGCCTGGAATGACGGGACAAGAACGCCTCTGGCTGACCACATCAGGGAATCTGAAGCTACTGTCTTTCCAAGCTGGGGAGGGGGAACACTGGGAATGTCTTGGGGGGAGGGAAACGAGTCAGTGTGTTGGCTAAGCCAGAATAAAACTCGAGAGCCTTGGTTACCCCCATTCCCTGACCCTTCCCCTGTGCAGCCTCTCAATTACCACAGCACTAGCTGATTCCCAGATCTGTCCCTTGGGACACGTCTGACTCCTGCAACTTAAACACCGCGTTCACAAGCATCAAACCCAGACAGGATGTTGGGTGGGACGACTCCCCTTGTTCCAGCAATATTAGGGCCTCTTTTAACACTGTGACGCTCCAGAGGAGCCGCGGTTGACGGTTCTAATTTTTTTCTCCGAGATGCTGCTCGTTTCTGCCCTGCTCAGGATAGGCACAATCTATGCATTTTGTCCACCGACTGTTTTCTCCATTTTTGTAGTCTGGCCATACTGCTGCATTGGGCACAATATTGTTGGGCTCCTCAGAAGCCCCTCAATATTGTGTCCGACGCAGCAGCGATGGCCAGACCACAAAAATACAGGAGAGAAAACGGCGGGATGTGTTTTTGTGAGTGATCCTTGATTCTTCAAGCCCAGCACAATTGGGTGTATCAACTCCCGCTCCTCCCCGTGGTTCAAGGAGTCCGCCATTGCTTATTTCCAACCAAGGTTGTCCGCAGGAGAAGGTTCAAACAGGAACCCTGATCACGACAGCGTGATCAAACCTCTGCAGACAATTTGCTGCAATCGTACAATTTCGATCGTACCACCATCCCTGGCGGGGACCCCTGATTTCCACATAGATGATAACAATGTTGGACACAACATCACTGGCTGTGTCGTTCGAGTTCAGGGTTTCCCATCCTCACCCTGCATGTGGTGTGCAGTCACGTTCTTTTATGTGTAGCCTTCTCTTGTCAGTTCACAGTCGTTCCCCACCTCACCTGGGTCTTCTGCCCCCCCCAGATCACCTGCTCTCCACCGAAAAGGGGCCTGTTGCAAACCAGCACAAGCCAACCAGCCCCCAAAACTCTGCAGAATGTTCTTCTCCCTGTCTTCTCTGTTGTAACTCGGTAAAAAAGAGCTTTATAAATATCCAGAGTGTGATTCTTCTTTTCTAACAGCGATATTAGGAATGTGTGAAAAGCTGGCGGGTTCGTTTTCATTTTTTTATGGATTCATTCGTTGATACATGAATCAGTTTGATTCATAGGGCCGTTCATCTCCAATATAGGTAGTCCCCAACTTTTGGCCGGTTGCTCAGCAGCTGTTTGAAGTTCCGACGGACCCCCGAAAAGCAACTTAACGGTGTTGTTTTGAAATCCTCACATTGCTCTCCCAGAAGACCTCCCAAGGTCCCTGTCCTGAATGAATTAAAGCACTACCTGCTGGGCTGGACTGGGCCAGGGTCTAACCCAGGGGTCTTCTGGGAGTTGAAGTCCACAAGTTATAAAAGGGCCAAGTTTGAAGACCCCTGCTGTAACCGAACAGGACTCCTCTGATGCTCCCATCTGGATGAATCGGGCAGGTCCTGTATAACGGAATCACAAAGTTGGAAGGGACCGTGGAGGTCTTCTAGTCCAACCCGCTGCTGAAGCAGGAAACCCTCTCCCATTTCAGACAAACGGCTGTCCGGTCTCTTCTTTAAAACCTCCAGTGATGGAGCACCCACCACTTCTAGCGGGAAGCTGTTCCACTGGCTAATTGTCCTCCCTGTTAAGAAGTTTCTCCTTCATTCCAGGTCCTCTCCTTGATGAGTGTCCATCCGTTGCGCCTTCTCCTGCCTTCCGGTGCTTTCGAGAATAAATCGACCCCCTTTTTGGGGGGGCAGCCCCTTAAAAATGGGAAGACTGCTATCACGGTCACCCCTGGTCCTTCTTTTCATTAGACTAGACCTACCCAATTCCTGCAACCGTTCTACATTTTAGCCGCCCGCCCCCTAATCATCTTCGTACGTAGGTCCACGTGAGCCAGCCACGAATTAAAAGTCACACCCTGCCCCGTGGAGGCTGGAGGAACGGCGTGGGTTCACTCCAGTCCGATCAGAGGGAACGGCCAGCCTTTTCGCTGTCTCTGGCTGATCCCCCTTGGGTGGAAGAGGAGAAGACGCTGCTGGCCGGCCTGGGGTTCAACTCCACGTCCTGAGCACGTGGTGTTTTTCTCAGACGCTGCACATGCCGGTCCAGCTCATGAGGTGTGACTGTGGCCAGGCGCTCGGAGACACCACCTCATCGGCTATATTGAGCACTGAAGACCAAAATGTGGGCCCGGAGCCAGATTGTGGACAGACTGTCCACCACTGAAGAAGGGGAAAGGTGGCCGCTGGGCTGAATCTCCCCTTTTTCTGGACATGCACGGGTACAGATACTTCTCACAACAATTTATTTAATGACCAAAGTCATTAAATAGGACCGTTTTCCACACTTCCGCACATCCTCCAAGGTCACACGATCAAAATTCAGACACTTGGCAACCGATTCGTATTTACGACGGTCGCAGTGTCCCCGGGGTGTGTGTGTGTGTGTCACGTGATCCCTTTTGCGACCTTCTGACAAACAAAGTGAAGCCAGCTTCACTTAACAACCGCGTCATTAACTCAACAACTGCGGCCGTTCACGTAACAAGTGTGCAAGGAAAGTCGTAAAAATGGGACAAAACTGACTTTAGCAAATGTCTCACTTTGCAGCGGAAATGTGGGGCTCAATTGCAGTCACAAGTTGAGGACTGCCTGTAATTAAAGTTTCCAAATTTCATTCATTAATTTATTTATTTGGTTTCTACAGACACCCGAGGATTCTGGTATGCCAAAGTCAGGAAAACGAGCAAGCGGATGAAATGAAAATGGGATTAAAAACTTTGTCCGAGGGACTGATTTTTCCATTTTGATCCCTATTTGAAATAATTCCCTTTTTTAAAAACCTTTATTTATTTACAAGAAGTCCTCGGCTTAACAACCGTTCATTTAATGACCATTTGAAGTTACAATGGCACTTTAAAAAGTGGCTTACGACCGGGTCCTCACGCTTAACGACCGTCGCAGCATCCCCATGGTCATGAGAAGCAAATTTGGGCACTTGGCAACCGGCACGTATGTAGGATGGTTAGCGGGGGGAATTCTGGGAGTTGAACTCCATCTTAAAGTGGCCCAGGTGGAGAAACGCAGGCCTAGCAACTCTATGCATCTGATGAAACGAGATGCAGCTCACGAAAGTCGATGCGTTTGATTAAAATGTGTCAGTCAGTAAAAGCGCTTCCGATTCGTTCTGCTTTTCGGACAAAACGTCTTCTACAAAGTTAAAATGGGAAAAAAATCAATCTTATTCCAGGTCCCTCTTGCCTCGGAGAGCCAGTTCAATGTTCTTTAGAATAGAATAGAGCTGGAAGGGACCTTGGAGGTCTTCTAGTCCAGCCCCCTGCTCAAGCAGGAGAACCTATACATCTCAAACAAGTGACTGTCCAGCCTCTTCTTAAAAACCTCCAGTGATGGAGCACCCACGATTTCTGGTGGCCAGCTGTTCCACTGGTTAATTGTCCTCACTCTCAGGAAGTTTCTCCTTAATTCCAGGTTGCTTCTCTCCTTGACCATTTTCCAACCATTGTTTCTCGTCCTGCCCTCTGGTGCTTTGGAGACTAACGTGACCCCCTCTTCTTTGTGGCAGCCCCTCAAATGCTGGAATACTGTTATCATGTCTCCCCTGTTTCTTCTTTTCTTTAGACTGGCCAAACTCAAGTTCCACAGCCGTTCTTCGTACATTTTGGCCTCCAGGCCTCGGATCATCTTAGTTGCTCTTCTCTGAATTTTTCCTCTTTTGCTACACTCAATTGTGTTGTCCTAAAGCAGGGGTCCACAATCCCCAGGCCGTGGCCCGTTTGGAACTTGCGTGAGCAGCGGACAAGCGCACGCGCACGTGAAGCTCTTTTTGGGCAAGCGGCGGGCACGCATGAAGTTGCGTACGTGTCCTCGCTTGCCACTCGCGCAGAACCGTCCCCTTTCCCCCCTCCCCAATTGCTGGTCCACAAAGCCAGAAAGCTCGGGGACCGTTGTCGTAAAGTATTTGCTCCTTCCAGAAACTTGACTGCCTCTTGGTTCCTTTTGTGTGTTTGTTACTCAAGGTGATCCGAATTCAGACTTTTGGAAACTGGCATGTACTTAGGACGGTTGCGGTGTCCCGGGATCAGACGATTCCCCTTTTGCGACTTTCTGACCCGCCAAGTCAGTGGGGAAGCAGGATTCACTTATCAACCATTAACATCTGCAGCGATTCGCTTAAAACAACGGTGGCGAGAAAGGTCGTAAAATGGGGCAAAATTCACTTAACAAATGTTTCACTTAGCAACGGAAATTTTGAGCCAGAAATCGAGGACTCCCTATATTTAGCCCTTAATGCAGTCACATACAGATAGTCCTCAACTTACAATCACCCATCTAGCGACTGTAGTTACAATGTCAGTGAAAACAGTGACTTAGGACTCACACGACGGTCGCAGCATCCCCCTAGTCCTGCAATCAAATTTCAGATGCTTGGCAACTGGCATGTACTTAGGAGGGTTGCAGCATCCTGGGAGGTCACGTGATCCCCATTGGCAACCTTCCCAGCTAGCTTCTGACGACCAAAGTCAGTGGGGGAAGCTGGATTCGCTTAACGACCTGCGCGATTCACTTAAAACAGCGGCAGGGATTTGCTTAAGAACCGTGGTCGAAAAAGGTCCTAAAATCAGGCCCGGCTCACTAAACCGACTTATTCAGTTTTTGTCATAATTCGAGGACTTAACCGTACGGCAAAACCGGTCGTTCCTTACTCGTTTCTTGCTCTATTTCCCGACTAAAAATAGGCCTGTCTAAAACTAAATGTCTCTCTTCTCCGTCGGACTCCCGTCTTTTCCTTATGCAATTCTCGCAGCTCGCATCTGTCACTGCCTGTTTGGAAGAAGCGAGGAAGTAGTGGGATTTTTGGCATGCCCCCCCCCCAAAACAATGTGTTTGCAAGGGAAGCCAAATCGGTGCCCCCCTCCCTCCGAAATCCCTCTCCGAAGCCAGCTGGACGGGCAGCCCAACTTCCTTCGGCATGTGTGAAGCGATGGTGCCCTTCACAAGACCTTTGCAGCCGGGAGTCGGTTTTTATGAGGGCCTGGACCGGCTGCAGCGGGATGCACGGCTGGTGTTTGAACAGCTGGAAGGGACCCCAACATCTGCCCTGAGACAGCCTGGCTTTATTCTCCCCCAGGGAGGGGCTGGCTGGGTAGGAAAACAATCTCTGCTCTGCATCGGCCATAGCCCACGCTCCGGAAGGCAAGCTCCAGATCCGGAAGGATCTCGGCAGGACTCGAACACGGGGGCCCACCCGACAAAGCGAAAATTCAGCAGAGAGAAAAGTCAGGTTCTACAGGCAGTCCTCGACTTACGACGGCAATGGAGCCCAAAATGTCTCTTGTGAGCGAGACGGTTGTTAAGTCAACTGGGCCCCATTCTTGCCTCTGCTCAGAATAGCAGAATAACAGAGTCAGAAGGGACCTTGGAGGTCTTCTAGTCCAACCCCCTGCTTTATACCATTTCAGACAAATGGCTGTCCAATCTCTTCTTAAAGACTTCCAGTGTTGGAGCATTCACAGCTTCTGGAGGCAGGTTGTTCCACTGGTGAATTGTTCCAACTGTCAGGAAGTTTCTCCTTAGTTCTAGGTTGCTTCTCTCCTTGGTTAGTTTCCATCCGTTGCTTCTTCTCCTGCCTTCAGGCGCTTTGGAGAATAGCTTGACTCCCTCTTCTTTAGGGCAGCCCCTGAGATACTGGAAGGCTGCTATCATGTCCCCCCTCGTCCTTCTCTCCACTAAACTAGACATGCCCAATTCCTGCAACCGCTCCAGTCTGCGGACGCTCTTCAATTGCCAGAGTCCCGGTTGAGAGACGGGCAGTCACAGCTGGAATCTGAGTACAGGGTGACTGCCAAGCTGGTGCCACTTGGGAAGAGCGGGCACGGCTGCCCGCCAGGCCTCCTCTGACTTGGCAGGTTATTAATAGAGACCCCCATCCCCCCTTGCTCTCCAACCATCCAGGCCTCGGAGCCTGCCAGGGCTGTGGGCAGGTCTGCAGCTCAGCAGAGGCCAGACCCTGCACCTCCTGAGCCCGGACCCTGGTCTGCTCTGGTCTGGTAAGGGCCTGGGCAGCTTTGTGTCAAGAATAGAATAGAATAGAATAGAATAGAAAATATGGAATGGAATGGAATAGAAAATATGGAATGGAATGGAATGGAATGGAATGGAATAGAATAGAATAGAATAGAATAGAATAGAATAGAATAGAATAGAATAGAATAGAATAGAATAGAATAGAATAGAATATAGAATATAGAATATAGAATATAGAATATAGAATATAGAATAGAAATACAGAACAGGACAGGAATAGAATAGAATAGAATAATAGAATAGAATAGAATAGAATAGAATAGAATAGAATAGAATAGAATAGAATAGAATAGAATAGAATAGAATAGAACAGAATAATGAATAATGAATAATGAATAAATGAATAGAATGGAATGGAAAATAGAATAGAATAGAATATAGAATATGGAAAATAGAAAATAGAAAATAGAAAATAGAAAATAGAAAATAGAAAATAGAAAATAGAAAATAGAATAGAATAAAAATACAGAACAGAACAGAACAAACAGAACAGAACAGAACAGAATAGAATAGAATAGAATAATGAATAATGGAATAATGAATAGAATGGAATGGAAAATAGAATAGAATAAAATATAGAATATAGAAAATAGAATAGAATAGAATAAAAATACAGAACAGAACAGAACGAACAGAACAGAACAGAACAGAATAGAATAATGAATAATGAATAATGGAATAATGAATAGAATGGAATGGAATGGAAAATAGAATAGAATATAGAATATAGAAAGTAGAATAGAATAGAATAGAATAGAATAGAATAGAATAGAATAGAATAGAATAGAATAGAATAGAAACACAGAACAGAACAGAATAGAATCTAGAACAGACCTTGGAGGTCTTCTAGTCCAGCCCCCTGCTCAAGCAGGAGAACCTATACCATTTCAGACAAGTAGCTGTCCAGTCTCTTGAAAACTTCCAGTGTTGGAGCATTCACCGCTTCTGGAGGCAGGTAGTTCCACTGGTTAATTGTTCTCGCTGTCAGGAAGTTTCTCCTTAGTTCCAGGTTGCTTCTCTCCCTGGTTAGTTTCCATCCGTTGCTTCTTGTCCTCCCCCCTCAGGGGCTTTGGAGAATAGTTTGACTCCCTCTTCTTTGGGGCAGCCCCTGAGATACTGGAAGACTTGCTATCATCTCACCCCAATCTTTCTTTTCATTAAACTAGACATACCAGCAATTCCAGCAGCCATTCCTTCTATGTTTTAGCCTCCAGTCCCCTGATCATCTTTGTGGCTCTTCTCTGCCCACCTTTTCTTCCAAAGAGGATATCCCAGGCAGGATGGCGGAGGGACGACGCTGGGAAGGGCTCTCAAGCAGAGGCTCCCACTTTCTGTACCATTAGCCCTCGACTTACATCCACAATTGGGCCATGTGACGCCAGGAGGCTGCGACGGTCCTAATGACAGGGGCCGGTTGCCAAGTGCCCCAAGTTTGATCATGTGACCGCGTTGGACGCTGCGACGGTCATAAGTGCGAGGACTGGTGGTCAGTTAACTTTTCCCAGGGCTGCTGTAACTTTGAACCAGGGGGTTGGACTAGATGACCTCCGTTGTCCCTTCCCACCCTGATATTTTGCTATTTGGTTGTGGGTGCTCCATCCCTGGAGGCTTCAAGAAGAGACTGGACCGCCGTTTGCCTGAAATGGTAGAGGGGTCTCCTGCTTGAGCAGGGGGTTGGACTAGGAGACCTCTGAGGTCCCTTCCAGCTCCATTCTGATTGATTGATTGATTGATTGACTGCGGGGTGGGGGACGAGATGGGAAACGCAGAGACAGTTTTGGTCTTCTTTGCCCTTTGCAGAAAGGGACCAGTTACTCCACCTGGCCTCGCTCCAGCCTGGGCGTCTGACGAGAGGGGTTATTTCTATCGAGGCAAATGCCCGCTGAATGTTAGAAGCTGCCCGAAGCTTTTTCCTGCCAGCAAAAGTGCAGAGTGACCCACACACACATTCTCTGCATGTGCACACCATTGTGTACAGACAGGCGCACTCGCTGGCCGCTCTTAGGGAAGGCTGCAGAAACTTCCACCGGGAGTAAAACCCATGCAAGGGAAAAGCTAAAAATGGGAGCCATATTGGTTCTAGTGCAGGGGTAGGCAACCTTGGCTCTTTCGTGACTGGTGGACTTCAACTCCCAGAATTCCTGAGCCAGCCACGCTGAGGGGAAAGGGAGAGGTTTCCAAGCTGAGCCATGCTGGCTCAGGAATTCTGGGAGTTGAAGTCCACGAGTCATGAGGGGGCCATAGTTCCCCCATGCTGGCTCAGGAATTCTGGGAGTTGAAGTCCACGAGTGATGAAGGGGCCATAGTTCCCCCATGCTGGCTCAGGAATTCTGGGAGTTGAAGTCCACGAGTGATGAAGGGGCCATAGTTCCCCCATGCTGGCTCAGGAATTCTGGGAGTTTAAGTCCACGAGTCATGAGGGGGCCATAGTTCCCCCATGCTGGCTCAGGAATTCTGGGAGTTGAAGTCCACAAGTCATGAGGGGGCCATAGTTCCCCCATGCTGGCTCAGGAATTCTGGGAGTTGAAGTCCACGAGTCATGAGGGGGCCATAGTTCCCCCATGCTGGCTCAGGAATTCTGGGAGCTGAAGTCCACGAGTCATAAAAGAGCCAAGGTTGCCTACCCCTGGTCTAGTGGTTGAGGCACTAATCTGGAAAGCGGGAGACGGTGAGTTCTAGTCCTGCCTTAGGCATGGAAGTTGGCTGGCTGTCTTTGGGCCAATCGCCAGGAGATGGTGAGTTCTAGTCCCGACTTAGGTGTGAAACCTGGCTGGGTGACTTTGAGCCAATCATCAGGAGACGGTGAGTTCTAGTTCTGTCTTAGGCACAAAAGTCATTTGGGTGACTTTGGACCAATCGCCGGGTGTCAGGGAGTTCTAGTCCCGCCTCAGGCATAAAAGCCGGCTGTAGAAATAACAACAATGTAGGAATACCTTAATAGAGAAATAAATAATAGCAACAGAAAGAATACAAAGAATAGGAATCACGCAAATAGAAAAAAAAATACATATTAGAAAGAATAGAGAGAATAGAAATTATGGACATAGAAAGAATAGAAGGAGCAGAGAGAATAGAAAGGACGGGAAAATAAATGACAGAAAGAATAAAAGAGAAGAGTCCGAAACAGTATATACGGTTTTCTGCCTGGGCAGAGGAGGTTGGACTAGAAGACCTCCAAGGTCCCTTCCAACTCTGTTATTCTGTTCTCTTCCGTTAAAGTAATAATAGAAAGAATAGAAAGGACAGAAATCGGAAGAAGAATAGAGAAGCGCAAATAATAGAAAGAATTGAGGCAACAGAAATAAATAGAAACGGAAAGAATAGGAATGGGGGGGGGGAGGGAAATAGAATTTATTTATTTATTGGTCCTATGGAGAAGCTGCCCCCCGTCTTGCTCATAAATGAATCAGAAATAGCAACCTGCCTGCTCAGGAGGTCTGTCCTGGCAAAGACTGACTCACACGTGTGTGTGTGTGTGTGTGTGTGTGTGTTGTCTCTCTCTGTGTCTCTCTCTGTGTGTGTGTGTGTTCCTGCTGCCCCCCTAGATGGGACTCTCTCTCTCTCTCTCTCTCTGGGGTGCAACTGCTCCGGAAAAAAGGCCAATTCCCTCACGGGGATTCCTGGGAAAGGACTCCCAGATGACCCCCTGCTGGGCCGGTTTCCTAGGCCTGTCCTTGAGAGAGGAGGGTCCTCAGAGGGAGCCCGGCCGGGTCAGCAAAGGGGCAGGAGGGCTGGCAGGGCTGGGCGGCCCCCCCCAGCCGTGAGTAAGACGGGCAAAGGAGCTCCTGAGCTGGCCAGCAGATCGCTGCGGCTTGCGGTGTCCTGCTACTATTAGACACCGAACGGTAACTTTGCCCTTTGGAGAGGGCTGAATCACACACCCTCTTTACTCCATCCTCGGTTGGTACCTGTAGTTGCTGCTACTACTATTCCTGGAGGAGCTGTCATTCCCACGAGGGCCGGGAGGAACCTATTCCTGCAGGGATGACGCAGGCTGGGCATCGTGCCAGGCCTTCCAGAACTGGCTGAAGGAAAGATCAAGAGAGACTCCGATGACCTCTTGACCACCACTGGCCCATCGTTTGAGTCATCCATTTCTCTAGCTTTAGTAAAGCTTTTGACCCTCTGCCAAGATGCTGGATGAGTAAGAATGCAGAATAACAGAGCTGGAAGGGACCTTGGAGGTCTTCTAGTCCAGCCCCCTACTCAAGCAGGAGAGCTATACCATCTCAGACAAGTGACTGTCTAGCCTCTTCTTAAAAATCTCCAGTGATGGAGCTCCCACGATTTCTGGTGGCAGGCTGTTCCACTGGTTAATTGTCCTCACTGTCAGGAAGTTGCTCCTTAATTCCAGGTTGCTTCTCTCCTTGACCAGTTTCCAACCATTGTTTTTTGTCCTGCCCTCTGGTGCTTTGGTGAACAACGTGACCCCCTCTTCTTTGGGGCAGCCCCTCAAATGCTGGAACGCCGCTATCATGTCTCCCCTGTTTCTTCTTTTCTTTAGACTAGCCAGACCCAAATCCTGCAGCCGTTCTTCGTATGTTTTAGTCTCCAGGCCTTGGATCATCTTAGTTGCTCTCCTCTGAATTTTTTCCAAAAAATGTGATGTGGTGACCAAAATTGGCTGCAGTATTCCAGGTGTGGTCTTACTAGGGTTTTATAAAACTTATAAAGTTTTATATTGCTTCTTGTCCTGCCTTCGGGGGCTTTGCGGAATAGCTTGACCCCCCTTTTCTTTGGGACAGCCTCTCAAATACTGGAAGGCTGACCCCAACCCTTCTCTTCATTAGACGAGACTAGAGCAGGGGTCCCCAAACCTGTCAACTTTAAGACTCATGCATCTCAACTCCCAAGAATTCTCCAGCCTCCATGTTACCTTGTGGTGAGCTGGCCGGACAATAAATGTTATAAAGAAATTATAAAATAAATACCTAATCTTCCTTCCTTCCTTCCTCCTTATTTTCCACACAACAATAAGCCTGTGAGGTAATTTGGGCTGAGAGGGAGAATCACCCAGCTGTCTTTCACAGCCAGATGTTTAGACTGGATATGGCACCCTTCCCAAGGACCTGCGATAGGCAGATGGGGATGTTTGATGAGGTTAAAGGGATTATTGCCAGATAGATTAATTAGCGTGTCCATGAAGCTTCCCTGGCTGAGGGGGGGGGGGGCTAAAATCTGTGTCTCCCCACTGTTTGTTCAATACCTTCATCCCACACCACTCTGACCCTCACAGGGTCTAACTGTCCCACACACAACAATAAAAAAAACTCGGCAGAGAATTCCTGGCTAGTTTCTAAACAGTTTTTTTTTTAACAGAAGCAGATCGCAGGCTGAATGGTAATTTAGGTGTTTATTTAGTTTTCTAAGCCACCGGGATCAAATGACTCTTCATGGTGTACAAACAGGATAACGAGATGTGTAAGCATCAAATATCCACAACGTCATCATACAACTTTTAGAAATAAAATAAAATAAAAGCAGTAAATGTTTAGAGCAGTACCTAAATAACTGATTGATTGATTGACTGACTGATTGACTGACTGACATTGATTGATTGACTGATGCATTTTGGTGGCTGCCTACTCGGGGCAGCTTATAGTTTTTAAAAAAGGGGAAAACAGGAAAAAAGAGAAAAGGATATATAGCGCTTTTTGAGAGAGAGAGAGAGAGGAAAGAGAAAGAAAGAAAAAGAAAGGGAAGGAGACAAAGAGAAAGAGAGAGAAGGAGGGAGGGAGAGAAAGAGAGGAGAAAAACAAAAACAAAAAAAGAGAAAGGGAGAAAGAAAAAGAGGAGGGAGAGAGAAAAAGAGGAGGGAGAGAAAGAGAGAAAAAGGAGAAAGAGAGAAAAAGAAAAAAGAGAGAAAGAGAAAAAGAGAGAGAGGGAGAGAGAGAGAGAGAAAAGGAAAGAGAGAGAGAAAAAAGAAAGAAAACGAGAAAGAGGAGGGAGAGGGAGAGAAAGACAGAGAGATAAAGAAGGAGAGAGAGAGAGAGAAAGAGAGAGAGGCCTTTTCCCAGTTCTGTCCCTGCTGGGGCTGCCCCTTCCCCTGTCCTCCCCCCCATTCCCTCCTCCCTCTGCCCCCCAGAGGCTGCTCCGGCCTATTCTGGGTGGCCGAGAGCTCATCCCGCAGAAATGACAGCACTGGCCTTTGGGCTCCCTCCTGGCCTCCCTCCCTCCTCCTGGAGGGGGGGCAGTCACCTTTAAGCAGTTTCTCTCCCCCCCCCAGGAATACAAGCAACTTTTTGGGAGGGTCCATGGAGATTCCCAGTCATCCAGGTCACGGTTGTCCCAAAGGTGTTTTTCAGAAGGCAACTGGACTCCAAGTACAACAAGACAGTCTAGACTCTAGTTCAAGCAGGAGACCCTATATATATAGCAGGGGTCCTCAAACGTGGCTCCTTTAAGACTTGCGGACTTCAACTCCCAGAATTCCTCAGCCAGCATGGACCATATAAGCCAGGGGTCTTCCAACTTGGCCCTTTGATGACTTGTGGACTTCAATTCCCAGAATTCCTCAGCCAGTCACACTGGCTGAGGAATTCTGGGAGTTGAAGTCCACAAGTCATAAAAGGGCCACATTTGAAGACCCCTGGGCTATGCCATGGGACACCTTGTTGGGTCAACGGTGGTCAAGACCCAGGTCTTCTCAATCACTTCCTTCCCAGAAGTTTAGACTCATCAAGTCATGGCTGGCTGGGGAATTCTGGGAGTTGAAGTCCGCAAGTCTTAAAGGGGCCACATTTGCGGACTCCTGCTATATATCATTTCAGACAAATGACTGTCAATCTCTTCTTTAAAAACCCCAGTGTTGGAGCACCCACAACTTCTGGAGGCCAGTAGTTCCACTGGTTAATTGTTCTCACTGTCAGGACGTTCCTCCTTCGTTCTAGGTATATTGTATAATATAATTACATTCTATTATATTATTGTATATAGTCTATTATGCTATACTACACACTGCAGGCCATCCTGGACTTACAGCCATTCATTCATGTGACTGTTTGAAGTTAGGAGAGGGCTGAAAAAAAACGTGATTTATGACCGGTGTTCACACTTACGACCGTTGCGGCATCCCCATGATCATGTGATCCAAATTTGACTGCTTGGCAACTGGCATGTACTTATGCCGGTTGCACTGTCCCAGGGTCACGTGATCGCCATTTATAAGCTTCCCAGCCGGCTTCCAACGAGAAAAGTCATTGAGGGGAAGGCAGATTCGCTGAACAGCTACGTGATTCGCTGAACGACTGCCGCGATTTGTTTAACAATTGTGGCATAAATAGTCATAAAAGGAGGCACAATTCACTTTAACAACTGACTTGCTAAGAAATGGAAATTTGGGGCATCCCTGTAGTCATAAGTCAAGAATTACGCATAGTATATCCCAGGGGTCTTCAAACTTGGCCCTTTTATGACTTGTGGACTTCAACTCCCAGAATTTGTGGATTTCAACTCCCAGAATTCCTCAGCCAGCATGCCTGGCTGAGGAATTCTGGGAGTTGAAGTCCAATAGTCATAAAAGGGCCAAGTTTGAAGACCCCTTCTTGTGAACTTCAACTCCCAGACTTCCTCAGCCAGGCACACTGGCTGAGGAATTCTGGGAGTTGAAGTCCACACGTCATAAAAGGGCTAAGTTTGAAGACCCCTGGGATATACTATACTGCATTATACTATACTGTACTGTACTACACTACACACGCTATATTCAATAAATTAAATAAAGATTGCACAGACTGATTATAAACAGTAATAGGACACAGTTGCCAAAATGATTCACTGGAACATCTGTAAAAAGGACTGCAGGCCAGTAATGAAGACGTAGTGAGAACATAAAAGTTGAAAAAGCAGTAAAATGAGCAAATTAAAATATTGGGGGATTTCCAAACTGCTAAAGTCTTGTCTCATCACACACCAGATGTAGCTGTGCTTGAAAAGAAAGCCATGTGGATAGTTGATGTGGCCACACCAGAAGAGAAAGAATTGGAGAAGTATAAAAAACTGAAAATCTGAAAAGTGGTTTTGGGGACATTGGATGCCAAAGCAAAAAAATCTTGCCTGGCACGTAGAAAATTTGGGCATTAACATTTTAATCTGTCAATTGCAAAATGAATGGAAACTAGCCAATGAGAGAAGCAACCTGGAATTAAAGAGAAACTTCCTAACAGTGAAGACAATTAACCAGTGGAACAGCTTGCCACCAGAAGTTGTGGGAGCTTCATCACTGGAGGTTTTTAAGAAGAGACTGGACAACCACTTGTCTGGAATGGTATAGGGTCTCCTTCCTGAGCAGGGGGTTGGACTAGAAGACCTCTAAGGTCCCTTCTGACTCTGTGATTCTGTTAGTCTATAATCCCAGATAAATTAAGCAGTGGAACAGCTTGCCTCTAGAAGTTGTGGATGCTCCAACACTGGAAGTTTATAAGAAGAGATTAGACAGCCATTTGTCTGGAATGGTGTAGGGTCTCTTGCCTGAGCTGGGGTTGGACTAGAAGACCTCCAAGGTCCCTTCCAAGTCACTTTTGTCAGTGTTGCTGTAACTTCAAACAGTCACTAAATAGACTGTTGTAAGTTGAGGGCTGCCTCTACTGCGCTGACACATTACACAATTTAAAATTCTTGGAAAGAACTTGATGCTTATGAAGGCCAACAGCAGCTACACCACCGGCAGCTGTGATTTCACATTATTGTGTATATAATAATAATAATAATGCCTTGGGTGCAATCCCAAAAACCTCTGGCGCACCCTTGGAATCCCACAAGCATTGACAAAATCCCCATCGGTCAATTGCGAAAGGCAGCTTGACTTGGAAGAGCTGATATCCTGCAAGGATACTTTTAATCCCATCCAATGTCCACATCTGGTCATCCCAAGTCCTTGGGAAGGGTAGGTAGATAAAAATGCCAAATAAAGTCTAAACATCTGGCTGACTGTGAGACACACCATACCATTAATAGTGATAGGCACCTTCTTGGGAGCAATCCCCAAACCTCTGGGGCATCTCTTGATTGGCATTGACAAAATCCCCATCAGTCAATTGCGAAAGGCAGCTGTGCTCAGAACAGCTGACATCCTGAGATGAGACCTTTAATTCCATCAAACTTCCACATCTGGCTATCCCAGGTCCTTGGGAAGGACTCGATGGGTGGACAAAAATGCTAAATCTAATCTGAACATCTGGCTGACTCTGCAACTAACCATAACACTAATATCGGCATTGACAAAATCCCCATCGGTCAATTGCAACAGGCAGCTGTGCTCAGAACAGCTGACATCCTAAGATGAGACCTTTAATTCCATCAAACTTCCACATCTGGCTAGAGGTGGGGAAAAAAAATTGCCAAATCCAGTTTAAATATCTGGCTGGCTGTGAACAACCTCAAGGACGGAAATTGATAAGACTTTTTATTTATTTGTTTTGGCTGCTTTAAGTTTTTAAATTCCAGCTCGGGCTGCTGCCTCTGCAGAGTTGGGAGCGCTGTTCAACCCCCCCACCCCACCCCCACCCCACCCCACCCCCGAACTGTTGACACGTTTGGAAAACCTTTCAATCATCCTTCATCCACCCAGGACAGGTCAAGACTGAAAATTCAGAAATGACACGTCAATCAACAATCCGGGCAGGGGCCCTTCCAACTGGTTTTCCAGGGCTACTTTGGGAGGGCTCCCTTGGCGGGAACTCCCACCCCACCCCCACCCCGTTTGGAAAGCCATAAATAGAGGGTGCCCCCAACCCTTTTTGGCACCCTCCAACCCTTTTCTCTCCCCCAGCAAAGGCCCGGCACGTTTTTCCCCTCTTCACACACTAAGAAAAGACAATCTCCCAGTCACCAACCTTCCTTTCGCGGAGGGTGGAAATTAAAAATAGCAGCTGAGATACCCCTGGCGTTCCGGCCTGCGGAAGGGGAGGGGGTGGGTGGGCAGCCGGGGGGGGGGCGCTTGTGCGGGAGGGGGGCGGATTTGCTTCGGGTGGAGCCAATCCCCGCCGCTTGCTATCCATAGCGGCCAATCCGGAGCGCTGGGATTATCTGGCCGGGAGGGGGGCGCGTTGCAAAGAAACTTCGCCCCATCCCTTACTTGTCGATGGGTCCCGGGGCGCAGAGGCATTCCTCGCAGTCCTTCCTCCTGACGTGGGCCGGGGGGCGGGGGTGGGGGGGGCGAGGGGGCGGCGGAGCCTTTTAAAGAACCCCTCCTTCCTCCCGGACCTTCCACTTTTGAATGACCCAAGCGGAGTCCGGACACACTCTCCCTCGCCCTCGCCTGCGCCTTCGTCGGCCCGGGGACGAAAGGCAACCAAGCCCAGCCGAGAGACCAGAGGGGACCCCGTTGCCCGCCCCCTCCTCTTTAAGACTCCCGCAGACAAAGAAGCCCCCCCAGCCGGCAGCCCAGCCCCAGCTCCGGCCCGACCCAGCCCGGCTCAGCTCAGCTCGGCCCTCTCCAGCTGGTGAAGTTCCTTGCGCCTTTTTCGCCAGCACTTTTTGGAGACTTGGCGGGCGCAAAGCTGCTGCGGGGGTGTTTTTTTTTTTTTTGCGAAGCCGGCAGAGAAGCAGGAAAGTGGAACCCTCCCCTCTCTCCCCCCCCACCCCTCAGGCCAGCCAAGGGGCCGACCGCTTTCACTTTTGATCACTTTCACTCTTAAGCCGGGCGCCTTCACTCCCCTCTCAAAAGCCACTTGCCTTCTTCTCCTTCTCCTTCGTTTTTTTCCCCACCCACCCACCCACCGCAAGTTCGGATCGCGCGCAACCTCCCGAGCTTGCCGAAACCCCGCTGCTGCCCGCCATGAACAGCAACAGCTACTACGAGCAGCCCCCGCAGGGCTACTACCAGCCGGGCGAGGAAGCGCCGGAGGAGATGCCGGCCACGGAGAAGGACCTGGCGGAAGATGCGCCCTGGAAGAAGATCCAACAGAACACCTTCACCCGCTGGTGCAACGAGCATCTGAAGTGCACCCACAAGCGCATCGGCGACCTGCAGAAGGACCTGAGCGACGGGCTGAAGCTGATCGGCCTCTTGGAGGTGCTGAGCCAGAAGAAAATGTACCGCAAGCACCACGCGCGCCCCAACTTCAGGCAGATGAAGCTGGAGAACGTCTCCGTGGCTCTGGAGTTCCTCGACCGCGAACACATCAAGCTGGTCTCCATCGGTGAGCTCCCCGCGAGGGCGTGGGGGATGGGGGGGGTTGAGGAGGGGGCAACGCCGCCGGGGTGGACTCCCCCTCCCCTCCGGCTGGGGTGGGGAAGAAGGGGGACCAGGCAGGAGGAGCGAGGGAGGGAGGGAGGGTAGAGGAAGGGGACATAAGTGTGTGTGTTGGGGCTGTGCCAAGACAGGGGGGGTCACGGAGTCCCGACTGGCCAACTGGCCACTGCCTACTCGCCCTGGCCATTGAGCCACGGCCGCCTCAGGGCCAACTCACGGCCGCCTCAGGGCCAACTCACGGCCGCCTCAGGGCCAACTCACGGCCGCCTCAGGGCCAACTTACGGCCACCGCGGAGCAACTCCACAAGTCCATTTCATGCTTGAAAAATGTCTTTGCGCTTTTGTCGTTCCCCCTTCTATCCCACCTTTGGCATCCTTATCTTGAATGCATTTCTTCCATATTGGGGTAACTCTTAATTGTCCCGTGGCGGATTCGGTCAGAGTGAGGGGTCTGGAGGTGAATTGGTGGCGGTGTGAGGGCCTCAGTGAGTTGTCCTAGAGACCCTCCTGAGTCACCCAGGGGGACCTTCAGCTGGGTTGGTGTGTGTGTGTGTGTGTGGGGGTACACCCAGGTCAGCGAAAGGCAATCTGGTGCCAGCTCAGGAGGTGTGGATGTGATTGGGTGGGGGGGTGGGGGGGTTCAGGACGGTTTGATATGATAGGGGGGAGTTGTGTGGGTGCCCACCCGGACTGCTCCTCCCTTACTGATTTGAAGCGGTTCTGTGTTGCCTGTAAACCCGGGTTCAGCTGGTTGTGTGAAGGTGGCCTCCCCAGAAAGGGGGCCCGGCCACCGGAATGGGGGTGGGTGGCTGGGTTTGTGTGAGGGTGTGTAACACGGTCAGCAAGAGGCACTCTGGGTCCAGCTCAGGAGGTGTGGACGTGATGGGGGGGATCGTGTGGCCCTTGTGGGTGCCCACCAGGATGGCCCACCCAGGCTGATTTGAAATTTCCTGTAAACCCAGGTGCGACTGGTTGTGTGAAGGCGTCCATCTCCGAAAGGAGGACTGCCCCGGGGATGGGGTGGGGTGGGTGGGTGGGTGAGGAGTTCTGGCAGGATCAATGCTGTGATTGGACAGGCAATCCTCGACTTACGGCGGTTCCTTTAGTGGCCGTTCAAAGTTACAACAGCATTGAAAAAGCGACTTATGAGCGCTGTTCACACTTACGACCGTGGTAGCGTGCCCATCATCACGGGATCCAAATTCAGACTCTGGGCAACTGACTCACATTTATGACGGTCGCAGTGTCCGGGGTCAGGTGATCCCTTTTGCAACCTTCTGGGAAAGCAACGTCCACGGGGAAGACAGATTCGCCCAACAACCCTGTTACTAATTTAACTAGTGCGGTGATTCATTTAACAACCGTGGCAAGGAAGGTTGCAAAATGGGGCAAAAACTCGCCAAACAACTGTCTGGCTTAGCAAGGGACATTTTGGTCTTACGTTGCGGTTGTCAGCCGGGGATTACTCGTAGCTCTGCCTTTAGCGCAAGGGTCTTCAAACTTGGCCCTTTTATGACTTGTGGACTTCAACTCCCAGAATTCACGTGCCTGGCTGAGGAATTCTGGGAGTTGAAGTCCACAAGTCCTAAAAGGGCCAAGTTTGAAGACCCCTGCTCTAGCACAAAGGAGAAAGTGCCTGCACAAAACCCGAACGAGCCGTGGGCATGAGTTGTTATGGGCAGCCCCTATCAGCCCCTGCCACCCCCACCCCCCCGACCCCCCCCTTGCCAAAAGAGCCCTAGATCAGAGGCTGGGATTCTCTCCGGGGTTCCAGCTGTCTCTCTGGCAGCTGTTCTTGGACAACCTCTGACTGGGTGCCAGCTTCCCAGGTTACACAGAATGCTTCTTAGTCATGGCTGAAATGTGTTAATCAGCAGCCTCTTTGGAGACAACTGGGGGCCTTGACGGGTGCTGGCAGCTGGAGATCCCGGGCTTCTTGGGCCAGCTTGAAAGCAGGTTTGTGGGAAAGGCCTCCTTCCGGCTTTGGCTCAACCGTGCTGCGTTAACCAGAGAGCGGCTGCGGGATTTGCCCAATAGAGGAGCGACAAATGGGGGGGGGGTTGGTGGTCTCTGAGCTTGGTGGTTTTCTTGCAGACGTTGCAAGGCCTGACTAGGGAACAGCATCAGTGCTAGAAGGGAGGAGGAGGAGGAGGAGGACTGTGGGGTCCTTGGTGCTCTCCAAGCTTGGTGCTTTTCTTGCAGACGTTTCATGACCCAACTAGGGAACAGCATCAGTGCTAGAAGGGAGGAGGAGGAGGGATCATCATCAGTGCTAGAATAGGGGAGGAGGAGGAGGACTGTCGGAGGACTGTAGGATCCTTGGTGCTCTCTGAGCTGGGTGGTTTTCTTGCAGAGTTTCCTGACCCAACTAGGGAACATCATCAGTGCTAGAAGGGAGGGGGAGGAGGGGGAGGAGGAGGATACTGGAGTCCTTGGTGCTCTCTGAGCTGGGTGGTTTTCTTGCAGACGTTTCCTGACCCAACTAGGGAACATCATCAGTGCTAGAAGGGAGGGGGAGGAGGAGGAGGATAGTGGAGTCCTTGGTGCTCTCTGAGCTGGGTGGTTTTCTTGCAGACCTTTTATGACCCAACTAGGGAACATCATCAGTGCGAGAAGGGAGGGGGCTTGCTAGGAGGAGGGATGCTGCAACAGTTGTAAGTCACTCTTATAGTTTGGAATGCCTGCACGTTGAGGACTAGCCGTAGTGGAAATTAACCCAATAATGAGCAAACTTGCCATTTGTCTTAAAGGCAGGGGTGGGCAACTCCGGCGACTTGATGACCTGTGGACTTCAACTCCCAGAATTCCTGAGCCAGCCCTAAAGGGGCCATCCAGCCCTGCTGGCTCTGGAATTCTGGGAGTTGAAGTCCACAGGTCATAAATTCGCCATAGTTGCCCACCCCTGCATAAAGGCCATTTGGGGTCCAATCTTAAGCAAAGAGACGAGAATTATTTCCCCTCCCCCCCTTTGTATCTTCCAGTTGTGCTTAATTCTGAAAAGTGTGGTGGTTTCCTAATTACCTTGCAACAGGGGGGATGAGATGAAGGGTGCTTTTCTTTTGGGGAGGTTAGGAGACTCTGCAAGAGGTGGTCCATCTGTTTGGCCATCTTCTCTGGGGAGTTTCAGTCAGAAGAGAGCTGGAAGGGACCTTGGAGGTCATCTAGTCCAACCCCCTGCTCAGGCAGGAGACCCTGGCCTAAACCATTCCAGACAAATGGCTGTCTGATCTCTTCTTAAAAACCTCCAGTGTTGGGGCACCCAAGGAGCTGTAGAAATCTATAGAGGAAGCCCTTTCACGCCCCAACTAGGGAGGGGCTGAACGCAGGACCCCTTGCCGGAAATTGGGCCGCCATTTGTCTGAAATGGTATAGGGTTTCCTGCCTAAGCAGGGGATTGGACTAGAGGACCTCCAAGGTCCCTTCCAACTCTGTCATTCTGTTATATGAGTAGAAATATGCCTTGATGGAGTGCATGAATTTTAATGTGACTTTCAGAGATGGGCGATGCGAACGCTTTTGTCTTAACCCCCTGCTGCCTGTGAAACTATTTATTAATTACATTTATTTACTTCTCAAATTTATTATGTATTTATCACATTTATTTATTAAACTTATTTCTCAAGGGTGCCGATCGAATTTATTAAATTTATCAGCTTTTTATTTGATCGAATCATTGATGGATCTTATTGACTGACTGACCAAATTTATTTATTAAATTTATTTATTGATCAGGGTTTTTTTAAAATCAAAGTTATCCATTGAATTTATTTGTCAACTTTTTATTGATGGATCAAATCATTTATGGATCTTATTGCTTTATTTACTGACCAAATTTATTTATTAAATTTATTTATTGATCGGGGTTTTTTTTTAATCAAAGTTATCTATTGAATTTATTGGTCAGCTTTTTACTGATGGATCAAATCATTTATTAAATTATTATCAAATTTATTCCTTTATTAAATTTATCTTATTCATTATTGATTGATCCAATGTATTATTGAATGATTCAATTTGCTGATCTTATTTATTGGTCATATTTATTACATTTATGGATTGATCCAATTTATTGGTTGATCAAATGCATCGATTGACTGGTCAAGTTTATTTATTCATTATTGGTTTAGCAAATTTATGTATTGATTGATCAAATTTATTTACTTATTCAATTTATACGCCGCCCCTCTCACTGAGAGATCAGCCGTAAAAGCCCCAGCAGCTACATTTGAACGGCTAAGCTTGGTGGAATTTAATCTTATTTTCTGCTTTTATGTGTTTTTTTTCCCTGCCACAACCCACGGATCTTCACCACCTGCACAGCAACCTTGCCACCTGCTTAACCTGTTGAATTAACCTAGGTTCTAAATGCACCCAACACCACAAATCCCAAACTAGCCAACAACGGATGCTGGTTAGTTTGGGATTCAGAGTGCTGGGTGCATTCAGAACCTAGATTAATTCAACAGGTTAAGCCACATTCTCACAGCTACTTAACCTGTTGAATTAACCTAGGTTCTAAATGCACCCAAATCCCAAACTAGCCAACAATGAATGCTGGTTAGTTTGGGATTCAGAGTGCTGGGTGCATTCAGAACCTAGATTAATTCAACAGGTTAAGCAGGCTGTGGGAATGAGGCTTCGGTGGCTGTGCTCGGTGGGAGAACAACCGGGATTTGGGCTTTCTACACTGCAAAGCTGTTTTTCAGCCCTGGTTTAAACTAGGAGCATTAATATTTCCTTTCCAAGCTGTAGGTCTGTAACAAAAAGAGACGTTCCCCAACACATCCACCCTGTTTTCTCCAGGGGCAGATGACCTTGCATTGTACCAAATATGAAATTACATGCAACTCAGAGCCTGGCCACCCCTTTGAGAAATATATATATTTTCCCCCCAAGACTTTTGGAATTTTCCAAGGTTGCTATAGAAGTGTCAGCTTTGCTGGCTACTTTTGAGAAGTGCCGGTCGAGTCACGCCGGAGAAACGCTGGCCAAATTCTCTGTTTTCCGCTTTGTTATTTCTAAAATCCTGACGTTCCAACAAGGTTCGGAGGAAAGCATCCGAAGCTTTAAAAAAAGAAAGAAAGAAAGAAAAAAGCAGCTGGAGGCCTCCAGAAAACAGGATGCACAATTTCCCTCCCTCGAGTCTCTTCTGTTTAATTCCACCCTTGCAAATTCGTTGTTTTCCCCCCCGCTTTTAAAACCCACAACGGCAATTCTAACGCCGAATCGGTTTCTCTTTGGGGCAAAACTGCCTTCTAGGATGGGGGTGTCTCACCTTAACTCGAGGGATGTCCAGATAGTCCTCTACTTACGACAGCTTGCTTAGTGACCGTTTGAACTTACAACAGCCTCAAAAAAGTTTTTCACACTGACAACCGTTGCAGCATCAAAATTCAGACGCTTGGCAACTGACTCGTCTTTATGACGGTTTGCAGCGTCCCCCGGGGGTCACGCGATTTCCTCTTTGGCGACTTTCTGACAAGCAAAATCAATGGGGGAAGCCGGATTCCCTTAATGACCGGGTTACCTGCTTAACAACTACAGCGATTCGCTTAACGACAGCGGCCAGAAAGGTCGTAAAATGGGGCAAAGATTATTGTCTTGCTTAGCAATGAGAATTTTGGGGCTCAATTGTGGCCGTACGTAGAGGAATACCTGCATCGCCCTCCTGTCAGTCTGCGTGGCTCAATTTTTTTGAAAAAAGAGCCAGGCTGTAGGAGATGAAGGGGTCAAACGCGTCATAAGTCACGAATCTCTGCATGGCCACAAGAGTTTAGCCTGCTTTGAATGCCTTTCTTATCTCCCGCTCATTTCCCCTAAACGGTGGGTTGGCCAGGTTCTCATCGGGAACTTAAGTTTGCAATAAATCTTTTATACAAATGAAGGCGAATCTTTCTCTTAAAAATCTCTTAAAATCTCGATACCCATTTGAGCTGCTCAACTCTCCCGGTTTCCTGGGGTCTTGACACGCACCTCCTTCCCACATTCATTTTATCCTAGGCTGCGTGTGTGCGTCGCAAGGACCGCAATTTTTTTTTTTTGCGTGCAATTTGCAGATGGATTCATCTTACTCAGCTCTCTGGTTTGGGGCTTGGGCTTAACCTGACCCTCCCTGCTGTGGCTTATCCTTCTTTACAGGTGGTCCTCAACTTATAACCATCTGTTTAGTGACGGTTCAAAGTTACAGCGGCGTGGGAAAAAGGGACTTAGGACTGTTTTTCACACTTACGACCGTTGCGGCACTCCCACATGATCAAAATTCTGGACGCTGGGCCAACTGGTTCACGTTTATGACGGTCGCAGCGGTTCCGGGGTCACGTGGGATCCCCTTTTGCCACCTTCTGACAAGGAAGAAGCCAGATTCGTTTAACAGCCGTGTCCCGAACTGAATACCTGCAGTGATTCGCTTAACAGCTGTGCCAAGGAAGGTCTTAGTTAACAACGGTGCCGGTTGGCAATGGAAAAGTTGGGGCTCCGTTGTGGGTTATAAAGCCGAGGACGGCCTGAATTTATTTCAAACATTTATACAGCCGTCTCTCTTTCCACCAATTCTGGGACCAGAATTTCCTGTTGCTAAGCCATTTGAGGGAGTTGTGTCCAGTTTTTAGGAGCTTTCTTGTCCCAGATTTTGGGAATGGGCTGGGAAGGTCATCCCAAAGAGCCCAGGATGAGGCCCCGGTCGGTCGTAAGTGCAAGGATGAGCCCAAAGTCACTTTTTTTCCGTGCGATTGTCACTTCAACAGTGGCTAAACAAATGACTGTCAATCAAGGACCGCCCGTATGTTAACAACTTGCAAAGTAATGTGAAATTCCCTGCACAAGCTGGATTCTTTCCTAGGTCCTAAGAGAAGCTGGGCATCGCCCTGGTGCCCCGTTTCCTTGAGGTTTGAACCCCCCACCCCCAAACCAGATCTATTTGCCTCTTTGGGGGAGGACTGACCTCCTTCCAGGCTGCAGGAGAGACAGGAGACGCACTTCAGATTCCACCGCTCTCCATCAAAGAGGCCCCTGTGCGCTCCTTGTCTATTTTTGGGCATGGATTCCTCACCCAGCTCCCTGGACGGGGTGGCCCGGCCTCCTGCAGGGAAGATTCTGCTGCAATCTTGCTTGCCTTACAAGCAGCCACGTCCTTGTAGGAAGGAATAGCAGGATCGCAGAGTTGGAAGGGACCTTGGAGGTCTTCTAGTCAATCTAGGCGAGGAAGCGCGGTGACCAGCTGGATCTTCAGCTATGGTCAGAGAGAATTCGCACTCAGCTCACGGGCGTTTCGTTGTCCCTCCGTTGAGTAAAGGGAACTTGCAGGGCCTGGCACTGCATTGAAAGGGGAGGTAGAGAAGCTGTTTTTAGGAGAAGAGCAGAGCTGGAAGGGACCTTGGAAGGTCTTCTATCCAACCTATTTGTCTGCAGTGGTATAGGATCTCCTGCTTGAGCAGGGGGCTGGACTAGAAGACCTCCAAGGTCCCTTCCAGCTTCTATTCTATTCTATTCTATTCTATTCTATTCTATTCTATTCTATTCTATTCTATTCTATTCTATTCTATTCTATTCTAACCTTCATTCTTTTTATTCTTATTCTATTCTATTCTATTCTATTCTATTCTATTCTATTCTATTCTATTCTATTCTATTCTATTCTATTCCATTCCATTCCATTCCATTCCATTCCATTCCATTCCATTCCATTCACCCCGTGCTCCAGCAGGAGACCCCATACAGGTAGTCCTTGACTTATGACCACAATTGAGCCCAAAATGTTTGTTGCTAAATGAGACATTTGTTGTGAATTTTGTCCTGTTTTACAACCTTTCTTGCCACAGTTGTTAAATGAATCACTGCAGTTGTTAATTAGTAACATGGTTGTTAAACGAATCCAGCTTCCCCACTGACTTTGAAGGTTGCAAAAGGGGATCACGTGACCCCTGGAGGAACGTTGCGACCGTCATAAGTACGAGTCGGTTGCCAAGCATCCAGAATTTTGATTCCGTGACCATGGAGACGTTGCAAAGGTCATAAGTGTGAAAAACGGCCCTAAGTCATTTTTTTCCAATGCCGTTGTAACTTCGGACAGTCACTAAACGAGCTGTTGTAAGTTGAGGACCATCTGTCTTATTTCAGACAAATGGCTGACTAGTCTCTTCTTAAAAAACCTGATGGAGCACCCATGACTTCAGGAGTCAAAAACTTCCATGAGTGTCCCTGATGGGGGGAACAGAACTCACCAAATTTGCAGACCAAGATGGGGAGGAATAGCCCACATTTTGGAAGACAGACTCAAGATTCAGAAAGATCTCGACAGACTTGAGCACTGGGCCCCATCCCACAAAATGCAATTAATTGGTGAAAAAAAAAAAAGGTTTTACACTTAGGCAAGAAAAACCAAATGAATAAATATTAAACGTCAAATTTAAATATTAACGGGAAACTAAAAATTGGGAAAAACTAACCAGGACTTGGATTGTCTAAAAAGATTGAATGTTAAAACAACGAGGATAGGTGTAAACTAAAAATTGTTGATAAAGGCAAGAAAGTTATTTATTTAATCGATAGAATAAGAATTGTGTTAATTTAAATATGAGACAGTAAATACCAAGGGGAAAAGAGGGGAAACGTTTAATGTAATAGTTTGAGATCTGTACTAAAGATATTTGTACGTTATTGAATTATGGACCAGCTCAGCCGCCACGTTGCTTTTCAAATATTAAAATGTAAAAGTAGAAAATCAATAAAATTTTCTTAAAAAAAGAAAGAAAAGAAAAACCAAATGCACAGGTGTAGTATAGGTGGTACCTTGCTCAATAGTAGTAACTGTGAGAGGGGAAAATCCCTTAAATATGAGCCAGCCGTGTGCTGCAGCTGCCAAAAAAGCCAATGCAATCCTGGGCTAATCCTGAGTCAGTTGCCAAGCATCTGAATTTTGACCACGTGACTGTGGGGATGCTGCAACGGCCGTAAGTGTGAAAAACGGTCATAAGTCACTTTTTCCAGTGCCGTTGTAACTTCGGACGGTCACTAAACAAAGCGTAGTAAGTTGAGGACGATCTGAAATTGTTCTCAGTGTCCGGAAATTTCTCCTTAGTTCTAAGTTGCTTCTCTCTTTGATTAGTTAGTTATTAGTTTCCGTCCTTTGCTTCTTGTTCTGCCTTCAGGTGCTTCTTAAGGATGACCTGGATCATTGAGTATCTCCATAGACATTTGGAGACTAAGCTGAACTTGACTCCCTCTTCTTTGTGACAGCCCCTCAAATTCTGGAGACTGTTATCATGTACAGAATAGCAGACTAACAGAGTGGGAAGGGACCTTGGAGGTCTTCTAGTCCAACCCCCTGCTCAGGCAGGAAACCCTCTCCTATTTCAGACAAATGGTTGTCCAATCTCATCTTAAACATTTCCAGTGTTGGGAGCATCCACAACTTCTGGAGGCAGGTTGTTCCACTGGTTAATTGTTCTCACTGTCAGGAAATTCCTCCTTAGTTCCAGGTTGCTTCTCTCCTTGATTCGTTTCCATCCGTTGCTTCTTCTCCTGCCTTCAGGTGCTTTGGAGAAGAGGTTGACTCCCTCTTCTTTGTGGCAGCCTCTCAAATATTGGAAGAATAGCAGAATAACAGAGTTGGAAGGGGCCTTGGAGGTCTTCTAGTCCAACCCCCTGCTCAAGCAGGAGACCCTATACCATTCTGGACAAATGGTTGTCCAGTCTCTTCTGGAAAACCTCCAGTGTTGGAGCACCCAGAACTTCCAATCTCTTCTTAAAAACTTCCACTGGTCAATTCTTCCAACTGTCAGGAAGTTTCTCCTTAGTTCCAGGTTGCTTCTCTCCTTGGTTAGTTTCCATCCGTTGCTTCTTGTCCTGCCTTCTGGGGCTTTGGAGAATAGCTTGACTGCCTCTTCTTTGGGGCAGCCCCTGAGATATTGGAGGACTGCTATCATGAACAGAATAATAGAATAGCAGAGTTGGAAGGGACCTTGGAGGTCTTCTAGTCCAACCGCTTGCTTGAGCAGGAGGCCCTATAACATTTCAGACAAATGATTGTCCAGTCTCTTCTTAACAACTTCCAGTGATGGAGTACCTACAACTTCTGGAGGAAAGCCATTCCAATAATAATAATAATAATAATAATAATAATAATAATAATAATAATAATAATAATAATAATAATAATAATAATAATAATAATAATAATAATAATAATAATAATGTTGGAAGGGACCTTGGAGGTCTTCTAGTCCAACCCCGTGCTCAGGCAGGAAACCCTATACCATTTGAGACAAATGGCTGTCCAATCTCTTTTGGATTAATTAACAGAGTAGCAGAGCTGGAAGGGACCTTGGAGGTCTTCTAGTCCAACCCCCTGCTCGAGCAGGAGACCCCACACCATTTCAGACCAATGGCTGTCCAGTCTCTTCTGGAAAACCTCCAGGTGATGGAGCACCCACAACTTCTGGAGGCAAGGCCCTTCGACCGATTAATTGCTCTCACTGTCCGCAAGTGTCTCCTTAGTTCTAGGTTCAAATCCACTTTCTCCTGGGTTCGAAATGAGTCTTTCATCAAACACAGCTCGTGTTGGGGGGGGGGAGAGAGCCCTCCCGCCTCTATGGGGGCAGATCCTCGGCAGAGAGAGACGGTGATCCCAGCTTTGAATGCCAGAATGCCAGAAATTCTCTCCAGCCCAAATTTGCTCTCAGCTGTTCAGACGCTCCACCCACCCTTGTCTTGATGGAACCACGGTCTGAACAGGTGGGACAGCTTGGGGGGGGAGGTGGACATTTCTGCAGCTGAAGGGCTCAACACCCCCCCCCCCCCCAATGCTGGGTTTAACCCGGGATCTTTGGAAGGGGGGGAGAGAATTAGAATGCCATCTGCTCTGACCCCTTTTGATCAGGGTTTTGCAGCCACCCAATTTCTTAAGTGTTTGAATTTTGTTAATTCCCCCCCCCCTTTCTATTCATACAGCTGGTCCCGACTTACCCAAGTTTGTTTAGTGACCGTTTGAAGTTACAACGGCTCTGAAAAAAAGTGACTTAGGACCGTTTTTCACACTTGCAGCGTCCCCAGGAACAGGCGAACAAAATTCAGACGCTTGGCAACTGACTCGTACTTACGACGGTTTCAGTATCCCAGGGGTCAGGCCATCCCCTTTTGCGACCTTCTGACAGGCAGGCAATGAGGACGCCATTGATCAGCTGCGGTGATTCGCTTAATAACGGCGGCGAGGAAGGTCGTCAAATGGGGCAAAACTCACTTGACAAATGTCTGGCTTTGCCATATAAATTTTGGGCTTAACTGTAGTAAATCAACCACAATACTGAAGCGCTTGAGTTTTCTTATTTTTTCTTATTTATTTTTTTAACTTTAATTTTGATTGGAAAAATTAAAAGGCAGGCTCCCCCCCAAAAAAACACCTTTTTTAATGCACTTTTTTTAAAAAATGTTCTGTTTATTTATTTATTTTAGTTTTGTTTTTGTCAAAAGTTTAAAAACTGTTTTTAAGGGCAAACTCACTTTTCTTCAGGGACTCCAAGGGCCAAACTGGGATGGGGGGGGGGAAATATTCCAGAAGAAGAGAAGAATATGCACCATTTTTGAATGATGGGTGACAAAAAATGACTTGGATGGGACTGGGGAAAAAAAATTGGGATTGACCAGAGAGGCTCGAATTGTTTTGTGCTTTTTGCAACATCTCATCAGGTGGGGTGCTTATGGGATGCCAGACAGTTGTTAAGTGAGTTTTGTCCCATTTTACGACCTTGTCTGCCACTGTTGTTAAGTGAATCACTGCCAGTGTTAAGTTAGTAACCCGGTTGTTAAGTGAATCTGGCTTCCCCATTGATTTGGCTTGTCCAATGGTCATAAAAGGAGATTGTATGATTCCGGGACAGTGCAACTGTCTTAAGTACATGCCAGTTTCCAGGCTTGCAAATTTTGATCACGGGACCCTGGAAATGCTTCTACAGTTGTAAGTGTGAAAAACATCCCTAAGTCGCTTTTTTCTGTGCCGTTGTAACTCGGAACAGTCACTAAATGAATGGTTGTAAGTTGAGGACCCACTTGTAGCTTTTTTTTAAGATAACCTTTATTGTCATTTTTTACTGTGGGCACAACGGCACACATCAAAAATGAAATTTAGTGAAAGTGAAAGTAAGTACTACAAAATCTGGAAACAATTTTATGATTGGATAGATAACAAGAGGGTAGCCAAGACAAATGTATAGTGCTAGAACAAAAAAATAGATGTTTTTATAGACAAATGTATGTTTAAGAGATAAATAAATATGCAGAAATGAGGGGAAAAGTATTAATACTATATGATATTTTGCTTAAATAATGAATAAAGCTTAAGAATTATATGTTTAAAAAACAATGAAATTTAGTTGCCCACTCTCAAAGTGAAACACATACATGACATAAACCAAACATACTATATACAACATATGTATACACCCATACCCCTACATATACATAATAAATAAATATTAAATATTTGACACCTCCCACTAAAACAAATGCATGGATTGCTCGGAGGCCTCTCTCTGGTGTCTGTTGATCCTCAGCTTCCACTTTTCACCTGTGCTCAGGTGACCTATTTCGGTTTTGGGGAGGTCCACCATAACCCTGGTCTTCCCTGTCATTTCTCGCAAGTTAATCAATCGATCAGAATAGAGCTTGAAGGGACCTTGGAGGTCTTCTAGTCCAGCCCCTTAGTTTAGGTGGGTTCTCTCCTTGATTAGTTTCCATCTGTTGCTTCTTGTCTAGCCTTCGGGTGGCTTGGGGAACAGGTTTCAATCAGAATAGAGCTGGAAGGGACCTTGGAGGTCTTCTAGTCCAACCCCCTGCTCAAGCAGGAGACCCCATACCATTTCAGACAAATGCCTGTCCAATCTCTTCTTTAAAACTTCCAGTGTTGGAGCATTCACAACTTCTGGTGGCGAGCCGTTCCACTGGTTAATTGTTCTCACTGTCAGGAAATTTCTCCTTAATTCCAGGTTGCTTCTCTCCTTGGTGAGTTTCCATTTGTTCTTTCTTATCCTGCCTTCTGGTGCTTTGGGAAATAAATTGACCATCCCTCCTCTTTGTGGCAGCCCCTCAAATACTGGAACGCTGCTATCATGCCTCCCCCTGGTCCTTCCTTTCTCTAGACTGGCCAGATCCAAATCCTGCCACCGTCCTTCCTATGTTTTAGTCTCCAGGCCTTTAATCATCTCCAGACAGCTGTGAGAAAAGAAGAAATCTTTATTCCTGGAAGCAAAGAGATTGTCTTTAAGGGCAGCTACAGCGATACGGGACACAGCAGCAGACTTTATAGGGGACCTTGTCCCGGGCGGAAGTGTCTTATGTGCTGATTGTGGGATGACACTTAAGCTGTGTGTGTGTGTACGTGTGTGTACGTGTGTGTGTGTAGTTATGTTTATGTTTGTGAACATGCAGTTCCTCTTGGGAGACCTAATTTCATTAACTCTGTTTGGGTTTGCAGGCCTTATCCTTTGATATGTGGATTGGGTCCGGAGGTTTGAGGAAGTGTGCTAATTTTAGTTGATTAACTTAGTTTCAGCTCGCCTGTCGGTTTATCTAGCGGAGACGCCGATTCTCAGGCCTTTGTGGGTTTCTGTTAATATTTCAAGAGAAGATGGAAACAGTTAATAAAGAATAAAATATATTTGGATATATGACGAATGGGACTTCGTCGAAACGTTGCCAAGACACTTTCAATTTTACGCGGGAGAAAACCCGAATTACCAAAGACCTACACACACACACACACACACATATATATATATATATATAAAACTTCTGACAATTTGAACCAAGCGGATTTTTAACAGGTCGGGGGGCAGTGCCCAATCCAGAGGGGCCGAAATACTCCGGCCACGGCTTTGCAGCCAGTAATCAGAGCAGGGATATTGTCCTGCTTAGGGATTAACTGTCCTGCCAGCTGATCCTAGGAGACAATCAGCGGCGGCCTCATTTCATGAGACCAAAATGGAAAGTGAGACTGGATTTTTTTTTTTTTTTTGCTCTTTTTAGGGGGTGGCTGTTGATTCTGCCTCCGGCTGCAGATTTTAACGCTGGTCCAGGAAACTCAGACTGTTGGGAAGAAACACTGACAAAAACTTTTTTTTAGAATACTTTTTTTATATATATACACAAGCTTTTTTATATATATACACAAACTTTTTTTTTTTTTTAGACAAAGTCTGTTTTATAATACATTTTTGCAGAAACGTTTTTTTATATATCAACTTCTTTTTTTCTAACACCAACTTTTCCCCCCTTCATAATATCACATTATTAAGGCCGTGGTAAGGCCACACTTGGAATACGGCATCCAGTTTTGGTCGCCACGATATAAAAAAGATGTTGAGACTCTAGAAAGAGTGCAGAGAAGAGCAACGAAGATGATCAGGGAACTGGAGGCTAAAACATATGCAAAATGATTGCAAAAATTGGGCATGTCTAGTTTAATGAAAAGAAGGACGAGGGGGGACATGATAGCTGTGCCCCAATATTTGAGGGGTTGTCACAAAGAAGAGGGAGTCAACGTATTCTCCAAAACACCTGAAGGCAGGACAAGAAGTAATAGATGGAAACTAATCAAGGAGAGACGCAACCTAGAACTAAGGAGAAATTTCCTGGCTGTGAGAACAATTAACCAGTGGAACAACCTGCCTCCAGAAGTTGTGGGGTGCTCCATCACTGGAGGCTTTTGGACAGCCATTTGTCTGAAATGGAATAGGATTTCCTGCTTGAGCAGGGGGTTGGATTAGAAGACCTCCAAGGCCCCTTCCCACTTTTATGATTCTACGTTCTACTTAGGAGAATTAAGGATTAATTTCCTGAGAATGAAAACAATTAATCAGTGGAACTACCTACTGTACTTTTGCCTCCAGAAGCTGTGGGTGCTCCAACACTGGAGGTTTTCCAGAAGAGACTGGACAATCATTTGTCCGGAATGGCATAGAGCTCCCTGCCTGAGCAGGGGGTTGGACTAGATGACCTCCAAGGTCCCTTCCAGCTCTGTTATTATTATTCTGTTATTCTGTAATTTTGGAAAGCCTGATGGCTCTTACCTTTGAAGGCTCGCCTTCCAAACCAAACATTAGTCACGCACATCCACGTGTTAATTCCTTTTATTGGTTTATTTTTTCGGATAAGGGGAGAAAAACTTTGGAAAGAAGAAAGTTAGTGAGGCTGCTTTGGTGTATTTTCCCTGAATTTGAAAATGTTTGGGAATGTCGCTCCTCTGAGAAGTGTTTGGGGTGTGTGGTTGTGTGGCTTTGTGTGTGTGTGTGTGTATGTGTAGGAGAAGAGAAAAAAATTTCCCGCCCTTTTTTTCATTTCCCTCAACATCTCTAGCTGTGTTACTAATCCTTGACTTATGATCACAATTGGGCCCAATGTTTCTGTCGTTAAGTGAGTCATTGGTTAAGCGTGTTTTGCCCCGTTTTACGACCTTTCTCGCCCCAGTTGTTAAATGACTCATTAAAGTTTTTTTGAGCTAGTAACCCGGTCGTTAAGCGAATCCGGCTTCCCCATTAACTTTGCCTGTCAGACGGTCGCAAGAGGGGATCCCGTGACACCCCGGGAGGCTGCAAACCGTCATAAACACGAGTCAGTTGCCAAATGTCCGAATTTTGATCACCTGATCTGCGGGATGCTGCAAAGGTCGTAAGTGTGAAAAAACGGTCATCAGTTACTTTTTTTCCAGGGCCGTTGTAAGTTGGAACGGTCGCTAAATGAAGTGTTGTAAGTCACGGACCACCCGTATCGGCTAACTGGACCGCTGCAGAGATTCCGTTAAGAATGGTGCCAGGAAGAGTCGTAAAATGGGGCCAAACACACTTAACAACCATCTTGCTTAGCGACAGAAATTTTGGGGCTCAATTTTGGTCGTGAGGACTACCCCTCACTGATCCATCCGATAGTCAGGGCAATGGAAAGACTCTCCCCCCCTCTCTCCCTCTCTTTCTCTCTTTCTCTCTCCCTCTTTCTCTCCCTCCCTCCCTCTCCCTCCCTCTCTCTTTCTCTCTCTCTTTCTCTCCCTCTTTCTCTCCCTCCCTCTCTTTCTCTCTCTCTCCCCCCTCCCTTTCTCCCCTTCTCTCTCCCTCCCTCCCTCCCTCCCTCGTTCTCTCTCCCTCTTTCTCTCCCTCTTTCTCTCCCTCCCTCTCTTTCTCTCTCTCTTTCTCTCTCTCTCCCCCCCCCCTCTCTCTCTCTCTCACACACACACACACACACACACACACACCCCTGAGACGAGAGGAAGGGGACCAGGAGTCACACATCAAAACGGACATTGGTGGGACCCGCCGAGCATCGCGGCTGCTGCAGCCAAAACTCGGCTCAGGGGAGCCTCTGGGGCTGCCGTAGCCCCCCCACCCCAATTCTGGTGGGCGCCAGGTTGGGGAAGGCAGGGTCTGTGCAGGGAGGGGAGGCCTGGCTGGGCAGCCACGGCTGGTGCGGCTAACTTGATCTCCTCGGGGAGCCGAGAGGCGGCTCAACTTTCATTGGCCCTTTGCTGCCGCTTGACCTCAGTGCTCAGCTATGAAGGGTGGTGCGTGCCGGGTCTGTGTGTGTGTGTGTGTGTGTGTGTGTGTGTGTGTTTGTGCATGCAGAGGAGGAGGAGGGGGGGCTCCTCAGAATAAGTGAATTGCTGGTTGCCGGGTTTTTCCTGGCTGCTGTGGGAGATAAATTCCGTCTCTCGGATCTCGAACAGGCATCGATCCGGACAGTTTCCAGCCGATCCTGGCAGATGTTCGGAAACTTCCCCCTTTCCTTCCCGCCCCGACAACAATCTTGCTGTGTGTGCAGGGAGCCCTCGGCCGACGGCCGCAATTCAGCCTGAAATTTCTGCCACTCGGTGAAACCTTGGCCGAGGGAGTTTTGCCTCACTTTACAGCCTTTTTTCACCACGGTTGTTAAGCGAATCGCTGCCACGGTTCGGAGAGGAACATGGTCGCTAAGCGAATCTGGCTTCCCCCTTGACTTTGCCGGCCAGGAGTTTGCGAAAGGGGATCGTGTGACACACACACACACGGGGACACCGCATCCGTCGTAAACATGAGTCAGTTGCCAAGCGTCTGAATTTTGATCACGTGACCACCGGGGGGGGGGTCGTAAGTGTGAAAAACGGTCGCGAGTCGCTTTTCTCAGGGCTGTTGTAGCTTTGAACGGTCACTAAATGGACCGTTGTAAGCCGAGGACGTCATGTCGGCCCAGCGGCAACATTAGGAGCGACTGAGGCTTTGCTTCTAACCCACTTTTTCCCACTCTTGAGACTCCACCTCCCATCCTCCCCTGCCAGGCTCGTCAGGCACAGCCCACTGGGGAGGGGCAGGGTTTTTTTTTCCATCTCAAGGGTCCTGGCAGCTGCATCCCCCCCCCCCCCCCCCCCCCGGCTTTCGTGTCTGCGCAGAGCCCTGGAATCCGTCAAATAACCTCATGAATCATTGCAGCGAAGAGAAAATGCTTCTTGAGTGATCAGCCAGGCTCAGCCGGGCTTCGGACTGGAGTCTTGGCAGAGAGGGTTTTCCAGGGAGTCCGGCTTTGGGGGCCCTTTTTTCCTGGTGGTCTTATGTACAAGGCACCTCTGAGGACGTGCAGAGTGTTTGCCCTGCACGACCACTTGCAAATCTCCACTTTTTATACATTGCAGTTGGAGGGATAAATGGCTTTTCTGTCGCCTGTGGGTCGCCTAGCCAAGGGTTCAAGAGGGCAGATCCCACCCCTGGGAAATTTATCCCCAGGTCACCCCATCTTCATATTCTCCCCTCCCCTCCCCTCCCCTCTCCTTTCTTCTCCTCTCCTCTCCTCTCTTCTTCCCTTCCCCCTCCCCTCCCACCCCTTCTTCCTCCCTTCCCCTTTCCTGTTTCCTTCCTTCTTTCCCTCCCCTCCCTTCCTCTCCTTTCTCCTTCCTCCCTTCCCTTTCCTGTTTCCTTTCCTTCCTTCCTTCCCCTCCCTTCCTCTCCTTTCTCCTTCCGCCCTTCCCCTTTCCTGTTTCCTTTCCTTCCTTCCTTCCCCTCCCTTCCTCTCCTTTCTCCTTCTCCTTTCCTTCCTGTTTCCTTTCCTTCCTTCCCCTCCCTTCCTCTCCTTCCTCCCTTCTCCCTTCCTGTTTCCTTTCCTTCCTTCCCCTCCCTTCCTCTCCTTTCTCCTTCCTCCCTTCCCCTTTCCTCTTTCCTTTCCTTCCTTCCTTCCCCTCCTCTCCTTTCTCCTTCCTCCCTTCCCCTTTCCCATTTCCTTTCCTTCCCTTCCTTCCCCTCCCTTTCTCTCCTTTCTCCTTCCTCCCTTCCTCTTTCCTCTTTCCTTTACTTTCTTTCCCTTTCCTTCCTTCCCCTCCCTTCCCCTCCCTTCCTCTCCTTTCTCCTTCCTCCCTTCCCCTTTCCTGTTTCCTTTCCTTTCTTTCCCTTTCCTTCCTTCCTTCCCCTCCCCTCCCCTCCCCTCCCCATGTTCCAGGGATGCTGCAACTGTTGTGAACACATCCCGGTGGCCAAGTGCCCATAAATGTACTTTTAAGTCCTTCTTTTCCAATGTTGTCGTAACTCTGAACCTTCGATCCCCGAAACGGCCGTACGTCAAGGGCTCCCCGTGACGAATCCGGCAGGCTCCCCTCCAGCTGCCCAGGGTCGCTGCTCCCCTCCAGATGGGGAGGCTCCCTTTTGTGTGTCTCTGTGTGTTTGGGGGCTGCCTGGGCCTTGCAAAGCTGGCTCAGAACGCATCTGGAGAAGCACAGCTGGATTTGGTCAGCCTTCCAGAGGTTCTTCCGCCTTTTCCTCCAGCCCAGTTCTAGGCTGGGGGAAAGAGGAAATATTTACTCAACACCACAAACCGCCAAACGCCACCGACACCCCCTCTCCCCCCCCCCCCGGTGTCTGCTGGCAGGAAAGCCAGACCGACACCTGCTCCCTTTGCTCCGTCCTGCCGGGCCCCCAAGCCGGACGCTCCGATCCGGCCTCCTTTCCTCGCCCTCGGAGGCGTCCAGGCCTCGCAGCTGTCCCGGGCCAGGATGTGGGCGGACGATTTTGCAAGGAAGCCAAATATTGCAATCGTCGTGCAATGGCACAGCGCGCTGCTGCTGCCGCCGCGCGCCCAGGGTGCAAATGCAGCTAAAGGGCGTCGCGGGGAGTCCTCGGCTTGACCACGGTCCGTTTAGCGACTGTTCGAACTTACAACGGCACTGGGAAAAAGGGACTCACGACCGTTTTTCACGCTTACAGTTGCGGCAGCGGCCCCGATGGTCACGTGATCAAAATTGGCAACTGGCGTGTATGTACGACGGTCGCGAAAGGTCTTAGCGTGGGGCAAAACTCGCTTAATGACCGTCTGGCTTAGTAACAGAAAATTCTGGGTCCAATTGGGATTGTAAGTTGAGGTTAATACCTGTAACTGAGGGTTGCTAGGTTAGAGGTGATGATGAGGATAATATAAGTGGCAAAAGAAAGCAAAGGTGGCACCAATCATCTTAGGCGCCTTGGGTACAATCCCGAAACATCTGGAGCGCCACTTGAGCCCCATCGGCATTGACAAAATCCCCCTGGGTCAATTGCAAAAGGCAGGTTGACTTAGAAAAGCTTACATCTTGCGATGAGACCTGTAATCCCATCAAACATCCACATCTGGCTCTCCCAGGTCTTTGGGAAGGACTCCAGAGGGGGACAAAAATGTCAAATCCAGTCTGAACATCTGGCTGACTCTTCAAAGCACCCTATTCATAGTATCGGCATTGACAAAATCCCCCTCAGTCAGTTGCAAAAGGCAGCTTGGCTTGGAGTAGCTGACATCCTGCATACCTTTAATATTATTAAAGAAATAGAATAGAATAGAATAGAATAGAATAGAATAGAATAGAATAGAATAGAATAGAATAGAATAGAATAGAATAGAATAGAGCTGGCAGGGACCTTGGAGGTCTTCCAGTCCAGCCCCCTGCTCAAGCAGGAGAACCTATACCATCTCAGACAAGTCTAGAGGAACATCTGCCTATCCCAGGTTCTTGGAAAGGACTAGATGGGGGATACAAATGCCAAATGCAGTCTGAACATCTGGCTGACGGTGCCACTAACCATTATAATAATATTGGCATTGACAAAAATCCCCATTGGTCAATTGCAAAAGGCAGCTTTAATTGAAGCAGCTGACATCCTGCATACCTTTAATATTATTAAAGAAATAGAATAGAATATAGAATAGAATAGAATAGAATAGAATAGAATAGAATAGAATAGAATAGAATAGAATAGAATAGAATAGAATAGAATAGAATAGAATAGAGCTGGAAGGGACCTTGGAGGTCTTCCAGTCCAGCCCTCTGCTCAAGCAGGAGAACCTATACCATCTCAGACAAGTCTAGAGGAACATCTGCCTATCCCAGGTTCTTGGAAAGGACTAGATGGGGGATACAAATGCCAAATCCAGTCTGAACATCTGGCTGACGGTGCCACCAACCATTATAATAATATTGGCATTGACAAAAATCCCCCAAAATCCCCCTCGGTCAATTGCAAAAGGCAGCTTTAATTGGAGCAGCTGACATCCTGCAGCAAGACCTTTAACCCCATCAAGCATCCACATCTTTCTTGTATTGCTGGGTGGTCCCCCTCCCCTCCCCAAGGGCTGGTTCTGAGGGGAGAGGGGAGAGAGTTGCTGCAATTGGGGAGTTGCAAAAAGGATAAGTTTCTTTGCATCCCTTGAGAGGCTGGCCAACCCTGGGAAATGGGGAAGGGTCTGGGGTCAGCAGAGGCTCTTCTGCTCCCCCCCCGGGGGTCCCCTCCTGGCATCCTGAGAGGCATCTGATTGGGAGGGGGGCGGTGTCGCCGTGTGCATGGGCTGATGCAAACATCTGGACGTTCCACTGGACGTTTCAGCAGCTGCTTTTTTCCCCTGGTGAAGTTTGTGCCTGTGAAGGATGGGGAGTGTTTGCACGCTTCAGGGGGGTGGGTGGAAAGAGTGACCCCTTCCTTCCTCTGCCCCCCTCAACCACCCACCCCGGTTTTTTTGTTTTTTTGTTTTTTGAGAAAACAAGCCCGGTGCCAACTGTGGGCTTTGGGTCTTTCAGGGGGTGATCCTGGTTTTAGACTAAGCTTGGGAGTTAAAAATGTTATATTGTGGAAAAGCCCAATCAATTTGTCTGCCTGTCTCTATTGTCTGTCCGTCTGTCTGTCTGTCTGTCTATCATCTTCTGTCTATCATCTATCTGTTTATATCTATCTATCTAACTGTCTGTTTATTTATTATCTTCTATATAACATCTATCATCTATCATCTATCTATATCTATCTATCTATCTATCTATCTATCTATCTATCTATCTATCTATCTATCTATCTATCTATCTATCTATCTATCTATCATGTATCATCTATCTATATCTATGTTTATATCTGTCTGTCTGTCTGTCTATATCTATCATCTGTATATCATCTATCTGTTTATATCTATCTGTCTATTATCTTCTATATAACATCTATCTATCTATCTATCTATCTATCTATCTATCTATCTATCTATCTATCTATCATCTGTATATCATCTATCTGTTTATATCTATCTGTCTGTCTATTATCTTCTATATAACATCTATATCTATCTATCTATCTATCTATCTATCTATCTATCTATCTATCTATCTATCTATCTATCTATCTATCTATCTATCTATCTATCTATCTATCTATCTATCTATCTATCACTATCTATCACTGTCTATCTATCATCTATCTATATCTGTGTGTTTATGTCTGTCTGTCTGTCTGTACATCTGGCGCTTTGGTAAATAAGTTGTCCCCCCCCTCTTTGGGCAGCCCCTCAAATACTGGAACCCTGCTATCATGCCCCCCCCCCCAGTCCTTCTTTTCCCTAGACTGGCCCTACCCAGTTCCAGCCACCGTTCTTGGTATGGTTCTGTCTCCAGGCCTTTAATCCTCCTTGTTGCTCTTCTCTGCCCTTTTCCCCAAAATCTCAACCTCTTTTGCGTCATGTGGGGACCACAACCGGGCGCCGCATTCTGGGCGTTGTGGTGGGAAGGGCCTCACCGGTTCCCCCTCCCGTTTCTGCCCGGCAGACAGCAAAGCCATCGTGGACGGCAACCTGAAGCTGATCCTGGGGCTGATCTGGACCCTCATCCTGCACTACTCCATCTCCATGCCCATGTGGGAGGATGAGGACGAGGAGGACGCCAAGAAGCAGACGCCCAAGCAGCGTCTCCTGGGCTGGATCCAGAACAAGGTGCCGCAGCTGCCCATCACCAACTTCAACCGCGACTGGCAGGACGGCAAGGCCTTGGGGGCGCTGGTGGACAACTGCGCCCCGGGTGAGCCTGCGTGGGGGGGGGCAGAGTGGACGGGGGGAGGGGAGGGGAGGGAGAAGCACTGGAGGGTACAGGACGGCCTTAGTGGACCTGATGCCCTGCAGGTGGATGGAATGAGTCATGGACTAGTTGATCACATCTGGAGAGGTTTACGATATCTTTAGCCCTAAATGATATATTCACTCATCCATCTTGTCATCCTTCCTTCCTTCCTTCCTTCCTTCCTTCCTTCCTTCCTTCCCTCCTTCCCTCCCTCCCTCCTGCCCTTCCTTTGTTATCCATCCATCCAGCCAGCCATCCATCCCTGCACCCTTCCTTCCTTCCTTCCTTCCTTCCTTCCTTCCTTCCTTCCTCTCTTCCTCTTCTTCCTTCCTCTCTCTACTCTATTCTTCTTCCTCTCTCCCTCTTTTTCCCCTTCCTTCCTTCCCTCCCTCCTGCCTTTCCTTTCTTATCATCCATCCATCCATCCATCCATCAATCCATCCATGCACCCTTCCATCCCTTCTCCTTCCTTCCTTCCTTCCTTCCTTTCTTCCTTCCTTCCTTCCTTCCTTCCTTCCTTCCTTCCTTCCTTCCTTCCTTCCTTTAAATTTTAAAATTTTCTGTTGCTAAGTGAGACAGTTATGTTACGATTTTTCCTGCCACAGTTATTAAGGGCATCACCACAGTTATTAACTTAGTAACGTGGTTGCGAAGTGAATTTGGCTTCCCCTGTGGATCTGTCAGAAGGTCGCAAAAGGAGACTACATGACCCTGGGGTACTGCGACCGTCATAAATATGAGTCAGTTGGCAAGCATCTGAATGTAAATCAGGCGACCACGGGGAGGCTGCAGCGGTCGTCAGTGTGTAAAACAAAACGGACATATTTTTTTTTAGTGCTGTCATAACTTTGAACAGTCAGTAAACGAACTGTCGTAAATTGAGGAATATTCTGTATTCTCAGCTGCCCAGAGTTACCCAGTGGTAAGATGGGCAGCCAGTAAATTTATTTTCATATATGGGTATATGTATGTGTGTGTGTATATATAATTTTAAATATATAAATATTAAAATAATGACTGTTAAAATAATGACTATCAAAATATTAATAAATATTAAAATATAACACACAAACATATATATATACACACACACACACACACATACATATACACACATACACACACACACACACTACCACAAATCAATCTATCAATGCTTTTCCTTAGCTTGGAAAAAAAAGAAAATTGATAAGAAAGGAACTTAATGGAAGCTTATAAAATCCCATTGGGGTGGAAAACGCTGGAAGGGACCGGATGCTTCTCCGGTGACGTTAGAACGGCACTGACTGAAACACAGCCCAGGGAGATTAAAAAAAAGAAGAAAAGGGGGGATATTTTTCTCTACACAACCAGGCAAGGATTTACATATCCCGCTCTGGAATTTGCTGACTTTGGGGTCTGCGGGTAGCCGAGTCTGAGATGATTTAAATCGCTGTTTTTCACTTTTGACAACATTAAGAGGGGTGGACTTCAACTCCCAGAATTCCCCAGCCAGCTGTGCTGGCTGGGGAATTCTGGGAGTTGAAGTCCACCCCTCTTAAACTAGTCAGAAACCCTGAATTTTAAACGGTGGGATGGGCTTTAATTGCACAGTGCCCCCTGCAATTGGCAAGGATCTTTTTCCAATTTTTGACGTTTTTTTTTTTTAATCCGAGTTTCCTCAGAGTTTCAATGCTGATTTTGATGCAACTTTGCAACTTGTCTGTTTGTAAGAAAACTGGCCAGCTCAGAGAGCATCAGAGATCCTACAGTCCTCCTCCTCCTCTCCGCAAACCCCTCTCCCTTCTAGCACTGATGATGCTACCTAGTAGGGTCACGAAACATCTGCAAGAAAACCACCCAGCTCAGAGACGCCCAAGGACCCCCACAGTTCAACCCTGAGCTGCAAATATTCGCTTCTGTTGAAACCTGCCAGGTCTGGGCCCAAACCTGGTTTCTTGGCAGGAGGCCGTCGCTCCGTCCATCCTGGTCTCGGCAAGCGGAAGAGTTTTGCCTGTCTCTTGCCTTTTGTTCACTGTTCCGTCCTTTTTCTGCCCTCTCTTCCTTCCTTCCTTCCTTCCTTCCTTCCTTCCTTCCTTCCTTCCTTCCTTCCTTCCTTCCTCTCTCTTTCTCCTTCCTTCCTCTCTCTTTCTCCTTCCTTCTTTCCTTCCTTCCATCCTTCCTCTTTTTCCTTCCTTCCTTCCTCTCTCTTTGTCCTCCCTCCCTCCCTTCCTTCTTTCCTTCCTTTCTCTCTCTTTCTCCTTCCTTTCTCCTTTCCTTTCTCTCTCTTTCTCCTTCTTCTCTTTCTTCCTTCCTCTTTTTCCTTCCTTCCTTCCTTCCTCTCTCTTTGTCCTCCCTCCCTCCCTCCCTCCCTCTCCCTCCCTCTCCCTCCCTCCCTCCTTCCTTCCTCCCTCCCCTCCCTCCCTTTCTCTCTCTCTTTCTCCTTCCTTTCTTCTTTCCTTCCTCTCTCTTTCTCCTTCCTTCCTCTCTCTCTCTCCTTCCTTCCTCTCTTTGTCCTTTCTTCCTCCCTCCCTCCTTCCCTCCCTCCCCCCTCCCTCCCCCCTCTTGCTCCATGGGTGGCTGGCTTGGCTGGCGAGGACCTGTCCCTGCCCTTTGCAACCTAAACAATCTGGAAGCAGATTTATAGCCCGGGAGGATTTGTGCACACAGGGGCACACGCACACACACACACACAAACAAACACGAATTTGGAAAACTGGCCAAATTTGGACATACTCAGAGGCCTCCCTGGATTGGGGATGGGGGTTGGGGGGTGCCGGGAGACCCTGGCTAAAATGGAGCTAGTTTGCCCGCTTTTCTTCACCTTCCAGCCCAGGAGGGGTCCTTGGGGGTTCAGAAAGTGTACCCCTCTTTTTTTTCCTTTACTTCTTGCAAGCCGTGTCTCCCCACTCCGACTGAGACTTCAGGAGGGCTGGGCCATTTGTCCCTTCACACAAAGGAGCCTCCCCTCCCCCCCCCACACCCACTCCTGATCTCAGAGCTGTGAATCAGCCGGCTGGATTTAGGAGTAAGAGACTGGCACTCTGCCCATGTTCAGAGGCATCATCATCATTCCCGTGTCGGAGAGGAGGAAAACCTCCCTTCCTTCCTTCCTTCCTTCCTTCCTTCCTTCCTTCCTTCCTTCCTTCCTTCCTTCCTTCCTTCCTTCCTTCCTTCCTTCCTTCCTTCCTTTCTTTCTTTCTTTCTTTCTTTCTTTCTTTCTTTCTTTCTTTCTTTCTTTCTTTCTTTCTTTCTTTCTTTCCTGTGGGAGAACCAAACAAAACTTCCCTCTTGCATCCGGCCGTTTATCGACTCAGGGTGCAGCCTACATTTCCTCCAGCCCTCTCGCCTCCCGACTTTTGTCCTGAGCAACGGCCCTGTAGGGTAGGCTGTGCTGAGAGAGAAGGACTGGTCCCCAGCCAGCCAATATCCAGGGCTGCGGCTGGATTTGAACCCAGAACCTAATCCCTATTGGTTCTCTCACACGCACCCAGCTTCAAACCAGGGTCCGCATCCTGCATCCTTGCGGAAGGGACCCCAGTTGGACCTTTCCCAGGAGACATGGGGTGGTGGTGGTGGTGCCCCCTCTGACCCCCTCTTTGCTTTCCCTTCCAGGCCTGTGCCCAGACTGGGAGACGTGGGACCCCAGGCAGCCGGTGGAGAATGCCCGCGAAGCCATGCAGCAAGCCGACGACTGGCTGGGGGTCCCTCAGGTACCCCTGGAAGATCAGGGTGGGGGCAGCCAGGGGGGGACAGGGGGGCAGGAGATCCTGGCACCAGGAAGGGGAACCTCCTTGAAAAAACCAGCAGAGACCAAGAAACACCACCAGAAGAAGAAATAATTTAAAAAATACTAGGCTGTGCGGAAATGGGCAGACTTACTTTAAGGTTGAAAGACAAAGAAGAAACAGAACATTTTCAGACTTGGGACCTATTTTATCAATGGTTAGAGCAGGGGTCTTCTAACCTGGCCCTTTTATGACTTGTGGACTTCAATTCCCAGAATTCCTCAGCCTGAGGAATTCTGAGGAATTCTGGGAGTTGAAGTCCACAAGTCATAAAAGGGCCAAGTTTGAAGACCCCTGGCTTATATGGTCCACGCTGGCTGAGGAATTCTGGGAGTTGAAGTCCACAAGTCATCAAAGGGCCAAGTTGGAAGACCCCTGGGTTAGAAAAAAGATTTAGGGATTAGGAATTTAATTTGTATTAGCGAAGAAGCTACTCAGACAACAAGTTTTTGTTGAATGGTTACTATTGAATTCTGTTTAAAAAAAAATCAATAAAACTTTATACATATAAAAAAGAAAACCAGCAGGGAGGGGGGAACTGCCAGAGCCCATCTGCAGGCAGTGCCCCCCCTGCCAGGAGCTTTGCAAGGGCCAGGCAGAAATCCATCCGGTTCAGCTTCTCAGCTAACCATATCGTGCTTGCTGGGGAAAAAAACCAGGGCGCCCACTCCGAATTCCCCCGAATCGATTTGTGTTTCTCTTTGCAGGTGATTGCTCCCGAAGAGATTGTGGACCCCAACGTGGACGAGCACTCGGTCATGACTTACCTGTCGCAGTTCCCCAAGGCTAAACTCAAACCCGGAGCCCCCTTGCACTCCAAGCAGGTCAACCCCAAGAAGGCCAAGGCCTATGGGCCCGGTAAGCAGCGCTCTGGGGGGCAGAGAAAGTGGGGCCGAGGGTCCCAGAGCTGGGGGAGGCCAAGTAATGAGGGAATAGTTGCTTGTCCTTGTCTCTCCTTGTTGGCTCAGCCAATCTTGCTATTTTAGCAAGTCAGCGAGCCAAGTTCCACATTCCAGTCTTCCCTTCCCTTCCACTTCCACTTCCCTTCCTTTCCCTCCCCTTCCCTTCCCTTCCCTTTCCCTTCCTTTCCCTTCCCTTCCTTTTCCTCCCCTCCCCTTCCCTTCCACTTCCACTTCCCTTCCTCCTCTTTCCTGCTTCCCTTCCCTTTCACTTCCTTTCCCTTCCCTTCCTTTTCCTCCCCTCCCCTTCCCCTTCCCTTCCCCTTCCCCTTCCCTTCCCTTCCCTTCCCTTTCACTTCCACTTCCACTTCCCTTCCTCCTCTTTCCTGCTTCCCTTTCCCTTCCTTTCTCTTCTCCCCATTTCCCCCTTCTTCCCCTTCTCTTCCTTTCTTGTTTCCCTTCCCCTTCCCTTCCTCTTTCTCCTTTCCCCCCTCTTTTCCCTTCCTTTCCCTTTCCCTTCTTCTTCCTCCCCCTTTCCTGCTTCCCTTCCCCCTTCTTCTCCTGCTCCCACGCCTTCTCCTCCTCCTTCTCCTTTTCCCCCTTCCCCTTCTTCCCTTCCTTCTTCCCTTCCCCTCCCTCCCTCCCTCCCTCCCCTCTTATGGAGCCAAGGCTGCCCTTCACCCACCTGACCAACCTGTCTCCCCTTTGCCCAGGTATCGAACCCCACGGAAACACGGTGCTGAAACCAGCCCATTTCACAGTGGAGACCCTTGAGGCTGGCTTGGGAGAGGTGCTGGTGTACATCGAAGACCCCGAGGGACACACGGAAGAGGTATGCCACCCCCCCTCCCCAGGGCCCGGAGTGTGCCCCTCAACTTCCCCAGCCCCCTCCCCAATTGGCCCTTCAGCTTCTGCCCAGCCAGGGAGTCTGAGCCCTGCTAATCCCTCTCCAAGCTGCACAGGAGAATTAACCGGTGGAACGACTTGCCACCAGAAGTTGTGGGTGCTCCATGGCTGGAGGTTTCTCAAGAAGAAATTGGACAGCCATTTGTCTGAGATGGTAGAGGGACTCCTGCTTGAAGGGGTTGGACTAGAAGACCTCAAGGTCCCTTCCAACTCTGTTACTCTGTTATTCTGTTATTCTGCTCACAGCCCACCCCATTTCCTTGGAGGTCTCTTTTTTGCCTCCTGCCCTGTGCAGAAGTCTCATCTTTGGGTCTGAAATAAATAAAAGGGGTTTTAAACCAATCCACCATTTCCCCCAAGAGATGGAAGCTGCCCTGGGCCAGCTGCCAGGAGACACACTGAATAACAGAATAGCAGAGTTGGAAGGGACCTTGGAGGTCTTCTAGTCCGACCCCCTACTCAAGCAGGGGAACCTATACCATCCCAGACAAGTGGCTGTCCAGTCTCTCCTTAAAAACCTCCAGCGATGGAGCGCCCACAAATTCTGGTGGCCAGCCGTTCCGCTGATTGAGTGTTCTGACACTCAAAAGACCCCCGTCTTTCCCTTCTCCTCTCCTCCCCCTGCCCCAAGGGACACGACAGATTCCCCCTGCCCACCCTGCCCAGGGGAAGGGCACACCATCCTCCCTCCCTCCCTCCCTCCCTGCCAGGCCGGTTTTGGGATCCTCAGCTGCTCCGGCTGGCACCGCGGGGCGAGGGAGGCATCCGCCTGGGCCGTGACTCTGCTGGCATGTGGGCGAAGGGCTGGAGAAGTCTGGAGGTTGTGCTGAGTGACAGGTGTCAGCTGTTGCCACCAGCCGCTGGCACGCCTGGGTAAAGTCCCCTCCCCTCTCTTTCCCTCCCCCCAGGCCAAGGTGGTTGCCAACAACGACAAGAACAGGACCTATTCCGTCTCCTACGTGCCCAAGGTGGCTGGCTTGCACAAGGTGAGATGATAATTGTTCCCTCGTCCTGGGGGGCGACGGGGTGACCTCTGCGGACCCCTTAAAAAATGCAGACCATAATAAAAGCACAGGGAGTCCCCGACCCATAAAGTGACCGCTCAAAGTTACAACGGCACTGAAAAAAGCGACTTTTGACATTTGTTTTGCACTTACGAGCAAAACCATCGGTTCACTTTTAACGGCCGCAGCAATCTGCTTAACGGTCCACCGCAGAAAAGGTCGTAAAATCAGGTCGGCCACCTGATTTATGGCCGACGCGACTTAACGGCCGCCATGGCCATGGCCGCCATGGGGGCAGGCTCCAGGACGATCGTAAGCCAAGGGTGACTTGTAAATGTGGTTTTCCTTTTTTGGCTTACAACTTTGCAACCGGGAAAGTCCAAGTCAGTTTCTCATTGTTTGCTGGCTTGTCCAATTTCTCCTGATTTCCCCCCCCCCGTTTCTCCCACCCAGGTTACCGTCCTCTTTGCGGGGCAAAATATTGACCGGAGCCCCTTCGAAGTCAATGTGGGCATGGCGCTCGGGGACGCCAGCAAGGTGACGGCCCGTGGACCAGGCCTGGAGCCCGTGGGAAACGTGGCCAACAAACCCACTTACTTCGACATCTACACCGCAGGTAAGGGGGGGGTAAATCGGGTGGGACAAACGGGAGCAGGGCACATTGTTATGCCTAATACAGGTAGTCCCCGACTTACACCCACTTGCTTAGCGACCGTTTGAAGTGATAACCACACTGGGGAAAAAAGCCACTAATGACCAGTCCTCACACTTATGACCGTCACAGCATCCTTTGCAACCCTCCCAGATGGCTTCCGACAAGAAAAGTCAATAAGGGAAGCTGGCCTTGCTTGACAAACCCCCACCCCCACCCCCGATTCTCTGAACCACTGCAGTGATTCACTTAACGACCGTGACAAAAATGGTCACAAACCCAGGTGTGATTTATTTAACCACTTCCTTGCTTAGCAATGGAAAGTCTGGCCTCACTTGTGATTGTAAGTCGAGGATTTCCCTACATATATTTGTGGGTGCTCCAACACTGGAAGTTTTTAAGGAGAGACTGGACAACCGTGTTTCTGAGCAGGGGGTTGGACTAGATGACCTCCAAGGTCCCTTCCAACTCATTCTATTCTATTCTATTCCATATTTTATTATTCTATTCTATATTTTATTATTCTATTCTATTCTATATTTTGTTATTCTATTCTATTCTATTCTATTCTATTCTATATTTTGTTATTCTATTCTATATTTTATTATTCTATTGAATAGAATAACAAAATATAGAATAGAATAGAATAATAAAATATAGAATAGAATAGAATAGAATCTATTCTATTCTATTCTATATTTTATTATTCTATTCTATTCTATATTTTGCTATTCTATTCTATATTTTGTTCTATTCTATATTTTATTCTATTCTATTCTAAATTTTATTCTATTCTATATTTTATTATTCTATTCTATATTTTATTATTCTATTCTATTCTATATTTTGTTATTCTATTCTATATTTTATTCTATTCTAAATTTTATTCTATATTTTATTATTCTATTCTAAATTTTATTCTATTCCATTCTATATTTTGTTATTCTACTCTATATTTTATTATTCTATTCTATTCTATTCTATTCATTTTTTCTCTTCTCTTCTCTTCTCTTCTCTTCTCTTCTCTTCTCTTCTCTTCTCTTCTCTTCTCTTCTCTTCTCTTCTATTCAATTCTCTTCTATTCCTTATTTCCTATTCTATTCTATTCTATTCTGTTCTGTTCTATTTCTATTCTATTCTGTTCTGTTCTATTTCTATTCTATTCTATTCTATTCTATTCTATTCTATTCTATTCTATTCTATTCTATTCTATTCTATTCTATTCTATTCTATTCTATTCTATTCTATTCTATTCTATTCTATTCTATTCTATTCTATTATTAATTTATATTTTTTGGGGATCCAAAGAATTTTGTAAGCAATCTAGGCAACTAACGGGGGTCTTCCGTCTGCAGGGGCCGGGGCCGGTGACGTGGGGGTGGTGATCGTGGACCCCCAGGGACGTCGGGACACGGTGGAAGTGGTCTTGGAAGACAAAGGGGACAATATTTTCCGTTGCACTTATCGGCCTGTCCTGGAGGGTCCCCACGTCATCTACGTCACCTTTGCGGGGGCTCAGATTCCCAAAAGCCCTTTCACGGTCAACGTGGCAGAAGGTAAGACACACACCCCTCCCCAGCTCTTCTGGGGTTCCCTCTTCCTCCCCTCTGTCTCCTTTTTAATTCCCACTGACACCCCACCCCCCGCCATGCTTGTTTGCCATCTCTAATGACCTCCTGACCACTAAACCCCCCGGAGATGCCCGGCAAAGCTTATCCAAGCAAGGGGGGGGCTAGAAGTGGCCGTTAGAAGATCTCCAGATGTTCTGGGTTCAAATCCCAGTCCAGATGGGGGGGCTGACTCAGGTGGCCAAAGTGACTGGGTTGACGTCTCTGAGCGAAATCTACCTCGCAGAGTTGTTGTTTGTGAGGAAGACTCTCCGCCTTGTTTGGGGAGAAGGTGCAACACGAGTGTGGATTCAACAGCTCCAAGGAGGCTCCACACCCATTTGCACCCCTCGGGTGACCCCGAGGACACAGGTAAAACCTCCAGGTGGCCTCAACGGCTCTCTGAAAGAAGGCAAATGACCAGCTGTCTGCAAGGAGTATAAATCCTCCCATTCCCAGTCAGAGCTGAGGAAGCTCCTTGGAGGAGAAGTGAAAGATCTTCAAAGGAAAAACACGGAAGTCCAGTTGCTTCCTGGAAAAAAAGGACAACCTGGATGACTCAGCATCTCCATAGACATTTGGCCCCCACAAACTTGCCCCATTATCTTAACACAGCGGTCCCCAAACCTTTCCGGCTTTGTGACACTGGTGGTGGTGGTGAGAAGGGATGGTTTTGCACAAGTGGCAGGCAAGAGTGCGTGCACAGCTCCCTTTGCACAAGCGGCGGGCACGCACCCCCGCTGCTTGCACAATTGGAGCTTTGCACGGACGTGCATTTGCCTGCTGCTCATGGAACTGGAGTTGCACACGTGCTCGCCTGCTGCTTCCACAGCTCGGTTCCGAACCGGCCACGGCCCGGTACTGGTCCGTGGCTCAGGGGTTGTGGACTCCTGTCTTAACAGATAATAATAACGATAATGATAAGGATAACCTTTATTGTCCTTTTCCTATGGGCGCAACGGCACCCGTTAAAAATGAAGTTTAGTTGCTTGCTCTTGAGTGTACATATAAATCACACACATTTAAAAACATACTACATACAACATATGTATAGACCTACTACACCCTTACATATAAGTATGCTCGTCTTTCAAAGCTAACCACCCTTGTTTCCATGCTGGAGAAGCAGGGAGATTCTCTAGCACGGGTAGGCAACCTTGGCTCTTTTATGACTCGTGGACTTCAACTCCCAGAATTCCTGAGCCAGCCACGCTGAGGGGAAAGGGAGAGGTTTCCAAGCTGAGCCATGCTGGCTGAAGAATTCTGGGAGTTGAAGTCCACGAGTCATGACGGGGCCATAGTTCCCCCATGCTGGCTGAGGAATTCTGGGAGTTGAAGTCCACGAGTCATGAGGGGGCCATAGTTCCCCCATGCTGGCTGAGGAATTCTGGGAGTTGAAGTCCACGAGTCATGAGCGGGCCATAGTTCCCCCATGCTGGCTGAGGAATTCTGGGAGTTGAAGTCCACGAGTCATGAGGGAGCCATAGTTCCCCCATGCTGGCTGAGGAATTCTGGGAGTTGAAGTCCACGAGTCATGAGGGGGCCATAGTTCCCCCATGCTGGCTGAGGAATTCTGGGAGTTGAAGTCCACGAGTCATGAGGGGGCCATAGTTCCCCCATGCTAGCTCAGGAATTCTGGGAGTTGAAGTCCACAAGTCATAAAAGAGCCAAGGTTGCTACCCTTGTTTTAGCATGAGGGGAACCCGTCTTACTGATAAAAGAGAATATTTGTAGCCCAGGCTGGGGAAGCTGGCTGGGGAATTCTGGGAGTTGAAGCCCACACGTCGCCGGGTTGTCGAGCTTGAGAAATACTGAGTGAGAGAATTTTTTTTTTAAAAAAGCTGTGTGTGTGTTGTCTCTGTCGACTTGCAAAGTGAATTTGTGCAGGAATACCGGAAATTCGCCTTACGACTGCAACGGAGCCCCGCAATTCTGTTGCTAAGTGAGACATTTGTTAAGTGAGTTTTGCCCCATTTGAGGACATGTCTCGCCACGGTTGTTAAGTGAGTCACTGCGGTTGTTAAGTTAGCAACACGGTTGTTAAATGAATCTGGCTTCCCCCTTGGTCGGGAGGTCACAAAAGGGGATCACGTGACCCCCCGGGACGCTGCGACCGTCATAAATACGAGCCGGTTGCCAAGCGTCCGAATTTTGATCACGTGACCACGGGGAGGCTGCGACGGTCGTAAGTGTGAAAAATGGTCATCGGTCGCTTTTTTCAGCACCGTTGTAACTTGGAACGGTCCCTAAATGAACTGTTTTAAGTCAGGGACTAGCTGTACTCAGGTAACCCTCTGCCAATTCCCGTCTGCCATCCCCGTCCGCGGTGCCCAAATGATGGACTTCAGCAACCTTCGTCCCCAGCCGCGAGGTTTTGGTCTTTGTAGTCCAAGCCGGGTAGCAATTTTGCCTCTGCTTGGCTGCTCCCTGGACCTCCTCGGGGCTGGAGAGCTGACCCGGGCACTGACCATCATTCCCGGCTTTCCTGCAGGGAACAACAGGAACCGCTGACGCATCGTTGCTTCCTGCAACCCGCAACCCCACCCTGCACAAACATTTTTCCTAGATTTCCTAAACTTTCATCCGGAAATGGCTCGGGGTGCATTCCATGCAGCCAGCAGAGCTGTTTTTCCACCTCCACTTCTATCCTTTGCAACATTTCCCCCAAATAAAGGCAGTCCTCGACTTATGACAGTTCGTTTAGTGACCGTCCCAAGTTACAATAGCACTGGAAAAAAAGGGACTGACAACCGTTTTTCACGCTGACGACCGTTTGCAGCCTCCCCGTGGTCACGTGATCAAGATTCAGACGCTTGGCCACTGACTCATACTTATGACGGTTGCCGGGTCACGTGATCTCCTTTTGCGACCTTCGGACGAGCAAAGTCAAGAGAGAAGCCAGATTCACTTAGCAACGGGCAGGTTTCCATTGAGGTCGTAAGTCAAGGACTTCCTGTATGTGAACCAGATCACCGTTTTTCCTTGGAAGTCCGGTGGAAAATCTCAGTTTGTGTGCTTGTGTGTGTGTGTTTTTGCGTGGGTGTAAAATCCGTTTCTCATGTAAGAGGGTCACGGAGCAAGAAGTTTGAAAAAAAAAAATCTGGAGCAGGTTATTCCAGATGACTGGTGGACTTCAACTCCCAGAATTCCTGGCTGGCTGGGGCAGGGTTAGGCAACCTTGTCTCTTTTATGACTGGTGGACTTCAACTCCCAGAATTCCTGGCCCAGCCGTGCTGAGGGGAAATGGAGCGGTTTCCATGCTGAGCCCTGCTGGCTCAGGAATTCTGGGAGTTGAAGTTCACGAGTCATAAAAGAGCCAAGTTTGCCTAACCCTGGCCTAGGTGAAGAAAATCCCTCTAAATATGCTCAGAGGCAGCCCCAGGTTTAAGCTTAGAATCAGCTGAATGGACTCGTATGCCAGGGGTCCCCAATCCTTGGGCTGTGGCCCACTATACCGGGCCGTGGCCTGTTCGGAACCAGGCCGTGGAAGCGACACGTGAGCGAGCACAAGCAGGCAGCTCCCCTCGCACGACTAGCGTGCGAGTATACTCACACGGTGTCGTTTTTGTGACCAGCGTGTGCGTGTGCCCACCGCTTGTGCAAATGGAGCTGCGTGCACGCTCATCTGCCATACGCATGTAAACGTCCCCTCTCCCTGCTGGAAAGCTTGGGGAACTAAGGGCTGTTCTACGCATCCCTTTCCCATTTCACGGATGGGCAAACTGAGGCCAGACATCAGTGTCTCCCCTTCAGGCTTACCCCTGCTGCCTTTGAGGGGGTCTCAGTTCTCAGCTCCCCAAACTACCTTCTGGCCATAATTCCCCCTCGGCTTCCTTGCCCCCCCCCCCGGGGTCCAGCCCATCTCCCCCCCCCCTTAGTAACCCTTCTCTCTTCCCTCCGGCTTCCGCAGCACCGCCTCCCGCCCCCCCGCCCGGCGTCTCCCCCATTCAGATCATCCCTCAGTCCGTCTGTACCCCGCCCGCCGATGCCAAGAAAATGGCACCCCCCACTCTGCCCAAGCCGCGTAAACCAAGTTAGTAGCGCCCAAATCTGCTTGCCCCCCCCCTTGCTCTTGCCCGCCTTGGCATGGGTCGATCCAACGAGAGCATGGCATGGGTGAGGTTCTGGGGGATCCTGGTTTCGTTCCGGCACTTCCCGGGTTTGGCAGCCAGGATGGCGAACCAGGGTTAGTTGCAAAGGTCGCCCGGTGGTTTCAACGGAGGCTTAAGCAGCCCTGGCAGAGCTTAGAGGGGTGGGGAGATGTTTGCGCGATCCAGGCGCCCCTCAGTCGAAGCTGGGTGGGCTACAACTCCCATGGCCTGCTTAAGGGGTGCCATGCAACAAGAAGGGTTTCCCTGGCATGCTTGTGTGGTGGCACTCCTGCCTGGTGTGGTGGCTTCGTGCCCTGCATGGCTGTTGCATGAGCAGAGACCCCCCCACCCCAATCGGGTGGGATGCAGACTCCCTAGCTTTGTGGCAGAGCCCTGGGGATGGATGGGAGGGGTCTGGCCAGGGCCGGCTCCTTGGGCCTGCTTTGCCCACCCTGTGCTCATTAAATCTCCCCCCCCCTCTGTTTTTCTTTCTCACCTGGTCAGCCATTCTTTAATCCTCAATAATTGCTAATCTAATCATAACTTTCCCTTACTCTCTTTCCCTCTTTTTGGGGGGCTGAAAAAATCCTCCCTTCCTTCTTCCTCTGTCTCTTTCCTTCCTTCCTTATCTTCCTTCCTTCCTCTCCCCTTCTTCCCTCCCTCCTCCCCTTTCCTCCTTCCCTCCTTTCCCCCTTCCTTCCTTATATTCCTTCCTCCCTCCCTCCCTCCCTCCCTCCCTCCGCCTGCCTTCCTTCCTTCCTTCCTTCCTTCCTTCCTTCCTTCCTTCCTTCCTTCCTTCCTCCTCCCCTTCCCCCTCCCTTTCCTCCTCCCTCCCCCCTTTCCCTCTTCCTCTCTCCCTTTCTCCCTCCTCCCCTTTGTTTCTCTCCTTCCTCCTTCCTTCCTTCCTTCCTTCCTTCTTCTTTCCTTCCTTCCTTCTTCCTTTCTTCCTTCCTTCCTTCCTTCCTTCCTTCCTTCCTTCCTTCCTTCCTTCCTTCCTTCCTTCCTTCCTTCCTTCCTCCCTCCCTCCCTCCCTTTTTTGCTCCACTTGTTAACTGAATCACTGCATTTGTTAAGTGAATCCGGCTTTCCCCCCCCCCATTGACTTTCCTTATCAGAAGGTCACAAAAGGGAATCACGTGACCCCAGGACACTGCGACCGTCATAAGTATGAGTCAGTTGCCAAGTGTCCGAATTTTGATCCCATAGGGATGCTGCAACGATTGTGGGAAAAACGGTCAGAAAGTCCCTTTTTTTCTGACCACATTTCCCTTTTGGCCCCCTCCCTCTGCGCCCTCTTTCTGCTGAGGTTGCTTGTGTATCAGGTGGGGTGCATGGGTTCGTGGGAGGGGGAACCTGCTCCTTGGCCCTGGGTGCGAGTCTCGCTTTGGATCGCCCAAGTCTCTTTGCGGTGCTGGGCCTCCTCCTTCCTCCCCGCCCTCTGGCGGTCCGGCGTCTTTCTCTCCTCGTGCTTCTGAGAGATGCTTTTTCTCCCTTTCGCAGCCTGCAGCCCCAGCGCCTGCCGGGCCGTGGGCCGGGGTCTCCAGCCGAAGGGGGTCCGCGTCAAGGAGGTGGCGGACTTCAAGGTTTACACCAAGGGAGCCGGCACTGGCGAGCTCAAGGTGGCCCTCAAGGGACCAAGTAAGTTTGATGTTTTTCCCCCCTGAGAAGGGACCTTGGAGGTCTTCTAGTCCAACCCCCTGCTCAGGCAGGAAACCCTACACCGTTTCAGACAAATGGCTGTCCAGTCTCTTCTTAAACACTTCTAGTGTTGGAGCATTCACCGCTTCTGGAGGCAGGTTGTTCCACTGGTTAATTGTTCTAACTGTCAGGAAATTCCTCCTTAGTTCTAGGTTGCTTCTCTCCTTGGTTAGTTTCCACCTGTTGCTTCTTGTCCTGCCTTCAGGGGCTTTGGAGAATAGAATAGAATAGAAAATAGGGAATAGAATAGAATAGAATAGAATAGAATAGAATAGAATAGAATAGAATAGAATAGAATAGAAAATAGGGAATAGAATAGAATAGAATAGAATAGAATAGAATAGAATAGAATAGAATAGAATAGAATAGAATAGAATAGAATAGAATAGAAAATAGGGAATAGAATAGAATAGAATAGAATAGAATAGAATAGAATAGAATAGAAACAGAGTTGGAAGGGACCTTGGAGGTCATCTAGTCCAACCCCCCGCTCAGGCAGGAAACCCTCTACCATTACAGACAAATGGCTGTCCAGTCTCTTCTTAAAAACTTCCAGTGTTGGAGCATTCACCGCTTCTGGAGGCAGGTTGTTCCACTGGTTAATTGTTCTGACTGTCAGGAAGTTTCTCCTTAGTTCCAGGTTGCTTCTCTCCTTGATCAGTTTCCATCCGTTGCTTCTTGTCCTGTTGTAAGTCAAGGACTATCTGTAATCGAATTATTGTCTGGAAGTATAAAGCCACATCTTTTTTTTAAGCTGAAAAAAAAAAAAAGAGATAGCGCTACTTTCATAAGTGGCTACAAAGATGCAGAAGCTCGATCCTCCACTAGGGATCTCCCAGTGGTCTTCTTTCCTTGCTTAGCAATGCTTCAAAAGGAATGCTCGCTTGTTTGTGGTACAAAGTTGTTGTGTTTTTCACCCCAGAAGGAACGGAGGAACCGGTGAAGGTACGAGAGATCGGTGATGGGGTTTATGAGTGTGAATATTACCCCAAAGTGCCTGGAAAGTACGTGGTGTCGATTACATGGGGCGGTCACGCCATTCCTAGGAGGTAGGCCACTCTGCAAGGGCAGATATGGGGTGGGGGAACTTGGCTCTTTAAGAACCTCCAGCCAGGAGTATCTGTGAAGGGTATGGGTCAAAAACGCCCAAGGAGAACCACAACCACACAATCGAAGCCCAGACTTACACTGTCTCTAGTGCAATGTTCCTCAACTGTGTAAGGTGGGACTAGAACTCACAGTCACCTGGTTTCTAGCTTGGTGCTTTAACCACTAGACCCAACTCTTCCTTTCTTCTTTCTCAGTCCCTTTGAAGTGCAGGTGGCCCCTGAAGCTGGGTTGCAGAAGGTCCGGGCTTGGGGCCCCGGCCTGGAAACGGGCATGGTGGGCAAGTCTGCTGACTTCGTTGTGGAGGCGATTGGCACCGAAGTGGGCACGCTAGGTACGTAACGGTCATGTCTTCTCGTCCGACCCCCTGCTCAGGCAGGAAACCCTGTGTAACATTTCAGACAAAGGGTTGTCCAATTTTCAGCTTTGGAGCATTGACCGCTTCTAGAGGCAGGTTGTTCCACTGGTTAATTATTCTAACTGTCAGGAAATTTCTCCGTAGTTCTAGGTTGCTTCTTGGCCAGTTCTGGTCTAAAGGGTGACTCCCCCCATCCTCCCTCTTTCCTCATTGTCTGCTCTTCCCACCGTCCCGCAGGGTTCTCCATCGAGGGTCCCTCGCAGGCCAAGATCGAATGTGACGACAAAGGAGACGGTTCGTGCGACGTGCGATACTGGCCCACTGAGCCAGGCGAGTACGCCGTGCACGTGATATGCGATGATGAGGACATCAAGGACAGCCCCTTCATCGCCCACATCCTGCCGGCCTCCAATGAGTACTTCCCCGAGAAGGTCAGCCTCTCCGGGCTCCCGGGCTCCATCCTGGGGTGGTGGTGGGGGGTGCGGGGGTGTCCAAGCGCTGTTGGGCTGCTGGGCTGCTGGGCTGAGGCTGGTCCCCATCCCACCCCGTCCAGGTCAAGGCCTTTGGTCCTGGGCTGGAGCCGGTGGGCTGCATTGTGAACAAACCGGCCGAGTTCACCATCGATGCCCGAGGAGCTGGGAAAGCAGCGCTTAAGATCTACGCTCAGGTAAGGCGGGGAGGGGTCCCGGCCTGTAGGCCTTGAAGCCTTTATTTTATTTTATTTTATTATTTATTTTGTTTTATTTGTTTTATTTGTTTTATTTATTTTATTTATTTTATTTATTTTATTTATTTTATTTATTTTATTTATTTTATTTATTTTATTTATTTTATTTATTTTATTTATTTTATTTATTTTATTTATTTATTTTATTTTATTTTATCTTATTTTATCTTATTTTATTTTATTAATATTTTGTTTTATTTTATTTTATTTTGTTTTATTTATTTTATTTATTTTATTTATTTTATTTATTTTATTTATTTTATTTATTTTATTTTATCTTATCTTATTTTATTTTATTTTGTTAATATTTTATTTTATTTTTTTATTTTTTATTTTTTATTTTATTTTATTATTTTATTATTTTATTTTATTTTATTTTATTTTTTTATTTTACTTTATTTTATTATTTTATTTTATTTTATTATTTTATTTTATTTTATTTTATTTTTATTAATATTTTACTTTATTTTACTTTTTTATTTTACTATTTATTTTATTTTATTTTATTCATTATTCTATTTTATTTTATTTTATTATTTTATTATTTTATTATATATTTACATTCTGACTGTATTATTTTTATAAGCAACTCAAGGTGGGGAACATATCTCATACTCCTTCTTCCTCTGATTTTCCCCTACAATAACAGTACTATGAGGTGGGCTGAGCTGACTGGCCCAAAATCACCCAGCTGGCTTTCATGCCTAAATAGGACTAGAAGTCCCATTCACCTGGTGATTGGCCCATAGTCGCCCAGCTGGCTTCCATGCCTAAGGTGGGACTAGAACTCACAAGTTTCCTGGTGATTGGCTCAAAGTCACCCAGCCAGCTTTCAGGCCAAAGGTGGGACTAGAACTCACCATCTCCCAGTTTGTAGCCTGGTGCCTGAACTACTAGATCAGGGGTCTTCCAACTTGGCCCTTTTATGACTTGTGGACTTCAACTCCCAGAATTCCTCAGCCTGGCTGAGGAATTCTGGGAGTTGAAGTCCACAAGTCATAAAAGGGCCAAGTTGGAAGACCCCTGCACTAGACCAAACTGGCTTGAAGAAGGCAGCTCAGGATCTCTCCTACTGTCCTGAAGTGATGACTCTTCAACCTGGGCAATGAAGTCATCTCTACTCAGGAGCCTCAGGATGCTCCCAAGAACTTCTTTAACCATCCAGGAGTAACTTAGGAGTTGGTTTTCACCCAAGGTACTTCTCTTCCTAGGATGCCGAAGGCGTTTCCATTGACGTCAAAGTCAAGGACAATGGCAACGGGACCTTCTCCTGTGTCTACGTCCCCACCAAGGCCATCAAGCACACCCTCATCATCAGCTGGGGAGGCGTGAACATCCCCAAGAGTCCATTCCGGGTGAGTGACTCCGGAGTGGAGAAGCCTGTTGGGGGGGGTTCTTGACCATCTTCTGTTGATGGCCCTTTGGGGAACAGGGAGGAGTGTCAACCGATGCATGGACAAGTAGGAGATGCCGGGCCAATCTTCTGCTGGAGCTTAGAGATGGGAAGGTCTCCGTCCAAGTCTGTGTAGGCCATCAACTCATCCAGCTTCTTCTCACCATCACACTCGTCCGGCTTAGTCTCTCTCCAAACTTGGATGAAGGTGACGTAGAACAACACAACTAGTGGTCAACCAGGACCAGCTGAGCAGAAGCTGGAGACCACAGAGATGGAGACACTGTCTCAGAAGAAGGAGGTGTCCTGATTGACAGGCCTTAGTGGGCCAGGCCCAATTTTCTAAATGGTTTGAATTTTCTTAGAAGGTATCTACAACACGGTCTTTACTGGTACAGGTAATCCTTGACATACAACCACAATGGAGCCCAGGATTGATGGGCTAAGTAAGAAATGTGTTAAGTGAGTCCCACTTTACGACCTTTCTTTCTATATCTCTTAAGCGAATCCCTGCAGCTGTTAAGTCAGCAACAGGGTCGTTAAGCAAACCCGTCTTCTCCTGTTGACTTTGCTTGTCAAAAGGTCGCAAAAGGGGATCACGGGACCCCGGGACACTGCGACCGTCATAGATGTGAGTCGGTGGCCCAGTGTCGGAATTTAAATCATGTGACCACAGGGGTGTCGTAACGGTTGTAGGTGTGAAAAACGGTCATAAGTCGCTTTTTCCAGGGCTGTTGTAACTTGGAACAGTCACTAACTCAACTGTTGTAAGTCAAGGACTGCCCTGCACACATAAAATGTTTGAATTCTGCTAAATATGTTTCAAAAAATGCGGATCACGTGACTATGGGGACGCCGCCATCCTTGTAAGTTTGAGGACAGGTCGTAAGCCATAAGCCGTGGTAACTACGGATGGTGGCTAAGCAAATGAGTAAGTCAAGGACTCCCCGTAGTCCATTAGGATTCCACGATTCCGTTCTGCTTCTCGTACGTTCATCTGCTTTTCTTCTCTCTTCCCAGGTGAGTGTCGGAGAAGGTAGCCACCCCGATAAAGTCAAGGTCTACGGTCCTGGAGTCGAGAAAACGGGGCTGAAGGCTAGCGAGCCCACCTACTTCACCGTGGACTGCAGCGAGGCTGGCCAAGGTGACCCCCAACTCTGAGAACTTGTGGGAGGGTCGGAGAGAAAGCAAACCACAAACGTCAACAGAAGAACAAAGTTGGAAGGGATCGTGGAGGTCTTCTAGTCCAGGGCTCCCCAACTTTGGCCACTTTATGACTTGTGGACTTCAACTCCCAGAATTCCTCAGCCAGCCAGAATCCAACAAAAAGGACCCACTGTGTCCTGGTTTGGCCCAAGGTCGCCCAACTGGCTTTCATGCCTAAGGTGGCACTAGAATTCACCGTCTCCTAGTGATTACCCCAATGTCACCCAATCAGCTTTCATGGCTAAGGTGGAACTAAAACTCACCGTCTCCTGGTGACTAGCCCAAGGTCACCCAGCTGGCTTTTATGGCTAAGGCAGGACTAGAATTCACCATCTCCTGGTGACTAGCCCAAGGTCACCCAGCTGGCTTTCATGGCTAAGGTGGAACTAGAATTCACCGTCTCCCAGTGATTGGCCCAAGGTCACCTGGCCGGCTTTCATGCCTAAGGCAGGACTAGAATTTAATGGCTAAGGCAGGACTAGAATTCACCGTCTCCTAGTGATTGTCCCAAGGTCACCCAGCCGGCTTTCACGGCTAAGGCAGGACTAGAACTCCCACTCTCCCAGTTTTTAGCCTGGTGCAAAGCTGGCTGGGAAATTCTGGGAGTTGAAGTCCACCCATCTTAAAGTGGCCAAGGTTGAGAAACACTGGTTTATAGGAAGACCCTGAGGTGGTGCGCCCTTCCAGATTTGTCCTACTAAATTTCCCATCATCCCCAGCCAGGCTCTCCAGTCGGAGAAGAACTTCCATCTCTTTCTGATGGAACTCCGCCAGCAAGGCTTTGAGGGAGAATGCAAACTGTAGAAGCCAACAATCGGATGTTGGCTTGTCCAGAAGAATCTCAGGGCACTTCATCCTGTTGGGTGCAGAGACCGCCCCACCAGATTCTGGCTATGTCTGGAGCAGAGATGCCCAAGTTTTCTTCCCAAACTCTTGACCTTTAATCCCATTTTGGCTTCACAGGAGACGTGAGCATCGGCATCAAATGCGCCCCTGGGGTGGTGGGCCCGGCTGAAGCCGACATCGACTTTGACATCATCAAGAACGACAACGACACTTTCACTGTGAAATACACACCCCCAGGCCCCGGGCGTTATACCATCATGGTGCTGTTTGCCAGCCAGGTAAGGCCCACGGGCGCCAAGGGAGTGCCCAGTCTGGGAGCCTGTACATATGCCAGAGGTGGCCACAGGTCCATTGATCTGGATCAGAACTTTTGGGTGACTGAGGGTTCCTCTTTTGCTTTTCCATCGCCAAGTTGCATGACTTCGTGGCCAGTTCGGTCTAGTGGTTATGGCACCAGGCTAAAAACTGGGAGAGGGTGAGTTCTAGTCCTTCCTTAGCCATGAAAGCCATCTGGGAGACCTTGGGCTAATTACCAGGAGACAGCGGGTTCTAGTTCCACCTTAGGCATGAAAGCTGGCTGGGTGACATTGGGGCAATCACTAGGAGACGGTGAGTTCTAGTTCTGCCTTAGCCGTGAAAGCCAGCTGGGTGATTTTGGGCCGGTCACCAGGAGACAGTAAATTCTAGTCCTGCCTTAGGCATGAAAGCCGGCTGGGGGACCTTGGGCCAATCACTGGGAGACAGTGAGTTCTAGTTCTGCCTTAGGCATGAAAGCTGGCTGGGTGACATTGGGCCAGTCACTAGGAGACGGTGAGTTCTAGTTCTGCCTTAGCCATGAAAACCAGCTGGGTGATTTTGGGCCAGTCACCAGGAGACAGTGAATTCTAGTCCTGCCTTAGGCATGAAAGCTGGCTGGGTGACCTTGGGCCAATCACTGGGAGACGGTGAGTTCTAGTTCTACCTTAGCCGTGAAAGCCAGCTGGGAGATTTTAGGCCACATATTTATTTTAGGAGAAAAGGAGGCAGAGCTGGGAGGTGGAGCTACGGGTACCATCAGCCTAGAATTGGTACGTTCCCACAAATGATCTAAGAACAGACCCTCTTGAATTCCATTGATCCTTCCCTGCCGCTGATTTAGCACTGACCTTGAGTTGACCAAGTTCTTGTGGGCAGGCTTGAGCAAGACATCTTCTGAACCGCAATTTCATGATGTATGGTCCTGATCCTTTGTGCCTGACGTCACCCATGGAGAAAGAGCCGATGAACCAAGTGATAGGTCCTCCCTTTCAGGTTACGTGCCCGTCCTGGTACCCTCTTCCCTCATTCCTCTCTTCTTCTGGGTCCCTGCAGGAAATCCCCATCAGCCCTTTCCACATCAAGGTGGACCCCTCGCACGACGCCAGCAAAGTGAAGGCAGAGGGGCCTGGTCTCAGTCGGACGGGTGAGTGACCCCCCAAAGTATTTATTTGGGGTGACATCGCACATAGCCTCTTAAGAGAACAGCGGAGTTGGAAGGGACCTTGGAGGTCTCCAACCCCCTGTTCAAGCAAGAGACCCTAGACCCTTTTAAACAAATGGCTGTCCAACTCTCTTCTTGAAAACCTCCAGTGATAACAGAATAACAGAGGTGGAAGGGACCTTAAAGGTCTTCTAGTCCAACCCCTAGCTCAAGCAGGGCACCCTTTACAATGTCTGACAAGTGGTTGTCCAGTCTCTTCTTAAAAATCTCCATGATGAAGCTCCCACAGCTTCTGGTGGCAAGCTGTTCCACTGGTTAATTGTCCTCACTGTTAGGAAGTTTCTCCTTAATTCCAGGTTGCTTCTCTCCTTGAGTAGTTTCCATCTGTTCTTTCTTGTCCTGCCTTCTGGTGCTTTGGAGAATAGGTTGATCCCCCCTCTTTTTTGTGGCAGCCCCTCAAATACTGGAACACTGCTATTATATCACCCCTCTTCTGCTGGGGAAAAGCCGGGCTTTTTCCAATGACATTTTCAGAGATGGATGGGGGTCTCCAGCCGGGAATTGATTGAAAAAGTAGCTCCACCTAGGTGGATCCCTGGAGATGTGGCTGCCACGCCGTGTCTCCTGCAAGCCAGGGAAAAGGGAGAGCTGATCTCCGTTCTTGATGCTTCCTCCCCAGGTGTGGAGGTCGGGAAGCCCACCCACTTCACCGTGTTCACCAAGGGAGCGGGCAAAGCCAAGCTGGACGTCCACTTTGCCGGTGCCACCAAGGGTGAGGTGGTGCGTGACTTTGAGATCATCGACAATCACGATTACTCCTACACGGTCAAATACACAGCTGTGCAGCAGGTGAGCGAGGGTCTGTTTCTGGTGGTGGCCTCCTGGATGGTCCTTCAAGCTAGGTGAACTTCACCCAAGGTCATCTTCTCATTTTCTTGGTCGACCTGCTAGGAACGGTCTTGACTGTCTGCGGAACAGACTGCCACTTGAAATCAAGAGATCTCCTTTGCTGGAGGCCTTCAAAGAGAGGCCGGCGGGTCATCCTCTAGTGGACCTGACACCGAGCAGCGGGTGGGATGGGACCTTCTCTCTAGACAATCTGACAATGTCCCGGGAACCCCTCACCCACCTTGCAGTTTTTGAATGACCTTACCAAACGTATCCCTGTCCCCACCAACCAGGGAAACATGGCGGTGACGGTGACCTACGGCGGAGATGCCATCCCCAAGAGCCCCTTCCCAGTCTATGTGGCCCCCCCTCTGGACCTCGGCAAGGTCAAAGTGCAAGGACTCAACAACAGTAAGTGTGACCTCGAGTCTACTTGTTGGGTGCGGTTGAGTTGAAAGGGTTGTTAGAGTTGTGGGTTGTGGTAGGAGATGACCAGGCTGAGCCCGAGGGAGGAGGAGTCAAATACATCATTGCTTTGGGGTCCCTACACCCCCATAAGAGACCTGAACCCAGCCCCCACCATCACCTTGACGTCTGTTTACTCTTATCTGGGGCCAATTTGCCAGTTCAGATTTTTGTAGTCCTCAATTCATTTAGTGACCATTCAAAATTACAACAGCACTGAAAGAAATGACTTACGACTGTTTTTCATACTTACGACCGTTGCGGCATCTGGTGATCAAAATGACGCCTGGGAACTGACTCACACTTATGACGGTTGCAGCGTCCAGGGGGTCGTGTGATCCCGTTTTACGACCTTCTGACGAGCAAAGTCAATGGGGACTGCCAGATTCATTTAGCAACCAGGTCACTAATTTAGCAGTCTCAGCAGTTCACTTAACAACGGTGGCCAGGAAGGTCGTAAAATGGGGCAAAATTCACAACAAATGTCTCACTTAGCAACAGGTCAATTGTGCTCGTATGTTGAGAGCTCCCTGTACAAGCTTTGCTGTGACACAGCCGAGTGTGCATTTCTGTGCAATTCTGTGCATTGTGTGTTTATACTGCATTCTAACCACGGTGCCACCAATGGTTCACCTCGGTAGAATTCAATGTGCTTCCCTCTCCTCTCCTGCCCATGCGCAGAGGTCGATGTGGGTCGGGACCAAGAATTTACCGTCAACACGCGTGGAGCTGGTGGCCAGGGACAGGTGGACGTGAAGATCAGTTCGCCCTCCCGCCGGCCGATTCCGTGCAAGATAGAGACGGGGGCTACCAACGATGTCCACTCGGTGAAGTACATGCCCCCTGAAGAGGGTCCGTATAAAGTGGAGGTCACCTACGACGGGAACCCGGTGCCCGGAAGCCCCTTTGCCGTTGAGGCTGTCATGCCCCCCGACCCAACCAAGGTCAGCTCCAGCTGGATCCTCAGTGCTGCAGGCTGTTGAGGGGTGGGTGGGAACTGGGTTAAGATCCTGATCCCTTCCTGCAGTTTCTTTCTTTTTAAGGATAACTTTATTAAATTTTTAAGGAAGAGGGATAAAAATGAACCGGGACTCATTAAGATGAGTGAAAGAGAAAAAAGGAAGGAAGGAAGGAAGGAAGGAAGGAAGGAAAGGAAAGGAAGGAGAGACAATGAAAGAAAAAAGAGAAAGAGAGAAAGAGAAAGGACATACCGAAAAAGAGGGAGAAAGAAAAAAAGAAAGAAAGAAAGAAAGGACACACACAGAAAAAGATAGAAAGAGAGAGAGAGTGAGAAGGAGAACGAGAATGAGAATGAAGCCCAAACTGCAGAAAAAATGAGCCAATCACCAGCTAACTGAATTCTAGTCCTGCCTTAGACATGAAAGGTGTCTGGATGTCTTTGGACCAATCACCAGGAGACAGTGAGTTCTAGTCCCGCTTTAGGCATGAAAGCCAACTGGGTGACTTTGGCCAATCACTAGGAGATGGTGAGTTCTAGTCTCACCTGTGGCATGAAAACCAGCTGGGAGACTTTGGGCCAATCACCAGGAGACTGGGAGTTCTAGTCTAAACAAGCAAGCAAGCAAAGAAACAATGAATGAATGAATGAATGAACGAATGAACGAACGAACGAACGAATGAATTGAAAACAAGTAAACCTGACAGTCCTCGCTTGTCCTCTCTAGGTGTGTGCCTATGGGCCTGGACTGAAGGGGGGCTTTGTGGGGAAACCAGCCCCTTTCACCATCGACACCAAAGGAGCCGGGACGGGTGGGCTGGGCCTGACCGTGGAGGGTCCCTGCGAAGCCAAGATTGAATGCCAGGACAACGGCGACGGTTCCTGCTCTGTCTCCTACTTACCCACCGAGCCCGGCGAATACACCATCAACATCCTCTTCGCCGATGCTCACATCCCGGCCTCTCCCTTCAAGGCGGACATCAAGCCCGTCTTCGACCCGACCAAGGTGACGGCCAGCGGGCCTGGTCTGGAGCGTGGCAAGGTGGGTGAGGTGGCCACTTTCACCGTGGACTGCTCCAAGGCGGGCGATGCCGAGCTGACCATCGAGATCATCTCTGATTCGGGGGTCAAAGCCGAGGTGCTGATCCAGAACAACAGCGACGGTACCTACAGCATCACGTACATTCCTTCCTTCCCGGGCACCTACACCATCACCATCAAATACGGCGGGCATCACGTGCCCAAGTTCCCAGCCCGGGTCAACGTGGATCCTGCCGTGGACACCAGCAACGTCAAAGTCTTTGGACCTGGTGTGGAACCTCGAGGTAGGTTTTCGGGCGAGCAGGATGGTGGCCATTTTACTTCGGCAGGACAAAAAGGCCAAGTCCCAAAGTGGGGAAAATATATTATAAAATTAAGAACAAACCTGTGTAGGAGATGACCAGGCTGGAGCTCGAGGGAGGAGTCAAAGGCGTCATAAGTCACGAGTCCCTGCACACCAGCAAGAGATTTAAGTCGAGCTCATCTTGAATGCCTTCTTATCTCCTGCTCGTTTCCCTTGACCATTAGTTGGCCCGATTCTTGTAACGAGTTTAAGCTTGCAGTAAATCTTTATACAGGCAGTTCTCCACTTACAACTAGTGATTGTTCAAAGTTACAAGGGCACTGAAAAAGTGACTTATGACCGTCTTTCACACTTATGACTGTGGCCACATCCCCATGATCCAAATTCCGATGCTTGGCAATTGGTTCATACTTATGATGATCGCAGTCTCCCAGAGTCACGTGATCCTATTTGTAACCTTCCGACAAGCAAAGTCGGGGGGGAGGGAGGCAGATTCACTTAGCAACCGTGTTCCTAACTTATCCCCTTCAATGATTCACTTAAGAACGGTGGCAAGAGAGGTCACAAAACGGGGCAAAACTCACTTGACAACTTAACAACAGAAATGATGGGCTCAGTTGCCTGAATCTCCTGGTTTCCCCGGCGTTTGACAAAACCATGGAGATGTTACTCTTATGAAAACTATTCTTTAGGACAGGGGTCCCCAACCCCTGGTCTGTGGACTGGTACCGGGCCGTGGCATGCCAGCAACCGGTCCGCACAAACAAGTGAAGCCCCAACCGCGGGATTCAGGCAGCACACAAAACCACGCCCCCTCCAGTCCGCGGAAAAACCTCTCTCCACGGAACTAGTCCATGGTGCCCAAAAGGTTGGGGGCCTCTGCTTTAGAGGTAATTAGAGATAGTCCTTGACTTACAACTATTCCATTAGTGAATATTCAAAGTTACAAGGCCCTGAAAAAAAGGGATTTATGCCCATTGCAGCCTCCCCATGGACACATCGTAATTCAGACCCTTGGCAACTGACTCACATTTATGATGTTTGATTCTGGGGGAGCCACAGGCATCTTACTGACTTAACAACTGCAGTGATTTGCTTCACAACATCAGCAAGACAGGTCGTAAAGTGGGGCCGAGCTCCTTTCACAACTGTCTCACTTAGCAGCAGAAAATTTGGGCTCGACGGTGGTCGTAAGCCGAGGACTGCCTGTGTGTCATTGTTTCTTTCGTTGGCTGCTGTTACGTTTGCACTTCTTTTTATTCCTCTGTTCTTACTGTTGTTACCAACCAGCTGAGTTAGTCCCATGATGAAATAGGCAGCAAATAAATTGAATAAAAAATAAATAAACTTCTGGGGTGACCCCCCCCCCCAGATCCAAGCGGGGGTTTCGGCATCACTAACCCTTTCGCCGTCTCTCTTCAGGGGTGCTGCGTGAGGTCACCACGGAGTTCACGGTGGATGCCCGCTCTCTCACCAAAACGGGGGGCAACCACGTCAAAGTGCGGGTTATTAACCCTTCGGGGGCCAAGACAGACACCTACATCACCGACAACGGGGACGGCACCTATCGGGTCCAGTACACCCCCTTTGAGGATGGTAAGGCTCCCCTTATGTGTCCCCTCCCACCTCTCGCCCTCCTCCGTGTCGATGTGAGCCCTTCCCTGCTCCCTTGCGTGCAAAAAGGACAATTTCCATCAATGAAATTAGGAACTGAGATTTTCCTCCTTTAACCTGAATTTGGCCAGGAGGATCTGCAGGTCGTCCTCGGCTTACGACTGGCCGCTTAGCGGTCGTTCGAAGTTACAGCGGATCTTTGCAATCTGGATTTAAAGTTCGGAGGGTCCGCTCCGCCCCCTAGGATCACGTGATCACATTTTGGGCCCTTGGCAACTGGCTGGCCTGCTTGCAGCATCCCACAGTCGCCGTGATTTTCGGTGTATTTTGCGGTCCTTAAATGAATCTATTACACCCAGAGGTTTTTTGTTTTTTTTGCCAGAAACTGGTGCTTATTTCCAGTTTTCAGCAAAAAAAAAAAAAAGTCCATTGGGTGTAATGGATTTATTGAACGACCACCACATTTGCTTAGCCACTGCTTTCGTTTAATGATGGCGGTGCTCACTTAACATTACCCTAGGCAGGGTAAAATGGGCGGCTAATAAATTTGATAAGTAAGTAAAATAAACTGTTGCTGCAGAAAAAGGCTGTTAAATTAGGCAGGGTCAGACTGCGACCCGTTTAATGACTGCCGCAGCTGATGACCGTTAATTCCGGGCTCAGTTACGATCGTAAGATGAGGACTACCTAATTTCTGCAAAGCAAATCCATATGACATTTGCTCATTTGCACCGTTCGGTCACCTTCCGGCTAGTTGGCCTTGGAGGAATCCGAGTCAAACGGTAGTTTCTGCAATTGCTTTCGTGGCCAAGGTAATAATTTAATAGCTAAACATCTTATGCAATGATGTAATGGAACATCAGGTGGATAATGCAATGGTAGGAATGACTCAGCAGGGTCTGTGTCCCTTGAAGAGCCCGAGTATAAAAGGGAAGGCTTTTGCTGCTGTGTTCTCTCTTGTCCGTTTCCTGCTGTAACTGCTGTATATTGGAGTTTGCTGTATTACCACGTGTATGTATTTTGTTCCTAGTGTATATTGTAGATAGTGTAATATAAACCACCATTTAATACAGACCACTGTTTACTGTATTTACTCCTGGGTTACCTCAGCGCAATAAGACTGTGCATGCTCTGACATTCACCCTTGAGGACTAGCAACTTGATAAAAATATTTTTAAAAAGAAAAAGATGTCAAGATGCTGAATATTTAGGCATACAATGGCAGTCGCCTTGGGAGCATTGTAATAATGGAAGGGAAATGCAGACACCCCCCACCCCAAGCGCCCCCCCCAGGCAAGGGGGCAGGGATGTTTGCCTTGCATGGAGGATGCAGGCCCACCTGAGCTCTTTGTCTTACAGGTGTGCATTTGGTGGAGGTGACTTACGATGATGTGCCGGTGCCCAAGAGCCCCTTCCGGGTAGGGGTCACCGAGGGCTGTGACCCCAGCCATGTTCGTGCCTATGGCCCCGGCCTGGAGGGGGGTCTGGTGAACAAGTCGAACCGCTTCACCGTGGAAACTAGGTGAGCCTCCCCTGCCCCCCCACTCCCAGGGGCAAACTGAGCTTGACGGTGAAGATTGTGCTCCGAGAAAGGATCCCAGGTTCTCTGCGTAGCGTTGGATCAAACCCAGTGTGTTTCAAGGCTGGCCACTTTAAGATGGGTGGACTTCAACTCCCAGAATTCCCCATGGCTGGCTGGGAAATTGAAGTCCACCCATCTTAAAGGGGGCAAGTTTGAAAACTGACGTAAGCCATAAACAGCAGCAGCAGCAGCACACAACCAAGGAGGGAGGAGGGAGCAGAGGGTGAGAAGTCCTGGAAACTAAACATCCATCCATCTCTCTGTCTCTGTCTCTGTCTCACTCTCATCTCTCTCTCTCTCTCTCTTCCATTTGTCTCCTCTCTCATCTATCTATCTATCTATCTATCTATCTATCTATCTATCTATCTATCTATCTATCTATCATCTATCTATCTATCTATCTATCTATCTATCTATCTCTATCATCTATCTATCTATCTATCTATCTATATCTAGCTATCTATCTATCTATCTATCTATCTATCTATCTATCTATCTCTATCTATCTATCTATCTATCTATCTATCTATCTATCTATCATCTATCTATATCTATCTATTCATCTATCTATCATCATATCATCTATCATATCTATCTATCTATCTATCCTATCTATCTATTATCTATCTATCTATCTATCTATCTATCTATCTATCTATCTATCTATCATATCCTATCTATCTATCTATCTATCTATCTATCTATCTATCTATCTATCTATCTATCTATCTATCTATCTATCTATCTATCTATCTATCTATCTATCTATCTATCTATCTATCTACCTATCTATCTACCTATCATCTATCCCATTACACTTGCATGCCTCTGTACAGTTGACAGATAAAACAGTAAAATGATATAGGTTAAAAAAAAAACAAGTTAAAAACCAGATTAAAACAAAAGGGTCAACTAAAAAAGCAGTGGAAGCATAACTTCCAAACAAGAAATCAATCAATCGTCCTCATAAATAATGGGATGAAATTCAAGACAGCCAATCCAGGGTCCTTACTGGTGTTTATACTGCAGCATTTTTGAGGTTTGATAGCCTTTGAACCCAGGGTCACATAGGAGGGATAGATTTATTGCCTCGGGGGGGAGGTCTTCTGCCTGCAAGCCTAGGGGGTTTCATTTGCTTCATCCTTTTGTGGTGGTTTTAATTCACCAAGTACTGTCAAACCTCCTGCAGGAATGTTGGATTGGCTTCTTCCTGGCGGCTTTGCCCGCAGCTCCTATTTCTTGGTGGGGTTCTTTAAAGGGGGCTCCTTTCATTCCCAGGGGCGCAGGGACCGGGGGTCTCGGCTTGGCCATCGAAGGCCCCTCGGAGGCCAAGATGTCCTGCAAGGACAACAAAGACGGCAGCTGCAGCGTGGAGTACATCCCCTTCACACCGGGGGACTACGACGTTAACATCACCTTTGGCGGACGCCCCATCCCAGGTGGGTGGGGAGGAGGGGGGAGGAAAGAGGGGAGGAGGGGAAGATACAGGTAGGCCTCGACTTACGACAGTTAATTTAGTGGCTGTTGGGAATTACAACCGCACCGAAAAAAGCGACTTAGGACTGCCGACTCCTTTGTTGAAAGCAAATGTATTTATTTATTATTTGGTTTGTTTGTAAAATGGATCGGTCGACCATCAATATAGGCAGTCCTCAACTTAACGACTGTTGGTTTAGTGACCGTTTGAAGCTATAGCGGCCCTGAAAAAAGAGACTTAGGATCATTTTTCACACTTAACGGCCGTTGCAGCATCGCCACGACCGTGTGATCAAAATTCGGACGCTTAGCAACTGACTCATATTTATGATGGTTGCTGTGTCCCCAGGGGGGGGTCACACGGCCCCCTTTTGCGACCTTCTGACACGCAAAGACAACGGGGGGGAAGCCAGAATTCACTTAACAACTGCATTGATTCAGTTAACAACTGGGGCAAGAAAGGGAGGGGAGGGAGAGAGAGAGGGAGGGAGAAAGGAAGGAAGGAAGGAAGGAAGGAAGGAAGGAAGGAAGGAAGGAAGGAAGGAAGGAAGGAAGGAAGGAAGGAAAGGAAAGGAAGGAAAGGAAGGAAAGGAAAGGAAGGAAGGAAGGAAGGAGAAGATGGGAAGAAGAATGTCTCACTTAGTGCCAGAAATGTTGGGCTCAATTGTGGTCGTAAGTTGAGGACTACCTGTATTGCTCTAGATCCAGCAACTCTTCGGTGGAAGAGAGTCCTGTGGGGATGGAGTAGCCTCTGTTCCCTAGAGATCTAGGTCTCATTCTCCTGGGGGCAACCTTACTTGATAACCCTCTTCCTAAGAATGGTGCCCAGGAGAATGGGTTTTCCTGGGAATGCTTCACTTCGTGGATGGGTGGTGTGGTCCAGTCCCTCGCCTTCATCTCCAGGTTTCTCCAAGGAAGCTTGGATGAGCAGCTAGAAGTGGTCCAGTGGTCCCAAAAGGTGATGCCTCTGCTGGGAACTCATGGTGGTCCTCTCTTTTCCCAGGGAGCCCCTTCCGTGTTCCTGTCAAAGATGTGGTTGATCCCAGCAAAGTGAAGTGCTCGGGGCCCGGGTTGGGCTCCGGAGTCAGAGCCCGTGTCCCCCAGACCTTCACAGTCGACTGCAGCAAGGCTGGGCTGGCCCCCTTGGAGGTGAAGGTGTTGGGACCTTCAGGTATGGTGACTTGGGAGGGGAAGCATTGATTAAGAAAGGATTATGGGATGGGGAGAAGTTGGGAAGAAGATGCTTGGATCTTTAAGAAGAGATTGGAGGACCTCCAATGATAGAGGATCTCCATCTTGAGTTGTGGGTTGGACTAGAAGACCTCCAAGATCTCTTCCAAATGGTTCTTCTGCTACCTTTGGGGGAGGCGGGCAAAGATAACTCAAGCACAATGTTCCTCACCTGATGGCCTAGCTCTGATGAGAGGCCTCTTAGCTTTCCCTTTTGAGAAGAGCTGGATGGGTCAACTCTGCCCTAGTTGACTGAAGTTGACCCAAAGCCACCTTAGATGCCTTCTAACCCTTTGCTCCTCCTCTTCCTTCTCTGTCCAGGGGTGGCTGAGCCGGTGGAGGTGCGCGACAACGGAGATGGCACACATGCTGTGAAATACACACCGGCCACTGACGGACCGTACACCATCTCGGTCAAATACGCTGGACAAGAGGTGCCTCGCAGGTGAGAGGGTTAGGGCTTCCTGGCCAACTTCTTCTACGTTCGCTGGAGGACTTCAGATCCTTTCTTGATGCCCCCGTGATTCACTTAACAACTGTGGCCCCATGTAGAGTGCATTGCAATAGTCAAGACTGGAAATGACTACTATAGTATAGGTGTGTTAGAAATTATATTTATATTTAGCACCACAGAGCAAACAAAGAGTACAGTCACCATGTGCGTTACTGCTCAACTGTAACAGGAAACAGGAAAAACTCTACTCAGGGCAAAAGAACATAGAGTAGATACCATAGATCCAAATTTGTAAACATTGCCATCTGCTGGCTGAACACTACTGTAGTTGTTGAAGAAAAATACAGTCCAACAATGAATTCCAACAAGGTGATGTGAGCAGGTCTTGTTTGGGTTAACAGCTGAGTTTGCCCAATATGTTAAAAGTGTGTTAGTGTTAAGCTTGGGAAGTTGATTTGGGCTTGAGGGTACCACGTAACCCCAGCCCGTTTCATGAATTTGTGGCTCAGCGCTTTGGGTGAAACCAGAGCGAGCGTAACCAGGAGAAACAGGTTGTCCAAACATAGCCACGGAGAAGGAAGGTCTAGGCCAGGGGTAGGCAACCTTGGCTCTTTTATGACTCGTGGACTTCAACTCCCAGAATTCCTGAGCCAGCCATGCTGAGGGGAAAGGGAGAGGTTTCCAAGCTGAGCCATGCTGGCTCAGGAATTCTGGGAGTTGAAGTCCACGAGTCATAAAAGAGCCAAGGTTGCCTACCCCTGGACTCTAGGCCTCTGATTCTGCAGAAGGAGGTGTCTGGTTTTGCGGTTTTGCGCAGTTAGCGCGACAGCTGAGGGACCGTGGGGTTCCGCACCCTACGGCTGATTTCTCTCTGTTTGGGGACTCTAAATGGGCCAAAAGCCACCCCGAAGAGGTGACAAAGAAGGAGGGAAGCCCCGCTGATCATGAGGAGACGGCGGTCGATCCGGCCGGCCGGGGAAAGCTCTCCAGAAACCAACAGAAGAAAGGCTAGCATCGGAACAGAGTTGTCTTATTGAGGAGACGGACAGCATAAACAAACAAACAAACAAACAAATAAATAAATAAATGTAAACAAAATAAATACATAAACACCCCTCCCCCCAACTGAAAGGGTTCTTGGCTGCAAGGGGGGGTAGGAGGCCCAGCCACATCCTCTCTGATCTCCCGGCTTCTGCCTCTTTCAGCCCCTTCAAGATCCGGGTCCTTCCTGCTCACGATGCCAGCAAAGTGCGCGCCAGCGGTCCTGGCCTCAACGCCTCGGGCATCCCTGCCAGCCTGCCAGTGGAGTTCACCATCGACGCCCGGGATGCCGGCGAAGGGCTGCTCACAGTACAGATCCTGGTAAGTGGTGGGGCCAGGAGGGAGCTATGAGGTGGCTTGGGGGGACTTCTGTTAGTCCTGGGTGTGGCAACAGAGAAAATGCCCTTGGGGTGGTGGGGGTGGGGGGTGGGAGTGGGGCTTGGGATTGTCAGCCCAAATGCTGGTTAGGGAATTCTGAAGTCCCCCCATCTTCAAGTTGCTGAGGTTGAAAAACACCAGGCTGCACTAACAGAATCTCACAAGTCTGAAAGTGCAAATCCCTTGCTGTCTCTTTTTAATGCCTGATTAATTAGGATAGAATTCAGGGGTAGGCAACCTTGGCTCTTTTATGACTCGTGGACTTCAACTCCCAGAATTCCTGAGTCAGCATGGCTGGTTCAGGAATTCTGGGAGTTGAAGTCCACGAGTCATAAAAGAGCCCAGGTTGCCTACCCCTGGGATAGATCATTTCTAAGTTTCTTTCTGTCTCCGTTGTGCAACTGTGGGCTCATCTTCCTTCTATCTGGTCATTCCCTAGGCAGCATCTCTTCTATAATAACAACAATAATAACAAAGTTGGAAGGGACCTCGGAGGTCATCTAGTCCAACCCCTTCTCTTCTCTACCCTGCCCCATCTTCCAAGGTCGTTCTCACATGATCTGTGATCAGACTCTTTTTCTCCCCAGGACCCTGAGGGAAAACCCAAGAAGGCCAACATTCGGGACAACCGAGATGGGACCTACACAGTCTCCTACGTTCCAGACATGACGGGCCGCTACACCATCACCATCAAGTATGGCGGTGATGAAATCCCCTACTCGCCTTTCCGAATCCATGCCTTGCCCGCTGGAGATGCCAGCAAGTGCCTGGTGACAGGTAGGTGGTGGTTCTTCTTCCTACCTACCTGGAGGGGCCACTTTCTCTGGAGAATTTTTTTTTGGGGGGGCAAGAACAGTTTCTGACAAAGATGCTCACGTCTGTTTCTGTTTCTCTGTCTGCAGTGTCCATCGGAGGCCACGGACTGGGTAAGCTTTGACGTGGACGGCAAGAAAATTGTCGTGGCCCGGTTGTCCCATCATGCCTCTAACATTTTGGAGCTCACTTTTGCTTGGGAACAATGAAGTCCAGGAGGTTCTGTGTGCAAAACATGGGTTCCTGCTTCCTCCTGGAGTTTTGAGGGCTCCATCACTGGAGGCTTCCAAGCAGAGGTTGGACAGCCACATGGTTGGAGCAGAAGATCCCTTTCCAAGTCTCTGATTTTATGATATTACCACCCTAGGGTGGATCCCTTTCTTGAATGTTCTTATCCTAGATGCCCATTACATTTTCTTTTCCATCCTTTTATCACTCAGGTCCACAAACTGGAGGTCCTCTATTTATTTGGGACTATGATTTTCATTATTACTAGTTTTAACCTTAACTCCACCTGCTGGACTGAGATATGGGCCGAGTTGGGTCAAGGCCGTTTTCGGCGACTCCTCACTTGATAGCCACTCCCATAATTTCTTTCATTCCTCCCCCCCCCCTTAACCCTACCTGAATGGTCTGGTGATGTAGGACAAGTAATGGCAGAATCTGGGATGGAATGAAAAGAGGAATCAGCTTAGAATCCCTACGTAGTCACCAGCCAACTAAGCCCAACCGCCTTTGAGTGCCATCAATCCTTATTTAACTCTAACAAGGTGCTGGCTGTTAGTTGAGAAGATTCCTTTTTTATTATTATTATTATTATTATTATAAATTTTATTGGTTTTCTAATATCACAACTACATAATCGAGAAGCAACGTGGTGACTGAGTTACAATAATCCAAATACGTACAAATACGATTAGTACAAATCTCAACCTAATACAGTAAATATTTCCTCTCTTTTCCTCTTAATATACACGGTCTCATATTTGAATTAACACAATGTTTATTCTAATAATCACATAGAAGCAACTTTCTTACATTTTATCAATAGTTTTTAGTTTATATATATTTATTTATTTATACTGACACTCAATCTTTTATTTAGGCAATCAATAACCTAATGGCTTTTTCCCAATTTTGATTTACCATTAACATTTAGATTTAATGTTTAATATTGTTCATTTCTGCGCACATAAGCTTTTAGTAAGAAGTCCCTTAAATTGGAGCTTCACCTGTAGACCTGGTCTTGAGTGCTGAGGGGTGTGGCCCCTGGGCTCGGCGCCATTCCCAGCCGTGTTGTAGGACCATTGTCTTCATTTCTCTGTAGGAGCATGTCTTGGTCCCACCATCCAGATTGGAGAGGAGACGGTGATCACGGTGGATGCCAAGGCAGCTGGGAAAGGCAAAGTGACATGCAAGGTCTCCACGCCTGATGGGGCTGAGCTGGACGTCGACGTGGTGGAGAACCACGATGGGACCTTTGACATCTATTACACAGCTCCTGAGCCTGGCAAATACGTCATCACCATCCGTTTTGGGGGCGAGCAGATCCCCAACAGCCCCTTCCATGTGGTGGTGAGTAGAGGACGGGCCCAGACAAAACCACCGTCGGTGGGGGTAGTAGAGGAATACAGAGAAGGCACCGTTTTCTAATGACAAGAAGTATCAATAGCAGAGGACATTTATAGCTCAGGATTGAACTGCGGGGTCCTCGGTGCTCTCTGAGCTTGGTGACTTTTCTTGCAGATGTTTCGTGACCCAATTAGTTAACGTTATCAGTGCTGGAAGGGAGTGGGTTTCATGGAGTGGGGAAGGAGAAGGAGGAGGACGGTGGGGTCTTTGGTGCTGTCTAAGCTTAGTTGTTTTCTTGCAAACCTTTGTTGGCACAACTAGGTAACATCATCAGTGCTAGAAGGGAGTGGGTTTTGTGGAGTGGGGGAGAAGGAGGAGGAAGAGGAGGAGGAGGAGGAGGAGGAGGAGGAGGAAGAGAAAGAGGAAATGGTGGTGGTGGAGGATGACAATTATGGGGTCCTTGGTGTTCTCTGAGCTTAGTTGTTTTCCTGCAGACCTTTGTTGGCACAACTAGGTAACATCATCAGTGCTAGAAGGAAGCAGGGTTTTGTGGAGTGGGGGAGAAGGAGGAGGAGGTGGAGAAGGAGGAGTAAGAGAAGGAGGATATGGTGGTGGTGGAGGAGGAGGAGGATGACAATTACGGGGTCCTTGGTGCTCTCTAAGCTTAGTTGTTTTCCTGCAGATCTTTCATGATCCAACTAGGTAACATCATCAGTCCTAGGAGGGAGATCTAAGAAGGCTTCTGAGCCTCAGTGATGTTTCCTAGTTTGAGTAATGAAATATCTGCATGAAAACAGCCAAGCTCAGAAGGCATCAAGAACTCCTCTGGTTGGGTTTGATGGCCACCCTACAACTGTTCAGGCTCTATCCCAGCAGCCGTCTGATGCGCGAGATTGTGGGGTTCTCAACCTGCGCGCAGGACCACCCACTGATGTCTCCCTTGCTTCCCGCCAGGCCTGTGACTCCATTCCTCAGGTTGAGGAGCCCTGCGAATCCAACCAGCTTCACCAGCCCTTCCCGGTGCACCACCCTGGTGGCTTCCCTCCACACTGGGTACCAGGACTGTCTCCTTGCTTGCCTCTGTCTCCTCTCACTGTCTCTCTCTTTCTGTCTTGGAAAGGAGGGCCCTGCCCCAGGTCCAACGCCAGGGGGGTCCTCAAGACGTGGTGGAGGGAATCAAGAAGGTGACCCAGGATGTGCAGTTGAAGCTCGGCCAACTTTAACGGGCAACACAGAGAGCTTCAGTTGCACTCTCTCGGCCGCCATCTTGATTTATTTGGACACACCCTGCAGATAGCCCTCATCAGGGTCAAATTCCAATCTTGGCATTTCTCAGTCCTGATAATATGATGTAATAGGAGTCTTCCAAGATCTCAGGGGTTGCCACAAAGAAGAGGGGGTCCACCTCTTCTCCAAAGCCCCTGAAAGCAGGACAAGAAGCAACGGATGGAAAGTCATCAAGGAGAGAAGCAGCTTAGAAGGAAGGAGAAATTTCTTGATAGTGAGGACAATTCACCAGTGGAACAACCTGCCTCCAGAAATTGTGGGCGCTCCATCACTGGAGGTTTTTAAGAAAAGCCTGGACACCATTTGTCTCAAATGGTATAGGGCAGGGGAAGGCAACCTTGGCTCTTTTATGACTGGTGGACTTCAACTCCCAGAATTCCTGAGCCAGCCATGCTGAGGGGAAAGGGAGAGGTTTCCAAGCTGAGCCATGCTGGCTCAGGAATTCTGGGAGTTGAAGTCCACCAGTCATAAAAGAGCCAAGGTTGCCTACCTCTGGTATAGGGTTTGCTGCTTGAGCAGGGGGTTGGACTAGAAGACCTCCAAGGTCCCTTCCGACTCTGTTATTCTGTTAGCATCAAGTAAATTCACCCAACATCCTGGGCTGAAAAGGGAGTACTCTGTGGCTCAGTGGGTGGTGCAAACCGAACATACAGCTAGTCCTCAACTTGCAAGTTTATTCAGTGACCATTCAAAGTTACAACGGCATTGAAAAAAAACTGACCTAGGACCGTTTGTCACACTTACAGCCGTTGCAGCCTCCCCCTGGTCATGTGACTAATATTCAGACACTTGGAACTGACTCGTATTTATGACGGTCGCAGTGTCTCGGGGTCCTGTGATCCCCTTTTGCGACCGTCTGACCAGCAAAGACAATGGGTGAAGCCCGATTCACATAACAATCGTGTTACTAAGCTAACAATGGCAGGGATTCACTTAGCCCAGGGGTCTTCAAACGTGGCCCTTTTATGACTTGTGGACTTCAACTCCCAGAATTCTGGGAGTTGAAGTCCACAAATCATAAAAGGGCCACGTTTGAAGACCCCTGTCTTAAACCTAAGAAACAAAATGGAGGCAGGCTGAGGAATTCTGGGAGTTGAAGTTCACAAGTCATAAAAGGGCCAAGTTTGAAGACCCCTTGTTTTAAATCTAACAAACAAAATGGAGGCTGGCTGAGGAATTCTGGGAGCTGAAGTCCACCAGTCATCAAAGGGCCAAGTTTGAAGACCCCTGACTTAACCATTGTGGCAAGGAAGGTCGTAAAAGGGGGTCAAACCGCACTTTAACAACTGTATCGCTTAGCGACAGAAATTTTGGGGCTCAGCTGCGTTCTTTAGTCGAGAACTACGTGCACACTGTCTAGCTGAAGGCAGTTGTAGCAATCCAGCTGTTTTGGCAAGGCAGGTGCAACCAATGGACAGTCCTGAATCTCTTCTTGGTCATTCCTGGCTGCCCTCCCAAACCTCCTTCAGGGTATCCTGGACTCTTCTTTTTTTTTTGAGGGGGGGTCCTTGGTCTCTTTCTTACAGCCCTGTTTCTTCCAGCCGCTACACCCCAGGTCTGCTTCGGCTTCCGAATCTTTCTTTTCAGTTTGTTTCGCCTTGGGGTGCTCTTTCGCTCTCTCGGCCCCCCCCCCATCTCTACCTGGACTTAGTCTCTCTCTCTACCCCCCCCCCCCCAATTTCCTCTCTTCCCCTCCACGCCAGGCCACGGATGAGCCCGTTGTACCTCCGGAGAACGTGGATGCAATGCTGAGGCCCTTCAACCTGGTCATCCCCTTCGCTGTGCAGAAGGGAGAGATCACAGGTGGGGCATCCGTCTGTCTGTCTGGGGATTGGGGTGCAAGGGGGGGGGTTCATGGCATGGAAGCACAGACTGGAGTGTTGTTGGGGGGGCAAGCCAGATCACCTTGGGGTCACTTTGGAGCTTCTACATTACAGGAAGTCCTTAACTTACAATCGTTTCTTTAGTGAGTCCTTTAGGGTCACCTGTTTTACTGGGGGGAGGGGCTGAGCAACCCCCCTTTAAAAGGGGGAACATTTTTGTTGTGTTTTGTCCCCTCCTGCCAAGGTTTCAGTGGAACCGGAGTGCCCTGATTTTTAATTCACTTCAGTACTGTTTTTTTTTAAAAAAAAATTCGTACTTGCCTTTCTACATAATTTTACAGATAACTTTTTTTTTAGGTTTTCACGTTTTATTTGTACTACCACCCAGACCCCTTGTCCAACAGGGAGATGGACTGTTTTTTTTTTTTAAAAGATAAATAAATTAAATAACCAAATAAATAATTCAATGAAACAAATTTAAATAATAATCCCAAGAGAAAACGAGAGAAGAAATGGATCTAACCTGGGTGACCCACACTTAGAAGGATAAATGGAGAAGGAGAACAAGGAGGCTGGAAGTGTCCATCTGTGGTGGAGCTCAATAGAGCCTCCAAACTCAGAGGCAGTCTACCTTTGCATTCTTGGGGTGGAGTTCTTGGGGTTTTTTTCCCCCACTCCTCCACAACCACATTCCAGGACTGCACAATGTGCCATTGTTGGAAACTTGCATTCCGCTGTTCCGTTCTTTCCCATGATGCATTTGGAATACAACATCTTGAGGCACTGATTTTTTTTTATAATCTGGGAAATATAGCCCTCGCCATATCTCTCTAGGGCTGGGGTGGGGGGGCAAGCTTGTGGCCGCAGGGTCTGTCTGATCTGACTGCATTGGGGGTCTTGGAGGGGGAAGAGGGGCAGCCAGAAGCAGACAGCAAGGTAAATCTTGCCAGCCCCACCCACCTCTAGCCCCACCCATCTCTAGCTCCTCCCCCTTACCTGCAGCTGCCAATTGCTGTACATCCGCCCTGCTTTGACTCTAGATAGGTTGGAGTCAGCCCAGGAGTGGGAAATGTTACCAAACTACAACTCCCAGCATCCCGCACAGTTGTCCAGACTGGGATGCTGGGAGTTGTAGTGTGAGGAGGTTTCCCATGCCTGGCTACTCCCATTCCCAGCCCATAAGTGGGAAGTGTTCTGGAACTACAACTCCCAGCATCCCTCACAGTTGTCCAGGCTGGGCGGCTGGGAGTTGTAGTGTGAGGAGGTTTCCCATTCCTGGCTAGTCCCATTCTCAGCCCACAAGTGGGAAATGTTAGGGAACTACAACTCCCAGCATCCCTCATTGCTGGCCAGACTGGGATGCTGGGAGTTGTAGTGTGAGGAGGTTTCCCATTCCTGGCTAGTCCCATTCTCAGCCCATAAATGGGAAATGTTACCGAACTACAACTCCCAGCATCCCTCACTGCCTGGCCAGGCTGGGCTGCTGGGAGTTGTAGTTTGGGAGGTTTCCCACTCCTCTGGCTAGTCCCATTCTCAGCCCATAAGTGGGAAATGTTACCTAACTACAACTCCCAGCATCCCTCACTGCTGGCCACACTGGGCGGCTGGGAGTTGTAGTTTGAAAGGTTTCCCACACCTGGCTAGTCCCATTCTTAGGGGTGGAAATCTCCATGGTTTGGGTGTCTCACCAGCCTGTTTTCTTCCTGCTCTGCAGGGGAGGTCCGGATGCCTTCAGGCAAGACGGCGCGTCCCCACATCACGGACAACAAGGACGGGACGGTGACCGTGAAGTACGCCCCCACAGAAAAGGGCTTGCACGAGATGGACATTAAATACGATGGAAACCACATTGCAGGTGGGCCCTGGAGAAAGAGAGGGCAAACAGGGGCCAGATTAATTCCTAGGGAGAGTAAGTGTCTGCATTCACACAACAAGCTTGACCCAGGTTCTGAATTCACCCGTTCTCTCACTTCATCCCCTGCGCACAGCCAACACACCAACCAGACTGGGCTCACGTTTGCCATCCGAGTCTCTCAAGAGCCAAACCCGTCCCATGCTAGCATGTTGTGTGAATGCAGGACTGGGTTTTGGGATTGCCCTGGGTAAGTAAGCAAGTGGTATAAAAGCAGCTGTTTTGTCCACCAATCAAAATGCTTTACAGGCCCTGAAAACCGAGCTGGAGTTTAGGATTTAGCTCTAGATCAGTGTTTCTCAACACTGACTTTAAAGATGGGTGGACTTCAACTCCCAGAATCCCCCAGCCAGCATGGGACTTGAAGTCTACCCATTTTAAAGTGGTTGAGCTGGCTGGGGAATTCTGGGAGTTGAAGTCCACCCATCTTAAAGTGACCACCATCGAGGAACACCAGCCAGAAGAATGAGGGTGCACATTATGCTAAAGTTAAACCCAGTTGACTAAACTATAGTTTATGGTTAAACAAAACAGATCTGGCTGGAAATGTGGAAATGTGGATACCCATTGGCTGGAGCTGCGTCATCAGATATTACCCCGATCACTGGGCTAGAGTAGATGACCTCTAAGCTCTCTTCCAACCTTAGGACTTTCAGAAGGATTAGCTTATTTTTCCGGAGTTTCTCGTGGCTCCCTCTCTGAAAGCTGCAGGCTGCCCAGGATTATGGGATGTGTCTCTGAGTCCATGGCTTTTTTTCCCAACCAGGGAGCCCAATCCAGTTTTACGTGGACGCTATCAACGCCCGCCATGTTAGCGCCTACGGACCTGGGCTGAGCCACGGCATGGTCAACAAGCCTGCAACCTTCACCATCGTCACCAAGGACGCCGGCGAAGGTGAGTCCCTTGTGCCACGTTTGAAAAACCTGGTCACGGAGCCGTCAGTCTGCTGAGGAGGGGTCCTGTTCTCTTTCCCTCCAGGAAAAGACAATCTTTAATCTGAAAGATGTCACAAGAGGGAGGACATAATCCACACGTTCAAAATCACGAGAAAAACCAGACACTACCTGTGTAGAGTTCAAACTGAGCACAGGCAGTGCTAGACTTACAACTGTTTCGAAGTTGCAAAGTCAGTTAGGACCGTTTTTCACAATTATGACCCTTGTGGCATCTCCACGCTCACGTGTTCAAAATTCAGACGCTTGGCAACTGGTTATGACGGTTGCGGTGTGCGAACTTCTGACCAACAAGGTCAATGGGGAAGCCAAATTCATTTAAGGACAGGGTTACTGGCTTAACAACTGCAGGGATTTACTTCACCACTGTGGCAAGAAAGGGCATCAAACAGGGCAAAGCTCACTAATTGTCTCGCTTAGTGACAGAAATGTTGGGCTCCGTTGTGGTGGTAAATTCAAAGACTGCCTGTACTTCATTGCTCTCTGCCTATCGTACAGGAATCTTCCCGGATTGGCAGATTCACCTGGGAAAACTAAGATCAGGCTCAAAGGCATTCATTGAACCCAGGTCTTGCCCTTTTGTGCTCATGTAATGATTCCAAACTAATACCCCACTTGACGACTCCTCCAACAGCGATGGTTATACTCCAGCAGCCAGAAAGTGGACAAGGAGCAAATTTGCTCTCACCCCAAGGCTTAATCTTCCCTCTTGAAGCTAACCAGCCTCTCCCCCTCCCACAGGAGGCCTGTCCCTGGCCGTGGAGGGCCCGTCCAAGGCCGAAATCACCTGCAAGGACAACAAAGACGGTACCTGCACGGTTTCCTACTTGCCCACGGCTCCCGGCGACTACAACATTATTGTCCGCTTCGACGACAAGCACATTCCTGGCAGCCCCTTCACGGCGAAGATCACAGGTAGCCCTTCTGCTCTCTCTTCCCCCCACCCCAGCTGCTTTCATTTCATTTCGTTTCATTTTTATTATTTTATTATTTTGCCTGAGCAGTGGGTTGGACTAGAAGACCTCTAAGGTCCCTTTCAACGCTGTGATACTGACTGGGAAAAGACAGTCTTTCAAATACTTTTTTAAAAGCCTTGAGCCCTCCCCTGACTGCTTCTCTCTCGCCGTTCTTCTGGGCCCAGGGGACGATTCCATGCGCACCTCCCAGCTGAACGTGGGCACATCCACCGACGTGTCCCTGAAGATCAGCGAAAGTGACTTGAGCCTGCTGACCGCCAGCATCCGGGCCCCATCTGGGAACGAAGAGCCCTGCTTGCTCAAGCGCCTGCCCAACCGCCATATCGGTGAGCCACCCTTTACGGCTTCCGCAAGCCTCGTTTTGTACTTCAGAAGGGGCACACAGCCGTGCACTGGTGGATAGCCGCCAAAGTGGCAAAGGACCGAGGGTTTGTAAATTGCGAAAATTGGGAGGACAGCGGGAAGAGCAGCGGAGAGAGAGAGAGAGACAGAAAAAGGTACAATATCTAGCTCTTTGCTGCTCCTAGTGGTCGTTTAGAGTTTTGCAGTCCGATCTGGTGTACCTACTGGTATAAAGAGAGTACTGATAGAGGAGAATAAGGGTGGAACTGTAATGCTCACTGGACTGGGTAGTTTTCTTGCAGACATTTCATTACCAAAATAATTAATATTGCCAGTGCTAGAAGGGAGTGAGCAGGGTTTGTGGAAAGGAGGAGGAGGAGGATATAAAGACTGTGGGGTCTTTAGTGCTCTCTTAGCTGTTTTCTTGTAGACATTTCATTATCCAACCAGGTAACATCATCAGTGCTAGAAGAAGGGGGTTTGTGGAGAGGAGGAGGAGGAGGAGGAGGAGGAGGAAGAAGAGGAGGAGGAGGAGGAGGAGGAGGAGGAGGAGGATATAAAGACTGTGGGGTCCTTAGTGCTCTCTGAGCTTGGCTGTTTTCTTGCAGATGTTTCATGACCCAACTAGGTAACACCATCAAGGCTAGCAGGGAGTGGGGTTTGCTCTCTGTTTATGTACTAGTGGCTTGCCCTGACAGTGTTGGTGGGAGTGGTCTTGATAGTTCTTTGATAGGGCTGTTGTTTACTGTTTGATTGTTTGACTGAGTTGGTAGTTCCTTGATTGGGGCATTGTTGACTGCTTGATTGTTGGTCAAGTGTGTCAAGTGTGTCAAGTGTGTCAACCTCTGGGCCTTGATTGCTGGTGAGGAGGTGTTTTGGGCTTTTTGTTCCCTTTTCAGCTTTTAGATTTAGTGGCTAGATGTTCCATTCTAAAGAGACAAAATGAGTTAAATTCTTCTCTTGACTTAGGACAGTCAATTTGGACTCCTCCTCCTCCATCACTTTCCCCCTCCATTCTTCCATCGTGGGAATGCTCCGGGGAGGGGAATCCAGTTTTTGGCTTAATGTCATGGTTCCAACAGATGAAACTCTTCAAAGAGCTTCGAGGCATTGTTTACCTTAAAGAATCTTTATTTCAGAAGCATAGCATCCACAGTCGAAGCCAAAAACTGGATTCCCCTCCCCTGGGCACATAGTATCAAAGCACAATTCCCTCCTCCAATTAACAGTCATAAATCACATTCTCCAATTAGTTTGAAATGCAGGCTTTTCCCTCCAGTCCTCCAGCCCCGCCAATTCTTATCATCTCTTATGTCAATAACCTTGGTTCTCACACCAAGTCCAGTATTGTTATGTCTATCTAAACTCTCATGCACATTCCTCCCCCCCCCCAGCATCATCTAACTCTAAAAGTAAAATATAAGAAGAAAATGATTGCATTTTTACTGTTGTCAAAGCAGAAACATCCAATATTAGCAGCGTCGACAGGGAATTTGTGTGTCTCAATTCCCAGAATTCTCTGGGGGTTCCCTTCCCTTCCTCCCTGGCAAGTCCACGTGGTTTGATGAAAGAGCTCCTGGTTTTGGTGAAAAGCTGCCCCCAGGCCCCCGTTGCCCTTGTCCTGCTCCCCCTCATTTCCCCCTCTGCCTCTCCCCAGGGATCTCCTTCACCCCCAAGGAGGTTGGGGAGCACGTGGTGAGCGTCAAGAAAAGCGGCAAACACGTCACCAACAGCCCCTTCAAGATCATGGTGGGACAGTCCGAAATTGGCGATGCCAGCAAGGTTAAAGTCTCCGGTAAAGGGCTGGTGGAAGGACGCACCTTCGAGGTGTCCGAATTCATCGTCGACACACGCACGGCAGGTGAGGAAAGGCAGGTGGCGACAAATATTTGTGAGGCGCCAAACACCTTGCACCAACTATACAACCGGGTGGCAACAACCGGGCACTCAAAACTAAGAAAATTGAGCTAAGGCAGCTAGTCCTCCACTTATGACCACAATTGAGCTCAAGATTTCTGTTGCTAAGCGAGACCGTTGTTAACTGAATTTTGCCCCAGGTTACGACCTTTCTTGCCACAGGTGTTAAGTGACTCACTGCAGTCAAGTTAGTAAGACGGTTGTTAAGCGAATCCGGCTTCCCCCATTGACTTTGCTTGTCCGTTGGTCGCAATAGGGGATCACGTGATCCCAGGACACGGTGACCATCATAAATATGAATCAGTTGCCAGGTGTCTGAATTTCAACCATGTGACCGCAGGGATGCGGCAACGGTTGCAAGTGTGAAAAATGGTCATAAGTCAGTTTTTTCCCCGTGCCGTTGTCACTTTGAACGGTCGCTAAACAAACTGTTGTAAATTGAGGATGACCTGGTTTCCATTATGCTCAACGAACAGTGGGCAGCTGCAGCTAGGAGTTAGAGAAGAAGGGTCTATGTGGAATTCAAGGCAGGTTGCACTTCAGTCGCTTGTGGCTACGTAGGGATGCTAGGCTGCTTCCTCTCTTCACTCCAACCTCGAAGTTCCCACGCTTTCTGAGAAAGCTGATATTGAAAGCTTGCAGGGAGAATAAAGTGATTTATTGGTTCCAGGCTACGGGGGTCTCGGCCTCTCCATCGAGGGTCCCAGCAAAGTGGACATCAACTGTGAAGACGTGGAAGACGGCACCTGCAAAGTCACCTACTCGCCTACCGAGCCCGGAAATTACATCATCAATATTAAGTTTGCCGATAAACATGTGCCAGGTGCGTCTCTCTCTCTCTCTCTCTCTCTCTCTCTCTCTCTCACACACACACACACACACACACACACACACACACTCTCACTCTCCCTCCCTTTCTCTCTCTCTCTCTCTCTCCTTCCCTCTCTCTCTCTCTCTCACCCTCCCTCCTCCCTCTCTCTCTCCCTCTCTCCTCCCTCTCTCTCTCTCTCCTTCCTCTCTCCCCTCTCTCTCCTCCCCCCCTCTCTCTTCCTCTCCCTCCCCCCTCTCTCTCCTTCCCCCCCTCTCTCTCTCCTCCCTCCTTCCTCTCTCTCTCTCGTCTCCTTATCCCTTCCTCTTTTCCCTCTTCTCTCTCCTCTCCACCTCTCACTCTCCCTCCTCTCTCACTCCCCCTCTCTCCCTCTCCCTCTCTTCTTCTCGCTCTTCTCCTCCTCCCCCTCCCTCTCCTCTCTCTCTCCCTCCTCCCTCTCTCTCTCTCTCTCTCCTCTCTCCCTCTCTTCACCCTCCCTCTCTCTCCCTCCTCCCCTCTCTCTCTCTCCCTCCCTCCCTCTCTACTCTCACTCTCCTTTCCCTCTCTCTCTCTCTCCCTCAACACATACACTCTCCCTCGCCTCCTCCCTATCTCTCTCACTCTCCCTCCCTCCCTCTGTCTTGCTCTCTCTCTCTCTCACCCTCTCTCTCTCTCTCTCTCTCTCTCTCTCTCTCTCCTCTCTGTGTGTGTGTGTAGCCCTCGGTTGAAAGCTGGTGGGAATCAGGCCAGTGTGCCTCCACCTGGGTCAGTTTAGATTCTGGACTAGAACTCCCATAATTCGCCAGCCGGCAGTGACCCTGTGCACGGAGGTGGGTGGAGCCGGGCTGGATGTTCCAGGCTGTTGAGATACGCTAGTCTTGCTGACTCTTTCAGGAAGCCCCTTTTTCACCGTGAGGTGACCGGAGAAGGACGGATGAAGGAGAGCATCACTCGCCGGCGCCAGGCGCCCTCCATCGCCACCGTGGGCAGCACCTTCGACCTGAACCTCAAGATCCCAGGTAGAGGGCTGCTGGGAAGGGATGCTCTCCAGAGGTTTGCATTATGCCAGGAGAGGCTGGCTGCCTTTGGGGGGGTCTCCATCTTTGAAGGCCTGTGCAGCCCCCACCTCTTTGTCTCACTTTCTAACTTACTTCCTTCCTTCCTTCCTTCCTTCCTTCCTTCCTTCCTTCCTTTCTTCCTTCCTTCCTTCCTTCCCCTTTTTCCTTCCTTCCTTCCTCCCTTCCTTTTTCCTTCTTCTTTTTCCTCCTCTCCTTTCCTACTTCTCCTACCCCCTCCTTCTCCACTCCCTCTCCCTCTCTCCCTCCTCCCTTATTCTCCTTACTCCCTCCTCTTTTCTCCCCTTCCTCCTCCTTCTCCTCTTCCTCCTCTTTCCTCTTTTTTCTCATTCCATCTCCCTGCTTTCCTCTACCCCTTCCCCTCGCCCTGTCCCTCTTCTCTTCCCCTCTCCTCCTCCTCCTCCCTTCTTCTTCTTCCTTCTCATTTTCTCTTCTTCCTTCCTTCCTTCCTTCCTTCCTCCTCCTCCTCCTCCTCCTTTTCTCCTCCTCCTTCCCATGCTCCTCCTCCTCTTTCCTTCTTACTCCTTATTCTTCCTCTCCTCCTCCTCCTTCCCCTCTCCTCCTCCTCCCTTCTTACTCCTTACTCCACCTCCCTTCCTTTTCTCCTTCTCCTCCTCCTCCTCCTCCCTTCTTCCTCTCCTCTTCCTCCTCCCCCTCCTCCCCCCTCCCGGCTGCTGGCGCAGGGAACTGGTTCCAGATGGTCTCAGCCCAGGAGCGGCTGACCCGCACTTTCACGCGCAGCAGCCACACCTATACGCGCACCGAGCGGACGGAGATCAGCAAGACGCGCGGCGGGGAGACCAAGCGCGAGGTGCGGGTGGAAGAGTCCACGCAAGTGGGCGGGGACCCCTTCCACAACGTCTTTGGCGACTTCCTCGGCCGGGAGAGCCTCGGCTCCTTCGGCAGCATCGCCCGGACCCAGGAGGGTGCGTGGGCCTCGCCGGTGTGCCGTGCGCCGGCTTGCTTGCGCCCGTGCCCCTCGCGCCAGCAAGCGGGCACGGGGGAGCCAGCGGGGTGTGAACTGCATGCCAGCCTCACTTGGGCAGGAAGAGAAGCTGGATTGGCACGGGGGGTTCCCCCCCCCCGGGAGGGGCAATTCGAGGAGGGGGTCACAGACTCCTGACTAGGGCCCCTCCCTCAGTCTCCTGGGTAGAGTTTGATCTGGCCATTCCGAGCAGGGTTTTTCTATCTGAGCCCTGGGGGCGCAGTGGTTAGAATGCAGGGCTGCAGTTCGGCAGTTCGATCCTGACCGGCTAAGAGGTTGACTCGGCCTTCCGTCCTTCCCAGGTCGGTAAAATGAGGACCCAGATTGTTGGGGGGCAAAAGGCTGACTCTGTAAACGGCTTAGAAAGGGCTGTCAACCACTGTGAAGCGGTATATAAGTCTAAGGGCTACTGCTAAGTCGGAAGGAAGGAAGGGAGGGAGGGAGGGAGGGAGGAAGGAAGGAAGGAAGGAAGGGAGGGGAGGAGGGAGGGATTTAAGGGAGGGAGGGAGGGAGGAAGGGAAGTAAGGAAGGAAGGGATGGAGGAGGGAGGGAGGTGGGAAGGAAGGGAGGGAGTGAGTTCGGATGTGATGAAGGAAGGAAGGAAGGAAGGAAGGAAGGAAGGAAGGAAGGAAGGAAGGAAGGAAGGAAGGAAGGAAGGAGAAACAGAGAACCATGGTGGTACAGTGGTTAGAATGCAGTATTGCAGGCTAACTCACTGCCCACAGCCAGGAGTTTGATCCTGACTGGCTCAAGGTTGACTCAGCCTTCTGTCCTTCCCAGGTCGGTAAAATGAGGACCCAGATTGTTGGGGGCAAATAGGCTGACACTGTAAACCGCTTAGAAAGGGCTGTAAAGCACTGTGAAGTGGTATATAAGTGCTATTGCTATTGACGGCTTTAAGTGGGGTGGACTTCAACTCCCAGAATTCCATAGCCAGTAAGCTTTAGGATTCTGGGAGCTGAAGTCCACGCTGCTTAAAGTTGCCAAGGTAGAGAAAGGTTGATTCAGAGTTTGAAAGTGGTTTCAAATTCAACCCGATCAATCTGTGGGCCAAGCTGAAATTTCACAAGCGCTTAGGTTGTTTACAATTTAAATACAGTTAGTCCTCCAGATATGACTGTATTTGAGCCTGGCGACTGTGGTTCTAAGTTGTGACAGTCGTAAAGCAGGTCACCATGTCCCTGGGCCCGATTTGACGACTTCTTTCATGGAAAAACACTTGGAGGTTTTTAAGAAGAGACTGGACAGCCATTTGTCCGGAATGGTATAGGGTCTTCTGCCTTAGCAGGGGGTTGGACTAGAAGACCTCCAAGGTCCCTTCCAACTCTGCTATTTTGTATTTCTATATCTTCTGTGCCTGCTGCTTTTTGGAGTGCTGTGTTTTCACCCTGGGTCCAAAAATGGCACTTTTACTAAACGTTGGGGGGGGGGGAAGATATTTAATCAGGGAAAAAGCTTTGCCTGTTGCTTGTGAGTGAATTCTACTAACGCACAACGTTTGTGTGCATTTAATTTTTGCACTTACAGGAAATAGCTCACGTGTATTTCAACACGGAATTAAGGACAGGGAGGTCCAAGAACTGAGTTCCCCCAACGTTGAAAACTAAAGCCCTGAAGTCTCGGCATTCTTGAGGACTAGAATCCCAAAAATGCTTTTTCACGAGGCAACTGGACTTCTGAGCTGAAGAAGCTTCTTGGATGAGAAGCGAAACGTCTTCAAAGAAAAAACAAGGAAGTCCAGTTGCCTGGTGAAAAAGCATCTTTGGGACAACCCTGACCTGGATGACTGAGAATCTCCATAGACATTGAGGACTAGAAGCATGTTTTGTTTGTTTGTTTGTGTGAAAGAACAGCATGGCCACTTTTTTTTGAAGCCCTGGATTGGTGGCTGGGGAGGAGAGGGGGCTTTTGAGGTGGGCTTCGCCGTCTGACCGTCCTGTGCTCTTCTCTACCCCCCCCCTGCAGGGGAGGCCGGCCTCCAAGCCATGACCGCTCAAGTGACTAGTCCCTCGGGGAAGATGGCCGAAGCTGAAATCATCGAGGGAGAAGACAGCGCCTACTCGGTGCGCTTCGTGCCCCAGGAGATGGGCCCCCACACTGTGAACGTCAAATATCGGGGCCAGCACGTGCCCGGCAGCCCCTTCCAGTTCACCGTGGGGCCGCTGGGCGAAGGGGGCTCCCACAAAGTGCGAGCTGGAGGGCCTGGCCTAGAGAGGGGCGTGGCCAGTGTGCCAGGTAAGGGGGGCACCGCCCTTCCTGCCCCGGTGTGCCTTCCTTCGTGCCCTCCCTCCCTCTTTGTCCCCTCCCTCCCTTTTTTACTTCTTCCCTCTCTCCCTCCCCCCTTTGTCTCCTTCCTTCCTTCCTTCCTTTTCCTTCCTTCTTTCCTTTGTCTTTCTCTCTCCCTCCCTCTTTTCCTCCCTCCCTCCCTCATTCCCATCTCCTTCCACCCTCCCTCCCTCCCTCCTTCCCTCCCTCCTTCCCATCTCCTTCCTTCCTTCCTTCCTTCCTTCCTCCCCTCATTTCCCTCCTCTCATTCCTTCCTTTTTCCCTCCCTCCCTGCCTCCCTCCTCCTCATTCCCATCTCCTTCCTTCCTTCCTTCCTTCCTTCCTTCCTTCCTTCCTTCCTTCCTTCCTTCCTTCCTTCCTTCCTTCCTTCCTTCCTTCCTCCCTTCCTCCCTCCCTCCCTCCCTCCCTTAAAAACTCTCTGCTCTCCCTCCTCTCTTCCCAGCTGAATTCAGCATTTGGACCCGGGAAGCCGGTGCCGGGGGTCTCTCCATCGCGGTCGAGGGGCCCAGCAAGGCCGAGATTGCCTTTGAGGACCGGAAGGACGGTTCCTGCGGAGTCTCCTACGTGGTCCAGGAAGCAGGTAGATATCTGGATGCATCGGGGTCAAGCGGGAGGCAAAACCAGTTCCAGCAAGAGTTCAAAAACAATTCAGAAGTCAGGCTCCTGCTTAAAAGCCCGGAAAACTGGGGTGGCCTTGCTCCAGTTTCGGACCAGGAGTTCAAAATTATTATCACATACAGTCCTTGATTTTCAGCCATTTGTTCAGCGACCGTTCAAAGGTACGGTGGCAGTGGGAAAAGTGGCTTACAACCACACCTGTGACTGTTGCAGCATCCCTGCGGTCGCGCAGTCATGCTTGGTGCGCTGGGCAACTGATTCATACTTATGACGGTCACCGTGTCCCAGGGGGTCTTGTGATCCCGTTTTGCGACCTTCCGATGAACGAAGTCCACGAGGAAAGCAGATTTCCTTAACCACCCTGTTGCTCGCTGAACAACTTCAGGGATTCATTTCACAACTGTGGCAAGGAAGGTCGTAAAATGGGACAGAACTCTCTTAACATCTGTCTTGCTTAACAACAGAAATTTTGGGCGCCATTGTGGCCATGTACAAAATGCCCTGCCTGGGTCCTGCAGGGTGTGGTGGAGATTCCTGCAACTGTGCAGGTCTGCCTGTCCTCAGAAGCTTCTTCCTTCCTTCCTTCCTTCCTTCCTTCCTTCCTTCCTTCCTTCCTTCCTTCCTTCCTTCCTTCCTTCCTTCCTTCCTTCCTCTTTCTTTCTTTCTTTCTTTCCTTCCTTCCTTCCTTCCTTCCTTTCCTTCCTTCCTTCCTTCCTTTCCTTCCTTCCTTCCTTCCTTTTCTTCCTTCCTTCCTTCCCTTCCTTCCTTCCTTCCTTCCTCCCTCCCTCCCTTCTCTCCTTCCCCTCTCCTCTGCCAGGTGACTACGAGGTCTCCATCAAATTCAACGATGAACAAATCCCAGACAGTCCCTTCGTGGTCCCTGTGGCCTCACTCTCCGACGATGCCCGACGTCTGACCGTCACCAGCCTCCAGGTAGTCGACGGAAGAGGAAATGTGCAGCTCAGGGTTGAACTGTGGGGTCCCTGGTGCTCTCTGAGCTGGGTGGTTTTCTTGCAGACGTTTCATGAACCCACTAAGTAACCTCATCTGGGCTAGAAGAGAGGTGGGACTGACGGGAGGAGGAGGAGGATAAGAGATGGGGAAGGAAAAGAGGAGGAAGGATGAGGAGGGATGAAGGAGGAGAAGGGGAAGGAGAAAGAGAAGAAGAAAGGGAGGAGGAGGAAGAGGAGGAGGAGCACTGTGGGGTCCTTGGTGCTCTCTGAGTTGGGTGGTTTTCTTGCAGATGTTTCAGGACCCAACTAGGGAACATCATCAGTGCTAGAAAGGAGTGGGGTTTGTGGAGGAGAAGGAGGAGGAGGTGGAGGAGGAGGAGGAGGAGGAAATGGACTAAGGGGTCCCTGGTGCTCTCTGAGCTTGGTGGTTTTCTTGCAGACGTTTCATGGCCCACTAGAGAACCTCATCCAGGCTAGAAGGGAGATGGGACTGCGCGGAGGAGGAGGAGGAGGAGGAGGAGGAGGAGGAGACTGTGGAGGTCCTTGGTGCTCTCTGACCTTAGTTGTTTTCCAGGCAGACGTTTCATGACCCAACTAGCTAGCATCATCAGTGCAAAAGAGTATATAGAGTTTGCCACTTGCTGTGGTGACATTTCATGAGCCTAGCTGGGGGTGCCAACTGCAGGAAAGGCCCATTCTGTGTGCTCACATCTGTTGAACACGCAAGAGGAGACCGGGGCCTTTTACTGTCCCCAAGGCCACACGTGGCCCTTGGGCTGTGCTTGTCCGGCCCCCATGAGGCTCCTTTGGGGAATCAGAAATCCAGTGTAAAGAAGTGGCCTGCAGGGAGCCAGAGAAGAAGCTGGCTGGTGCCCCCATGTGGTCCCCTTGGGAATTGCCCACCCCTCATGCAAGACTACAGACGGTCCTCATCTTACAACAATTCATTTAGTGACCGTTCCGAGTGACAACGGCCTGGGAAAAAAGGGACTTATGACCGTTTTTCACACTTATCGGTGCAGCATCCCTACGGTCACGTGATCCAAAGTCAGATGCCTGGCAACTGATTCGTATTTGTGACGGTCGCAGCCTCCCCGGGTCACGTGTTCCCCTTTGACGACCTTCTGACCAGCCAGGTCAATGGGGCAATCAGATTCACTTAATGACTTAAGATCTGCAGTCCTTCGCTTAACAAACAGTGGCAAGAAAAGGTCGTAAAATAGGGCCCAAACTCACTTTGCTGAGTGACGGAAATTTTGGGCACGGCTGCGGTCGTTATCCTGAGGGTGCCAAGCTGGGGAAGTTTGGGGTTCGGTGTGTTGTGTGAATCTGACTCGGTTGTTGTCGTGTCCCGGGGGTCTGCAGGAGACGGGGCTGAAGGTGAACCAGCCGGCTTCGTTCGCGGTGCAGCTGAATGGGGCGCGGGGTGTGATCGACGCCAAGGTCCACACGCCCTCCGGCCTGGTGGAAGAATGCTACGTGTCCGAGCTGGACAGCGGTGCGTGCCAAATTTCCTTTCCTTTCTCCAAGGGAGCATGTTAGAGCATCGTCCCACTCGTTGCCTTCCCACTGCAGGCCCAGCGATCATTTTCAGCATTTCTAGGGCTGTTTAGTTTTTTATACAATTGCCCTGCCAGGTAGGCCAGCCACCGGAGGAAAGCCTGTCTAAGGAAGGCCCGAATGCCCTTCCCAGCTGCTGGGTCAGGGGTAGGGAATCTTGGCTCTTTTATGACTTGTTGTTAGTTGCGAAGTCATGTCCAACTCATCGCGACCCCATGGACAACGTTCCTCCAGGCCTTCCTGTCCTCTACCTTTTATGACTGGTGGACTTCAACTCCCAGAATTCCTGAGCCAGCATGGCTGGATGGCCCCTTTTATGACTGGTGGACTTCAACTCCCAGAATTCCTGAGCCAGCATGGCTGGATGGCCCCTTTTATGACTGGTGGACTTCAACTCCCAGAATTCCTGAGCCAGCATGGCTCAGCTTGGAAACTCTCCCTTTCCCCTCAGCACGGCTGGCTCAGGAATTCTGGGAGTTGAAGTCCACCAGTCATAAAAGAGCCAAGGTTGCCTACCCCTGCCCTGGGCGATGGCCAGTGCCCACCCTAAATTGGGGAGGGGGCTTGGAAAAGCGGCTGGTGGGATTTGAAGAGGCCAGATATTGAAGATATTTGGAGGTCTAAGGCGGAGGGGCTTCCTTCCGGAGACCCCGTGGTCCACTTGCATTGCTGAGCTTGACCTGTTGAATTTCTCCCCCCCGCAGACAAATACTCCATTCGCTTTATCCCCCACGAGAACGGGGTCCACTCCATTGATGTCCGGTTCAACGGGCGGCATGTCCCTGGCAGCCCCTTCAACATCCGGGTGGGTGAGCAGAGCCAAGCGGGAGACCCCGGGCTTGTCACGGCCTACGGCCCCGGCCTGGAAGGAGGCACCACAGGTAAGGCCCTGCCAGGGGGGTGGGGTGGGGGGAGGTGGGCGGGGCTTCGGAGAGGCTCTGGAAGAGGGAGGGCTGCCATATGGACACTTGAATGCCAGCCTTCCCCAAGTTCCCCTCCCTTCCTCTCCTCCCTCCCTCCTTCCTTCTTTCCTTCCTCCCTTCCCCTCCCCTTCTTCCCTTTTCCCTTCCTTCCTTCCTTCCTCCCTCCCTCCCTCCCTCCCCTTCTCGCCTTCTTCCCTTTTTCCTTCCTTCCTTCTTTCCTTCCTTTCTTCTTCCCTCCCTCCCTCCCTTCCTGCCTCCTTCGTTCCCTCCCTTCCTCCTTCCCTCTCTTCCTTCCTCCCTCCCTGACCCCACCTCCTTCTTCCCTCTCCTCTTTTCCTTCCTTCCTCCTTCCCTCCCTCCTTCCTTCCTTCCTCCCTCCCTCCCTCCCTGCCCCCCATCCCTTCTCCCTCTTTTCCCTCCTTCCCTCTTCCTCCCTCCTCCCCCTTCCCCCTCCCTCCCTCCCCCCCTGTCCCCACCTCCTTCTTTTCTCTCCTCTTTTCCTGCCTCCCTCCCTCCCTCCCTCCCTCTGCTGCAACCATTGTAAAATACAAGCCAGTGGCCGAGTGCCTGAATTTTGATCGTGCCGTCCCAGTCGTAAGTCAGTTGGTCATAAGTCCTCTTTTTCAGCGTGCTTGTGACTTCGAGCAGTCATTAACCGAAGGATCGCACGTTGAGGACTGCCTGCATGGTTGGCGGGCCTAGTAACATCCTGCTGCGCCTTCCAAGGGACTGGGCGGCTTTCGGGGCGCAGGGTTTGCCCACAAACCCCCGGAACCCTTCCCAGAAAAGTCCTTTATGTGATCGCGGGATCTGAACCCGGAGCAGACAGACTCTTCCTCGGCTTTTACGGGGACCTTCCTGGAATAATTAAAAAAACGGGCGATGCAGCCAGGGGTTTTTCCGGAAGAGGGCCGGTCCCGGGAGCAAGAGAGGCGGCCTGGCTAACCCCCGGCCTTCTTCCTGGCAGGGGTCTCCTCCGAGTTCATTGTGAAGACCCGGAACGCCGGCTCCGGGGCCCTTTCGGTCACCATCGACGGGCCCTCCAAGGTGCAGATGGACTGCCAGGAGAGCGGCGAGGGCCACCGGGTCACCTACATGCCGATGGCGCCTGGGAGCTACCTCATCTCCATCAAGTACGGGGGTCCCCAGCACATCGTGGGCAGCCCCTTCAAAGCCAAGGTGACGGGTGAGTTAAGTCGGCCGGCCGGGTTTCCTGGGCCCTGTGGGGAGAAGCCTGACCCCTCTCCGCCAGCATTCCCACAACCCCAGGCTCGGTTCGGGGGTGGAGGCCTTCAGTCCATGCCCAGAGGAAGCCTGGTTCGCACGTCCGGTCTTGGATGCAGCCGGCGTGAGTCTCCGGTAAATTACTTGAATATCAAGTAATCAACATCAAGTGTATCAATAGCCATTTTGGCCTAGTAGGTAGGATTCTAGGCTGGAAACCTGGAGAATGTGAGTTCTAGTTCTGCCTTCGGCGTGAAAGGCAGATGGGTGACTTTGAGCCCAAAACAAGGAGACGATGAGCTAGTTCTGTCTTAGCCATGAAAGCTAACTAGGTGACTTTGGATCAGTCACCAGGAGACGGTGAGTTCTAGTCCCACCTTAGGCATGAAAGCCAGATGGGTGACTTTGGGCCAATTGCCAGGAGATGGTGAGTTCTAGTCTTGCCTTAAGCACGAAAGCTGGCTGAGTGACTTGGGCCAATCACCAGGAGACGGTGAGTTCTAGTTCTGCATTAGGCATGAAAAGCGGATGGGTGGGGCAGTCAAGAAGGAGGTGAGTTCTAGTCCCATATTAGACATGAAAGCGAGCTGGGTGACTTTGGGCCAATCGCCAGGAGATGGTGAGTTCTAGTCCCACCTTAGGCATGAAAGCCAGCTGGGTGATTTTGGATCAATTGCCAGGAGATAGTGAGTTCTAGTTCTGCCTTAGGCGTGAAAAGCAGATGGGTGACTTTCGGCCAATCACCAGGAGACAGTGAGTTCTAGTTCTGCCTTAGCCATGAAAGCCGGCTGGGTAACTTTGGGCCAATCACCAGGAGACAGTGAGTTCTAGTTCTACCTTAGCCATGAAAGTCAACAAGGTGACTTTGGGTCAGTCGCCAGGAGACGCGAGTTCTACTTCTCCCTTAAGCACAAAAGCCACTGGGTGACTTTGGGCCAGTCCCTCTGTCTCAGTCCTACCCACCTCACAGGGTTGTTTTTGTGGGGGGGAAATAGGTGTGCTGGATATGTTCGCCGCCTTGAGCTATTTGTAAGTACAATAAAGGCCGGATACAAACCAATCAATTTAAAATAAAATGAAATAAATGCACACCGGTTGCCAAGCGCCCGAATTTTGATCACGTGACCACCGGGATGCCGCAACGGTCATACGTGCACGTCGTGGACGTAAGTCACTTTTTTTTAGTGCCGTTGTAACTCGAAACGGTCGCTAAAGTGAGTGGCTGTAATTTGAGGACTTATTTATAAAACACGCCTTGATTCCAAGAAGGGATTCCGGTCTCCATCGGAGCCCTTCATAGCAGTTCTGTCCTTCGTCTCCAAGATACAAAAGTTTCTGCCCTTGTCCTCCTCGGACGACACCCCTGCGAGATAGGGCAGAGGGCCTTAGATTCCCCTGGATCAGTGGTAGGCAACCTTGGCTCTTTTATGACTCGTGGACTTCAACTCCCAGAATTCCTGAGCCAGCCTGGCTCAGCTTGGAAACCTCTCCCTTTCCCCTCAGCATGGCTGGCTCAGGAATTCTGGGAGTTGAAGTCCACCAGTCATAAAAGGGCCAAGTTTGAAGACCCCTGTCTTTCTTAAATCTAACAAACAAAATGGAGGCTGGCTGAGGAATTCTGGGAGTTGAAGTCCACAAGTCTTAAGGGCCAAGTTTGAAGTCCCCTGTCTTAAATCTAACAAACAAAATGGAGGCTGGCTGAGGAATTCTGGGAGTTGAAGTCCACGAGTCATAAAAGGGCCAGGTTTGAAGACCCCTGTCTTAAATCTAACAAACAAAATGGAGGCTGGCTGAGGAATTCTGGGAGTTGAAGTCCACGAGTCATAGAAGAGCCAAGGTTGCCTACCCCTGCCCTGGATTCTCCAGCTGCTGTCCGAGGGTGGGTGGGTGGGTGCAGGACTCACCTGGAGGCCCCCCCCTGTGAAGACAGCCACGGGTGACGGTTCCCCCCTCCCTTCTCTCCACCCCGCCAGGTCTTCGCCTGTCCGGCGGGCACAGCTTGCACGAGACCTCCACGGTGCTGGTGGAGACGGTCACCAAGGCCACCTCCTCGGTGGGGGGCAGCTACAGCACCCTGCCCAAGTTCTCCTCGGACGCCAGCAAGGTGGTCGCCCGGGGCCCTGGCCTCACCAAGGCCTTCGTGGGGCAGAAGAACACCTTCACGGTGGACTGCAGCAAGGCAGGTGGGTATCCTGGTGGGCCAGGCAGGCTGGGAGGGGGGCCGGGCCGGCACGACAGAAACCTGGGAAAATGGGGTCTTCAGAACGTCCGACCCGGGTCATAAGACCCCTTTTTGCAAAGGAGCTCCTTCACCTGCCCAGTTTTTCCAAAAGTTCGTCAATTCGGGGCCACGTTTGATCCCACCGTCATTAGTACGGGTAGTCCTCCACTTACGACCACAGCTGAGCCCCAAATTTCTGCCAAACGAGACCTTGGTTGAGTGGGTTTTGCCCCACTTTGCCACCTGTCTTCGCACGCTTGTTAAGGGAATCCCTGCAGGTGTTCAGTTAGCAACACGGGCGTTAAGTGAATCCGGATTCCCCCCCCCTTGACTTTGCTGGACAGGAGGTCGCAAAAGGGGATCGCGTGACACACACACACACACACACACCCGAGACGCTGCGACTGTCATCAATGTGAGTTGTAAGCGGAGGACAACCAGTGTTGGACAGCCGTTTGTCTGAAACGGTATAGGGTTTCCTGCTTGAGCAGGGGGTTGGATTAGATGACCTCCAAGGTCCCTTCTAACTCTGTTATTCTGTTAATATATATATCATATATCATATATATCAGACAGCCACTGGTCTGGAATGGTAGAGGATCTCCTGCTTGAGCAGGGGTTGGACTAGAAGACCTCCAAGGTCCCCTCCAACTCTGTTATTCTGTTATTCTGATAATCTATTTATCATATCTCATATCTCATAATTCATTTATCAGACAGCCATTTGTCTGGAATGGCAATAGGGTTTCCTGCTTGAGCAGGGGTTGGACTAGAAGACCTCCAAGGTCCCTTCCAAACTCTGTTATTCTGATAATATATATATCATATATCATATATATCAGACAGCCACTGGTCTGGAATGGTAGAGGATCTCCTGCTTGAGCAGGGGTTGGACTAGAAGACCTCCAAGGTCCCCTCCAACTCTGTTATTCTGTTATTCTGATAATCTATTTATCATATCTCATATCTCATAATTCATTTATCAGACAGCCATTTGTCTGGAATGGCAATAGAGTTTCCTGCTTGAGCAGGGGTTGGGCTAGAAGACCTCCAAGGTCCCTTCCAAACTCTGTTATTCTGATAATATATATATATCATATATCATATATATCAGACAGCCACTTGTCTGCATGGTAGAGGAGAAACCTCCTGACAGTTAGAACAATTCACCAGTGGAACCACCTGCCTCCAGAAGCTGTGAATGCTCCAACACTGGAAGTTTTTTAGAAGAGACTGGACAGCCATTTCTCTGAAATGGTATAGGGTTTCCTGCCTGAGCAGGGGGTTGGACTAAATGACCTCATTATTATTATTATTATTATATATATCATATATATACGTATATATATATCATATATATATCAGACAACCACTTGTCTGGAATGGTAGAGGGTCTCCTGCGTGAGCAGGGGTTGGACTAGAAGACCCCCCGAGGTCCCTTCCTCCTCGGTGACTATGCCATTCTGTGACTCCTTGCAGGCACCAACATGCTGATGGTGGGGGTCCACGGGCCCAAGACCCCCTGCGACGAGGTCTACGTCAAGCACATGGGCAACCGGGTCTACAGCGTGACCTACACCGTCAAAGAGAAGGGCGACTACATCCTCATCGTCAAGTGGGGGGACGAAGGCGTGCCCGGCAGCCCCTACCAAGTCAGCGTGCCCTAGGAGGGGGCCGGAGCCCACCCGCCCCCCTCGGCCCCGCCCTCCCCTGTGCCCAGAACTGGCACCCTCCGCGTGCCCACACGTGACCGAGGCGGGGCGAGGGAGCGGCGCAACCGTGGGACAATCGTTGGCCTCCCCCTCCTCGAATTGGACTTTGGCTTTTGAGGAGTTCTCCAGGCGGACGGGGACTGGGATGGGGAGGGGGGCACAGGGGAGGGGGTGGCAGGGGTGGGAGGGGAAGGCCGTTTGAGCTGGTGAGGGTGGTGGGGGCCCCCAGCGAGGCCAGACTGGGACGGAGGAGAGGAAGGGAAGTCGTAGTAGGGACGGAGGGATGCTTGCGAGAGTTTCTCCTTGCCTGCGTGGCTTTAATTTGGATTCACCCCCAAACCACAGCCACGCAAGGGGCTAGTCCTCAGCCTGCCCTGGGGTTGACCTTAAAGCCCTTTTTTACCTGGTCTTTACTTGGGACAAAGAGACTTTTGCACACACTGGAAAAAGTGAGCTAGTAAGAAGCAGCGGAGGAGTAAGCAGAATCCAGGAGTGGCTCCCAAACTCCAGCCCAATTTGGGGAGAGGGCTGGGGGGGGGGAAAGAGGGCGAGCCTGCCCTTCCCCCTCGATGGGCAACAAAGGTATGTTTGTTGAGTGGGAGGGTGCGAAGAGAAAACAAAAAATAAGTGCGAGTGTGGGTCTTGGAAAGGGGATCACAAATGCGTCTCTGAGAGGAGAACACAAATGCCGTCCCAGCAACCTTTCTGAGTGCGTCCTGTGAAGATGGCGGGGTGCTTTGGATTCGAATCCGACCCCTGCTTTCCTGAAACAGAGCAGCGGCCTGGGACTTTTTAAAGCAGCCGCCTCTTTCCCTGGATTCCCAGGGGAAAAGAGGCGGCTGCTTTAAAAGGCGCTAAGCGGAGACCCCCGACACGACTTCCAGGAATCAGATCCGAAGCATTATTAGGGCATAACTCTCTTTCCTGGGGGGGGGTGTCTTCTTCCCACACCGTCGGTCCCGTTGTTCAACGGTTGTGCTTCACTGTGAAGGGGGTAGCTCAGGCCAAAGAGATTTGTGTGTGTGTTTTTTTTTTTTTAAGAAAAGGAGGAAGGGGAAAAAATATTTAAAAAGTAGGGGAAAGGGGGCTTTTTTTCTTTCTCTCTCTCTCTCTTTTTTTTTTTTTAAAAGTAAAGTGTTTCAGGTTGTGTGTGTTCACTGGGGCTGGGATGGCGTTACCACTAGTAGTAGAGGTGGCCAAGTCAGAGCAGCGGCCTTGCACCCAACCGACCTGCCCCTCAGCAATAAAGTTTACTTGCTTTTAAAAATCAGCGTCCTGGTTTTTTGCCTTACTGTTGGTTTTTGGGGGGAGGGGGAGTAAAGCCCCTCCCCAAAGGTTTTTTCCTTAGGCTCCTTTTCCAACCATTGGTGGTTGGTTGGTTTGTAGCACTGATGATGTTACCTAGCTGGGTCATGAAACGTCTGCAAGAAAACAACCAAGCTCAGAGAGCACCAGGGACCCCACAGTCCTCCTCCTCCTCCTCCTCTCTGCAGAAAAATCTTCCTGTTCTGCCCTGTTGTTGCTACCTAGTTGGATCATGAAATGTCTGCAAGAAAACAACCAAGCTCAGAGAGCACAAGAACCCTGTATTCCTTCTCCCCCCCCCCCCCTCCGCATACCTTCTACCATCTCTAGATGATGTTCCCTAGTTGGGTCATGAAATGTCTGCAAGAAAATAACCAAACTCGGGGAACACCAAGTCCTCCTCCTCCTCCTCCTTTTGGTGACCAAAACTGGATGCAGGATTCCAACTGTGGCCTTACCAAGGCCTTATAAAGCGGTACTAACACTTTACGTGATCTTTATTCCATCCCTCTGTTAATGCAGCCCAGCACTGTGTTGGCTTTTTTGGCTGCTGCCGCACATGGCTGGCTCATATCTAAGTGATTGTCAACTAGGACTCTGAGATCCCTCTTGCAGTTACTGGCATTGAGTTAGGTACCACCTATACTACTACTCTACCTGTGCATTTGGTTTTTCTTGCCTAAATGTAGAATCTTACTTTTTTCACCACTGAATTTCATTTTGTTGGATAGGGCCCCGTGTTCAAGTCTGTCAAAAACCTTCTTTATGTTAAGCCTGTCTTCTGAAGTGTTGGCTGTTCCTGCCAGCTTGGTTTAGAATAATAGGATAACAGAGTTGGAAGGGACCTTGTAGGTTATCTAGTCCAACCCCCCTCCGCCCAAGCAGAAGACTCTACACCATTTTCAGACAAATGGCTGTCCAATCTCCTCGTATGATGATGATGATGATGATGAACAAACGGGCTGATTGTGCCAATCCTTGCAAGTTAACTAATGGGGACAAAAAAAGAAAGGCATCCACGGAACCCGTACATCCACAGCCACACATGCATCTTCATTTTCCTATCTCTATAATTCTGATGGCTTCATGGGTGGTTTCTTTTCAACGACGCATGCGCTGAAGCAACACCGTATTGCCCCTCGAACACACTTCGTGTCCTATCTCTATGATTCCGATGGTTATGGAGGCGGCTTCTTTTCAATGACGCATGCGCCGAGGCAGGAACACGTTCCTCCGAACACTGCGCCTGCGCGTCTCGGCGCGCTATAAGCTTGCTACAGCGCCTGCGCGAGGGGAAAGTCAGCTGGTTTGGCTTGCTGTTCCCCCGTTCTTGGCGCGATCATGGCGGGCCGGGGGAAGCTGATCGCCGTCCTGGGCGACGAGGACACGGTGACCGGGTTTCTGCTGGGCGGCGTGGGCGAGCTGGACAAGCACCGGCGCCCGAACTTCCTCGTGGTGGAGAAGGAAACGGCGCTGGCCGAGATCGAGGAGGTCTTTCGGTGAGGAAGGAGGAGGGGGGTGGCGAAGGAGGGAGAAGAGCCGGGAGGCGGTTGCCCGGGAAACGGCAAGGGAAGGACCATTGCGCTCTGAAAACGGGGAGGGGGCGCTGCGTTTGGGAAGGGACCATTGCCTGTCATGGGGGGAGTTTGGATGAAACCAAGCCAATGTAAACCGGCAGGGCGGAAGAGACCACCTACTCTTCGGCGGGGGTGTCGCAGAAAACGTGAGGCTAAACCATTCCAGGCCGGGGGGGGAGCAATGCTTGTTTAATGGGGGTTATTTTAATGGGGAGAAGAGAAGGAACTAAATGGGAAGAAATGATGGATTGAGTAAAGAGAGGAAGAGCCGTTCCTAGATGTAGGTAATCCTTGCATTACGACCACAATCCAGCCCAACGTTTCTGCTAAACGAGACAGTTGTTAAGTGAGTTTTGCCCCGCTTTACGACCGCCTTTGTTCCCGTTGTTAAATGGATCACTGCAGTTAAGTTAGTCACCTGGTTGTTAAGTGAATCCGGCTGCCCCATTGACTTTGCTCGTCAGAAGGTGGCAAAAAGGGGAATCACGTGACCCCGGGACGCTGCGACCGTCGTAAGTATGAGTCAGTTGCCAGTTTTGATCATGTGACCACGGGGATGCTGCAACGGGCATAAGTGTGAAAAACAGTCGTAAGTCGCATTTTTCAGTGCCGGTGTAACTTCGAACAGTCACTAAAAGAACCATCGTAAGTCGGTTAGATCAGGGGCCTTCAAACTTGGCCCTTTTATGACTTGTGGACTTCGTGCCTGGCTGAGGAATTCTGGGAGTTGAAGTCCACAAGTCATAAAAGGGCCAAGTTTGAAGACCCCTGGGTTAGAGCCTCTAATTCTCATGAAGTTAAAGGCGGGGAAGGGGCTGCACCTCCAGACCTGCCATTTCCTGTTATTGGAGCTTTACAATGTAAATTCAGCTCTGACTTACATGGGGTTGGTCTACCTCACAGGGCTGGTGTCGGGCCACTGGGGTGGGCTTTTGCTGCCTGGTAGTTCTCGACTTGACGACCCCCAATTTGGACCCAGATTTCCAAGGCTGTTAAGTTAGTTGCACCCAATTTTTACCACCGTTTTGCTGGGGTTATTGCACTGCAGTTCTTAAGTGAATCGTGGTCGTTAAGTGAATCCGGCTCCCCCCCCCCCCACAGACACATTGACTTTGCTTGTCTGAAGCCGGCTGGGAGGGTCGCATGACCCTGGGACGCTTCAACCATTGTAAATACATGCCGGTTGCTAAGTGAATTTTGATCAGAAGGACGGTGGGGAATGCTACGGCGGTCCTAAGTGTGAGGACAGCTCCTAAGCTACTTCAAACAGTTGCTAAACGAACGGTTGCAAAACGAGGACTGCCTGCATGGTATTTCCTGACAGTGAGGACAATTAACCGGTGGAACTGCTGGCCTCCAGAAGTTTTGGGTGCTCCATCACTGGAGGCTCCTAAGAAGAGACTGGACAGACATGGTGGAAGGCTTCCTGCCTGAGCAGGGGGTTGGACTAGATGACCTCCAAAGTTCCTTCCAACTCTTGTTATTCTGTTAATCAGTGGAACGGCTGGCCTCCAGAAGTTGTGGGTGCTCCATCACTGGAGGCTCCTAAGAAGAGATTGATTGGACAGCCATTGTGTAGAGTTTCCTGCTTGAGCAGGGGGTTGGACTAGATGACCGCCAAGGTCCCTTCCGGCTCTGTTCATTCTGTTCTAGTATTTCTAAATGCTGGAGTTAGAATAGAATAACTTTATTGCCACTTTAAATCCGCACTAATCGGCAGACGTTAACATGAAATTTTGCGGCATAAAAGCTCTCAACGAGTCACCACCTGCAAATGTACACTAAATATGACCCCAAAAAATTGCATATACCCACAATACCCGCATATATTCTGTGACACAGAGAAACGACACAGTCTGGTTCAGATGGATACATGTACATGGTGAGAAAAATGAATCTTGCCAGTTTGCCAGATGGATGTCACAGGGAGCAAAGCTCTTGTGGGCTTCTGTGCAGGCCCCACCCTTAAATCTCCTCGCTGTTGGGTTTACTGATCATGGCCAGAACGATCCTGTAGTCACCTCTTTGCAAAATCTGAGAAGGCCTTGGGTTCAGCCGGTGCTTTGTTTGCCCACAAACACAAAAAGTCCAGCGTTGGCTGCTTCTTGCCGGTCTGGGTTCCCCTGGGAAGGACCTGCCCTTGTCCTCCGTGACCTTGAGGGAGCAGGAGACTCGAAGGAGGCAGGATTCGGGCCCTGCCCTGCCTTTGTGCGTGTTGAGTAGTTTTCCCCGGAACAAAATATTTCCCCAGTTCGGGAAATTCCTCATTTGCTCTTCGGATGAACTCTGTGGGCCGTGCGGGTATCCTGCTTTAAGTTCAGAAACAATCATTAAATCACGGTGTCTCAACCTCAGCCCCTTTAAGATGTGGTGGCTGGGGAACCCCGGGAGTTGCAGTCCACACATCTTAAAAGTGGCCGAGGTTGAAAAACACTGAATTGTTTTGGGAACAATCGTGTTAGGAAGCAGCTGCTGTGTGAACTCAGCAGCTGCTTCCCAGGATAATTTTTATGGGGTCTTCTTCCCGTAGATAAAGTCTTATCTTTGGCTCGTTTTAATCTTGTTAATTATGTTTTGTTCCCATAATCTGTAAGCCGCCAAGAGTCACCTTGCAGTAGAGGGAGCCCTAGTACAGTAGTAGAGGAAGCCCCAATAGTAGCCCCAGTAGTAGAGGGAGCCCTAGTAATTGCCCTAGTAGTAGAGGGAGCCCCAATAGTAGCCCCAGCAGTAGAAGGAGCCCTAGTAATTGCTCTAATAGTAGAGGAAGCCCCAATAGTAGCCCCGGTAGTAGTAGGTGGAGCCCCAAGGAGTTTGTGGAGTCCCAGTAGTAGCCCTGGTAGTAGGGGGAGCCCCAAAGAGCTGATGGAGTAGCCCCAATTGTAGATGGAGCTCCAGTAGTAGCCCCAATAGTAAAGGGAGCCCCAATGGTAGCTCCAGTAGTAGAGGGAGCCCTAGTAGTTGCTCTAGTAGTAGAGGGAGCCCCAGTAGTAGAAGGTGGAGCACCAAAGAGCTGATGGAGTAGCCCCAATAGTAGATGGAGCTCCAGTAGTAGCCCCAGTAGTAAAGGGAACCCCAATGGTAGCTCCAGTAGTAGAGGGAGCCCCAGTAGTAGAAGGTGGAGCCCCAAGGAGCTGGTGGAGTTGCCCCAGTGGGAACCCCAGTAGTAGGGGGAGCCCCAGTAGCAGCAGTGGGGGGGAGCCCCTGAGAGCCGACCCCTTGTAACTCCTCCGCTCCGCTTCCCCTCCGCCTGCAGGGGCTTCCTGGGCCGCGAGGACATCGGCATCGTCCTCATCAACCAGTTCATCGCGGAGATGATCCGCCACGTCATTGACGCGCACAACAAGTCGCTGCCCGCCGTGTTGGAGATCCCATCCAAGGAGCACCCGTACGACGCCTCCAAGGACTCCATCCTACGCCGGGCCAAGGGCATGTTCACCGCTGAAGACTTGCGGTAGGCGGCCCAGAGAGTCCACTCCCGACCCGGGCCGACTTCTACTACTTCGCGGCGGTGACCTCTTCCTCTGCCTCTCCTCGTGTTGCCTTCCGGTCCTTCACCTTCTGCTCCTCGTCGTGCGGAGGAACGAATCTGCGTTGGAGACTTCTCCTTCGGCCCTTGGAGCGTCCAGGCTGCTGTTCCTCCCCTCCTGTTGACCTCATTGGAGTCAGGAACCATGGAAGAACCCTGGTTCTAAGCGTGGCTGGCTGGGGGATTCTGGGAGTTTGACCTCCACAGGTCTTCAAATGGCCAAGATGGAGCGTGAGGTTCCACCACCCAATCCGGGGTTTCTCAACCTCAGCCACTTTAAGACGGGTGGACTTCAACGCTGGTGGCGTGGTGCCCACTTCCCTTTCCTCTGGGATTCTTTGGAGAAGACAACCCCCCCCCTCCATTTTCTCCATGGGACCCAAGTTGCGTCCCCCATATTTCTCTGGGGCCAGGATTGTCCTGGTTGCTTTTCCATGTCCTGCTTTGATCCTTGTTCTTCATCACCAGTTATGCTCCTCAACACAGATCTAGATCAGGGTCTTCAAACGTGGCTCTTTGATGACTTGTGGACTTCAACTCCCAGAATTCCTCAGCCTGGCTGAGGAATTCTGGGAGTTGAAGTCCACAAGTCATCAAAGAGCCACGTTTGAAGACCCCTGATCTAGAGGTACTTCGGCCCAGCTCCTCTGCTTCTTCTCCCTGTCCTCCTACTTCCTGCTATTTAAGCCCTTTCCTTGAACCCAAAAAATGGGATATCCTGGCTTGATATTTAAGATGGGATATCCTGGCTTGATAAGTTAAGATGGGATATCCTGGCTTGATACCTTGGAGAAGCTGGTCTGTCTTATCTGTTTCCTAGAGTGCAATACCCAAACTTCTGTCTCCCAGAGGATTTACAACCCAGATGAAAATTGTTCCAAATTTTTGCCTCCCTTCCAAAGGGAATTCTGCTCCTGAGGGCCGAGGTTGTCCCCTTGACCGTTGGTTGGCTAGAAGGAAGTTCTCCGATGAACCATTTTGAGTCTTCTTCAGCCTAGCTCAGAGGTAGGCAACCTTGGCTCTTTTATGACTCGTGGACTTCAACTCCCAGAATTCCTGAGCCAGCAGGGTTCTAAGTATGGCTGGCGAGGGTATTCTGGGAGTTGTAGTCCATACACCTTCAAGTGGTTAAGGTTGAAGTTCCACAATCCAAGTCGGTATTTCTCAACCTTAGCCACTTGGAAGATGCGTGGACTTCAACTCCCAGAATTCCCAAGACAGCAGGGTTCTTAAGCATGGTTGGCTGGGGAATTCTGGGAGTTGAAGTCCATAGGTCTTCCAAGCGGCCACGGTTGACGTTCCACAATCCTGTTTAGTGTTTCTCAACGTCAGCCCACTTTCAGACGTGTGGATTTCAAGGCTGGCTGGGGAATTCTGGGAGTTGAAGTCCACGCCTCTTAAAGCGGCCGAGTTGAGAAACCCTGGCCTAGGGGCTTCACATGGCCCATCTGGGGGGGGTGGTGTCTGGGGGTCTAGACCCCCAAACTGGAAGAGTCCGATCCCCTTTTTCACCCCTACACTGCCTACAGAGTGATATCTAATAGCAGTTGCAATGTCTGGTGTCTTGGAAGCAACCTTGTCTGTCGCTGGAGGAAGTTAATAAAACGGATTTCTCTTTGATTCTGGTCTTTGAGTGCTCAACTCGGGTGAAGTGGGAGGCGACTCAGATGAAGGGTGCTTTTCTTCCCCCCCCCCCCCCCCGCCTTTGTGTTTCTGACTCCGCAAGCTATTTTCAGCCCCGGCCAGTGTGGGCTCACTCTTTCCCTGCAATCTCCCCCATGGGGAAGTGGAGGGTGCCAATCCTTGCACGCGCTGGTGGGTCACTTCCTGGCTGCTGCTGCTGCTGCGTGCCAACCCGCCTCTCATGCTGAAATGGCCGACTCGGTCTGTGTTCTTCGGTTGGTGCGATTTATCCTGGTTTGCTTGTGGTTCACTGTGGCCTTAAATGACAAAGCAATTCAGACTTCAAGCGTTGATGCTGTTTTCTTGATTAGTTCAATTCATAAGCTACCTGAGTCATTCAGAGGGATCTAGCTGAAGGGTTTTCTTTTTCTTTCTTTCTTTTTCTTTCTTTCTTTTTCTTTCTTTCTTTCTTTCTTTCCTTCTTTCTTTTTCTTTCTTTCCTTCTTTCTTTCTCTTCCTTTTTCTTTTTCTTCAAAATAAATTTTCATTTATTTTAAGCATTTTTTTCTTTTTCTCTCCTTTTTTCTTCAAAATAAATTTTCATTTATTTTAAGCACATTTTTTTTCTTTTTGTTTTTTTTGTTTTTCCTTTTTTCTTCAAAATAAATTTTCATTTATTTTTTAAGCACATTTTCTTCCTTCCTTTTCTTTCTTTCTTTCTTTCTTTCTTTCTTTCTTTCTTTCTTTCTTTCTTTCTTTCTTTCTTTCTTTCTTTCTTTCTTTCTTTCTTTCTTTCTTTCTTGCGAAGTTTGGAGACCCTGCTGGCTGAGGATTTCTGGGAGTCGAAGGCCATAAACCTGACAGGTTTGGAGGGTCCCTGGTTTAGAACATAGAATAACAGGGTTGGAAGGGACCTTGGAGATCACCTAGTCCAACCCCCTGCTCTACCAGGAGACCCTGTATCATTCCAGACAAAGGCTTGGCTTGGCTTGGCTTAAGCTACCAACAATGGAAAATGGCGTGAGCCAATTCAAGGGACCACTGGTGATGGGGAGGCCATGGTTTTGGGCCCTCCTGGTTGAGATTCTCAGGGTGGCTTGCCTCTTTTCTCTCCCTCCTGGAGGAGGAGGGGGCGAGGTGACCTCACAAGAGGCTGTGACTGCAGCTGTGAAGTAGCAGCAGCTCACCAAATTTGATGGCCACCACTGCAGGCCCTCAAGAACATCCCACTCCCACCCTTACAGCTGAAAGGAAGACCACCCGGTGGCTTGTCTCTATGCCGCTACGAGAAGAGGGCTTAGGAAGGGGAGCTGGCATCTGCGGTCCCGGTCAGATAAGTCTCGTCCCGCTCAGCCATGGCGCGTCCGCTCAACATGAACACGCTTCAGCAGAACTTCTGGAAGGAGGAATACCAGAAGGAGATCATGCTACGCTTCGGCTGGCACCAGAAGTACGGCGCCCTGGTCAAAGCCAAGCAGGAGAGCCTACGGGAACGGCGCAAGAAGGCAGAGGACACCACCCTGCACCTGCCCTCCATCCGCCCCCCGCCCCCGGTCAAACCCAGCTCTCCCCCTCCACCCCCGCCCAAGCCGGTCCAGCTGCTGGCCCGGGAACGTGACCTGACCGGACTGGACAGGGCCCTCTTGGAGATGGAGATGAAGCCGGCTTCTCGCGAACTGCGCAACCTTCTCTACCAGGGAACCTCCCACGAGGACGAGGGACGTTACCGCTACTTGAAGATGCGCCTTCTCGTCGCGCCGGAGGAGAAGTACACCTTCCCCATCACCACCAACTTCACCTACGGCTGGCAGATGGGTGAGTGGGTGGGCAGGAAGGACGGGGAAGGGGGTGAGGGCACCCACGGGGATGCATGTAAGTGGACCGTGGGGAGGATCTGTCCGGAGGCAACAAAGATGCAGGTCAGTGGTGAGAAAAACACGATCCGGCCTTTAGGCAGGAAAACACCAAACGCACAGAGGTAAAACGGGGTACGTGGCTCACAAAATGAAATTTAATGGGGGAAAAAAAATTTAAGGTTCTACATTTAGGTCACAAAAACCAAATGCGCTTATACAGAGTAGGTGGTACCTTGCTCAACAGTAGCAACTGTGAGAGGGATCTTGGAGTCCTAGTGGACAATCCCTTAAATAGGAGCCAGCCGTATGCTGCAGCTGCCAAAAAAACCAATGCAATCCTAAGCTGCACTCAGAGGGATAGAATCAAGATCACGTGAAGTGTTAATACCACTTTACAAAGCCTTGGTAAGGCCACACTTGGAATACGGCATCCAGTTTTGGTCACCACGATGTAAACAAGATGTTTGAGACTCTGGAAAGAGTGCAGAGAAGAGCAACTAAGAACGATCAGGGGACTGGAGGCTAAAACATATGAAGAATTAGGTAGGTCTAGTTTAATGAAAAGAAGGACCAGGGGGGACATGATAGTAGCGAGGGCTGCCACAAAGAAGGGGGGGGGGGAAACAATCAGTTCTCCAAAGCACCTGAAGGCAGGACAAGAAGCAACGGATGGAAACTCATCAAGGAGAGAAGCAACCTAGGAATAAGGAGAAATCAACCAGTGGAACTGCTTGCCTCCAGACGTTGTGGGTGCTCCAACACTGGAGACTTTTAAGAAGAGACTGGACAGCCATTTGTCTGAAATGGTATAGGGCTTCCTGCCTTGAGCAGGGGGTTGGACTAGAAGACCTCCAAGGTCCCACGATTCTATAAGGCTCTCCTTGGTCTTCTCCTAGCCCTGACCACCTAAGGTCTCTCAGGCCCGCTTTTGGGAAGGACTTTCCCCTCAAAGGGGCCACACAGCTGCCTTGTCTTCTTTTTCTCCCCTCATCTCTCCTTTGTGTCTTCCAGGGAAAATGGCCGCCTTCCACGTGGCCCCCACAGCCAAGACCCGGACCGACAGCTTCTTCCGAAAGAACGGCGCCTTCTCTCTGCTGCATCCTCGCGATGTGGCGCTCTGAGAGCCAGTTCCACAGAAACCAAGACTATTGGATTACTTTGGTGCCAGTCTCCTTCCTTGGCCGGTATCTTAAGGTGGCTTCAGGATGATCTGTTCTAGAACCATCCATCCAAGGCAGGGCAGGTTTGGAGAATGGAAAGACAGGCGTCGCATAGCTCTCTCTTATCATCTTAGGGAGGTCCGTGACTCGCTTAACAACCATCCTCCTAGGCAAGGGGAATTCTGGCCCCAAGGGGTAGCGTCATCCTATTAGGGTCTCCAGATGTAGACCGCTAGACGTCATTCAGCGGGATTCAAAACTCGTCTTCCAGGGTTTCTTTCCATGGGCCACTGCATTGTTAGACAACGGCAGTACAAACATTATTAGGGGAGGGGGGCGCGACAGGAAGTCCTCGACTTATGACCACAATTGAGCCCACAATTTCTGTTGCTAAGTGGGACAGTGAAGTGAGTTTTGCTCCGTTTTACGACCTTCCTCACCACAGCTGTGAGGTGAATCGCCGCAGTTGTAAAGTTAGTCACACGGTCGTTAAGCGAATCCGACTTCCCCGTGGACTTGGCTTGTCAGAAGGTCGCAAAAGGGGATCACGTGACACACACCCCGGGACGCTGCGACCATCATAAATGTGAGTCGGTCGCCAAGCGTCTGAATTTTGATCCCGTGACCGCGGGGGACGCTGCGACGGTCGTGAAGTGATCCTAAGTCACCCTTTTTTCAGTGCAGTTGTAACTTTGATCCCTAAACGAACTGTTATAAGTTGAGGACTACCTATAGCCTGGCCCTGCTGGAGGAAGGGAGATGTAGAATACCGATACTTATTATTTGTTTATTAACTTCTTTTGCCCTCCATCTCCCCTATAAGGCGACTCTGGGCAGTGATATATTATGTCAGGCTCCCTGTACAAGTTTTAAGTACGTGATTTCCATACAGGTAGTCAGTCTTCGACATACGACTGTAACTGAATCCACAGTTGTTAAGTCGTGACGGACGGTCCTCCTCCATGGATGACCACAATTGACTCTGCAATTTCAGTCGCAAGTCGTGGGGGATCGTCCTCCGCTTACGACCGTAATTGACTGCACAACTTCAGTCGTTAAGTCACGACAATCATCCTTGAATTATCACCACAATTGAGTCCACAGTTTCAGTCGGGATGGTCCTCCTCTATTTAGGGCCAATAAATTGACTCCACCATTTCAGTCGCAAGTCGTGGGGGATCGTCCTTGGCTTACGACCGTAATGAACAACTTCAGTCGTAAGTCATGACAATCATCCTGGAATTATCACCACAACTGAGTCCACAATTTCAGTCGTGACGGTCCTCCTCTATTTAGGAGCAATAAATTGACTCCACCCTTTCAGTCGTAAGTCATGACACTCATCCTCGACTTACGACTGCCATTGACTCCTCAATTCAGGTGGACCTTGCGACGGTCGTCCTGGACTTACGATCGTGATTTCAGTCGTAAGTCACGACAGCCGTCCTTGAATTACGTCCATACTACTTGAGTCCACAATTGCAGTCACCATCGTGACGCGCCTAAAGTGAGTGAGGAATTCTGGGAATTGAAGTCCACACGTCTTAAAAGTGGCCAAGGTTGAAAAAAACGTGGGTTTTAATGGATTCCTGCACTGAGTAAAGTACCTTTTCCAACGCACACGTTGTACAATTCTGGGAAATAAGACGGCCACACACAGCAACAAGAACATGTTGGAATTATTGCCTGGTACACCATGGATGAAAAAAACCTTCAAATCATCTACAATCCTCTGGAGAAGGTTCTGGCAATAGGACCTTCCTGAAACACTGGGTGTTCTGGAGTTTGCTCATCTGGTCGTTCCAGATGTTCAAGTGTTTTCCAGAAGTACATGTTTTTTTTGGGGGGGGGAAAGAAGTTTGTCGAGTTTCAGATGGACCTAAAACCACTTTTGAGATGTGTTTCTGGAAAACGACCGAACTACATGCTGGTCGGTGCCTTCCAGAAGGGGGGGGGGGGAAATTGGCTGTGTTGGATGAGTGGACATTTTACAACGAACAAAGACAAATGAATGTCCACACAGGGGCAACAAAGATGTGCTGAAGATATCTTGCAAACAAGAACACCATCACAACCAGTGAAAAAGGAAAGGTAGTCACCCAAAGTGTTCCTGATCTTTTTATAAATCAACGAGGTGATTCTTCCTAGCTGTGATCATCCTTCTACCTTTTATTCTTGCTCTGATTGTCCACCAAATGTGATCTTTCTTCTTCTTCTTCTTCTTCTCCTCCTCCTCCCTTCTCCTTCTCCTCTTCTTCTCCTCCTCCTCCTCCTCCTCCTCTCTTCTTCTTCTCCTTCTCCTCCTCCTCCCTTCTCCTTCTCCTCTCCTCCTCCTCTCCTTCTTCTCCTTCTCCTTCTCCTTCTTCTTCTTCTTCTTCTTCTTCTTCCTTCTCCTCCTCCTCTCCCCAAATCCCACCCCCTTCTAGCACTGATGATGTTGCCTATTTGGGTCATGAAACGTCGGCAAGAAAACCACCAGGCTCAGAGAGCACCAAGGACCCCACAGTCCTCCTCCTCCTCCTCCAACCCCACTCCCTTCTAGCACTGATGATGGAACATAGTTGGGTCATGAAATGTCTGCAAGAAAACCACCAAGCTCACAGAGCACCAAATATCACACAGTCCTCCTCCTCCTCCTCCCACTTATTCTTCTTTGGGAATCCTATGGGAGATGTGAGACAGAGCCTCCATCTTCACTTGATCTTCAGGGGATCCTGAAGGACTGAGATTTGCCCTCTGCTGAAGCTCCTCTGCCTGCCTCAGCGTAAGGTTCTCCTCCCTGGGGGCCATCAGTGGGTCCAGCAGCTCCTTGAACTTCAGGGTGTTCCTGTGGGAGGGAGAAAGAAAGAGATGGGGCAACAATGGCTTCCAAGGGGTTGAGGCACACATCACTGGGGCAGGAGCTGGCCAGAATACACCTGTTATCAGTTAAGTTGGAAACCTAAGGAGCAACTAGTCAAGGAGAGAAGCAACCTGGAATGAAGGAGAAATTTCCTGACAGTGGAACAACTTGCCTCCAGAAGTTGTGAATGCTCCAACACTGGAAGTTTTTAAATACAGAAATCGGCCAACCATTTTTCTGAAATGGAACAGGGTTTCTAGCCTGAGCAGGGGGCTGGACTAGAAGATCTCCCAGGTGCCTTCCAACTCTGTTATTCTACATTCTATCCCACATATCTTTTTGTACACAGTTGACTTCTACATGTCACTTCGTAGACTATGTTCTACCAAATGCAAGGTCTTCCCCAGCCCTTAACAGCAGGGGTGGGGAACGATGGCCCTTTCATGATTTGTGGACTTCAACTGTCAGAATTCCTGAGCCCTCCATGCTGGTTCAGGAATTCTGGGAGTTGAAGTCCACAAGTCATAAAGGGGCCATGGTTCCCCACCTCTGCCTTACGGGGAGATATAAAGGAAAGACCCCGTCAAGGGTCCTCTCTTGAACCTGGGCCAGTGGAATTGGGAGGGGTTGAGGAAAGAACCCAGGACACACAGAGATTCACATCCACACACACACTCACACCTCTCCCTCTTGGACTGCATGATGTAGGTCCGTTCTCGCTTGACCTTCTCCAGGTGGGACCTCACAGCCATTTTCTGCCCAGCTTCATCCTGTCAGAAGAGAAAGTCCGAGGATTAGTCACCCCTGACCACCCCTGGGTGCAAAGAATCGCCCTCTCTAGGAAGGAGGCGTCCGGGTCCGTTGGCCCTGGTCCTGCTCCAGGGTGTGGCGAAAATCAGTTCTTAAAGGAGGGGGATATTTAATCAGTTCCACTTCATAGAGAGAGAGAAAAGGCTCAAGGTTTGCTATCTTATTGGAACAAGCCCATAGATTTGCCCTGGGAAGTGTTTTTTTTCTTTTGGGGTCTGAATTCCCCAAGATCATGAAATGACTGCAGGGAAACCACCAAGCTGAGAGAGCACCAAGGACCCCACAACTGTCCTCCTCCTCCTCCTCCTAGCACTGATGATGTTTCCTAGATAGGTCATGAAATGTCTGCAAGAAAACAACCAAGCTCAGAAACACCAAGGACTCCACAATCCTCCTCCTCTCCACAAACCCCACTCCCTTCTAGCACTGATGATGTTACCTAGATGGGTTATGAAATGTCTGCAAGAAAATCACCCAGCTCACCGAGCATCAAGGACCCCACAGTCATCCTTCTCCTCTTCCTCCCCTCCTCCTCTTCCTCCCCTCTTCCTCCTCCCCCCTCCTCCTCCTCCTCCCCAGAAAACCCACTCCCTTCTAGCACTGATGATGTTCCCTAGTTGGGTCATGAAACGTCTGCAAGAAAACCGCCAAGCTCAGAAACACCAAAGACCCCACAATCCTCCTCCTCCTCCTCACAAACCCCACTCCCTTCTAGCACTGATGATGTTGCCTAGTTGGGTCATAAAACGTCTGCAAGAAAACCACCAGGCTCAGAGAGCACCAGGGACCCCACAATTCAATCCTGAGCTACAAATATTCCCTTCTATTAGTAATTAATTAATTTCTTGGGTACGCTAGCAATACTACAGACACACACACGACCCAAACACCTTGAGCAAATTCCCCACCGTAAAGCCTTCTGTTAAGCTCTGAAGACCTCGGATTCTTTCCCTCTCTTCTTCCCCCAGGCGTTAATTTTTATTACCTCCCTAATTTGACCCCGTGGGAAAATCCATACCTGGCCTTCGGAGGTTGGCGATGCCCAGGGCCCTCGGTCTGCTGGACCATCTCCCAGGAGATCCTCCTTGGACCTGCGACGTTTGGCGATGGAGAGTCGTTCCTGGAACTTAAGGGAGGGAGGCCTTTCTCTCCATGTTGCTTTCGGCACGTTTGAGGGGCGTCATAGTATTCCTAGGGGCAGCTGATGCCATCCCCAAAGCTTCTGTAAACAGAGCCCCCCCCCCCCCCCGGCACCCCAACCCTCTAGAACAGGGCTTTTCAACCTGTGGTACGCGTACCACTTGTGGTACATTAATGAGTGGCAGGTGGTACGCAGCCCTGCCTAGCCAAGTGTAGGAGGAAAAGAGCCAGCACAGGCAAGGACTTACAGTGAGAGAGTCCTCTGGAGCTGCAGATTTTACTTATGAATGGAGCCATTTGGGGAGGCTGCCTTAGCCTGCAGCCAGTACTTACATTTTTTTTTCTTCCTTAAGTGCCAGCTGGGCTCCTTACTTTCCTTTCTAGCCAGTAGCTAATTCTTAAAGGGGAAGTGCCTTTTTAAGCTAGTTCACTCAGCAGCTTGTCTTTTCTGTCTCTGGAGGCCTTTCCTTGTTTGATCAATATATGGAAGAGGGAAAATATGGGGGGGGGTTTTTTCAAATTCTTCCTTCAGAAGGAGATGGGAATGAGAAGAAGGGAGGCAGGGAAGGGAGGAAAGGAAGGAAGTCCTGCCTTAGCACTTGGCCACCAGCAGCCCTGCCATTGACTTTGCTTGTCAAAAGGTTGCAGAAGGGGATCACATGACCCTGGGACACTGTGACCATCATAAATATGAATCAGTTGCCAAGCATCCAAATATAAATCACATGACTCTGTTGCTGCAATGGTCATAAGTGTGAAAAATGGTCATAAGTCATTTCAGTGCAATTGCAACTTTGAACAGGTTTTTTTTTGTCACCACGTTTTTGACACCTTGCTAGGTGGTAGTCGAATATTGCCATATCCTAAAAGTGGTACAATCGGTCAAAAGGTTGAAAAGCCCTGATCTAGAACGCTTGGGAAGTCCACCGGTCTCCTCCAGCACGACAGGCTGGTCTCTACAGATCACTTCTACACAGATCCCTCTTTGTTGGGATGATGCCCCGAGCCATCACACGGTCTAGATTAGCTATCTCTCTCTGAGCTACACAACGCACATCCTGGAGAGCCAGATGTCAGAGGTTGTGCTGATGTGACTGCCAGCGGCTCAAGCTGGGCATGTGATGGGACCAGGGCAGAGAAATATATAGAAAAGCTTATGTCTCTGGCACACGGGCACCAAGAATGCTGGCCAAAGGGCTTTCCTTCCTAGAGGAAGGAAAGAGGGGTGCAATCCTGGCAAGGAGAAAAGGAGACTTTCCTAACTGGGGGAAGGTCCTCCAGATGTGTGGGACCCTCCCCCCCCCAACAGCAGAATTCTCAGCCAATTTGTGGTCCAATTCCTCCAGAGAGCAAGCATGCCTGGAGGTTAGCCATTGCAAAATTTGGCCTCCCAAAGTGAAGAGTTGAGACATGATAGCCTCTTCCCATAATAGATCATAGAATAACAGAGTTGGAAGGGACCTTGGAGGTCATCTAGTCCAACCCCCTGCTCAGGCAGGAAACCCTATACCATTTCAGACAAATGGTTGTCCAATCTCTTCTTAAAAACTTCCACTGTTGAAGCATTCACAACTTCTGGAGGCAGGTTGTTCCACTGGTTAATTGTCCTCACTGTCAGGCAATTTCTCCTTAATTCCAGGTTTCTTCTCTCCTTGATTAGTTTCCATCCATTGCTTCTTGTCCTGCCTTCAGGCACTTTGGGGAATCTCTGAAGAGCTGTGACAGAAAAGAGGGGGTCGGTTCACTGTCCAAAGCATCCCAGGGCAGGAGAAGAAGCAACGGACGGACGGAAGCTGCTCAGAGAGAGACCCAACTTGGAAATAAGGGGAATTTCCTGACAGAACAATCAATGAATGGACCAGCCTGCCTCCTGGAGTTGTGGGTGTCCCATCACTGGAGATTTTCAGGAAAAGAACGGACAATCATTTATCCGGGATGTATAAGGACTCATTTCTTGAGCAGGGGGTTGGACTAGAAGACCTCCAAGGTCCCTGTGATTCTATAATTCTAGAAAGAAGGGAGGGAGGGAGGGAGGGAGGGAGAAGGGAAGGGAGGGAGAGAGGAAGGAAGGAAAGGACAGGGAAGGAGGAAAGATGGGAGAGAGAGAGGGAAGGGAGGAAGAAGGGAGGAAGGAATAGGAAGAAGAAGAAAATGGGGAGGGAGGGAGAGCGAAGGAAGGGAGGGAGGGAGAGGAAGTGACAGGGAAGGGGAAAGATGGGAGGGAAGGAAGGAAGGGAAGGGGGAGGAATAGGAAGAAGAAGAAAACAGGAAGGAAGGAAGGAAGGAGGGAAGGAAGGAAGGAAGGAAGGAAGGAAGGAAGGAAGGAAGGAAGGAAGGAAGGAAGGAAGGAAGGAAGGTGAATAGGGGAAGTTCACCAGACAGAGACCCAGCCTGGAAGGAAGAGGCATTTCCTGCACAACGAGAGCAATCAATCCGTGGAAGTTGTGGCTTCTGGTCCAACATTGGAGGCTTTTAAGACTTCCTGCCTTGGGCAAGGGGGTTGGACTAGAAGACCTCCAGGGTCCCTTCCAGCGCTAGGATTCTGTGAAATGCCACTCAGCTGGGCCAGAGGCACCCCAGTTCCTGAGGAGGAGGAGGGGATAAGGTCTCCAGGGTCCCAGGGGGTTTGGGGGGGGCTCCAGAGGATGCTCACCCGCAGGGTCTGCCTCTCCTTATCCCGCTGGTGCCGGCGCTCGCCCTCGGCCCTCGCTTCCGCCAGCCGCTGCAGCGCCTCGCTTCTTCCCTGGGGGGTCAGCCAGATGAAGGCCTTCTCCCGGCTGGGGGGGCGAGGGGGGGGCAGGAGCTGGTGGGTGAAGGAAAGGCGGGTCAGGAGGAGGCAGGGGAGACCCAGAAGGCCCTAAGACATGGTATAGGGTTTCCTGCCTGAGCAGGGGGTTGGACTTGATGACCTCCAAGGTCCCTTCCAACTTTATTATTATTATTAATTATTATTATTATTATTATTATTATTATTATTAAGAACAATGGCAGCAGCAAGGGGGTAGGGTGGGGGGGCTCTTTGATTCATGTTCATAGTACAGGTGTCCTCGACTTATGACCCCAGTTGAGCCCAAAATTTCCGTCGCTAAGCGAGGCCTTTTTTTTTAAGGGAGTTCAGCCCCGTTTTACGACTTTTCTCGCCCGATTTGTGAAGGGAATCCCTAAGTGAAGTCAGCCACATGGTCGTTAAGCAAATCCGGCTTCCCCCACCGACTGTGCTGGTCAGAAGGTCGCAAAAGGGGATCCCATGACCCCCCCCGGGGATGCTGCAAACCGCCGTAAGTACGAGTCGGTTGCAGAGCATCCGAATTTTGATCACGTGGTCCCTGGGGGACGCCGCGACGGTCGTAAGTGCGAAAACAGGTCCTAAGTCCCTTTTTTCGGTGCCGTTGTAACTTGGAACGGTTACTAAATGAACTGTTGTAAAGCGAGGACTCTCTGAAACTAGAAGTTCCTTTGATGAATGTTTCTAGGAACAAAGAAAGGGGCAGAGACAGCCTGATCAGAGAATTGGTTTAAAGCCGTCAAGGACCCTAACTTGTATTTTAGTTACAGGGTAATCCTCAATTTACAACCATTCGTTTAGTGACTGTTCAAAGCTGTGACGTTTCACGACTCCAACTAGGTAACGCTATCAGTGCGAGGGAGTGCGGTGTAAACTCCCACGGGGTTTATGGACGCAGATTACCAAATTTCAGGTTTTTTTAGAATACACATATATATATTTGCTTTTAGAGCAGAAAACAGGTAGTCCCGCACTTATGACGTTTCTGTTATTAAGCAAGACATTTGCTGAGCGAGTTTTGCCCCACTTTATGACCTTTCTTGCCTCCGTTGTTAAGTGAATTGCTGCAGCGGATAAGTTAGTAACCCGGTCGTTAAGCGAATCTGGTTTCCCCCACTGACTGTGCTTGTCAGAAGGTCGCAAAAGGGGGATCACGTGACACACACCCCGGACACTGTGACCGTCGTAAATATGAGTCAGTCGCCAAGGGTCTGGATTTTGATCACGTGACCACGGGGGATGCCGTGACGGTCGTAAGTGTGAAAAACGGAAATAAGCGACTTTTTTCATTGCTGTCGTAACATCAAGCGGTCACTAAACAAGCTGTTGTAAATTGAGGACTCTCTGTTTGATGGTGGAACCAGTCTTTTGGATGCTCCTTCTTAACCCCTCCATTGAACCCCTCAGCTGAAGCTCTGAAAAATGTCGGATAATTGGCAACCCCATTAAGGACACCCCAAAAACTTTGTTGGTTACCTGCTCGTCCACTCCTTGTCCATGAATGCTGCTGATGGCCTTCTGGCTGGGTTGACCTGGCAGGGGCCAATCAGTTGACTTCTCCAAGGATGGACAGTCCCTGGAACAGGTGACCCTTACGTGGACATTGTCCTCCTGAGAAGAAGAAATAAAACTAAGTAGTAGACATGAACCCTGGTCTGGTCTGGTCATTGAGTGGACCGAGTGGGAGGGTCATTCCACCTCTTCTGACCAGTGAGGCTTCATATGAGTTTCAAGAAGCCAGGAAGGACATCCCAAAGATTTTTTTGGGGGGATAACTCTGACCTGGATGTCTCCACAAACATCCAGGAAGGACAGAAAACCTTACCCAGAATTCATTCATTTCAATATCTTCCTATCTAGCAAAAATATCTAATATCCTTGTTGAGAAGACACCAAAACCATCTTCTACATTTGGTCCAGGACAGAGAAATGGGGCCTCTCAGGAGAAACCATCATCTGGAGAACCTCAACAGATGCTCACTCCTCCCATTCGAAGTTGATTAACGCTTTGATTTATTTCAAAGGGTCTGAAATGATTTCCATTCACCCCTTGAAGCCACAGCCAAAAACGATAGACAATCGATAGAATTTCACAGAGCAGAAGAACCCAGGAAGATAATTTTGGTGATCTGATGTGCCCATCCAGCTTCTCCTAAGAGTTGGATTCTGTCTCCCAGCATCTCCTAGAATGAAAATGACAGCCTATCGGGCCTGAAAACGTGAGGTGACAAAATGCTGCCATGGTATCAATTAAAAGGTTTTCTTAAAGATATGGAAGACCTACATCTGTATGTGACTTGGGGAGCAACAATGTTGGTCTACAGCTTGCCTCCAGAAGGTTTGAATGCTCCATCACTGGAGGTTTTTAAGAAGAGACTGGACAGTCACTTGTCTGAGATGGAATAGGTTCTCCTGCTTGAGCAGGGGGCTGGACTAGAAGACCTCCAAGGTCCCTTCCAGCTCTGAATCTATGATTCTATTACAATCAGGGCAATGGCTTGCCTCCAGAAGTTGTGGGCGCTCCATCACTGGAGGTTTTTAAGAAGAGACCGGGCAGTCACTTGTCTGAGATGGTATAGGCTCTCCTGCTTGAGTGAGGGGCTGGACTAGAAGACCTCCAAGGTCCCTTCCAGCTCTATTCTATTGTCTCCAAAGTGCCACCGGTTCAGAAGACCCCGTCTCTTGGGCATATAAACGGCACCATTCTCAATGTCAAGCTTTGGGCAGGGGGTCACTGGTGAACATCTGAAGCTTAAGGGCAGGGCAGTGGCTGAACAAATGTCTCCAGATAATTTCAGAGACTTCCTTCCACAGATTCTTCTCCGTCCCCTTCTCTTTCCCTGTTGTCTTTTTTTCCCCTTTCCCGCCAAAACCACCTCCTTTTATATCCTCTCCTCTCCTCCCCCCCTTTTCTCTTCAGTTCACCTCCAGCTACGCGCTGCTTCCGGAAGCGCCAATCAGCTGGAGCCCTGCCCGCCCTCCCTCAGGCTTGGGTCGCTTCAGCTCATTCCCCTCCCCGGCTACAATTGTCTAGGAGGGTCGCGTACCACCTGCCACGTGCCAAAGTACCACTGGTGGTATGCGTACCACCGGTTGAAAAGCCCTGATATAGAGAAGCTTCTGGGCAACTTATGGGCAGAGATGTTTGTAAACCTCTTGGTCCTCATCTCCAGTTTACCACCGTGGGCCACCTTCATTCTTTAACATTAAAATTTAAATAGAGTTATCCCCACATCTGTCCCGGTTTAATACATCTCGGCTAAATGATAGATCAGTGATGGCGAACCTTTTAGGGACCGAGTGCCTAAACTGCAACCCAAAACCCACTTATGCATCGTTGAGTGCTGGGTGGGCGTGGCCCATTGGGTGGGCGTGGCTGCGGTGGTAACGGCAGACTGGGTGGGACTAAAAAGTTCAATCAATCAATTTCAACTTTGCGAGATCTTTTTTTTTCCCGCAAGAAGTTGAAATTGACTGATTGAACCTTTTTTTTTTTTGCACACGGCGGCGGAGGCCTAAAGCGAAAAGGTTTTATAAAACCCAGCTGAAGGCCTAGGACTGGGGCAACGGCACGCGTGCCCACAGAGAGGGCTCTGAGTGCCGCCTCTGGCACCCGTGCCATAGGTTCGCCACCACTGTGATAGATCTTACCCAAGATGGTGAAGAAGGATGGGCCGCGTCGAAAGAGGTCTCTCTGGAAATGCCCATGTTGAGCGAGCTAGGCTCCCACATCATCTCGATGGACTTTCCAGGGCTGGAGGGAGAGAGCAAAGTCATAGCTGTGGTCTCTGTGGTCCTCTGTTCCCAGAGTCCTTCCAGTCTTTTGTTCTCGTCTTCACGCTCAAGACCTGCCAGTTTCAGCAGGCCCTTCTCACAAGTCAAGAGTTGCCTTGGTTGAGTTCCTTCAGCCGGCAGAGTTCCTGCCTCTCTCCATTCCTGAAAAGCTTGGTTCTCCTCCATGCCTTGAAGCTGAAGAGGCCCCAGTTCCTGGTCCTTCCGTGGTTTTAGGTTCCTTCCTTCTTGGAGCTTCAACATCCCATGCTTCTCATGAAAATGTTGGTCTACTTGCTGGGTCATTTCTGCCTTCAGATTCTTAGGTAATTTTTTCTGTTTCGTGGGAAATTCCTGGCTCTGGGAAGAAATGGCTTCTGCTTGGATGTTTAATGGCCCTTGGGAAATAGGTCTATGTTCAGTGGCCATCTCTTTATCCAAGGAAGGTAGACCTTCCACTGTTTTTGCTCTCTCATGCTGGAACGCCGGAGTCCTTGACAATGATTGAGGTTCAAGAGATTTGGATTTTGTCATTACAGCTTCTTGCTTATTTGAGCCATGGTCCTCTTGAGGCTCTGTGACCATTGGTTGTTTCTCTCTCACTTTCCCTTCAAGATTAAGGGACTCCTGAAGATCCAAAGTCTTTGCTTCCATTTTTTCCAGAGACTGAAGAAAAGGAAGACCTGTCGCCACTGGCACCACAACTGATTTTGTTGACAAGTCTTCTTGCCGTTGGACCATCGATGGTGCCTTCTGCATTGGTGACCCCATGTTTCTTGCCGACTCCCTTTTTACTCCCGGTATCTGGTCAGGTCCTTGGCTTTGGGGAGACTGAAGAGACTGCTGTTGCATCTTAGAAGCTTCAGAGAAGTCTCCCGGTGGTGGTGGCTGCGGAGATGTTGCTGCACTCCATTTCTGGTGCTCGAGAACTTGAGAACCTATATTTACTTGGGGTTCAGCTAGTATTTGCTGCTGTGGTTGACTGGAACCTTTAGCAGCATGGGGACAAATGGCCTTGCCATCCTTCAGTTCTTGGGGTGGCCTGAGGGTATTTAATTCATTATGCAACCTTCCTAATTCCTGAAGAAATTTAATACCAAACTGTGGAATGTCACAAGGTGGAACAGTCTCAGATATATTGTCCTGTGGAACTATGTTGAGTGTATCTCCTTGTTCCTGAGGAGGCTCCTGGTTTGTTTGTAGAGAGATCTTGGATTTTGTGGACTCCATCTCTATTTTGTGAGTCTCCCTTGGGCAGCTGGGCTGTCCTGTAGATTCCCCAATGCTTTCAACATCTGCTATCTCCCGATGTTGAAGAACTTCAGGCTTACTTATCTCCTGGGTTATTTGTGGCTTTGATTCCTCAAATCTCCGCAGCAACTGCCTCTCTACATGCAAGCTGTCCTCTTCCTTTTCAACATCCCGGATCTGAGGATCAAGTCTACTTGTTCGTTCCTCATATCCAAATGTCTTGGACTTCCTCAGCAGGTTCCTCAGAAGAGGAGGACTTTGTAGATTTCTTTCTACCCGGTGATTAAGAGGCGGTGGCTTTCTTAGTGCTTGAGATCTGGATTCTGTCTGCACACGCTGGTCGGTACAAAGAGGCTCCTTCAAACTCTGGGAAATAACTTGAAGTTGAGGAGCTTCCAATTCTCTGTGTTTCTTAGAGCAGAACATCTGGATATCCTCCATTTTCTGGAAAGTCATGATGTCTCTCTCATGCTTCCGTAGCTCTTGGGAGCTTTGAGCTTCCAGCTCCATGTGCTCGGTTTTCTGGCTGGCACAACAATTTTCTTCCTGTTGGACAATCTTATCTTTTGAAATAAGGTCCTCAAGTGGTTGAGTTTTGGAGTAGTCCAATGGAGTCCTACATTTCCATTGTTCATCCTGGAGATCTCTTTGTGGTCGAGACAGATTGGCTGAAGGCATCTCCTGGGGATTAGAACAATCCAACTCTCCCAGGAGTGACCGTGAAGAGCAGGGTTGGAGTTCTCTAAGGTCAAGAGACTTTGATCTTCCCAGGGTCCACCAGACTGACAGAGCTCCTTTCTCTGTAGACATTAAGGACACTTGAGTTTTGGATTCCACGTGTTTTTCAAGTTCAAGGGTTTCTGGTATCGCTGAGTGTTTTTCAGTTTGAAGAACATCTGGATGGCTTAAACCTCTGCATCCAAAATACTCTGGGCTGTTTTGTAGATTCCCTTGCATCTGCAGAGAAATAGGCTCCATCCTCTGTGGAATTCCTGGGGAATGAAGAACTTCTGTTCCTTCCTGTCTTTGGAGCTGCTGGACCTGATCATCCTCAGGATTTAAGGCCGCTGGCTTATTTTGGCCAAGTTTTTCCTGAGATTGTGAGTCCTTCAGTTCCTTTTGTGTAGTAGGACATCTGCCCTCTTTCTCCTGCAAAGACGCATTCATCCCCTGGGACGATGTTTGGCTGTCAAGGATCTGAGGACATTCCTTCACATTTTCTTGAGATCGGGCAATGTCCGGTCTTCTCAACCCCTGAAGTAGGACAATGTTTGCTTTGGGCAGTTCCAAAGATTTTGATTTCCTGAACATATCTGCCAGAGGGTAAAAGATATCTTGGACAAGGAAGGACGGAGGAGATCTTTGCAGGATTCCTCGCATTTCAGGGTGACTATCTTCTACCCCAAGTTCACAGTTCTCTGCTTCATGGTGTCCTTGGAGGCAAAGTGTCTTGCAGTTCATGGTTCTTTGGAGTTTGGGCCTCTGGGGCTGAAGCATAAGTGTTTCTCTGAGTTCCGGGGTCTGCAAGGAATATGGGCCCATCTCAGGAAGTTCTGATGTTTGCGTCGATGAACTCTGGAGGGAAGGGCTCTTAGAAGCTAATTCATAAGATTGTAGTAGTTGTTGACCCTTTTCTTGAGATGAAATGGTCAGTGAATCTCTCTCTTTCTGGCGTTTCTTTGGGAGGTCTTCCTGGACCTTCAAGACTTCAGTTGTTTGACTTTGAAAAGATTCTTTCTTCGGGAGTTCCTGAGTCTTCAAAATTTGAAGCTCCCCTAAGTCAAAAGACTTTGATTTCCCCAGTGGTTTTTCCAAGGACAAGACAACTTTGATCTTACGGTGTTCCTCAAAAGCTTCAAGAATTGGAGAGCCATCCTGCTTGACTCCCTTCAATGTCTCACCATTTGCTGGTTCCTTTGGCTGAAGAACCTGGGATCCATTTAGAAGGCCACTATGTTCTGCATCTGTTTTCAACCTCTGGAGTTGTACAGATGGGGGTGAGGGGTCTAGGGAGTCCAGGTTCCCAAGTGTAATCAGAGTTTGATGGACATGTGAGTGAATCCCTTTGCATGGATCACCTAGCTTGGACCTATCTTCTTGTACCCGACACTCCAAATCCTTGGGCTTCCTGGGAATAAGATTCTTTTGCATCACTGGGGATCCTTCTCTACCATGAACATCTGCTTTTGAAGATTCCTCAACTGTGACGAGCTCCCTCTCCTTCAGCAGATGGACCTCAAAGTCCTGAGGAGTCCTCTCGGGACCTTGAATTGATTTTGCTTTCTCCTGGGTCAGAAACTGAAATGCTTCTGAGACAGAAAGTCCAGGACTAATGGAGTCTACCTGAGGGACAATGTCATGAGGCTGGGAAGGTTCTGGATCTATGCATTCCTGGGACTGAAGATGATCATCTGTTGTCCTACTTCCTTCGACTTGGAAGAACGCCTTCTGTGGTTGAGGAGCCTCTAGTTTCTGCAGTTTCTTAGCAAAAGGCTCAGTTTGATTCCTTGGGTGTTGTGACTCTGACTCTGTCTGTGGTCCTTCTTGTCTTTGCATGCCTGGTACATAGGAACTGGACTCCTGAGGTTGAGGAGAAACATTATGTAATATTCTGTGATGAGCTAACTCCAAAATCCACCACAGAAGAGGAGGTGTCTCTGGGCTACTGCGTTTTTCATGCTGAAGACACTCCGCCTTTCCTTCTGGACCAGGCTGAGATGTTAAGGCACCTATGTTCTTTCCATGTGGTCTCACGTTTTCTGGTTTCTCCAGCTCTTCTAGAATTTTGTCACTCTGGGCTTGTGGAGCTTCTAGATTTCTCAGCTCTTGAAGCTCCAGGGTCTGAACTTCCTTTGACTCTCCCAGCAGATGCTGCATTGGAATGGAATCTGGAGTCTGGGTATAAACAGACTTTCCCACCTGGATTTGAGTGACCACCTGCTCCCTTGGGTGATACACCTGTGGAACTCCATACTTTTGGTTTTCTTGGAATTCTTGTTCCATCTGTAGCTTTTCTGATGGTGGGATCATCCCTAATTTTGACCTCTCCTCTACGTGACAAGCCTGGAGATCCTGCTGAGATCTTGATGGGGTGGCCTCTGAGCAGCTCATCCATAAAGCCTGTGACTTGAGTGGCTCAAGCGATTTTGCCTTTATTTCTGAGGCTCTTCCCAACACAGGGAAAGGTTCAAAGCTTCTACTTTCCTCAGGATGAAGAAGTGTTTCCAGACACTTTGTTTTGGAAGGCAAAGAGTTTTGTTGATCTTCCAGTTCTTGAGTGGCCATTTCTGGATTCTTTATCAGTTCCACAACTTGATTTAGCGTTTCAGAAGAGTCTGGCTTTTCTTGTGAAGTTATCCAGGTTTGAGATGATCCCATCTCTCTTATTTCTTGGCCCATTAACACTTCTCCATCACTCAGGGAAGGAGAGACGAGCGTCCTGGGCCCAGCTTCTTGAGACTGAGGAGTTTCTGAATTGTTTACTTTGGGGGACTGTGACAATTGAGAATATCTGGGCAGGATTCTCCCAGTCTGAAAGGTTCCCCTCTTGGATTCAACTGGAGGAGATTCAACTTCTTGGAGGTCCTGAGGAGGAATGACATCTAGACCTTTACATTTTTGTTGTGTAGAAGATTCCAGTTCCACGTTGGATCTTCTCCACACTGGTGATTCCTTCAGCTCCTGAGCTTCTGTGTCACATGATGTCCTCAACTCAAAAGATTTTGACTTCAGACCCATAACTCCCCACAGAAGAGGAGGAGAGTCTAGACTTCTGTGTTCCTGGTGTTGAGGGACAAATCTCTCTTTTTGCAACACCTCTTCTTGAATCTGGACTTCTCCCAGACTTTCTTTGGTGGGGGGCTGTGTGCCACTCAGATCTTCCTGTAGGAAGGATCCTGAATGCTTCAGCAATTCTAACACCCTCTGTGAAATCTTTTCTCCCTGAAGCTTTTGTAGCCTGCTCTGTGCAGCTTCCTGGGATGAAGGGGTCTCCATCTCCCCTGTTTCTCCTGGACGTCTCTCTCCAAGGTTTACTTGTCCTACTGTTATTTCCAGAAGAAGCTCTGATATTGTCTCTCCCCGTTGCTGAAACTCCTGAGAATCAGTTGGTATGCATTTCTCTGCTAGGACAACCTTGTCTGTTTGGGTCTGCAGCATCACTTCCTGTTGATTCACATCCTGGAGATAAAGGACGTTGGACTTCTGGAGTTTCTGGTGCTCCGTTTCCACCAGTGTTCCTTCCTCCCGTTGAACCAGCAACGCTGCCTTCATTTCCTGGGGAAGCTGAAGGATGGGCAGTTCCTTCGTAGTCGTTCTCTGGATTGCAGCTTGTCCTAGTTGTGGGCCTAGAAGAAGACATGGCTTCACTTGCTCAAACGACTTTGCCTTCTGCCACAAGATGCTCCACAGAAGAGGTGGACTGTCCGAACTTCTGAAATCCTGCGACACGGAGAGGCCTTCTTGCCTTTCTGAAACCAACTTCTGGGGCTGACGTGCCAGAGATTCTCTCAAGGTAAGAACTGGACATTCCAGCTGAGCTTTCTGGGACCGGAGAATTTCTCCGCCGATTCCTTCTGTCGCTCCTGAGCTACGAAGCTCTTCCGATTGACCCACATCTTGCACTCTTGATCTCTCTTCCAACTGTAGAGACTTTGCTTTCCTTGCCAAACCAGTTTGGAACTCTGATCTGCTCAGATCTGTCTGAAGCTTCTGAGCAGGTACAGGATCTGTGTCCATCTGATTTTGTGCTTGAGGGCGGGACAATCGTACCTCCTTTGATGGAACTTCTTGCTTCTGAAAATCCAACTTCTCTTCCAGCGTAGGTGTCTCGGACATGTTGGGCAACGGTGCTGGTATCTGAAGAAGTTCTTCTTGACATTTTGGAATGTCTGGGTGCTGGAGAACCTCTACCGAATCGGGTAACTTCAAAACTTCTCTTTCTGAAATGTCCTGAGTTTTCATCTTTTCCCATTCCTGACTTTGAGGGTCTTGAGGATATCTATTATCTAGTGAAATCTCTAACGAACTCTTAGATTCACTGGCCCTCGTCTGCAATAGCTCTTGAGGTTCAGGCGAGTTTGATTTCTTGAGACGAGACCCTTGACAATGACCGAATTCTAGCAGGACCTTCTGCTCCTGATGACACACATCTTCTGACGATCTCTTCATTTCTCCAATATGAAGACTTGGTGATCCTCCATGGAGATTGCTGACCGGGTCAAGTTCCTCCCAGTCCTGGAGCGGAGGCATTTGCGTGCCTTGGGTGTGGAAAGTTTTTTCATCCCGGCCATCTTGTGAGTCCACCTCTTTCTGAGGTCCTTGCCTCCCTTGAAGAGAAACCTGAGGTGCCGAGGTTATCACTTTCGTCTTCGTATCTGTTTGAATAACTTCTGTTTCACTCTGTAGAAAGTTCTGGAGGCTACTTGGACCTGGTTGGGAACGTACGTTTTCCATCTGTGTGTCGGGGGAAGGAGCTCTTTGCGGCTTCTCCGATAATAGTTGGAGGGAACTTTCTGGGTCTCTTGATGCTTGGAAGAGCAGATCCCTCTGTGTTACAACTTCTAAGCACCCCAAAGACTTCGACCTCCTTAGTATCTCTCTCTGAGGATGCAAGTTATTTACATTCAGTCCATGGAATGGACCCTCTAGAGAACTTCCTTCCCGAGTATCACATTCCCTTTTCTCCGGAAGAGTCTGGTCCACGTCAGGAGTTACTAAAGCCTGGGAGATCTCTGGATCTTTCACTCCTGGGCGTCCACAAGGTTTCCAAGGCTGAGAAATCTCTTCCACCCTCCACAAAGATCCTGTGCCTTCAAGAATCTCCTGTTGCTTAGGTGTGGTCTGAAGACCATCAATTTCTCCTTTACTGGTAGCTTCACATTCCTTCTTGTCCGAGAGCCCTGGAATTTTGTGAGGTTCGCGAGATACTTCCTTTGGGAGACTGAGAATTTCTGGATCTCTCTGGTGTTCATCTTCCTTTTGGGAGAACTCAAGATGTCCAGGACTAGCCAGCTTCCGGTTACCTTCTCCCTTCTTAGGTAGGATTTCCAGATGTTTCTTTTCCTGGGCACCAGTAGACTGCGAATCCTTCACATCTTGAACATTTGGCTCTTCCTGGAAACCCTTAAGAACTTGACGTGATGTCGATGGTCCCCCAAGCCAACGTGACTTCTGCTCTGGTGGTCTTTCAGCCTGAAATACATTAGCATCCATCTGTACAGAGTCCTGGAGCCTGAGGTCTTCTCCTCTGGCATTTCTCCTTTGCTGAAGACCAGGTTCTTCTAGCCGGCTCTGTGGAGAGAGTCCTGGGCCTTCCAGCTGTGACTCCACTTTCTCCTGGACTGGAAAATTCCCCAAGGTGGTCCAGAAATGCTTCTTGACTTCGCTCTTGTTCACTTCTTGGGCAGTCTCTGAAAACTCCCTCTGCAGCATGGATTTCATAGAGAAGGCCTTGGGGTCTGGGGCCTCCATCGGAGGAGAAAAGATCTTTCGATCCATCACCAAAGCGTCCTGGAAAACAAACACACGGATTCTTAAATAGACTTATTTATTTTGTGGGTGTTCTTATTGTTTTTATTATGCGTTCCTGAAGTGTTTGAATTGTGTTATAATTTTGGAATCGCGAGCTGCCCAGAGTCCCTTTGGTTGAGTTGGGCAGCTATAGAAATTGAATAAATAAATAAATCCCAAAATTTGATCTTTTTCCTTTTTCTATGGAGCAATTTCTATGGGGCACTGATGATGTTTCCTAGTGTGTCATGAAACTTCTGCAAGAAAAGATCCAAACTCGAAGGACTGTGCAATCATCTTCCTCCTCCTCCTCCTCCTCCTCCTCTCCTCCTCTCCACAAACCCACTTCCTTCTAGCATTGATGATGTTACCTAGTTCGGTCATGAAACGTCTGCAAGAAAACAGCCAAGCTCAAAGAGCACCAATGACTCTGCAGTCATCTTCCTCCTCCCCCTCCTCCTCCTTCTCCTCCCCCTTCCTCTCCTCCCTGCAAACCCCACTTCCTTCTAACACTGATGATGTTCCCTAGTTGGGTCATGAAATGTCTGCAAGAAAACAGCCAAGCTCAAAGAGCACCAATGACTCTGCAGTCATCTTCCTCCTCCCCCTCCTCCTTCTCCTCCCCCTTCCTCTCCTCTCTGCAAACCCCATTCCCTTCTAACACTGATGATGTTCCCTAGTTGGGTCATGAAACGTCTTCAAGAAAACCCACAAGCTCAGAGAGCACCAAGGACCCCACAACTCCCTCCTCTCCTTCCTCCTCTCCTCCTCCTCCTCTCCACAACCCACTTGCTTCTAGCATTGATGATGTTACCTAGTTCGGTCATGAAACGTCTGCAAGAAAACAGCCAAGCTCAAAGAGCACCAATGACTCTGCAGTCATCTTCCTCCTCTCCCTCCCCTCCTCCTCCCCCTCCTCCCTTCTCCTCCTCCCCCTCCTCCTCCTCCCTGCAAACCCCACTTCCTTCTAGTACTGATAATGTTCCCTAGTTGGGTCATGAAACGTCTTCAAGAAAACCCACAAGCTCAGACAGCACCAAGGACTCCCCATCAAGAGACACAACTGGGGCAGACCGAGACCCCTTATATAGATACTTATTTATCTATTTGCACCCCGCCTTTATTATTTTTGCAAATAACCACATGATTGCTCTTGGCTTGGGGAAGTGGCACCTGACACCCCCCCCCCAAAAAAAAAAACACCTTTGCAGGATGAGACAGTCGTCCGTCCCTGCAGCCAAAGTGATCTTAGCAGAAAAGCTGCTTGCGTGAGTTTTCTTGGACGGGGCACTTAAAACCTTGACCGGGGAAAGGCGTGAACGAGGCATCTCGGTTCCTCACCCTTCTGCTGGTGGCTTCTGCTAGCTTCTCGATGGTCCATCTCAGCTCCTCCTGCTGCTCCTGCTGCAGTGCCATGAGCCTGGTGACAGCACGGTCCCACCACGAAGGTCCTGGCCCAGCCTCTGTTGGCAAAGCTTCCTGGGCCAGCCTCGGCCGCGGGTGGGCAAGTTCCTCTGGCCTAAGAGAGGTCTCTCCCCCATTACTTCCTGCAGGAGAGAAGAAGGTCATCACAAGATTAGAGAAGGGACACATCTGGACCCGGAAGGGGTCTGCAGGTGTGTGTGTGTGTGTGTGTGGGTCCTCTCCAGACCTATATCCATCCATCCGTCACGATCTCAAGTGTTTGAGGAGCCCCAAGCCGGGCACGAGATAGTGGCAGGCAGGGAGGCCTCCTTCAGCAAGAATGTGGGGTTGGTTTCCAGAATAATGGGCTGGGAAGGCACCTTAGAGGTCTTCTAGTCCAACCCCCTGCTCAGGCGGGAGGCCCTATGCCATTCCAGAGAAATGGCTGTCCAGTCTTTTCTTAAAAACCTCCAGTGATGGGGCACCCACAACTTCTGGAGGCAACTTCCGTTCCACTGGTTATTTGTCCAGGTTGCTTCTCTCCTTGATGAGTTTCCACCCGTTGCTTCCTCTCCTGCCTGCAGGTGCTTTGGAGAAGAGGTTGACCCCCCCCCCTCTTCCAGACACCTGATAGCCTCTAAAGCAGGGGTCTCCAACCTTGGCAACTTTAAGACTTGTGGACTTCAACTCCCAGAATTCCTCAGCCAGCAAAGCTTGCCAAGGTTGGAGACCCCTGCTTTAAATCAAACTCAGCTTCTCTGCCTCCCTCTTAAATGCAGTGCCAGAACTGGACAGTCTACTCAACATAAGTACGATGCAACAACACCCATGAGCTGATATTTCTGTGAACATAGCTAAAGATTGCCTTGAGCTTCTTAGCTGCAGCATCACAGAGATTCCTGGACTAGAAGTTGGGAGGACCCCCCCTCCTCCCCCCGGTCCTTTCCAACTCTGTTTTCTGTTATTGTTATTCTCTCATTCAGTCATTCTGTTATTGTTATTCTATCATCTGTCATTCTGTTATTTTGTTATTGTTATTATATTATTCTGTCATTCTGTTGTTATTATTCTGTCATTCTGTCATTGTTATTGTTAATTTGTTATTCTATTACTGTTATTCTGATATTGTTATTCTGTTATTCTGTATTCTGTCATTCTGTTATTGTTATTCAGTTATTGTTATTCCATTATTCTGCTATTCTGCTATTCTTATTGTATTATTCGGTCATGTTATTATTATTGTGTCATTCTGTTATTGTTATTCTGTTAATCTGTTATTCTGATATTGTTATTCTGTATTCTGTCGTTCTGTCGTTCTGTTATTGTTATTCTGTTAATCTGTTATTCTAGTTATTCTGACATTGCCCTCTTGTTATTATTATATTATTCTGTCATTCTGTTATTATTATTCTGTTATCCGTTATTCTGTTAATCTGTTATTCTATTAGTTATTCTGATATTGTTATTCTGTATTCTGTCATTCTGTTATTGTTATTCTTTTATTTTGTTATTGTTATTCTGTTATTGTTATTCTTATTGTATTATTCTGTCCTACTATTAATCTGTTGTTATTCTGATATTGTTATTCTGATATTGTTATTCTGTATTCTGTCGTTCTGTCGTTCTGTTATTGTTATTCTTTTATTTTGTTATTGTTATTCTGTTATTCTTATTGTATTATTCTGTCCTATTATTCTGTCATTCTGTTATTGTTATTCTGATATTGTTATTCTGATATTGTTATTCTGTATTCTGTCGTTCTGTCGTTCTGTTATTGTTATTCTTTTATTTTGTTATTGTTATTCTGTTATTCTTATTGTATTATTCTGTCCTATTATTCTGTCATTCTGTTATTGTTATTCTGATATTGTTATTCTGATATTGTTATTCTGTATTCTGTCGTTCTGTCGTTCTGTTATTGTTATTCTGTTAATCTGTTATTCTAGTTATTCTGACATTGCCCTTCTGTTATTATTATATTATTCTGTCAATCTGCTATTATTATTCTGTTATCCGTTATTCTGTTAATCTGTTATTCTATTACTGTTATTCTGATATTGTTATTCTGTATTCTGTCATTCTGTTATTGTTATTCTTTTATTTTATTTTGTTATTGTTATTCTGTTATTCTTATTGTATTATTCTGTCCTATTATTATTCTGTCATTCTGTTATTGTTATTCGGTTAATCTGTTATTCTGTTATTGTTATTCTGACATGGTTATTCTGTTATTCTTCATATTCACCAGTGGTCTGCTGGGACTTTGAAGCACAGCCACCAAACCATCCCTTCCCAATCCTATATTTGATTTTTTTTTTCCCTTCCCGTAGACAGAACCTGGCGCTGGCCCCTGCTGAACATTGTCTTGTTGTACTTGGCCCTGTGTTCAAAGCAGTCAGCACTGTGTTCAATTATCACTGTGTTCAATTGTGAGAAAAACAAATTCTTGGAGGAGTAGGAGTGTGTCAGCAAGATAGAAACAGAAGGAATGTGTGCTATCCTTGAGTCCCCCAGTTCTCCTTAAGCTTTATCAAAGTTTCTTTGGCAACGTAACCAGCATGTTTCTTTTTATTAAGACAATGACTCTTTCTTGAGTTGTTGCAAAAGTAGAAGAACGGGGAAAACTTGAGGTTTGCTCATTAGGAATACGAGTACATTCCCTCTCCGCTTACGAGGGTCTACCTTTTCCCAGGTGGGATGGCTCCGTGCCAGGGTGGGCTTGTCCGTGGGCAGCCTTTGGTTCAAGCAGGACCATCAAGGAGTTGATGAGAGAACTTCGGTCCCTCTCCTGATGGAGCAGGAGCTGGTCCAGCATCACCTGCTTTGGGAGAAGAGACAGGGGAGACAGGGGAGGTGGGCTTCACAGTTCATCAGCGGAACAACCTGCCTCCAGAAGTTGTAAATGCCCCAACAATGAAAGTTTTTAAGAAGAAATTGGACAACCCTTTGTCTGAAATGGTGTAGGATCTCCTGCTTGAGCAGGGGGTTGGACTAGAAGACCTCCAAGGTCCCTTTGAACTCTCTAATTCAATGATTCTGTAAGGGTCTCCTGCTTGAGCAGGGGGTTGGACTAAATGACCCCCAGGTCCCTTCCTAGCTCTGGCATTTTGTGATTCTGGAAGGGTCTCCTGCTTGAGCAGGGGGTTGGACTAGAAGACCTCTAGGTCCCTTCCAGTTCTGGCATTCTGAGATTCTGTCTCCTGCTTGAGCAGGGGGTTGGACTAGATGACCCCCAAGGTCCCTTCCAGCTCTGGCATTCTGTGATTCTGGAAGGGTCTCCTGCTTGAGCAGGGGGTTGGACTAGATGACCTCCAAGGTCCCTTCCAACTTTATTATTATTATTATTATTATTATTATTATTATTATTATTATTATTATTATTATACTACTACTACTACTACTTCTTCTATGGCCTCTCCCAAAACAGTCTCTGCCTACTGCATCTCCTGCTGATGAAGACAATGTTTCAAGAGCAGGAATCATCAACAGCAGGCAGTCCTCGTTTAGCGACCACAATGGAAACCAGCAACGGTTTAAGCAAAGTGGTGAGTAAGTGAAACATCATAATTTTACAATCTGACATCAGATAATTTAATTTAATTTAATTTGATTTGATTTGATTTGATTTGATTTGACTTGACTTGACTTGACTTGACTTGATTTAATTTAATTTAATTTAATTTAATTTAATTTAATTTAATTTAATTTAATTCAATTTAAAATTTAATTTAATTAATTTAATTTAATTTAATTTAATTTAATTTAATTTAATTTAATTTAATTTAATTTAATTTAATTTAATTTAATTTAATTTAATTTAATTTAATTTAATTTAATTTAATTTAATTTAATTTTATATTTAAACCAGCAAGAAAAACCATCAAAGAAAGATACCTTCCTGGATCTTCCGGGCATCGTCTCGGTCTGTGGCCGCCGTGCCGATCCCGCTTTCCGCTCTGCCGCCAGGCGCAGCTCGGCCAGCTCCCGATGGGAAGCCTTGGACAGGCTCGGCTGCGCGTCCCAGAACCTGCAATGCAGGGGACGCCACGACTCAGCCCGGGCAGCGCCTGCTGGCCGAGGCTGCCAAGGTGCCCTGCGGAGGGATTCCCCCGGGGCGCAGCCTCACCGTCCCACCTTCTAGGCGGTTTGGTGCCTGGCGCAGGGAGCCCTCAAATGACAGCCCCTCACTTAGGGACCGAAATTACATCGGCACTGAAAAAAAAGGACTCACGATCGGTCCTCACACTTACGACCGTTGCAGCATCCAAAAGGGTCATGTGATAATCACTTCTTGGGAGAGGGGCAGGTTAAGATATATGAAGCATAATTTTTTTCTTTCTTTCTTTCTTTCTTTCTTTCTTTCTTTCTTTCTTTCTTTCTTTCTTTCTTTCTTTCTTTCTTTCTTTCTTTCTTTCTCTTTCTTTCTTTCTTTCTTTTTCTTTCTTTCCTTTCTTTCTTTCTTTCTTTCTCTTTCTTTCTTTCCTTCTTTCTTTCCTTCCTTTCTTTTTCCTTCCTTCCTTCCTTCCTTCCTTTCCTTTTTCTCTTTTTCCTTCCTTCCTTCCTTCCTTCCTTCCTCTTTCTTTCTTTTTCTTTCTTTCCTCCCTTCCTCTTTTTTTCAAAATAAATTTTGATTTATTTCAAGCCCATTTTATTTATTTACTCAAATAAATAAATAAACTGCCACCTTCCCAGCCAGCTTCCTACAAGCAAAGTCATCGGGGGAAGCCGGATTCGCTTAATGACCGCGCTGATTCACCTAACAACTGTGCTTAACAAGCATGACCAAAAAAAAAAAAGGTCATAAACTCAGGCACGGCTCATTTAACCACTGCCTTGCTTAGCAACGGGAACTCTGCTCCCGACCGTGGTCGTAAGTCGGAGGACTTAGCTGTGCCACAAAATCAGGTCAAGATTATACAAGGTTTCGGGGTTCCATGAAGACGGACACAGTTCTGCTCCCACCAGCTCCCCCTGGAATCTAGAGACCGCTTTATCTCAGGGTCTGGATTTTAGATTTCCCATTTTGTGTTTTGAAGGGTGGGAAGTAGCTGACCGTTGTCCCGTCAACAGCTCCAGGGCCAGGAGGGCAGCCCGCAAAGTCGCTTCCTTCTCCACCAGTTGGGCTTCAGCCTGCCAGCCTAAGAGCTGGCGCGAGGTCTCCGGGTCCCTGCAGCGAGAAGGGAAATCGCACCGCCCGAGAATCAGAATCGAAATCCTTTCTAATTTGGCCAGGTCCGATCAATTGATCCTCAGTTTATGATTACAGCCAAAGGCCAACACATAAATTAAACATGCATAAATGTAAATAAACATAAATAAACATTTTAGATCTTTTTAATAATCTTTTATAATTAATTTTATTAGGTGTTTTTATCCAGCATTAGACTATACTCAATGTAATTTTATTGTCAGGTCGGTATGATTCAGTTTTTCTGAAGGTAGCTGGGTGTTGTTATACTGTCTGTAAAACTAGACCAGGGGTAGGCAACCTTGGCTCTTTTATGACTGGTGGACTTCAACTCCCAGAATTCCTGAGCCAGCATGGCTCAGCTTGGAAACATCTCCCTTTCCCCTCAGCATGGCTGGCTCAGGAATTCTGGGAGTTGAAGTCCACCAGTCATAAAAGAGCCAAGGTTGCCTAACCCTGGGCTAGGCCTAGGCCGCTTTATGACTCATGGACTTCAACTCCCAGAATTCCTGAGCCAGCATGGCTCAGCTTGGAAACCTCTCCCTTTTCCCTCAGCGTGGCTGGCTCAGGAATTCTGGGAGTTGAAGTCCATGAGTCATAAAAGCGCCAAGGTTGCCTAACCCTGAACTAGGCAGACCTTGGTCCCTGTTGATTACATCATTAATTGTAATATATTGCTATGTCTTCCTGTGTTTGGTTCTCTTTAGTTTTGTTTTATTTGAATGTTTAATTTATGTGTCGGCCTTGGGCTGTAATAATAAATTGATTGGCCAAGCCTGATCAGACACACAAGGAATTTGTCTCCGGCTCAGAGGCTCTCAGTGTGCGTGCCAAGCAACAGAGTAATGATAATCTTCATAATATCAATAAGAGGGGAGAAGATCGTAAGAAGGATAAATAATAAGAAAGGTAGTCCTTGATTTACAGCCGTGCATTTAGTGACCGTTCAAAGTTACAACATCACTGGAAAAAAGCGACTTAGGACTAGTTTTCACACTTAGGACTGTTGCAGCCTCCCCGGGGTCACGTGATCAGCATTCAGACAATTGGCAACGGGTTCAGATTTATGACGGTCGCAATGCCCCGGGGGTCACGTCATCCCCTTTTGCAACCATCCGACAAGTAAAGTCAAGGGGGAAACCGGATTCACTTAACAACCGTGTTACTAATTTAAGAATTGCAGTGATTCACTTAACAACTGACTATGTGGAAGCCCCTGGGGCTGGTTTCCACGTCCCAGGAGACCCAGACTCACCTACCCTCCAGAAGACGGGGCTGGGCCAGGAGAGCAGCTGCCTCCCCCTGCTTCCTCTGTCGGAGCTGCAGGAGGGCCTGTCCTGCCGTGAGGGCCGCGGCTGAACAGCGAAAGTGCTCCACGTCAGAGTTGAGCTCAGAGCTGGTGAGGAAGAAGATCAAGAATTAGCATTTGTAATGGGCCCCAGAGAAGAGGAAAGGAGGCAGAGCGACTGAGAGATATTTTGCAGCCCTTAAATACCTTGCCTTGAATCTTGATGCAATTTATAGTTAATCCTCAACTTATGGAGAATAGAATAGAATAGAATAGAATAGAAAATATGGAATGGAATAGAAAATATGGACTGGAATACAATGGAATGGAATGGAACGAACAGAACAGAATAGAAAATATGGAACAGAATGGAACGGAACGGAACGGAATGGAACAGAACAGAAAATATGGAATGGAATAGAATGGAACGGAACGGAACAGAACAGAACAGAATAGAATAGAAAATATGGATGGAATGGAATGGAATGGAATGGAACGGAACAGAATAGAAAATATGGAACGGAATAGAATGGAACGGAAGAGAACAGAATAGAAAATATGGAATGGAATAGAATGGAACGGAAGAGAACAGAATAGAAAATATGGAACGGAATGGAATGGAATGTGTGATTGGAGACACAAGGAATTTGTCTCCGGTGCATAAGCTCTCACTGTACATAAAAGCAACAAGTGATAAGTCATGATCATAGTCGTCGTAAAAATACATTCATCCAAAATCATAAGATACAACACTTAGTGATAGTCATAGGATACTAAAATAAGCAATCAACATAAATCACACTAGGATACTAAATAAAAGAATATAAACCATAAGATACAAGCTGTACCTGAGCTGGTGCCCAGCCCCTGGGAGACTGGACAGGTGGAGAAGGCTCCCCTCAGGCAGGGCCAGCTCCACCAGCGCCATCATCTCCAAGAGCTTTTCCTCCTTGGTGTGTTGGGCCAAGCATGTCCATATCTGATGTCCTGGGAGAGGAAGAAGAAGACCGGGTAACCCCTGGAGAAGGAAGAACGAGGAACTCCCTCAAGGTAGCTTCCATCACCCCGTCTTCCTTCCCTGCCAGGTTCTCTCCAAATGAGTTGGCACTGTAATTCCCATTGCACCTGCTTGGTTTAGGAGGGTGATGGAAGCTGTAATCCATCTGTTACTTGGCAGGTGCTAATTTGGGGGAGGTGATGGTTGAGGAAGAAAGGTGCTTTTTCAAGAGGCAACTGGACTTCCTGGTTTTTCTTTGAAGACGTTTTTGCGTCTCATCCCAGAAGCTTCTTCAGCTCTGACCGGATGGTGGAGGATGGCAGGATTTGTATTCCTTGCAGACAGCTGGTGATTTGCATTTGTTTAGAGAGTCGTTGAGGCTGCTTGGAGGTTTGCACAGCCCTCTCTTAACAGTGGGGGAGGGATAGGACATTATCTATCTCCAGTCCTTTCAGCAGTTCCAAGAAGGCTCCACACCCATTTGCACCACTCAGGTGACCCTGAGGACACAGACAAACCTCCAGGTGGCCTCAAGGACCCTCTCAAAGAATGCAAATGACCAGCTGTCTGCAAGGAGTATAAATCCTTCCCTTCCCCCACCATCCAGTCAGAGCTGAAGAAGCTTCTGGGATGAGAAGCGAAACGTCTTCAACGAAAAACAAGAAAGTCCAGTTGCACCTTTGGGATCTTCTTCCTATTTTTGTCAGCTTGGGTGGACTTGAAGATGTCCTCTCTCTTCCTCTCTGCTCCAGGCCATCAACCTCCCAGGTGGAATCCCTGCACCCCAGGACCATCTGCTCACCAAAATGGCCTCTCAGCATCTCCTGGCAGAGCTTTCTTTGAAGGGCCTGGTACTTCCGTTCCAAGGCTGCCAGCAAGGAAGAGGCCAGGCCCGTGGAGTCCCACCTGTGGAAGAGAAGGTCCCCCATCATCTGCACCAGCTTCCTGGCTTCCTGCTCTCTGGGCAGGTGTTCCACTTTGGAAGGGAGCCTGAGGTCCTTCTTACATTGAGAAGAACTTCGCCCATGCTAGCTGTGTTGTCTCCTAGGAGTAGGGAGGGACCTACTGTGGCCTTGGTCATTTTCTATCCTTCTGAATGGTTCCTACTTGTGTCACTTTGATAGGACCCATTAGTCTGGACCACATCTGGAACCTGAATTTATTTTTCCTTTCTTTCTTTCTTTCTTTCTTTCTTTCTTTCTTTCTTTCTTTCTTTCTTTCTTTCTTTCTTTCTTTCTTTCTTTCTTTCTTTCTTTCTTTCTTTCTTTCTTTCTCTTTCTTTCTTTCTTTTTCTTTCTTTCTTTCTCTCTTTTTCTTTTCTCTTCCTTCCTACCTTCTCAATTACCTTTCTTCTCACTAACCCTTCTTTCCTCCCTCCTTCCCTTTTCCTTCCCTCCTTCTCAACTTCCTTCCTTGATTCCTTCCTTCCTTGATTCCTCCCTCCCTCCCTTCCTTGATTTCTTCCTTCCTTCCTTGATTCCTCCCTCCCTCCCTTCCTTGATTTCTTCCTTTCTCCTTCCCTCCCTCCCTCCCTTCCTTTCCTTCCTCCCTCCCTTTCTTTCTTGCCCATGTCATCATCCAGAGTGACCCTGGGTGGCTTATAATGCAATAACGTTTCCCTTCTTTTGACTCCTTGGCCTTCTTCCGACCACATCTTGGTCCCAGTCAGCCACTGACATAGAGTGAAGACCATCTCTCTATCGTTTTGGATTCTTCTGAGACTTTCCTGAAACACTTCTGTTCCCCCAGGCTTTTCTTACCATCTGGGGACCTGGCTGACTTCCCATTCCAGGGGTTGTGCCATGTGACCTCTGGTTCCCCACCGAGAGAAGGATCTGTCCATGGTCGCACCAAGGCCCTTCAGAAGACAGAAAACCCTGTCAATGAGTCTCCCATTGTAAGGTTCAATTGCATGTCAGAGTCATTTTCTGGGTTTTCTCTAACCTAACTTTGAATGTTGTGCAAATTCATTTCCTGAAATTAATCCATGGCTCAGTTTATTGGACAGACCCAAAATTTAGGTAATTCAGTAAACTACGAGTTGGTTAACTCTTGGTACAACCCAATCCAATTCAACCCAACCCAATTCAACCCAACCCAACCCAATTCAACCCAACCCAACCCAACCCAACCCAACTCAATTCAACCCAACCCAACCCAACTCAATTCAACCCAACCCAACTCAATTCAACCCAACCCAACCCAACCCAACCAATTTCAACCCAACCCAACCAACAACCCAACCCAACCCAACCCAATTCAACAAACCCAATCAACCCAACCCAAACCCAACCCAACCCACCCAACCAAAACCAACCCAAACCCAACCAACCCAACCCAACCCAACCCAACCCAGTTCAACCCAACCCAACCCAACCCAACCCAAATATTTTGAATGCTGGACAGGTCTTAATCAATCTGACATTGGAAGGATTCCGACGAAACAAATCCCATTGCACATTTTCTGTCCCATGCCACAAGCCATTGCCTGTTGTGAGGCCCGATCAGGCTCAAAGTCAATACTGTCGCATGTCAATTGTCCCCCCAAAGGTGCTTTTTCATGAGGCAACTGGACTTTCCTTGTTTTTCCTTGGAGACATTTCTGAAGAACAATTGAAGAAGCTTCTTGGATCAGAAGCAAAACCTCTTCAAGCAAAAACAAAGTCCAGTTCCCTCTTGAAAGAAGCACCTTTGGGACAACCAGGACCTGGATGACGGAGAATCTCCACAGACGTGTCAGTTGTTGCTACCTCTCAACAGTTGGGGAATGCAAGACGTCTGTCCAGAATTTCATCCCTTCCTGAGAGTTGGGCGAGAGGCAGTCTTCAAGGACTGCCTCCATTACTCTACCATACGAGCAGAAGATCTAGCACCATCTCCGGGCCTCCCCCATGGCCCTGACTCACCTGTTCCTCTGAAGCACTTTGTCGTCCTCTTGAGAGGTCCTCCAGCAGCTGGTGGGCACAACAGCCCTCCCAAGGTTGTCCATCAAAGACCTGAGTGATTGAGAAGGTGCTGAATGGAGGTGGGTCAGACCCTCCCCCTTCCCTTGGAATAGAGCAGCCATTACAAGATGATGGGTAGGGAACTGCTTCAGAGGGAAGGGGTGGGTAGGCCTCATCCTTCTACCCTAGCATTTATTGCACCAAGGAACACTAGGAGATCTCCTGCCTCTCAGCGGAGAAACCACCGTTGAGTTTGCATCCAAGAAATTCAAACCTGCTACAAGTCCCATCATCCACAATGGCTAGGGATGATGGGGACAACAGAATAACAGAGTTGGAAGGGATCTTGGAGGTCTTCTAGTCCAACTCCCTGCTCGGGAGAGCCTATGCTGTCCAGTCTCTTCTTAAAAACCTCCAGTGATGGAGCACCCACAATTTCTGGAGGCAAGTCCTCCCATTGGTTAATTGTCCTCACTGTCAGGAAGTTTCTCCTTAGTTCTGGGTTGTTTCTCTCCTTGATTAGTTTCCATCCGTTGCTTCTTGTCCTGCCTTCAGGCGCTTTGAATAACGGAATAACAGAGTTGGAAGGGACCTTGGAGGTCTTCTAGTCCAACCTGCTGCTCAAGCAGGAGACCCCATACCATTTCAGACAAATGGTTGTCCAGTCTCTTCTTAAAAACTTCCAGTGTTGGAGCATTCACTGCTTCTGGAGGCAGGTTGTTCCACTGGTTAATTGTTCTGTCAGGAAATTTCTCCTTAGTTCTAGGTTGCTTCTCTCCTTCATTAATCCCCATCTGTTGCTTCTTGTCCTGCCTTCAGGTGATCTGGAGAACAGCCTGACTCCCTCTTCTAACCCTAACCCCTGAAATATTGGAAGACTGCTATCATGTCACCCCTAGTCCTTCTTTTTATTAGTCCTTCCTAGTCCTTCCTTCATTTCACTGCAATCATGTCAGCCCTGGTCCTTTTGGTCTGAAATGGTATAGGGTCTCCTCCCTGAGCAGAGGGTTGGACTAGAAGACCTCCAAGGTCCCTTCCAACTCTTTATTCAGTGTTCATGTATTCCATGTAACATTTCAAGATTGTGGAAAACGAAAATATTGGCTATTGTTCTTTTATGCAAGGTTTAGGCCCAGGTGAACTAAATCAGATCCCATGGACAAAGGTATTGAACCAAAGTCCGTGCTATGCTTAATTTTGCAGTTTGCAATTGTACTTTACTTAATATGATTTTGCTAAGCTTGCTTGTTTCAAATATATTTGGAACATAAAGTCTGGAACAGTTAAGAAATAGGGAACTGAAAATAGCTGATGGATGCGGGTTCCAATGTACAGCAGAAGGTCAGCAGGAAGTCAGTAGAAAGTCAGCAAAAATCAACAAAAGTCAGCAGACCATCTGACTACAGTCTTAGAACGGGAAAGGGTACAACGAGTTGGGTCTGGACCTGATTGATTGGCCATTGGCCTATAGCTGTCCTTTTGGAATCTGCTATGCTAGTGGACCTCATTGCAATGGGTTATTAATGTAAGTGATGTGGTGTTATTATGTTTGCTATGTTCCAAATTACTAGCAAAATGAACCTCTGAATCTTAAAGTAAGAATTATTGTTTTGTGTTGCTGTCTCTTTTGTCTTTTTCACTGGGTTTTTCCACGACAAGATGTTTCCCCTCATTTCATCCAATCCCAATACGAGCTGATGTGAGCAATTTTCATCACCTCTTCTCCTCCAGATTGTTTCTCAAAACTGTTTTGGGTCAACTTTTATTCTTCAGAGCTTCTCCACCGCAATCCAGGACATCCTTTGGGCAAAAAAAGTCCAACTTTCTCTTCCTGTAGAGTCAAGGTATTTTTTTTTCCAGGAGGCAACAGGACTTCCTTGTTTTTCTCTGAAGGTGTTTCGCTTCTCGTCCAAGAAGCTTCTTCAGCTCTGACTGGATGGTGGGGAACAGAAGGATTTATACATTTGCATCCTTTTAGCGAGTCCGTTAATGCTCCCTGGAGGCTTATCTGTGTCTTCAGGGTCACCTGAAAGAGGGGTCAAAGAGGGGTCATCTTGGTCAAGATTGAACAGCCCCTCTCTCAACAGAGGGGGAGGGATACCACACCGTCTATTTCCAGTCTACAACGCACCCATTTGCACCACTCAGGTGACCCTGAGGACACAGACAAACCTCCAGGTGGCCTCAACGACCCTCTAAAAGAATGCAAATGACCAGCTGTCTGCAAGGAGTATAAATCCTCCCATTCCCCACCATCCAGTCAGAACCTGAAGAAGCTTCTTGGGTGAGAAGTGAAACATCTTCAAAGAAAAACAAGGAAGTCCAGTTGCCTCCTGGAAAATCAACTTTGGGACAACCAGGACCTGGAGGACAGGAGAATTCTCCATAAACATCTTCCTGTAGAGCAATGCTTTGGCAGAACTTAGAACTTCTCCTACCTGGTAGACAGCAGCTCGCAGCTGAGCCCGTCCTTCTGGCGTCTGGAAGGGCCCACATTGGAGGTCTCCGTGTCCCAGAATCCCCCGGGTCTCTGGCTGAGGTGGTCTGGCCTCCATCTGGGGGACGATGGAGGCCAGCCACTCTCTCCTTCAAGAGAGTTGGGGAGGAAGTAGCTCTGGTGATGATTACGATGTATTATGGCAGGGCTGCCCTCTCATTTATTGTCCTAGAATACAAAGCCCATCATCCAGGTTGGTTGGGGATGATGGTATACCGCCCTCAGTTTCTCTCTCTGTGTGTCTCTCTCTCTCTCTCCTCCTGTGTCTCTGTCTCTCTCTCTCCCTCCCTCCCTTGATGCGGTCTCTGGCACTGGGGAGGATTTTCTCCAAAGCCGAACCCCCCCTCCCGCAAAGTCTCTCTGCATCCCCCCTCCCATCGGGGTGGGGGGGGGCAGACAAAAAGAGCTGGATTTGCACAGCCCCACCAGTTGGGTCAGGGGGAAACCTCACTCGATACCCATTGGGGTTAACTTGGTAACTTTCCAAAGGGGGTGGGGTGGGGATGGTTACTGAGCTGGGCCACCAGGAAGAGGGACACTTCAGCCTGTAAATGCTGCAAGGGGAGGGGGGAGTCCCCTCATCGGCCCGAAGTGGAGTGGGGGGGGGCAGGCAGGGGAATCTTGCCAACGTTGCTCAGAGGAGGCCCGGAGGAGCATCCCTCAGGAGTCAAGAGGGACCAAGAAAAGCAGGAGGGGGGAGAAGCAGAAGGACAGCATTCCCCCCTCCCGCCCCTCTATCGGCTGTTCCCCTCCTACCTGATTTGAGGGAGAGAAGTTAAAGAAGCCCACCCACCTCCCAACCCCGTACCTCTACCACCTTTGGAGATTCTTCCTTGCAGCGGGGTGGGCGGGTGGGGTGAGAAGACGGCCGTTCCCTCGCTTACGTCCAGGAACCTCCCAGCTGACAGCCCCCAGCCCCTCTCCCATCCCCGGGCCTCAATTATTCATGAGCTGCTTGATATACGAGATCCGCAACACAACGCTCCCCCGCAGCCAGACAGAGCATCTGCGGAGCAACTCCGGTTACAGGCACCAGCTTCTCTCTCTCTCTCTCTGTCCCTTACTTTCACACTCTCTCTCTCTCTATTTCACTCTTTCTCGCACTTTCTGTTTGTCTCTCTCGCTCTTTCTAGTTCTCGCACTTTTTTTCTATTTCTCTTTCACACTTTTTGTTTCTCTCTCTCACACACACTTTCTCTGAAATACGCACACACACACGCCCCCCACCTGCTCCACTGGCCCCTCTGCTCTCCCCTGTGCGCCGACCCGCAGATCCATGGGTCCAGCCCCCCTTAAAGACATCCGTGCTCCTCCCCCCAAGACTGCTGCTCGCCTCATAGAACAGGGGTCCCCGACCAACACCGGTCCGCGGCATGGCAGCAACCGGGCCGCCCAAATGACCGAAGCCCCATCCACAGTATGCAGACAGCATGCAAAACCAACCTCCCTCCGGTCTGTGGAAAAAAGCTTTCTCCATGGACTGGGGGCGGGGGGGTCCTCCAAGGGAGAGGCTTAATGGAGGGGGGAGACAAGGCTCCTCTCTGGGGCTGAAAGCAGGGGCCAGATCTCTCTCTGGTGGTCCAGGGCTGTGGGGCAACTGTCCAGGAGAAACTGTCCAGAGCCACCTTACCTCTCCACTCACAAGAGGGGAACTGAGTGTGTGTAGGGTTGGAGTGATTGTGCTGTTGCCTAGAAAATTGAGGAAGGGCAGGAAAAAAGGGACGGTCTGAAGGCAACTCTCCTAAAACAATTTTACAAGTTTCTTCTGGTCAAAAGACCACCAAAAGGAGGGCGGGGTGCACTCAATGAAAGAGTGTAGAAAATAAATCAGAGTCTAGAAAACAATACTAATATCCGTTTATTTATTGAAGTTGCATAATGCCCATCTAGCTATCCAAAGTATAAAAAGCTACAGGATACAAAACCGAAGGTCTACATAAAAAAAAAAAAAAAAAAATCCTAAAAGGCCACTAAAAGGATGATTAGAAGCATTAGATGCTTGTAGGGGAGCATGACGCATTAGGAGCACTCTATCTGACAAACTAGACCCTCCTTAATTCTACTTTTAAGGCACAGGCCATCCTCAGATAGATTTTAAACACTGATACGTAGAGCCTGACACAATACTTGTAGCGGGGTTGGGGTGAGAATGGGGCCCGCTGAGAGGCTTTGCAGGAGCCCTGCCGATTAGGCAGGAAGATGAGGAGCTCCGGCAGCTGCCATGGGTCTGGCGGCGGGGCGTGGCTCGGAGGAGGGAAGAAAAAGGAGGAGGAAGCCGATAGAAGGGAGGAAGAGAGAAGGCTTGGTGGAGCTTGCTGTTCTGAGCCAGCTGAGAAGAGAGAGTAAGAAGCTGGGGTTTTCCCGTTTGCTTTTTTTGCTTCGTTATAGGCAAGCCGGATGAAAGGGGGAAGGATAGAGAGAGTGAGAGTAGTTGCTGGAGCTGTTTGCTTGAAGCAGGCCAGGCAGGGAGAGATAGAGGGTGAGAGTGGAGTGGCTGGTTGGAGCTGAAGCAGGCCAGGCAGAGAGAGAGAGAGAGAGAGAGAGAGAGAGAGAGAGTGGGTGGGGAAAGGTGAAGTTTTATTGTTTCTTTTTCGTTGTGGGCAGGCCAGATGAAGAGAGGGAGAGAGGGTAGTTTGGGGAGTTTTAATCCCTTTCCCTCGTTGGAGTAAGCTAGGCAGAGGGAGAGTTAGGGAAGAGTTTGACATACGTCTTTTAGTGGGAGGTTTTATTTTCTTTATAGGATCAGCTGGGGGAGATAAAAGGGGATTACATGGAGAGAGGTCAGAGAGGGGCGAGGAGAGTGGACAAGGGAGGCCTCTGCCAGAGCCGGTGTGCACCCTGGATTATTCATGCACTACACAGGGAAGAGGAGGAGGGAGAGGTGGTCACAAACGTTATTTTGCTTTCCAGAAAAACCCCAGGAAGAAGCAGCTCAGGGCTGCGAGGGGGCACCACCCCCATGGGGATGGAGCACCCCGATACTCCCAACTGGTTACTGGGAAAGGTCCCATGAGGGCAGGGCCCACCCTGCATTTTGACGAAGAGCCAAACGCTTTGTTGCCATTTCATGCAGCAGACGCTGGACCGCTCTCTCTTGTTCCGTCTCGCCTTCAGAACGGAAGGCCCTGGCTAGCTCTTTCAGACGCTGCTCCAGCTGCTTCTGCTCCACAGGGTGGTCCCCCGGCACCTCCAAGCCAGCCTCGTATGCCCGCAGTGCTGCCTGCCTCTGCCCCTTCTTGCGGAGGAGGAAATCCCCCCAGTGCAGATAGAAAGACTGCTGGCACCTCTTGCTGGCGGTTGGCAGCTCCTCCATCAAGCCCAGGTAGATCTCCTCCTCGTAAAGGGGGCGCCTCTCTCCGTACAACTTCGCCAGCTTCAGCCGGGAAAACACAGATCCAGGAGCGAATTCCAGTGACCGTTTGAAGCACTCAATGGCGTCTTCCATGATTTCCGCTCTGTTCCCCTCAGATCCTTGATCTAAGAGGTACATGTAACGCATTCCAAGGTCGTAGTGCAGGAGATAGTAGTCACCTTGGAGGGCAATGGCCTTCTTCAGGGTGGAAATGGCCTGGGAGGTAGAGTGGATCTTAATGACCTTGGCGGCAAATCTCAGGAGTTCCGGGTTGAGACTGTTCTGGACCACATCATCGGCAAGGTGTTGCGCTCTTTCAGGATCTTTCCAACAGAGAATCTGTGCCAAGTGTACTTTGGCTTCATAATTTTCGGGCTGGCTACGGATCAGCCCTTCCAGCAACTTCTGGCCCTCTTCCTGTAACTTGTCATTGTAAGAGTGTGTCCAGGAAGCAAAGACGGAGAAGGCCAGGCCCTCCTCCAGCTCCGCGTTGGGCTCCTGCAGCTCCAGGGCGGTCTGGAAACACTGCCTGGCGAGCTGGCCGTTCCGGAAGCCCATGGCCAAAAGGGACCAGCCCTTCTGGGCGTAGACCTCCGGGATCAGGGCTGAGTAGGGCTCAGGGCTGGACAGGTCCCGGCAGATCTGGCGGATCTGTCCCAAGTAGAGGTCCACCTTGTCGTAATTGGTCAAGTGGTAGCAGATCCAGGCGTAGTTCCCATAGACCAGTAGGACCTGGCGTGAGAAGGTCTCCTGAGGTTCCTTCCTCAAGACCTCCTCGGCTTCCTGCAGGATGTCCAGGGCCTCTTTGGGGCTCCCCTCCAGATGGCGCAGGTAGGCCTTCAGGGCGAGGTAGGTGCCCCGGTTATGGAAGGGGCCGTGCTCCAAGCGGAGAGACAGAGTAACAAGGCAGTGCCCGATGTTCATTTTGTCCTTGACCTCAAAATCCCAGGTGAAGTGACACTGCAGGCGCTGGAGCTTCTCCTTCAGGGGTCTGCTGTGGGGTGGGGAGCGGGAGGGGAAGACAAAGCGGAGGAGTCCTGGGTGAGTGGCAAAGGACACCTGCCCTGGGAGGGAGGGGGAGGTGGGCTCAGATAATGCGTTGACCACAAACGGAGCTATTCAGACTAGCCTGAGCGTGTGAACCTGGCCAAGTCTGGCTACTCACGGGGAAGCAGACCCTGCCAGCGTGCGGACCTGCGATTACCCGAGGGACTCCTTGGATGGGGAACCCACTCTTTGGGGTCTTGCACAGAAGCTAGCTTCCAAGGAAGGGAACCCATTTTAGCCTCAGGTCTTAAAAGCTCTCGGGAGCTTTCCTGCCCCCCTTTTCCCTTTTAGGGACACCCATGTGGCTGCCTTTGCTGTGCTTCCCCTTTCTGGGGGGGGGAGGGTTAGGGTTAAGGTTCAACAATACAGGTAGTCCTCAACTTACAACCCTTTGCTTAGTGATTGTTCAAAATTACAACGGCATGGAAAAGACCGTTTTTCACACTTATGACCGTTGCAGCCTCCCCGTGGTCACGTGAGTTCCATTAGGAGGCTCGGCCACCGACTCACATTTGTGACGGTCACAGTGTCCCCCTGGGGTCGTGTGATCCCCTTCTGCGACCTTCTGACGAGTCAACGGGGAAAGCCAGATTCACTTAACAACCGTGTGACCAACGTTATCGGCGATTCACTTAACAACGGTGGCAAGAAAAATCGCAAAATGGGACAAAATCCACTTAACCAATGTTTCGCTTAACAACAGAGGTTTGGGGAATCAATTGTGGTCGTAAGTCGAGGACTTGCCTGTACTTGGCCTCTGTTGGGCACAGAGCAGCCGAGGTTGCCACTGAGCAGGCTCTGCGTGTTGTGTGAATGCCCAGGGGCGCCGTAAAAGGGAGACCTTCATCCCTGGCATGGAACGGAAGCCAGGAGGAGGGAGATGGTGGAAAGAGGGGAGGGGACACTTTTGAAGCCGATTGTGTAGGGGAGGACCGCACCAAAATCCACTAAAATCTGATGCCCTCCATTGTTTCAAGTTTGAAATGGGAGTTTTTGACGGGCCCTGCGATGGGTTGGGCTCTCTGGGGGGGCTTGTTGGGCAGAAGGGCAGCTTCCTTTGGCTGTTCCGGACTATTGCCGGAGGGGGGGCACCCCTCCAACGCCCCCTCCCCAGCCGAGGGTCCTGCTCCTTCGGGGCTGCAAAGGGCTGTAGAGGCAGGCAGGAAGGCTATTGGAGAGTCTGGGGGGGGGAGGAGAGTTGTGGGGCCCTCTGCTGGGGTTGGGCTCTGGGGGGGGCAAGGCTACTCAAGACATGGGGAGCTGATCCCTCAGCTGGGATGGGGGGCAGCCTCGCCAGACTCTCCTTCCATGCAGAGTCTGCTGGGGTGGGGGGCTTGTGGGGTAGGAGGGCAACTACCTTTGGCTGTTCCGGACTATTGCCAGAGGGGGGGGCACCCCTGCAACACCCCCTCCCCAGCCGAGGGTCCCGCACCTTCGGGGCTGCAAAGGGCTGGAGAGTCTGGGGGGGGGAGGAGGGTTGTGGGACCCTCTGCTGGGCTTTGGCCAAGGCTACCCAGGCCATGGGGAGCTGGTCCCTCAGCTGGATGGCGGGGGGGGGGGCAGCCTCGGCAGGAGCAGGGCAGCTTTTGCAGAGTTTTGCGGGGGGGGGATGTTGTGGGGCAGGGGCGAACTGCCTTTGGAGTCTGGCTGGGGGGCACACTTGCAGCGCCGCCTCCCCCACCCAGGGTCCCGCTCCGGTTCCTTCGGAGCTGCGTAGGGCTGTAGAGTCAGGAAGGGGGGGTTGTTGTTAGAGAGTGGGGGAGGGGGCGTTATGGGGCAGGAGGGGAGTTGCCTGTTCCTAAGTCTCGCTGCCCCCCCCCCTGCAGCGCAGGTTCTCGCTCCGGCTCCTTCGGGGTTGAAAAGCGCTGCAAGGCCAGGTTGCGCCCCAAGCCTCCCCCCCCCACCCGAGCCCCTCTGAAAGGCAGGGGTCCCAGGCTCGTCGTGTTGCATCAGCAGGACCGCCCTGGGGGGGGGGGACTCAGGTAGTTGAAGCGGGGCTAGGGGGGGCAAAGGGACCTGTGCTGCTGCTGCTGCAGCCCCCCCACCCATTTTGCAGGGCAGAGACGTTCCCCGGAATTCAGCGGGACCCTCTCCCTTTAGGGACCCCTCCCCTCCTCTGTCCCTATGGGGTGCCCCGTCCCGACACCCCCAACCTCCCCGCCTACCTCATCCTGCCACCCCGCCGCGCTCCGGCTACTTCTCCCGAGTTTGGGCGCACCGAGCGGAGTCGGCCAGGTGGGAGGACGCGGAGGTCCCGCCGGGGAAATCAAAAACGAAAGCAGTGCGGGGCTGGGTGGGTGGGGGGGAGATGGCTGGGGGACATTGCCTAGTGGCTAGGGCGAGCCCAGGTTGGATTGGTCGGGGGTGGCAGGCCTCCTGCTTCGCGGGCAAATCGGCCGTCCGGCAAACTCCATTCGGACGACGCAGCCAGCTTAGCGCGAGCCTTGTTTCGTTTGCGCCTTTTGCGTGCAGGTGGGGAGGGTGTGCAATTGTGGGAACTGAGACAACACGGTGTGTGTGTGTGTGTGTGGTGGAGGATGCGATGCATTGCACGTGGACCCGCGTGCTTTGCTCCGAGCGCGAGAGGGGAGAACGGCGGACCCATTCCTACCCCACCCCCAGTCTCTCTGCCCCAAGCAGAAAACAAGCAGGCCAGCTTTTAGCATTCTTTCTAAAGCAGTCTCCATTTTGTTTATTCCTGGCTTGGACTGGACCCTGATGAAGATTTTTCTTTCAACATTACTTACAACTCGGCACCAAGTTCCCCAAGTAGTTGTGTGTTGTTGTTTCTTTTCTTTTTCTTTCTTTCTTCTTCTTCTTCTTCTTCTTCTTCTTCTTCTTCTTCTTCTTCTTCTTCTTCTTCTTCTTCTTCTTCTTCTTCTTCTTCTTCTTCTTCTTCCTCCTTCTCCTCCTGCTCTTTTACAGATATTCTCCTTTATTGACTTTCATCCGTTTACAACATAATAAAACCAAAAAAATAGATGAATAAGGGCAAAGCTTAAAATAGGTTTAAAAGTAAGTTAAAATCTGGGCTGGCCAGCAAGTGTAAAATCTTCCTGTGCAAATTGTACTACTGAACGCCCCCCCCCCAGTCCCCTCCCCCAAGAGGGGTCGCTACATGAATTTGATTAATACATAAATACACTAAAACGAACCCTGCCTCCCTCCTGTATCCATCATTTCGTTTGCGTTGTCATTTTATTGGGTCTTTTATTATATACTTGATGATTTTAATGTTTATTTTTGTTGCTGTCAGCCACCCAGAGTTGCTTCGAAACGAAACTCGCGGCAAATCAATTTAATACATACATTTAGTAAGTGAATGAATGAATAAATAAATAGAATGAAGAAAAAGAAAGAAAGAAAGAAAGAAAGAAAGAAAGAAAGAAAGAAAGAAAGAAAAAAAAGTAAAATGGGTCGAGCGATTCGGGATTCCGAGGCAAGGATCGGGCGCTGGAGGCTTGTCGATGCGCTGCGCTTTCGTTCTGCTTTGCAAAAAAAAACAACCTCCCATCGCTCGGGAGTCGCCTCAAAGAGGGCATCTTCCTACAACCCGCAAGAGCGATCCTAAAGACGCCCTCCGACTACGCCCCACTGCCCAGCAAGATTTTCTCCCGGACCTGGGGGGGCCCGGGTCGCCGGAAGGGGGGGGGGATGCCGTCTTCCTCTCTGGCTCCCGGAGCGAAGCATTTGGATTCCGCGCACGGGATCGCATCCTCGGCCGCCAGGGAACGAGCGCATCGCGTCGCATCAAATTACCGGGCACCGGCGAGAAGCGCTGGGCGCGTTCCGTCCCCCCCCCAGCACACCCCCCCCCGGTGCCCGGGACGCTTCCAGGGATCAAGAAAGCAAGTCAAGGGGGCTTTAGAGCTGAACCCGGGTCCTCCCCCGGCATCCGACGGTGGAGAGGGTCCAAGAGGCGAGCGGACGGCCCCGCCCCGCCGCCCCTTGCATCCACATAACTGCAGCCCCCAAACCCGCATACAACGAGCTCAAACGAAGCAAGGATCGCTCTTGTGTGGTCGGTCGTCTGAACGCGGTTAGGTAGAGAGGATCGATTGGCCCGTGAAGCAGGCGGTCTGAATGGGTCTCCTTGTCAACCCCGTTAACCAGAGTCGCTCTTAGACCCGAGATGGGCGGCGCCTGCCTCTTATCTATCTATCTATCTATCTATCTATCTATCTATCTATCTATCTATCTATCTATCTATCTATCTATCTATCTATCTATCTATCATCTATCTATCTATCTATCTATCTATCATCTATCTATCTATCATCTATCTATCTATCTATCTATCTATCTATCTATCTATCTATCTATCATCTATCTATCTATCATCTATCAATCTATCTATCTATCTATCTATCTATCTATCATCTATCTATCTATCTATCATGTATCTATCTATCATGTATCTATCATTTATCATCTATCTATCATCTATCATTTATCATCTATCTATCATCTATCATTTATCATTTATCTATCATCTATCATTTATCTATCATCATGTATCTTATCATATATCATCTATCTATCATTTATCATTATCATCTATCTATCATTTATCATCTATCATCTATCATCTATCAATCATTTATCATCTATCTATCTATCTATCTATCATTTATCTATCATGTATCTATCATTTATCATCTATCATCTATCATCTATCATTTATCATTTATCTATCATCTATCATTTATCATCTATCATCTATCATCTATCATCTATCTATCATCTATCAATCATTTATCATCTATCTATCTATCTATCTATCTATCTATCTATCTATCTATCTATCTATCTATCTATCTATCTATCTATCTATCTATCTATCTATCTATCTATCTATCTATCTATCTATCTATCTATCTATCTATCTATCTATCTAATCTATCAAGCAAGCAAGCAAGCAAGCAAGCAAAAAAAAACAAAAAACTGGCCTCTTCACTGACACATTCTCACTTTCTCGCTACTTTAATTTTCGATTTCCAGACTGCAGAAACGGAAAGCGAAACCGGCGCCGCAGCCGCCCGCCTCTACTCGCCTTGCCCCAAATCGGGAGAGGCAGCCGGAGCGCGAGCAGTGCGGGAAGATGAGGTAGGCGTGGGGAGAGCGGAGCCCCCCCCGCCTTGGACTAGAGGGGGGCAGAAGAGGGTCCCTAAAGGGCGACGGTCCGGCTGAATTTCGGGGAATGTCCCTTCCCTGCCAAATGGTGCGGGGGGGGGGAGCTGCTGCTGCAACCAAGTCTTTGTGTCCCCCCCCCAATCAACTAGAGACAGACAGACAGAGGCGGGCACTTCTAGGGAGCAGGAGGGTTGGGAACCGGGCTTCCGTCGGCGGAGAGGTTCCAAGAGAATGAGACTAGCAGAGTTGGAAGGGACCTTGTAGGTCATCTAGTCCAACCCCCTGCCCAAGCAGGAGTCCGTCCCTACACCATTTCTGGCAGATGGCAGTCCAGTCTCTTCGTTTTCTTGAAAGCCTCCAGTAACGGGCCCGCCCCGCCAAGAGTTGTCTGGGGTCACACAACTGCAGCCCCCTCCCCACCCGCACGCAAAGGACCCCCAAACCAAACAAAGTCCGCGCTAAGCTGGGTGGGTCGTCCGAATGCAGTTTGCCGGACGGCCGATTTGCCCGCGAAGCAGGAGGCCTGAATAGCCCCCCCCCCCGTCGAGCACTTCGACCCCCTCCCCCGGACCAACCCAACCTGGACGCCCTTGGCAACGTCCCCTAGCAGTCTCCCCCCCCCCGCGCTCTGCTTTCGTTTTGGGTTTCCCGGGCGGGACCTCCCCGTCCTCCCACCTGGCCGACTCCGCTCCTTGCGCCCAAACTCGGGAGAGGTAGCCGGAGCGCGGCGGTGTGGCAGGATGAGGGAGGCGGGGAGGCGGGGGTGTCGGGACGGAGCACCCTGTAAGAACAGAGGAGGGGAGGGGTCCCTAATGGGCCAGGGTCCCGCTGAATTCCGGGGAACGTCTCTTCCCTGCAAAATGGGTGGGGTGGGGGCTGCTGCAGCAACCAGGTCTCTGTTCCCCCCCTCTTTCAACTACCTGAGTTCCCCTCCCTCTCTCCCCCCCCGTGGGGTCCTGCTGCTGCAACTCGAGCCTGGGACCCCTGCCTTTCAGAGGGGGAGGGTGGGGGGCGCCTCCTGGGGCGTAACCTGGCTCTCCGGCGCCTTCCAGCCCCGACGGAGCCCGGGCGAGAAGTTGCGTTGCAGGCGTGGCCGCCGGAGAGACTCCAGGATAGGCAGTTCTCCTTTTGCCTAACAACCTCGCAACAACAATCTCCTTGACTGCCCCGTAGCCCTTTGCAGCTGCGCCCTCTGTCGGTGGTGGTGGTGGTATTGCAGGGGTCCCCCCCCCCGCGAGACTCTGGAACAGGCCAAATCAGCTCCCCTCCTGCCCCATAAACCATCCTCCCCCAGACAGCAAAAACTGTGGGAGACTGTGGAACGGGCAAAGTCAGCTCCCCTCCTGCCCCATAAACCCCCAGACTCTCCCTCTCCATGTTTTTTGTGTATGAGACTGCAAGTAACCCCCCCCCCAGAGTCGGACCCCACCAGACAGAGGGCCATTCAACCCCCATTTGAAATGTGGCTGACAATCCCAGACAACGGACACCATCAAATTGTCCCTCGCACCTGTTTTCACCCTCTGCCCCGCTCCTTGGAGGGCCTGTTCCTCCCCAGTGGAAGACCATGCTGTGGATGATGGTGCCCTGGGTGGTCAAAAAGGATTCAGAGCCTGCTCGGTGGCAACCTTGGCTGCTCTGTGCCCATGGTTCAGTTTTGAAGGTAACCAGGTCCAAAGATTGCACACACGCCAGGAACGAGGAAGGGGAAGAACAGCAAAGACAGCCAGATGGGTATCCCCTAAAGGCCAAAGGGGGACAGGAAAGCTCCCGAGAGCTTTTAAGAGTGGTGGGCAGAGACCTCCCGCTGCAGAAAAGAGGCTAAAACGGGTTCCCTTCCTTGGAAGCTAGCTTCTGTGCAAGACCCCAAAGAGTGGGTTCCCCATCCAAGGAGTCCCTTGGGAAATCGGGAGTCCACACGGTGGCAGGGTCTGCTTCCCCGTGAGTAGCCAGACTTGACTGGGTTCTCACACTCAGGCTAGCCTGAATAGCTCCGTTTGTGGTCAACGCATTATCTGAGCCCACCTCCCCCTCCCTCCCAGGGCAGGTGTCCTTTGTCACTCACCCAGGGCTCCTCCGCTTTGTCTTCCCCTCCCGCTCCCCACCCCACAGCAGACCCCTGAAGGAGAAGCTCCAGCGCCTGCAGTGTCACTTCACCTGGGATTTTGAGGTCAAGGACAAGATGGACATCGGGCACTGCCTTGTTACTCTGTCTCTCCGCTTGGAGCACGGCCCCTTCCGTAACCGGGGCACCTACCTCGCCCTGAAGGCCTACCTGCGCCATCTGGAGGGGAGCCCCAAAGAGGCCCTGGACATCCTGCAGGAAGCCGAGGAGGTATTGAGGAAGGAACCTCAGGAGACCTTCTCACGCCAGGTCCTGCTGGTCTACGGGAACTACGCCTGGATCTGCTACCACTTGACCGATTACGACAGGGTGGACCTCTACTTGGGACAGATCCGCCAGATCTGCCGGGACCTGTCCAGCCCTGAGCCCTACTCGGCCCTGATCCCGGAGGTCTACGCCCAGAAGGGCTGGTCCCTTTTGGCTATGGGCTTCCGGAACGGCCAGCTCGCCAGGCAGTGTTTCCAGACCGCCCTGGAGCTGCAGGAGCCCAACGCGGAGCTGGAGGAGGGCCTGGCCTTCTCCGTCTTTGCTTCCTGGACACACTCTTACAATGGCAAGTTACACGAAGAGGGCCAGAAGTTGCTGAAAGGGCTGATCCGTAGCCAGCCCGAAAATTATGAAGCCAAAGTACACTTGGCACAGATTCTCTGTTGGAAAGATCCTGAAAGAGCGCAACACCTTGCCGATGATGTGGTCCAGAACAGTCTCAACCCGGAACTCCTGAGATTTGCCGCCAAGGTCATTAAGCGCCACTCTCCCTCCCAGGCCATTTCCACCCTGAAGAAGGCCATCGCCCTCCAAGGTGACTACTATCTCCTGCACTACGACCTTGGAATGCGTTACATGTACCTCTTAGATCAAGGATCTGAGGGGAACAGAGCGGAAATCGTGGAAGACGCCATTGAGTGCTTCAAACGGTCAGTGGAAGCTGAACCTGAATCTCTGTTTTCCCGGCTGAAGCTGGCGAAGTTGTACGGAGAGAGGCGCCCGCTTTACGAGGAGGAGATCTACCTGGGCTTGATGGAGGAGCTGCCAACTGCCAGCAAGAGGTGCCAGCAGTCTTTCTATCTGCACTGGGGGGACTTCCTCCTCCGCAAGAAGGGGGAGAGGCAGGCAGCACTGCGGGCGTACAGGGCCTGCTTGGAGGTGCCGGGGGACCACCCTCTGGAGCAGAAGCAGCTGGAGCAGCGTCTGAAAGAGCTAGCCAGGGCCTTCCGTTCTGAAGGCGAGAGGGAACAAGAGAGAGCGGTCCAGCATCTGCTGCACGAAGTGGCAACAAAGCATTGGGCTCTTCGTCAAAATGCAGGATGGGCCCTGCCCTCATGGGACTTTTCCCAGTAACCAATTGGGAATATTGGGGTGCCCCGGCTGTGTGGGTGCTGTCCCCTCACAGCCCTGAGCTGCTCCTTCCTGGGTTGTTGTTGGAAAGGAAAATAATGTTTGTGACCACCTCTCCCTCCTTCTCTTACCTTTTGCTCTTTAGTGCATGAATAATTCAGAGTGAACACCAGACAATTCTTCTACAACTCCTTGCTACTTACATACAATATTGTGCCAGGCTCTACATGTCGGCGCTTAACATCCATCCAAGGATGACCTGTGCTATAAAGTAGAATTAAGAAGGATCTGGTTAAGGGGTTTCCAAACTTGGTAAATTTGAGACTTGTGGACTTCAACTCCCAGAATTCCTCAGCTATTCTGACTGAGGGATTCTGGGAGTTGAAGTCCACAAGTGTTAAAGTTGCCATGTTTGGAGACTCCTGGTGTATGTAGTTCATCAAACTGGAGTGCTCTGGATTGTGATAGATTTGGTGTGCCAGATACTAACCTTTAATATTCCCCTATGCCTCTGCCCCCGTTAGATACTTTTTAGTCTTTTCCTTGTGTTATAAACATACCTTCTTATAACTCTCTGCTTTCCAAAATTGTTATTTGCTTGATTCTGTTGTATTTTGTTTTTAATTGCCTGCACCTCACTGTGCTGTTTGGGGCTGTTTGACCATAATAAAGACTGGATTGCTGTAAGTACGTTATCTTGAGATTATCTTTCCTGCTCTTCTACTCTTCTCTAAGTACAGGCGCTTAAACCCGTCCACCCGCATGGCCAAATTTCCAGTGGGGATTATTGGGGGACGTGAGTCCTAGGACTGTGCCCCAGATTGTGTTTGTGTGTGTATGTGGGGGGGGGGGCTTTGATAAATCATCCCTTTGCAGTTATCAACTGCACGGAAATGTCTACACTCACTAGCACTGAAAATAGGCTTACTTTTAAAGATTATTTATTCCAAGCAGGGGTATATGGGGTGCCCGTGGGGAGGCAATTAGCACCGTGGACAGAAGGGCCTGCTGTGCCCTTTTGAGGCCTGCTTGTTCACATTTGGTGGCCAGAAAGCTAAATGTTAGAGCTTTGGTTATCCCTTGTCTCCTCTATGGGTGTTAATCCTACTCTCTACTGTCTACAGATCACGAGAAATTTCACACACACACACTGCCCCATCCTCGGCATTTGTTGGCAAGTCATCCCTGAGGGTCTTGGATCACATGGTGACCACCAGCCTTGAGCCCCTGATTATTGGCACCTAGATGAGATGGATGGGAAGCATGGTCAGGATGGATGACCGCCGTGTGCCTTGCCACTTGCTCTACAGGACATTTCTCAACCTTGGTTGCTTGAAGACGTTTGGACTTCAGCTTCCAATGCTGGCTGGGGAATTCTGGGTGCTGGTCTGCACATCTTCAGGCGGTCAAGGTTAAGAAATACTCCTCCAGTGGGTAGTGGGAAGAGACCAAAAGGTCAGCCACACAAGCGCTACAAAGACACTGGAAAAAAATCGTACGCTACCATCACATTGAAGCTGCAGCTGACTGTATCTGCTGGTGAGCCCTGAATGATGAAGCCTCTGCTGACTTTCAAGACAGACCCCACCAAAAACCATGAGAAAAACTGTAAGTGGTGCGACTGAATCACCCGTTAGTACAACAGTGGACTTCCATTGTCCCCATTGGGCTACACTATGAAGAATGGTTGCAGGAATTGGGTATGTCTAATCTAGTAAAGAGAAGGACAAAGGGTGACATGATAGCAGTGTTCCCGTACTTGAGAGGCTGCCACAAAGAAAAAGGGGGTCAACCTATTTTCCAAAACAATGAGGGCAGGAAAAGAAGCAATGGATGGAAACGTAACAAAAGAGAGAAGCAACCTAGAACTAAGGAGGAATTTCCTGATAGAACAATTAATCAGTGGGAAGTTGTGGGTGCTCCATCCCTGGAGGTTTTTAAGAAGAGACTGGACATGGTATAAGATCTCCTGCTTGAGCAGGGGATTGGACTAGAAGACTTTCAAGGTCCCTTCCAACTCTTGTTATTCTGTTATTTGAGACTGACTGCAGAGCCAGTTTGTTGTTGTGGGTAAGGTGACAGCCTAGAAACCAGGAGACTGATTTCTAGACACACCTTAGGCATGAAACCAGCTGAGTAACTGTGCGGATGTCTTCTGTGGGGACCCCCACCCCTACTACAGTTACCAGAATCTTATGTGGCCAACAGCTGCTAGGTGGCATCCCTCATATATTGTCCGAGAAAGTGTCCCAGCAAAAAGCCAGATTGATTGAAAGCACAATCCGGAGATTGCCAGCAAGAGGGCCAGGAGCCCTTCCAGATAGCTCTAGATTAGGTTCGTGCAATGAGAACGGCCCAATTTGCTACCAAGGAGCGCTTTGCAGTTGGACAATAAAGGATTAGTATTTTCCCACCAATCTCATTAATGGAAGGTGAAAGGAGATGGCAAAGAAGTGTCTGTGTATGTGTGTGTGTGTGTGTAGATATGTACGTGTGCACGCTTGTGATTTGAACCTGAAGGCCCAGGAAGAAAAGGGATATGGATGGAGAATTGTGTATATCTCTGACCCATAATGCAACCCAAACAAGACAACTCATGAACTTTCCCCAATTATTTGGTTTTGCATCATTAACTATAGTTCATCATTCAAACTTGCTGTTTGTTCTGGAATGTGGCACGTTTCCACATTTTCGCCTCGTTCATGAGGACCGAGGTCCAGAATTTTCAGACACAAGAATCCATGACCAGGGGTAGCTTCTACCCTTGCATGGTAGCTGCATGTGTGAACCTGTGTGTTGTGTTTCGGTTGAGTGGGAAATGAGCCTCCAGAACAGCTTTGAAGGTCCCTGTCCATGGATGTCCCAAAAGGGAATGAAGGCCAAGCAAGATAGCTCTCCAGAGATAGTCCAGTTCAGAGGGTGCCGTGGACGATGGGAGGACAGGCCTCTGGGAGGATGCAGTGGGCCTGGTGCTCTACCAAACCTGCTGGGCACTGGCAACCTGGCACACAGGGCTTAAAGCAGTGGGACTCCAGCACCCCCAGGGGTATAGCGTGGTTGAAGCAGGTCTTGGGGCAGGGGGGTCCACACTCATCGAAGATGTAGCCCCGCTCTTGGGGACAGCCCACCGCTGTGAAGAAATAGAGAGGTGGGGGATTAGTAGCAGGAAGGAGGGAGGGGCCAGGTGGGATAGGACTGTACCGCTCCAGAAAGAGAGGCAGGGTGTACCATGTACTCCGTGAAGGCTGAAAGTTTGAGACAAGACTAGGGCAGGGCCAGACTCTGGGAGGAAGGAAAGGAAGGAAGGAAACCCCACTCCTGTCTAGCACTGATGATATTACATAGTTGGATAATGAAATGTCTGCAAGAAAACAACCAAGCTCAGAGAGCACCAAGGGACCCCACAATCCTCCTCCTCTTCCTCCCCCTCCACAAACACTCCTATCTAGCACTGATGATGTTACCTACTTGGGTAATGAAAGGTCTGCAAGAAAGCAACCAAGCTCAGAGAGTACCAAGGACCCTGCTGTTAAACCCTGAGCTACAAATACTGTATTGATATTTCTCCTCCTGTCAGTCCCACTGGACCGCCCTGTGTCCCATCCTTCTTTCATTCAGCCTCCAAACACTGCCTCCCCCAGGACCAAGCAGGAGTCACCCTGTGCCCAGTCCACCCCGTTCTCACCACAGAGGGTAGGTGAGCGCCACTGGACCATCACGCCAGCATGGCGGCACTGGCGGGCATAGGCCTCCAGGACCTCGCAGAGGCAGTTGTCCAAGCCCGCAGCCCCACAGGCGCAGAGGTCATAGACACAGGAAGCGAAGAAGGGCTCTGGGGGCACGGCAGCGTGGCATCGCTCGAAGGGGGGTGACTTCAGCACCTTGCAACGGGCATTGGCCTCTTTGCGGGAACGGTACCCGGATCCTTTGCAAGGATCTGCATCCAGAGCGTCGGCGCAGCGGTCTGAAGCTGTAGAGTTGGCATCGGCCACCTGGGAGGAGAACAACATGTGGTCTGCAAACGCCTCCTTGCTCTGCTGGGTTGTGGGAATGGAGCGGCTGCCTGGTGTGGGGATAAGGTCTTGAGGATAAAGGGCCTTTCAAGAGGAACGGTGGTGGTTTGTGCAGTTTGTGAAACGGGTGGATTGTCAGGACGAAGACAGTGCATCACTGTTAATCTGGAGCTGGAACTAATTTAAGACTAACTAGATGTCTAGAGTAGTATTTCTCAAGCTTAGCAACTTTAAGATCGGTGGATTTCCATTCTCAGATTTCCCCAGCCAGCCTGGATAGATGGATTCCCTTCCCTTCTTCCCCTCTCTTTTCTTCCCTTCCCTTCCCTTCCCTTCCTTTCCCTTCCCTTCCCTTCCCTTCCTTCCTTCCTTCCTTCCTCCCCTTTCCTTCTTTTCCTTCCTTCCTTCCTCCCTCCCTCTCGCCTATATTTCTACCTTTCTCCTGCTCTCCCTCCTCTCCCTCCCTCCCTCGTCCCTTCTCCTCCTCCTCCCTCTCTCCTCCCTCTTCCTCCCTCCCTCCTCTCCATTCTGACTTACCTTCCAGCTGTTCCCAAAAGCTGCCTCCGACAGGCTCAGGTGTCCTGACCGCATCCGCAGATCGTCCTGGGGGAAGCTGTTGAAGTTGCCGCAAAGTCCACACAGGCGCCCTTTGTATGTTCCGGGCACACTGACTTCCAGATGTGAGCGGCCGTTCCAGAGCACCTGCAGGTGAGCAAAAAGACCAACGATGTGCCATATCCGTGGCGTGAAGGAATGGATTTGCTCCCTGTTGTCTCCCAGAGCAAGATCAAAGCTACCAACGATAAGAAAAGAGTTTCAGGCTAGACATTCCTCAGCTGTTAGCCGGTGGAACAGGCTGCCACATGATGGGGTGAGGTGTCCAAAATGAAGATGACATTCTGGTGGATCAGACCCAGGAGGGTGGACTAGATGGCCTCTACGGAATCTTCCAAGTCTACATCAATATGCTTATAGGTAGTCCTTGAGTTATGCTCATAATGGAGCCTGCCTATCATGCGCTGCAATTTAGGAGAGTCATAATACGATCATTTTATGACCTTTTGTGCGGTGGTTAAACAAATGCGGTGGTCGTAAAACAGCCATCGTGGTCATTAAATGAACCAGTGGCTCGCTTTGGGCAGTTCTGCAGAAAACTGGAAATAAATGCTGGCTTTTGGCAAATCCGTTGTCACGTGTCAGCAGGATGCTGCAAACGACCGTGAATGTCGAGTGCCCAAAGTGCACTCACATGATTCTGGAGGGCCGACCGTCGTAACTTTGAATCGGAGTCACACGTAGCCCCAAGATAGGTCCCTCGTAACTTCAAACGGCCGCTAAGCAATCAATCACAAATTGAGAAGGACTGTTCCAACCCCCCCTTCCATTTCTACTTCCTTTCCAACTCTCTCCCACAGACAGATCTAGTACGAAACACAGTAAAGCAGAACAACAGAATACAAAGTTGAAAGGGATCTTGGAGGTCTTCTAGTAGTCCAACCCCCTGCTTAAACAGGAGACCCTGTATCATCACGGACAAATTGCTGTCCAATCTCTTCTTAAAAACTTGCTGCGTTGGAGCACCCACAACTTCTGAAGGCAAGCTGCTCCACTAGTTGATGGTTCCCACTGTCAAGAAATTTCTCCTCCCTTCTGGTTTGCTTCTCTCCTTAATTAGTTTCCATCTGTTTCTCCTTGTCCTGCTTTCTGGTGCTTAACCCCCTTTTTCTTTTTGGCAGCCTCTTAAATATTGGAAGATTGGTGTCCTGTCGCCCCTTCTTTTCATTAAACTAGACATACCCAATTCTTCATGTTTTAGATGGCCTGGAAAGTAAAACGTGGGTGCCCCCGTAGTGTTGGTGAGCAGACGACACCAGCAACCAAGATGGGAATGTCTTCGGTAGGATCCTTGTATGCCTTTTGCTGAATTTCCCAAATGACTCCGCCCCCGGCTTGCTACCCCTGGTCTTTGGGTACCCCCACTCCCAAGAGTTGCTTGTGGGGGCAGAGGGCATCTCCCTCCCTTGCTACCTTGACGCCGATGTTGGTGTTCAGTAGCAGGGTGCTGCCCTTTGGCTCCACGGAGAGATGGGGCTCCTTCAGGAAGGGGAGGGCGATGGTCTGGGAATCCACCTGCAGAGGGAGATGAGCATCACCATCTCTGGGTGAGGAGATGGATCTCGCCTGCCACCCTCTTGCTGAACAGCCCCGAGCCCCTGAATTTGGGGGGGGGAGAGGAAGGCCAGTCACCGGCCCTTTGTCCACCTCACCATGACCACACCATCCTGTAGCAACTGCACCGTGGTGTCCCCGATCAGCACGGTCACCTCCTTAGTCCAGGACACGCCCGGGCGTCCACGATCCTCATTGGTCACACGGATGCTGGTGGTGGGGGGAATAATTGCAGAGTTACTTTGGACACTTTGGTGTCCAGGAAAGGTCACCACTGGTCCTCCTGGCAAGTCAGATGGCTTGCTTGTTTGAAATAGTGGCGAATTTCTGTAGCTCGGGTGTAGGAAGAGAGTGAAGGTTCATTCTCTGAGCTTGTGGGTTGGTTTCCGAACGTTTCGTTACCAGGCTAGGTAACATCTTCAGCGGAGTTTGGGGAATGTTAAGTGTCCGTGTTCTTCTGTCTCTAAGGGCTTCAGGTGTGGGTCTGTCAAGCGAGGGTCTTCTGATGGGTCAGGTGTGAGTCATCAGAGAGAGGCTTGTGATGGGGCTTGTGATTGGTAGGTTACATCAGGTCAGGGTCATTGGGAGGTGAACTGCTGATGATTGGGGGATTGCGCGGGATAGAGAGGGTCAATGCTGTCTCTGGCTGGGTGGTTGATTTGGATTCTGAGGGGTTCATAGGCTGGTTGTAGGTCACGAAACATTCGGAAACCAACCCACAAGCTCGGAGAATGAACTTTCACCCTCATCCTGGCTTGTTGCATGGTACTCCACAAGCTGGCTTATTTTTGCAGCATCCAATCTGAGTTAGGCACCGGGACCAAAGGTTTTTTTCTTCCAAACTTTCAGGCTCGTGCTGAAGTCCATCATTAGGGAACTTCTCCCTCTTATTGTAACTGAGATCAATCAAGAATATAGTTGCAACCCCTGTCATGCTGGCTTCATGGGCTGGCCTACCTAGAAGGGGTGATGTCTGGCAGAAAGAACAAACTTATTCCTACCCCAGCCCTAATTTCAGATTGGAATTGAAGAGCTGGGCATGGAGAGGAGGGGGGCTCACCTGAAGTCGCCCCCATGGCAATCCTGGGACAGGACGTACATGCAGCCCCCCTGGAAGTGGATCATTTTGCCGTCGAACGTCCGGTAGTGGGGGTCACCAAAGGCCACGCAGGTGGCGGGATGTGGGACGCAGCGGGGGCAGCACACGCCAGGGATCAGGGCCGGAGTCTCATCCTGTCAGCAAAGAGCAATGCCTGGAGTACATGAGTTCCATCTCTTCCCCTTTCCCTGCTCCAGAGATAACCCGATCACCCAAGCAAGGGGGAATGGTTTTGGACCAGTACAGGTAATCCTCGGCTTACAACCCCAACTGAGCCAAAATTTCTGCTGCTGAGCAAGGCAGTTGTGAAGTGAGTTTTACCCCACATTTTATGACCTTTCTTGCCACCGTTGTTAAGTGAATCACTGCAGTTGTTTTGTTAGTGTCACGGTTGTCAGGTGAATCTGGTTTTCCCCACTGGCATTGCTTGTGAGAAGCTCGCAAAAGGGGATCACGTGACCCCCCCGGGACCCTGCAACCATCATAAATGCGAATCAGTTGCCAAGCGTCCGTATTTTGATCGTGTGACCACGGGGATGCTGCAACGGTCGTAAGTGTGAAAAACGGTCCTAAGTCCCTTTTTTCAGTGCTGTGGTAACGCTGAATGGTCACTAAACGAATGCTGGCAAGTTGAGGTTGTAAGTTGAGAACTACTTGTAAGCTGGCCCTCCTGGGGATTGTGGCAACCCCTCCTTGAACTGGAGGGAACCCCAGTGTGGGACACGCTTTACTTGACACCCCCCCCCCAGTCCTCTCTCTCAAACTCACCGCAGCACAGGCAGGCGGGGAGCAGCGTTCACGACGGCAGTGCACCTGGTTGGAGACACAGGTGCAGGAGGTACATTCGTCCACCTGCCAACGCTGGCTGGACTGGAACACCTGGCTCAGGTGGGAGCAGTTCTGGCTGGGATCTGGGGAAAGAGATGGACAAGGGAGGGGGGAGAAGGTGACCTCCTCTTGCAAACTGCCCCTCCTTCCTGCCCCCAAAGTGGCTGCAGCTGGATTCCCACCACCAGCTCACCCGGGAGAGGTTCCACTTGGTGAAGATGTACTAGCTGAGCTTGAAAAAAAAATCCGCATTTTTGACTTCCGGTTCCGGTCGCAGCGCCCGCGGACACGCAGAGAACTCGTTCTCTTGGCCATCCGGTTTCCCCCCGCCGGTAGACCCTGGATAGGGTCGAAAGTCGCCCTGGAGGGGCGACCACCGTAGAGGAGGGCACTCGTTGATCGCGGAGGGAGCGGCAGCGGTCCGAGAAAACCACCTTTGGGCCGACGGGGAAAAGATCGGCCAGTAACATGGCCGATCACTCAGCTGCTCCAGCCGAAAGTCACAGCAACATCTAAGCGAAAAGAACCACTGTGGAAGATCCGGGTGAGACCTTTCCTTCCCTCTTGTTAATTTACCTTTTCCCCTGCTAACAGCTTTAAGAACTATTTCCCTATTTTGAGAAAGCAGCGTTTGATTACTGGGGAAAACGGGCTTTGGAAAAACAATTATTGGTTTTTTTTACTATTTTATTTTGTCTACATAAGCAGTTGGAACTCGAGCATCCGGGTTATTGTGACTTTCTCTTTTGGCTTGTTTATCTTCAGTTTAGGTGAAAATCCTTAGGGAGGGGGTGGAATGTTCTTTTTTTCTCCCCCCCCCTCCTGAACAGTACTGCCTAAAAAACTTTTTGCTCTCTGGGCGGACTTATGTAGATTCTTTTGGATACAATGCATCCTGGGACTTGGCATGAAGCCCAGAAACTTTGACTGATACAATGTAACTTGCTCCATTTGAACTCCCACTTCCTGATTTTGGCGTGATGCCCAGACTGGATTACAACACAACAACTGACTGCCAGTTTTTATCTCTGTGCTGGACTTGACTATTGGTTTTTTTTTTCTCTATCTTTCTTTGGAAATATATCTCTGTCTGCATTTTATATTTTATAACGCTGCAATCTATTCTTTAAGCTGAACTTCTTTAAAAAAAAAGAAGAAGAAGATGGAATCCTACTCACAGATTAATTATGGACTTATTTTAGAAAAAATCTTGGAAACGAGACTGGAACTTAAAGAACATATTAGATCGCTTAGTTTCAAGGAGGACTCAGAATTAAAAATTGAAGCTCAACCTTTGATTGACTGATACACAATCAGATCTACAACTTAATGAGATGGATGGAATACATTTACAATCTATTGAATCTACTGAATTTATTGAAGAGGAAGAGGACACATCCTACATGATGGATTTCTTTGATGATCAAAGGCAGAACTCAACTAAAACATTTACAACTTTAAAAGCAACAGGATTGGACTTCCAAATACGAGGCACAAAAAACGTTGACAACATGACAGTACAGACAACAATCAAAGAATATGATTGGACTCAATGGTGGGAAAAGGCCTTTAGCCAGTTACTAAGATGGGAGGATTTAGAGGCCCTGTTGTGGAAACCTACCTGGCACAAAAAGAAAGCTAGAATTAGATTTAAAAATAAGAGTTAAAATTTTATTTGATGGGTAAAAAGGGCTTCTGGACGTTGATTGAACTAATATTTTTGAGATCTTTAAAGTTACTTTGGTATGAGTCAACACTAGATTTAAATTATGGATTTGATTATGATTTGGAATGGCAATAAGAAAAATTGGAAAATTTATAATTAAAGGAGTTAGATTGAGACTGAGACTGAAATATTATTGATATTTTTATTTATAAGAATTGAATGGTAATTAGTGAGGTATTAAATGGATTAAATTGAAACAATTGAGGAATCTTTTAGGGACGTGGACTGATCTATGAAAATATTGGATAGAATATATGAAATAGAATATAGTTGAGAAATATTAAGATATAATAGTTATATTACTTGTTTATGATAGAAATAATTATTGTCCTATTATTATTATTATAATGTTATTATATTACTATGTCTAATGAAATAGTTTTAAAATATATAAATTCATGTTTATTTACATAATATGTATGTGAAATAGAATAAGAGATATAAGTTGATTGAGAAGCATAAATTGAAATTGGAATAATAGAGGTGAGAAACAATTTATATTTTAGGAATGCTCGAATTGTATACCATAAGAGGGAACTTTTAAAGTAGTAGTTTAAATTGTATATGTATGACTGTATTTTTTGTTGTGTTCTATGGAGTGCCCTATCTCCACGATGTGTTATAAGCACTTGGCTGTAAAACAAACAAAAACTAATAAAACTTGTTATGGAAGAAAAAAAATCCGCATTTTTCAAATTGTTTTGGCAAAAGAAAGCACAGGGTCCTAGATATTGGAACACGACTACCACGGAGCACTAAAATGTATTTGCTAACAGGGATGCACAAAGCAGCAATCTCCTTTTCTTGCTGTGTGTCTTTTATTTTTTACCTCGGCATTCGGCGCAGCACCGGCCCGGCACCCGCGCCTCCACCAGGCCATCCGGGCACACCAAGGGCAGACACTCCTGGATGTGGCACTCGACGTGTCCCAGCTGCACACCAAACAAGGGAGCCGATGTTAGATCGCAAAGTTGTGTGTCTCAAGAGACAACGACCTCAAAACTGTGTTGCCACCCAAAGTGGCGTTTTTTCAGGATGTGGTTCCCCCCCCCTCTAAATCTCTCTGGGTGGCACTAGTGACGGCAAAGCAGCTCCCTAAAAAAATGCCAGCTATGAAAGAAAGACAGAAATGCAATTCGAATCCACGACTATGGCCCAAGCCTATATGTTCTTGCAAGTAAGATAGCTGGCCCTGGGTTCAAATCTTCACCCTTCTTTTGCCATTCCACAAGTGATTAATTTTCACCTTCAGTCTTATTCTTGGTTAAAAACTAGGATGGGAAAACAGGTTAGTCCCCGACTTACGAAAGTTCATTTAGTGACTATTTGAAGTTACAACGGCCCTGAAAAAACTGACTTATGACAGTTTTTCAGGCTTACGGCCACTGCAGCATTCCCACGGTCAAAATTCGGATGCTTGGCAACTGATTCATATTTACGACGGTTGGGGCATCCTGGGGTCACATGATCCTCTTTTGTGACCTTCTGACAAGCAAAGTCAATGGGGAAGCCGGATTCATTTAACAACCATGTTATTAACTTAAAAACAGCAGTGATTCCCCTTAACACCTGCGACAAGAAAGGTCACAAAATGGGGTAAAATTCAGGTAACAACTGTCTCGCTTAGCAACAGAAACTTTGGGCTCAATTGTGGTCGTATTTCGAGGATGACCTGTATCAACATGGACTAGAAACTTGTGGAAATGAGAAATACTGCCAATATCCTTGGTAATTACAGGGAGTCCTCAACATATGACTGCTTATTTAGTGATTATTTAAAGTTATAGCACAGCTACCTAGAACTACTCATGACCCAGATTCAAAAAGTTCTGATGGCAACTGATTTGCATTTACGATCATTTGCAGTGTGCCATGTCAAGGTAATGATTTAAAAGCTAACCAGCTGATGTAATGTAAGATGTATGAGGTAATGTTGGGAATGACTCAGCAGGGTCTGTGTCCCTTTAAGAGCCAGCTGGGTCTGTGTCTCTTTAAGAGCCATGTATAAAAGGCAAGACTCCGCAGATGTGTGCTCTCTCTTCCGTTTTCTGCTGTAACTGCCGTGTGTTGGATCCTGCTATATTAGCACATGTATGTATATTGTTCCTGGTGTATGATATTGTAGGTCGTGTAAGGTAAACCACCATTTAATATAGACCACGGTTTACTGTGTTTACTCCTGGGTTACCTCAGCGCAATAAGACTGCATGCTCTGACATGCCATGATCATGTGATTCCAATCTACAGCATTTTTTTGCTGGAAACCCAGTTTACAGTTCAAAAAACATGCTTTGTAGACAGTGGATTCATTTAATGTGCTGTTCACCTAACGACATTTGCTTTACAACCATTGCCCGTTCACTTAACGATCCGCTGCAAAAACAGTTGTAAAATCCGGCCTGATTGTCCAGGACTCAGGATGGGAATTCTGGACTCAATCGATGTTGTAAGTCAAGGGACCATGCAGGGTTTGGGCTGAAAGGGGGGCCAGGTGCTTACGTGGCACGAACAGGACACGCAGCTGTCCACGCTGTCCTTCCAAGTCTCCCCGTCAGACACGTGCCGGCTGTCAGGCTCAATCACGCATTCTGCAAAAAGAATCATAGAAGAACAGAGTTGGAAGGGACCTTGGAGGTCTTCTAGTCCGACCCCCTTTTCAAGCAGGAGACCCTATATCATTCTGGACAAATGGCTGCCCTCCCTCCCTCCCCATTCCTTCCTTCCTTTTCCTTCCTTCCTTCCTTCCCTTCTTTCTTTTCTTTCGCTGTCTTTTCTTTCTCTCTTTCCCTCCCTCTTTCTTTCCCTCCCTCCCTCCCTTTCTTTTTCTCTTTCTTTTTCTTTTTTCTTTCGCTCTTTTCTCTTTCTGTTCCTCCCTTTCACTTTTCTCTTTCCCTCCCTTCCTTCCTTCCTTTCTTTTTCTTTCTTTTCTTTCTCTCCCTCCCCCTTTTCTTTTTTCTTTCTTTTCTTTTTCTTCTTTCCCTCCCTCCCTCCCTCCCTTTCTTTCTTTTTCTTTTTTCTCCATCCGTCTCCTTCCTTCCTTCCTCTTTTTCTTTCCTTTTTCTCCATCTGTCTCCTTTCTTCCTTCTTTCCTTCCTTTTTCTTTCTTTTCATTCTTTCCTTTTCCCACCTTTATCATGCTTATAACTAACTCACGGCCGTGAGCATATCCAGCCTGCCTTCCTCTTCCTATTTTCCCTACAACAACAGCCCTGTGGGGTCTGTTGCACTGAAAGAGAGGGATTGGGCCAAAGTCACCCAGCTGGCTTTCCTGCCTAAGGCGGGACTAGAACTCATGATCTCCCGCTTTCTAGCCTGGTACCTTAACCACTAGGCAATACTTCCAGAGGGCAGGGAGGGGGCATAAAGGGCAAAGACGGGTCACCATCACAGACTGGGCAGCAGGACCCCGGGGGGGTGAAGCGTTCGGCGGTGGGGCAGCTGAGCAACGGGCATCCTCGGAGCACACAGACCCAGGTCAGATCCTGCAGGGAAACAGGCGTGGGAAGCGAGAACATCAGCTGCAGTCCTTCCATGCGAGGCTCAGGCCCAGGCGAGCAGCTAGACCGGGCCTCATGGACAAAGCACTGGAAGTAAAGTCTGTGCTACGCTCAGTTTTACAATCCGAAGGAGCGATTTGTAACCCCAGTTGCAACTGTGCTTTACTCAACCGTATTAAATAACACTGTATAGCGCAACATGGAGGTGCAATATTAGGGGCAGCGCAATGGTGAATAGAATGTGAAGGATGTGTGTATATAATGCATGTTCTTGTTTGTGGTTTTTACTTGTGCATAGTGTGCCCTGTGGACAGCACTTAATTTCGTTGTGAGTTGCACAATGACAATAAAGATATTCTGTTCTACTCTACTCTACTCCACTCCACTCCACTCCACACTCCATTCCTTCTGTACTGTTCTGTTCTGTTGTTCTGTTCTCTTCTGTTCCATTCTGTTCCGTTCCATTCCATTCCACTCCTTCTATTCCGTTCCGTTCCATTCCATTATATATTTTCTATTCTATTCTATTCTATTCTATTCTATTCTATTCTATTCTATTCTATTCTATTCTATTCTATTCTATTCTATTCTATTCTATTCTATTCTACTTTCCAATATGTATTCCATTCCATATTTTCTATTCTATTCTGTCCTGTCCTGTCCTGTCCTGTCCTGTCCTGTCCTATCCTATCCTATCCTATATTCCAATATTTATTCCATTTCATTCCATATATTCTATTCTATTCTATTCTATTCTATTCTATTCTATTCTATTCTATTCTATTCTATTCTATTCTATTCTATTCTATTCTATTCTATTCTATTCTATTCTATTCTATTCTATTCTATTCTATTCTATTCTATTCCACTCCTGTTCTGTTCTGTTGTTCTGTTCTATTCCATTCCATTCCATTCCATTCTATTATTCTGTTCTGTTCTGTTCTGTTCTATTATTCTTACTTCTATTCTGTTCTGTTCTTAGTGCGATTTTGCTAAGCTTGTTTCAAATACATTTACAACATAAGGACTGGAACTCTGAGAAATGGGGAACTGAAAGTAGCTTATGGCTGCGAGTTCCGATGTGCACAGGCAGGTGGAAAGTTCTGATCAGCAGAGGGTCAGCAGAAAGTGCAAAGTGGCTGACCATTTGTCTGCGGTCTTAGGACGGGAAAGGGTAGAAGAGGTTGGGACCGGACCCGACTGACTTGCCATTGGCCAAGAGCCGTCCCTGCAGAAACTGCTATGTCACTGGTCCTCATTGCAATGGGTTTTGAATGTAAGTGATGTTTATGGGTGTGCTCCAAATTATTGCCAAAATAAATCTCTGAATCTTAAAAGTAAGAATTATGGCTTTGTGTTGCTGTCTCTCGTTTCTTTCATTGGGTTTTTCCACGACACATCAAAGGCAAGCGTGGGGTCTTCTGAACAGCCCTGGACCTTCTTTGGGTGGCCCAAAGGAAGATGAACACCACCCGTGGTCCAGAAGACTGGAAGAGTGGCGAGGCGGGGGGCCTGGTGCCCAGGATGGGTGAGCCTGCATTTTCTTCGGTGGAAGGAGCAGGGTGGGAAATGGCTCCTCCGCTCCGGGGGTCTGAGCCTCTGGTTCTCTCCTTCCCCCCCTTTCCCGCCCCCTGCAGAAACCCCATCCTTTGCTCCGGTGTCAGTCCAGGCTGGAGCCTCACCTGGCAGGTACAGGTATAGCAGGGGTCCTCCGTGGCTTGGACCTGGCTGCCCAGCAGGTCGGAGGTGCAGTTGCTGAGAGCTTCTTTGAAAGGAGAGGCAGCGGGAAAGGGGAAAGGAGGAGGGGGAGAGGGAAGGGAAGGGGAAGGGAGGAAAAAGGGAGGGAGAGAAAAAAAAGTGAAAGAAAGAGATGAAGAAAAAGAAAGAAAAAAGAAAGAAGGAGGGAGGGAGGGAGGGAGGAAGGAAGGAAAAAGAAAAGGGAGGAGAAGGGGGGAGGGGGGGAGGGGAGGGGAAAAGAAGGGAAGGGAAGTAAAGGGGAAAAGGAGAAGGGAGGAAAGGGAAGGAAAAAGGGAGGGAAGGAGGGAGGAAGGAGGGATGGGGAAAAGGGAAGGAAGGATAGAAAAAATGAGGAAAGGAGAAGAAGGGAGGGGAAGGAAGGGAAGGAGAAGGGAGAAAAGAAGGAATGGGAAGAGGATAGGAGGGAAGGGAAGGGAAGGGAGGAAAAAGGGAGGGAGAAAGAGAAGCTTTTAGGAAGCCTATCTTTTTCAAAAGGACCCCCCCCCCCCAACCCCACCGTGACCCCTTAAATCCAGGGGCCGCCCTGGTCACCCTGTAACTGCCTGGGGGGGGACAGTGGGGGAGGCCTAAAAGGGACCTAGGTGGCCCTGCCAGCTTCCCCTCCCGCAGACAACCCCCCTTCTGCCCCCTGCCTTTCAGAGGATGTGCCGGACTACACTATCCATCATCCATTACCAGGCCGGGCGAGGCTGCTGGGAACTGGAGTCCAAGCCCCCTAGGCGGGGCCTGTTCAGAAGGGGCTGCTTCCCAGACTTTTGCGCCTTTCCCCCCCTTGGATGGAGGGGTGGTCTCCCTTGAGCCCCCAGCCCCACTCCTGGGGGGGGGGAGACTCACGTGCACAGGTGGGGCAGCAGGCGCCCGGTGCCGGCGCCTGGATCTGGTCCTGGGCGCAATCCAGGAGACTGGGGCACCGTCTGCGGTGGCACTGCAGGTGCGAATGGCCGTCCGACATAAGCTGCGGAAGGGAGCAGAGGCAGCGTGTGAGTTTGTGGGTGCGTGCGGGTGTGGGCATGCGTGTGTGGGTGTGTTTGTGTGGGCATGTGTGTGCTTGTGTGGGCGTGCCATGTGTGAGTGGGCGTGTGTGTGGGCATTTGTGCGTGTGGGCACGGGCGTGTGTGTGTGTTTGTGTGGGCATGTGTGCGCTTGTGTGGGCGTAGGCGTGCCGTGTGTGTGTGTGTGTGTGTGTGTAGGTGTAGGTGTGTGTAAGTGTAGCCGTGCCATGTGTGAGTGGGCGTGTGTGTGTGGGCATTTGTGCGTGTGTGGGCATGGGTGTGTGGTCATGAGTGTGCGTATATGTGCATGTGTGTGCATATGTGGGCGTGGGCATGCATGGGCAGGTGTGGTTGGGCAGGTGTGGCCGTGTGTGTGTGTGTGTGTCCCCAGGTTGTGATCTTTCATTCATTCATCAAATCTCCCACTCATGCAACTCTGGGCAGCTTACATAACACGATAAAAAAACAGTACAGGCCGTCCTCGCCTTAGGACGTCAACTAAGCCCCCAATTTCTGTTGCTAAGTGAGTTTTGCCCCATTTTACGACCTTTCGGGCCACGGTCGTTAAGCGGATCGCTGCAGTTGCTAAGTTAGTAACAGGGTCGTTAAGCGAATCCGGCTTCCCCCCCCCTTGACTTTGCGGGTCAGAAAGTCGCAAAAGGGGGTCCTGTGACCCCTCCTGGGACACTGAAAACCGTCGTAAATATGAGTCAGTCGCCGAGCATCTGAATTTTGATCACGTGACCCCGGGGGAATGCTGCGACGGCCGTAAGTGTGAAAAACAATCCTAAGTCATTTTTTTTTCAATGCTACTGTAACTCAGCCTGGCTGCCAAACTGCAAAATTCACTTAAGAACTATCTCGCTTAGCAACAGAAATTGTGGTCGTTAAGCTGAGGACGACCTGCCCTGGTCTGATCCAGCGAGGCTGCTTTTACTCCGGTGCCAGGGGGATGCGCGGCACCCGGACCCCCAGAATTGGTGGACTGGCAAGGGATGCTCACCCTCCCCCCCCATGGAAAAAAGGTGAGCATGGCCTGTTTGTCCAACTCCTGGGGACTTAGAGGTCGTCTAGTCTTCCTTGGCTTGTTGGAAAGGGCCTTTTGGTAAGGGGTGTGTGTGTGTGTGTGCCGAGACGGGATGGACAGCTATGGAGGATGGGAACCCCCTCCCTCAATTCCTCGAGGAGGGGTCTCCTACCTGACAGGTGCAGACTTCACAGGGGTCTCCCCCAGGCTGGAAGCTCTCCCCTGGCCCGTATTTACGGCCCCCGTAGCTGCAATCTGGGAAAAGGAAGGAGAAGAATGATAAGAAGGAAGAAGGAACAACGGAGGAAGAGACTCAACCCACATAACAGTTAGATAAGAGAAACTTTGTCAAGGTAATGATTTAGACGCTAACCAGCTTGTATAATGTAATGAGGGGAATGACTCAGCAGGGTCTGTGTCCCTTTAAGAGCCTTGTATAAAAGGAAGGCTCTGCTGCTGTGTTGTCTCTCTCTCCCGTTTCCTGCTGTAACTGTGGTTTGTTGGATCCTGCTGTATTAGCACGTGTATGTATATTGTTCCTGGTGTATGATATTGTAGATCAGGGGTCTTCAAACGTGGCCCTTTTATGACTTGTGGACTTCAACTCCCAGAATTCTGGGAGTTGAAGTCCCCAAGTCATAAAAGGGCCAAGTTTGAAGACCCCTGTTGTAGATAGTGTAATATAAACCATCATTTAATATAGACCACTGTTTACTGTGTTTACTCCTGGGTTATCTCAGCACAATAAGACTGTGCATGCTCTGACAAACTTGAGTCCGGGGTAGAATTGTAATCAGAGAAAACATCTTAAGCGAATCACAGCGGTTATTAAGTGAAGATGCGGTCATTAAGCAAATCTGGTTTCCCCTCTTGATTTTATTTATCACCAGCTAGCTGGGAAGGTCAGAAAAGGGGATCCCGGGATCCCAGGACACTGAATAACACGATAACAGAATATCAGAGTGGGAAGGGACCTTGGAGGTCTTCTAGTCCAACCCCCTGCTCAAGCTTGAGCAGGGGGTTGGACTAGAAGACCTCCAAGGTCCCTTCCCACCCTGATATTCTGTTATACCACTTCAGAGAGATCGGGGGTTCCACCACTAAAGCAGGAGAAAGACCCCACCATAGCCCACCCCCCTCCCCCCAGGGATCCCGCTGGCCCCCCTCCTCACCTGCACACACCGGGCAGCACTCCCCGGGCATCTCCACCTGCGTGGGGCAGGTGTTCACGCAGATGATCTGAGTGCAAGTGACGACGCCATCTGCACAGAGGCAGGCCTGGCAGGGCTGCGAGGGAGAAAACCAGCTGCTGCCATCGGGCCGGTCCAGGCCCTCCTGCATGCAACCTGCAGAAGATGGGGGGGGGGGCAGAGAGGGGTCAGGCCTGCTGGGGGCGGAACAGCCCCTTCTCTTCTGGGCGAGTCTGGGGGGGAGCAGCTCTTTCTTTCTTTCTTCTTTCTTTTTCTTTCTTTCTTTCTTTTCTATTTCTTTGTCTCTCTTCTCTCTCTCTCTCTTTTTCTTTCTTTTTTTCTATTTCTTTATCTCCTTTTTCTCTTCCTTCCTTTCTTTCTCTTTTTTCTACCTTTCTTTTCTTTCTTTCTTCCTTTCTTTCTCTTTCCCTTTCTTTCTCTCTCTTTCTCTTTTTCTTTCTTTCTTTCCTTTCTTGTTTTCTTTCTATTTCTTTGTCTTTCTTCTTTCTCTTTCTTTCCTTCATTTCTTTCTTTCTTTTTTCTACCTTTCTTTCTCTTTTCTTTCTTCCTTTCTCTTTCTTTCTCTTTCCCTCTCTCTCTCTTTCTCTTTCTTTCTTTCTTTCTTTTCTTTCTATTTCTGTCTCTCTTTCTCTTTTTTCTTTCCCTTTCTCAATTTCTTTCTTTTTTTTCTGTCTTTATTTCCTTTTCTTTCTTCCTTCATTTCTTTCTTTCTTTTTTTCTACATTTCTTTCTTTTTCTTTCTTCCTTTCTTTCTCTCTTTCCCTTTCTATTTCTCTTTTTTTTTTCTTTCCTTTCTTTCTTTTCTATTTCTTTGTCTTTCTTCTATCTTTCTTTCCCTCTCTTTCCCTTTCTCTATTTCTATTTCTCTTTTTTCTATTTCTTTATCTCCTTTCTTTCTCTTTCCTTCATTTCTTTCTCTCTTTCTTTTTTCTTTCTCTTTCCCTCTTTCTTTCTTTCTTTCTTTCTTTCTTTCTCTTTCTTTCCTTCTTTCTTTCCTTTCTCTTTCTTTCTTTCTTTCTTTCTTTCTTTCTTTCTTTCTTTCTTTCTTTCTTTCTTTCTTTCTTTCTTTCTTTCTTTCTTTCTTTCCCATCTTACCACATGGAAAACCAGTTGGGGGCAGCTTTCTGCTCACTACAACAATGGTCAGGCCAGTGGTCTTTTTGTCTCAAACAATAATGAGGACTAGAAATAAAGTCTTGGGGAGATGCTAAACGGCTATCCATGAGAAAAGAAACAGGTGATGGCCCCTTTTAAGGCCATGTTCCAGGGACGACAGGGTGTCACCTTTGCAACGTGGGCAGCAAATTCCAGGCTCCGTCACTGGGTGGGCACACGTGGCAGGAGGGCAGGCGATGACCTCACAGTGGACGTTGCCATCCTGCAAGAGGGAGAGAAGGTCAGTGCCACCCTCTGCCCCACTGACCTTGGGGTCTATTCCCTCCCCTCCTTCAGTTGACCTTGCTTGTCAGAAGGTCACAAAAGTCCTCTGGACACTGTGACTGTCATAAATATGAGTCAGTTCCCAAGCATCTGAATTTCGATCAGGCCACCACGGGGGATGCTCCAACGGTCGCAAGTGTGAAAAACGGCCATAAGTCTCTATTTTTCCCTGCCGTTGCAACTTTGAACGGTCGCTAATTGAAGAGGACTACCTGCAGTCTCCATTCATTTGGAGAGGCTGATCGGTCACTAAAGGAACTGTTGTAAGGCGAGGATTACCTGTACTCGGATCTCGCTTTACTACTTTTGCTGCAACCGTTTAACTTTGGTGAAAAAAGCCGAGCTAGCACTTCAGCCCAATGTGGAGTCGATGATCTCTCTTTCCTAGAGACCTGAGCTGAGGCAGGTCTGACAGTCCTCCTGAAAGGCTCCCCAGCCTGAAGGCTGAGATTTCTGCCTGCGATGCAGAGGTTAACCCCGGGCAGCCCGTCCTTCCCCTGCAGGGAAACTGTGCCACGGGACAGAGGTGGGCACTCACCTGGCAGAGGCACCGCAGGCATGACTCCGGCTGGAAAGCCTGCCCGTGGGCGTAGCGCTCCCCTTCAAAGAGGCAGTCATGGCACAGGGGGCAGCAGGGGCCCGGAGCCGGGTGCGAGCAGAGCGTAACCTCGCAGGGCACCGGCTGGCAAGAGGCTTCGCCCCCAGGCTGGCAAAGAGAGAGAGAGAGTGGGGAGTGGGAAGAATCCCAAGCAGAGGGGTCTGCCCCAGGTGGTCAAAAAAGTCAAAATGGCAGCCAGGACGGTCCAAAATCACTCTCCTAAATGTTTTCGACAGCACCTAAAGGACAGCCTGGGTCCCAAGACTTGATCAAGCTAAGATTGCACCCCTCCCAGTCCAGCACACAGCCCCTCCCCCGCACAGGGGAGCACACAAAGATGGATAAGAGGGCGCTACACCCCCACCCACCCGGGGTCTTCATTCAAGTCTGCTTTCCAGGGTTGACCCCAATTGCTCCTTTAACCGATAGTCGAGGGGCTGGCAGCAGGTCATCCCCTCCCCTCTAGACTGTCGGCTGTCCACCCCCTTTTTAGCCTCAGTCACAGTGCGGGGGGGGGGTCAGTCAAAAATTATTGACCCCTTACAGATCGAGCTGTTGGTTTCTCAAGCAGGGACACTTTTAAGAGGGGTGGACTTCAACTCCCAGAATTCCCCAGCCAGCATGCTTTAATATGGGTGGACTTCAACTCCCAGAATTCCCCAGTCAGCCTGCTTTAAGATAGGTGGACTTCAGCTCCCAGAATTCCCTGGCTGGCTGGGGAATTCTGGGAGTCGAAGTCCACCCCCTTAAAGGGCCCCTGCTTGAAAGATATTGCTCTAAATCGGGGCTCTCCAAACTTGGCAACTTTAAGACTTGTGGACTTCAATTCCCAGAATTCAGGCATCCATACTAGCTGGGGAATTCTGGGAGTTGAAGTCCACCCCTCTTAAAGTAGCCCTGTTTGAGAAATACTGGAAGAGAACTGGGATGGGGACGATTATCTTGACTTTTTCGGGTCCTCTGCACAATGGCACGGACATGGTCACTCTCTTGACTTTTCTGACCTCCCTTGAGGTCAGAGGTGGGGTCCGCAGGACGACGACGTGAAGGCCTTACCCCACAGGAGCACTCCTGGCAAGGGTCCAAAGCCAAGAGCCACTGGGTGCCTTCAAGATACTCCCGGCCTCCGTGCTGGCACGCTAGGGGCGAGAGCAAAGTTGGGCTGAAGTTCCCAGATTTTGGGGTACCCAATCACTTTGCCACCCAGCCTGCTTTGTAGCCAATTGCTAACCGGCACGTCAGCACTAAAATCGGTTAAATGTACGGTTAGCATCCCTGCCACACCCAGCTATCCTTACCTTGGCACCGCGGACAGCATTCGCCTGGCTTTCGGCTGGGTTTGGCACACAGGGCCGGTGGGCACGCCACGGGGGTGCAGATCACGTTGCCCCCCAGGCAGCTGCAGCGCTGGCAGGGGTCGGAGGGCGGGGCGAAGACCGCTCGGTTGGCGTATTCCTGACCCTCGTAAAAGCAGCCATCGCACAAGGGGCAGCAGGCAGTCCGGGCGAGGGGCACCGGGTGGGCACACTGATGTGGGCAAGGCTTGGGCTGGCATGTCACCGTTCCTGCCTGGTGAGGGAGAGGGTGAAGAGCTGGCGAGGGGGGAGGGCCAAGGCGGGTGGGGTGCCTGCCACAAATGAGGGATCCCTCTTGGGGCGGTAAGATCCGACCTCAGCCTGGAGCGCTGCCCCCTTGGCACCCCGGAGTCAGAGAGAGAGGCAGGTCAGTGTCCCACCAGGGTCAATGACTGTGGGGGGGGGCAAAGGAACCCTGGACCCCTTTGGGCCACTCTCTGATTAGGGAACATCATCAGTGCTAGAAAGGAAGGGGGGTTGTGGGGAGGAGGAGGAGGAGGAGGAAGACTGAGGGGTCCTGGGTGCTCTCTGAGCTTGGTGGTTTTCTTGCAGACGTTTCATGACCCAACTAGGTAACATCATTAGTGCTGGAAGGGGGGAACTTGCAGAGAGGAGGGAGGAGGAGGAGGGGCAGGAGGAGGAGGAGGAGGAGGAGGAGGAGGAAGAGGAGGAGGACTGTAGGATCCTTGGTGCTCTCTCTGAGCTGGGTGGTTTTCTTGCCGACGTTTCATGACCCAACTAGGTAACATCATCAGTGCTGGAAGTGTGGGGGGGTTTGCTCTCATTTCATATTCTACTGGCTTGCCCCGCCAGTGGGTGATGCCGCCCTTTCAGGCTGGGCTCCTGCAGCTTGTGCCCCCTGACACGTGGGCCAGTGCCGGGTGTGCCAGGAATGCCCTCGGCCGGTCTGCCGCTCACTCACCCGGCAAGTACACTTGTGGCATGCGTCCTGGGGCGAAGTGAAGACCTCCCCGCTCTTGTAGAGCTGCCCCTGGTAGCGGCAGGCGCCCGTGCATTGGGGACAGCACTGCCCAGGGGGCGTGATGGGCTCCTGGCACGGCGCGGGCGGGCACGGGGTGGGAGAGCACTTCACCGTGCCACGCTGCAGGCAGAAGAGGACAAGAGTCGGATTAACGTCGACGCCCAAACGTCTCCCCAAAGAGGGGGTCCGCACCCCCAAAGGCAGGGCCCTGCCCCCTCGGTCCCCAGTACAGTTTGCACAACACCCCGAAACTTGTAGTAAGCCTAGTTTCATGGTTGGCACAACGTTAAACCCACAAACCGTGTACTAATGACAGCGGCACCAAATATGGGCACCCAAAATAAGGACATTTTTAGAAAACTGGGCAGGTGAATGACATTCCTGAGAAAGGGCTCCTACGACCCAGATCTGAAGTTGCGACGGTTGCGCCTGCGGTTGTGTGAATGTACTTTGGGGACTCGACAACACGGCTGAATTTACAACCGTTTGCAGCAGCCTGTGATCCCCTGACCACGTTTTATGACACTTTTGTTGAAAACTGGTACAGCTAGTCCTTGACTTACAACTTAGCCTGAAGTTACGACGGCACTGAAAAAAGCGATTTGTGAACGTTTTTCACACTTACGACCGTCGCAGCCTCCCCCAAGGTCACGTGATCAAAATTCAGCCGCTCGGCCACTGACTCGTATTTATGACGGTCGGAGCGTCCCGGGGTGGTGTCACGTGACCCCCTTTTGCGACCTTCTGACCAGCAAAGTCAATGGGGGAAGCCAGGTTCACTTAATGACCGTGTGAGTCACTTAACAACTGCAGCGATTTGCTTAACGACCGTGGCGAGAAAAGTGATAAAATGGGGCAAAACTCACTTAGTAAATATTTTGCTTAAGCTGAATTGTGGTCCTGACTACCTGCGCTTATAATTTTATGGCAAAATTGTGCCATAGAAACAGTGGCTTTGCTTAGTGACCACATGATTCGCTTAATGACTACAACGTTGATGCCGCGTTTGCCTAAGGACCGCTGCAGGGAAAAAAAAGTTGTAAAATTGAGTCATAAAGTTGCAGTCGTAAGTTATCAAGGTCATAAAACGGATCAATCCGGGCTCCATTACGGTTGTAACTTGAGGACTAACTATGGTTTGCAGCCCCCCCCTCCGGTCGCAATAACTCAGCTTCCTGCCCCACTACTGACCAGGCATTGGCACTCCTCGCAGGGCTGGTGTTGGGAAGCGACACTCTCTCCATCTCCGTAGTCCTGGCCCTGGAACCTGCAGCCTGGAAAGGGGAAAAGGAGGCCACTCAGCAAAGAAATCCTGTCTGGCCCTTTAAGAAGCTGGGAGGGTGGAGAATTCTGGGAGTTGAAGTCCACCCGTTCTTAAAGCGGTCAAGGTTGATCAGGATTGTGCTTTGTTCCTTTTGTGTTCCTTTTGGGTTGTGATTTTTAAAGCAATAGATAAGTAAATGAATAAATGAGTGAGTGAGTGAACGAATGAATGAACATATGAATGGATAGCCCTGCGGATAAAGAGCAGCATCTCTTGAAATCACTCACCCTGGCACAGGGGGCAGGCACATGGGCCAGGCACCGGGTGGGCACAGCTGGCAGGCGTGCAGAGCTTCTTCATGCAATGGACTGAGCCCGCCTACAGGAAGAGGAAGAGGAAGGGAGGGGAGAAGAGAGAGAGAAAGAAAGAGAAAGCTTTGTTGGCCACGGTGTTCGGCTAACCGCTGTGGTGTTTGCTTAATGGCCACAGAATTTTCCCAAAGATGCCTTTCCAGGAGGCAACTGGACTTCCTTGTTTTTCTTTGAAGACGTTTCGCTTCTCATCCCAGAAGCTTCTTCAGGTTCTGACTGGATGGTGGGGAATGGGAGGATTTATACTCCTTGCAGAAAACTGGTCATTTGCCTTCTTTTAGAGGGTCGTTGAGGCCACCTGGAGGTTTGTCTGTGTCCTCAGGGTCACCTGAGTGGTGCAAATGGACGTGGAGACTTCTTGGAACTACGGAAAGGGTTGGGACACCCATTTGCACCACTCAGGTGACCCTGAGGACACAGGTAAACCTCCAGGTAGCCTCAACGACCCTCTAAAAGAAGGCAAATGACCAGCTGTCTGCAAGGAGTATAAATCCTTCCATTCCCCACCATCTGTTCAGAGCTGAAGAAGCTTCTTGGATGAGAAGCGAAACGTCTTTAAGGAAAAACCAGAAAGTCCAGTTGCCTCTTGAAAAAAGCAACTTTGGGACAACCTGGAGGACAGGAGAATTCTCCATAAACATAGACCACAGAATTTGTTTAATGACTTTATATTGTGACGGTGCCACTCACGGAATGCTCTAAAAACAGCATGTCAAATGGGGTGCAATTACATTGGGACCGGCTTAAAGGCAAGCCTGACTCTTCCTTCTGTTTCATTTTCTTTTTCTTTCTTTCTTCCTTATTTCACTTTTTCTTTCTTTCTCTTTCTTTCTTTCTTTCTTTCTTTCTTTCTTTCTTTCTTTCTTTCTTTCTTTCTTTCTTTCTTTCTTTCTTTCTTTCTTTCTCTTTCTTTTTCTTTCTTTCTTCTTTTTCTTTCTTCTTTCTTTCTTTCTTTCTTTCTCTTTCTTTCTTTCTTTCTTTCTTTCTTTCTTTCTTTCTTTCTTTCTTTCTTTTTCTTTCTTTCTTTCTTTCTTTCTTTCTTTCTTTCTTTCTTTCTTTCTTTCTTTCTTTCTTTCTTTCTTTCTTTCTTTTTCTTTCTTTCTTTCTTTCTTTCTTTTTCTTTCTTTCTTTCCTTTCTTCCTGGCACAATTATAGTCGTAATTTGAGGACTGCTGAAAAAGTAAGCGTTCCCGGCCTGCCAAAGCCAGAGGCTTTCAGACTGTCTGGCCACGTGTGTGTGTACACACCAGATTCCAGCCGTTGGCTGTAGCTGTTTTGAGGGCACCCCTGGGCAGCGCGCTGAACGTTTCATGCTTCCTTCCCGCTGGTTCTTTTGGCTGGACGGTGATTGACAGATGCCGGAAGCCGCCAGCAGAGAAAGGGCTCCAGGCTTCCAAGGAAAATGTTTACCCAGCGAGTTTCTGTCCTCCTGAGCGGCCCTTGTGGCCGACAAAGACTCCAGTGGGCGGCCTTGCTTGCACCCCTGTTTCTTTTTCCAAATGTGGCAACGGGTTGACTTCAACTCCCAGGATTCCCCAGCACAGGAATTGAACTCCAGCTGTCTTAAAAAGTTGCCACGTTTGGAAAAAGACAGATTTACATGATGTATAAACGAAGGCAGGCTTTGATCTTTCTTTCTCTTTCTTTCTTTCTTTCTTTCTCTTTCTTTCTTTCTTTCTTTCTTTCTTTCTTTCCTTCCTTTTGCTTTCTTTTTTCTCCCTCTCCTTCCTTTCTTCCTTCCTTCCTTCCTTGTTTCATTCTTTCTTCTTTTTCTCTCTCTCTTTCCTTCCTTCCTTTTGCTTTCTTTTTTCTCCCTCTTCCTTCCTTCCTTCCTTCCTTGTTTCATTTTCTTTCTTTCTTTCTTTTTTTCTTTCTTTCTATCTCTTTCTCAACCTTCTCTTCCTTCCTTTTGCTTCATTCTTTCTTTCTTTCTTTCTTTTCTCTCTTTTTCTTTCTTTCTTTCTCTTTCTTTTTTCTTTCTTTCTCTCTCCTTCCTTCCTTTCTTCCTTCCTTCCTTTTTTCTCTGTTTCATTCTTTCTCTCTCCTTTCTCTCTTTCTGTTTTTCTCTTTCTTTCCCTCCCTCCCTCCTTCCTTCCCTCCTTCCCTCTCTCCCTCCCTCCCTCCCTTCTATCTTTTCCCACCTGCTCCTGGCCACGGCCACACTCACCTGGCAGCTGCACTCAGAGCAGAGAGGGTCTGCTGGATCAGGGACGCTGTGGCCATTGGCAACGGTGACCCCATGAAAGGCGCAGTCTATCTGGCGAGAGGCAGAGCAGTTAGTGGAGGCTCCCCGGAGCCCTGGGCTGGGCTGTGGCTGCTGCCAGGGGGCTGGGCACCCAGGGGGGCATCGCCCCTGGCATGTCTTGGGAAGAAAATGACCCTTTAGGCCAGGGGAACAGACCCAGCGCTGCCCGGATAGGAGATGCTTGAGGGTGAGGGGCGAGGGGGACGTTACCGCTTTCCTTGCTAGAACTCAGGGCTCTGTGTGGCCTCTTTTCTGACCAACAGACTTTACTCAAAGGTGCCAACTTTGGTGACCCTCCACAGGCCGCTTCATCAAATGCACAGAGTGGCTTCAGTGTGTGTCCGACGACACAAACCGTGGCTCACAAAACTGTGGCCTCTTTGAATAAAATTTGCCTCTGGAGAAGGCAGCTGCGGCTGATGGCAGGCGTTAATTGTTTTTCATTTTATTCCATTTATCAAATTTAGGAGTCGCCCATCTCCCTCACGGAGGGAGCCTGTTTACGCCCTTTTAAGAAAATCGGTCACGGAATTTGTACTTCAGGGGTGATTTCACTTTGCCTGCCGAGTCCGTCCGTTTTTTTTTACGTCACAATTTGTGGGCCGAGATTGCATCAGAGGGCTAAGTACAGACAGTCCTCAAGTTACAACAGTTTGTTTAGTGACCGTTCAAAGTTACAACGGCACTGAAAAAAGGGACTGGCGACCGTTTTTCACACTTAACGACCGTCACAGCCTCCCCAAGGTCACGGGATCAAAATTCAGACGCTGGGCAACTGACTCGTATTTAGGACGGTCACAGCATCCCGGGGAGGGGTGTCACGTGACCCCCTTTTGCGACCTTCTGACCAGCAAAGACAATGGGAGAAGTCGGATTTGCTTAACGACCGTGTTACTCAGCAACTGCAGCGATTCACTTAACAACCGTGTTACTCACTTAAAAACTGCTGTGACTTGCTTAACGACCGTGGCAAGAAAGGTCGTAAAATGGGGCAAAGCTCACTTAACAACTGTCTTGCTCAGAGACGGAAATGTTGGGGTCGATGGTGGCCGTAAGCCGAGGACTACCTGAGCTGGTTGAGGGTGGGGTGTGAGGATATCTCCCCCCGCAAAGGTCAACGAGGTCATTGTCCAGGCCATTTCCTTGTGGACAACCGCGCTTCCCACCTTCTCTTGCCCTCTCCCACCCCTCGGACCTCACCCTGGCAGGTAGGACAGCACCGGCCGGGCGTCCGGAGAGGGTGGCTGCAGGGCGCCTGGAAACAGGGTCTCTTCGTGCAGGAGACGAAGCCGTCCAGGCAGGAGCAGAGACCACAGGGGTCCTGGGGGTCCGGGAACTCCTGCCCACTCAGGTAGCGCTGGGAGACGTACTCGCACCCTTGGGAAAGCGAGAGAAGAGAAGGTTGCAGGAGACGTTCCGGAGCTCACCCGGTGGGTCTTCCTCGGCGCTTATGGCATCAGGGTCAGCGGAGAGGGAGGGTCCCACCGGATCTCCTCTGCTCCGATGAGGATGGGATCTATCGGATGGACTGACTCTGCCCTATGACGTTCAGCCGCTCCGTCGAGACAGGAAGGCAGGATGTGTTATGGGTCCCCTTCTTCTCAAGGCGCAGGGGGCAGTCTTGCTCAAGAAGTGTTTGCACAACTACAAGTTGTGCACCGGTTACACCCATTCCTGGACTAATGGGCCCTCCTGCGGGCACCCACTCCTTAATCGCCTCCCGTCTCCTGGTGAATGGGCCAAAGTCAGCCAACCGGCTTTCATGCCTAAGTTGAAACTAGAACTCTCCGTCTCCTGGTGATTGGCCCAAAGTCACCCAATGGCTTCCACGCCTAAGGGAGAACTAGAATTCACTGTCTCCTGGTGAATGGCCCAAAGATATCCAACCAGCTTTCCTGACTAAGGCGGGACTAGAACTCCCCATCTCCTGGTGATCGACCCAAAGTTACTCAGCTGGCTTTCACGTCTAAGTAGAACTAGAACTCACCGTCTCCTGGTGATCGGCCCAAAGTCACCCAGCCGGCTTCCATGCCTAAGGTGAAACTAGAATTCCCCATCTCCTGGTGATTGGACCAAAGTCACCCAGCCAGTTTTCATGCCTCAGGCGGGACTAGAACTCACCGTCTCCTGGTGATTGGCCCAAAGTCACCAAATGGCTTCCATGGCTACGGGAGAACTAGAATTCACTGTCTCCTGGTCTCCCACTTTTGGCCCGGTGCCTTAATCACTCAACCCAATGGATTTTAGAGGTTCAACCAAAAGACCCCCAGCCCCCCCCAAGTCAGGAGGTTTGGATAATGTGGCCCCGTGTGGTTCCGGCCAGATCCTTTCCCTGCTTCTGGATTTTTCCTTCTCCCCAGACAAGACGCCTTCCCTGGAGGCAGGTCCACTCCCCCACCCCACCCCCTGGGACCCCCACCCTCCTGCTTACCTTCACAGCTCTTGCAGCAAGGCCCGGGCACCGGGAAGGGGCACTGGGCTGGAGGGCAAGTCTTGAGTTTGCAGGTGACGCTCCCTTCCCAGCAGGAGCAGAGGCGGCAGGGGTCTTGGGGGTCCGCAAACTGCTCCCCGTTGGGCAGCTCCTTGCCCTGGTAGAGGCAGCCTGGAAGGGGGAGGGGCAGAGAAGGGCCAGTGAAGCCGAAGAACCGGTGGGCAGGACACCCCCTCCCCCCTGGCACCGGGGATGGGAATGAACCCCCCTCTCCCGGCAGAAGTAGCATAGAAGTAAGTAGTCCCTGAGGTCAGGATTGAACACCTGGCAGTGGGCAGTGAGTTAGCCTGCCATACTGCATTCTAACTACTGCATCACCAGGGGTCTTCCTTCCTTCCTTCCTTCCTTCCTTCCTTCCTTCCTTCCTTCCTTCCTTCCTTCCTTCCTTCCTTCCCTCCTTCCTTTTGACTTAGCAATAGCACTTATATACCGCTCCATAGTGCTTTTACAGCCCTCTCTAAGCGGTTTACAGAGTCAGCCTATTTGCCCCCAACAATCTGGGTCCTCATTTTACCGACCTCGGAAGGACGGAAGGCTGAGTCAACCTCTTAGCCGGTCAGGATCGAACTGCCAAACTGCTGACAGCCGGCAGTCGGCAGAATTAGCCTGCAATGCTGCACTCTAACCACTGCGCCACCACAGCTCATGTGGTCAGATGTGGGGTGCAACCCACTTAGGGATCCTTCCTTGAAGTTGAATGAGCGAGCCCCCCTCCCCGAGGGCTGGGACTCCAGGGATGTTGTGAACACTGGAGGTTTTTAAGAAAAGACTGGACAGCCCTTTGTCTGGAATGGTAAAGGGTTTCCTGCCTGAGCAGGGGGTTGGACTAGAAGACCTCCAAGGTCCCTTCCAACTCTGTTATTCCCTTCTGGGGGCAGGGGTTGCCTGTTACCATCGCAGGAGTGGCAACACCCCTGCTGCAGCGGGTGGGAGCACAGGACCGGCGCGCAAGGCTGGCGCTGGCAGGTGATGGTGCCGTTGGCGCAAACGCAGTTGCGGCATTTCTCCGACGGGTCATAGAACCGCTCCAGGTGTTGGTAGGAGACCCCCAGGTACAGGCAGCCAGCTGGAGGGGCTGCAAAAGGGGAGGGGGGCTGTCAGAAGGGTGGCATGGTCCCCTTCCTCCTTGGGCCCCTCGTCGGAGACCCACTCGGCATCGGCGTTGTGGGGTGAGGCACTAAAAGTGGGGGCCCTACCTGGACATTGGGGGCAGCACTGCTGGGGTCTCACGGTGGGCTCGGGACAGAGCAGGGGTGGGCACCGACGGGAGAGGCACTGCACGTGGCCGTTCTGCAAAAGGGAGGGAGGGAAGGGAATCGTGCTGGCATCTCTTCTTGATTCAGCAGGCACCCTTGAGGTCATGTAGCCCACCACCCTTGCCCCAGGAGCGACCCAAACTCTCTTCCTCTCTAGGTGGGCACTCACAATGCAGTGACACTGCCGGCAGTGGTCGGTGGGGTGGGGGAACTCTGCCCCGTTGGGGTACTCCTTTCCGGTGTAGCTGCAGCCTGGATTGAAAAATATATATATATATATATATATAAATCAGAATCACAGAGTCTGAAGGGACCTTGGAGGTCTTCTAGTCCAACCCCCTGCTCAAGCAGGAGACCCCGTACCGTTTCAGACAAATCGGCGGCATTATTGTTGCAGGAAAAGAGAAGAAAAAAGGATGCAAATCGAGGATTTTTTTAAGGGGGGCGGCATTCTAAAGGAAGCACACAGATGGGAAATGGGTGGGCTTTGGCACTCTGCATGTGCTCTGTTGCCTTCTATGGGCCTCTCAGAAGAGACCTAACACCTGTTAGAGAGCAGAGAGGCAACTAGATCACTATTGTGCTTTACGGTTAAGTGTCTCTCTCTCTAAAAGTGCCATAGAATCTTAAAGGCATAGAATCAAAGTATTAGTACTGCTTTGTAAAGCCTTAGTAAGACCACGCCTGGAATACAGCATTCAGTTTTGGTCACCACATTACAAAAGGGGGCAACTAAGATGAGAAGTAAGCAGTGGGGTACCACAAGGCTCCGTCTGAGGCCCAGGACTCTCCAATATCTTCATCAATGACTTAGATGAGGGAATAGAAGGGAAACTCATCAAATTTGCAGATGACACCAAACTGGCAGGAGTAGCCAACACCCCAGAAGACAAGCTCAGGATCCAAATAGATCTTGACAAACTTGAACTGTGGGCCCTGTCCAACAAAATGAGTTTTAATGTGGAGAAAAGCAAAGTTTCACATTTAGGCAGGAAAAAATCAAAGGTTTAAGTACAGATTGGGCGAGACCTGGCTCAAATACAGCCACTGTGAGAGGGACCTTGGAGTCCTAGTGGACGATCACTTGACTATGAGCCAGCCATGTGCGGCAGCAGCCAAAAAAGCTAATACAATCCTGGGTTCAAGATCACGCGAGGTATTCGTACCGCTTTATAAAGCCCTAGTAAGGCCACACCTGGAATACTGCAGCCAATTTTGGTCACCATATCACAAAAACGTTGAGAGTTTGGAAAAAATTCAGAGAAGAGCAACTAGGATGATCCAAGGCCTGGAGACTAAAACATACGAAGAACGGCTGCGGGACTTGGGTTTGGCTAGTCTAAAGAAAAGAAGAAACAGGGGAGACATGATAGCAGTCTTCCAGTATTTGAGGGGCTGCCACAAAGAAGAGGGGGTCAAGCTATTCTCCAAAGCACCAGAGGGAAGGACAAGAAACAATGGTTGGACACTGACCAAAGAGAGAAGCAACCTGGATTGAAGGAGAAACTTCCTCACTAACAGTGAGGACAATTCACCAGTGGAACAGCTTGCCACCAGAAGTTGTGAGTGCTCCATCACTGAAGGTTTTCAAGAAGAGATTGGGCAGCCTTTTGTCTGAAATGGCATAGGCTCTCCTGCTTGAGCAAGGGGTTGGACTAGAAGACCTCCATGGTCCCTTCCAGCTCTACTCCGATGAATTAAATCTCCACTTGTGGTGTGTGGTTTATCGGGCGTTGCACATCAGGCAGAACCAGCTTTCTGGGGCAATACTGGGAGATTCTGCCACCCTACCATTGCAGTTGTTTTGGCAGCAGGAGCCCGGCAAGGGGTGGGCGCAGAGGGGAGCCAGGCACTTCCGTGGGGTGCAGACCAGCTCCCCCCCGGAGCAGACGCAGGCCTGGCACGGATCCAGCGGGTTAGGGGCTTCCTCCCCGTCTGGCACCACCTGGTTCTCGTGAAGGCAGCCTGAATGGGCGGGGAGGAAGGAGGGGAAGTCGGTGTTGACCCTCACATACACACCGCTATTCGACTCCCCCTCCCATTATTTTTATGTATTGATTTATTACAGTCCCGAGACCCGGAAGGAGTAGACCTATAAAAACCATTATCAATATAAAAAGAGATTAAAGTTACAGATGATTAAGAGCAAACCTCCCTTTCTTCCTTCGTTTTCCTCTTCCTCCCTCCCTCCTTCCCTTCTCTTCCCTTCTCTTCCCTCTCTCCTTCCTTCCTTCCTTCCTTCCTTCCCTCTCCTTCCTTCCTTCCTTCCCTTCTCTTCCCTCTCTTCCTTCCTTCCCTTCTCTTTCCTCTTCCTTCCTTCCTTCCTTCCTTCCTTCCTTCCCTTCTCTTCCTTCCTTCCTTCTCTTCCCTCTCTTTCCTTCCTTCCTTCCTTCCCTCCAAATCTGGAATTCCAGAGAAATAAAGCAAGAGGTGGAAGGTGCCCCATCGATTCCCTCCAGTTACTCACTTGGGCAGGTAGGACAGCAGGATCCAGGCCTCCGCTCTGGGTGGGGGCAGGTCACGGGTGGGCAAACGGTGGGTGAGCAGTGGACGGTGCCCCCCTGGAAGAGAGGAGACGGACGGGGATTTAGATCCGAAGGAGCCTCTGATTCTTCTCCTCGTCCATCTAGAGCCCTTGGAGAAGCTCCCATGGAGATAAATATGCTTTTATTACTATTATCCTTCTCATCTTTTCTACTACCTTCTTTTATTGCTATCATTATTATGATTGTTATTACTTTATTGTTTGTATGTAGACTGCGAGCTTCTTCACTGGAGACAAATTCCTTCTGTGTCTGATCACACTTGGCCAGTAAAGAATTGAATTCTATTCTATTCTATTCTATTCTATTCTATTCTATTCTATTCTATTCTATTCTATTCTATTCTATTCTATTCTATTCTATTCTATTCTATTCTATTCTATTCTATTCTATTCTATTCTATTCTATTCCTCCAATATCTATTCTATTCTATTCTATTCTATTCTATTCTATTCTATTCTATTCTATTCTATTCTATTCTATTCTATTCTATTCTATTCTATTCTATTCCATTCCATTCCCTATTTTCTTTTCTTTTCTATTCTTTTCTTTTCTTTTCTTTTCTTTTCTTCTTTTCTTTTCTTTTCTTTTCTATTCTATTCTATTCTATTCCATTCCATTCCCTATTTTCTTTTCTTTTCTTTTCTTTTCTTTTCTTTTCTTTTCTTTTCTATTCTTTTCTATTCTTTTCTTTTCTTTTCTTTTCTTTTCTTTTCTTTTCTTTTCTTTTCTTTTCTTTTCTTTTCTATTCTATTCTATTCTATTCCATTCCATTCCCTATTTTCTTTTCTTTTCTTTTCTTTTCTTTTCTTTTCTTTTCTATTCTTTTCTATTCTTTTCTTTTCTTTTCTTTTCTTTTCTATTCTTTTCTATTCTATTCTATTCTATTCTATTCTATTCTATTCTATTCTATTCTATTCTATTCTATTCTCTATTCCATTCCATCGTTAAATTATGATGGTCCCTTTGACCTTTTTGGAATGAAAAATTACCCCTGCAACGTTTTCGCTCTTATGACGATTCACAGCCCAAACAGAAACGAATTCAGCCTCTATAACATTTTGCATGGTTCATATCAGCCCAGATAATAGTGCAAAGGTGTCCCTTGCTCTTCCACTAACCTGGGCCTTGCTTTGTCTGCACGTAGCAAGGCCGCGAGCAACAGGGCCAGAAAGACAGCGCAGGCAGGTCCCCTGGCAGAGACCCTAATGGTATCATGCATGTCATCATGCCAGCGACACGGACGGTGCATTCAGATCAGCCCCACGCAAATTGCATCGTCTCTGCTGTGCGACAACATCAGGATGCTTCCCCCTCCATGGATGCCCACGAGAACCAATTGGAAAGGAATTAGGGACCCCCAAAGGAACCAACGAAAGGATGCTTGAGTTTGGGGTGGCAGTTTAATGATTTGGGCTGCCAGGCAACTGAAGGAGGGCAGGAGAATTTGGGGGTCGGAGCTGAGGGGTCTCACCTTGCACTGGCAACTCTGGCAGGGATTGTCCGGATCGGCAAATTCTTGGCCGTGGCTGTAGAGGCGCTGCTTGTAGAGACACTGGTGGCACTGGGGGCAGCAGGAACCTTGAAGGAGGCAGAGGGGAGGGTGCTAAGACCCCCGGCGCAAGGGAGACCCTCGGCCCACGTCTAAATTTCCAACAGCCGAGCACTCGTTCCCACCCAGGCGGCGAGACACAGCACCGCAGCGTCCTTGTCGCTTCGACAGCGAGACGGGCAGCATGTAAATTTAATAAATAAAACAAATAAATAAAGCTGGGGAGGGGGCACCGAATCAGGGGAGAGAAGAGGAGCAGAGGGTTCCTTAGAAACCGAAATGCAAGAATGTCTAAATATTATTTAGTGCAAGATTTATTTTTTTTAAATGAACGATCTCTTAGAACAGGGGTCTTCCAGCTTGGCCCTTTCATGACTTGTGGACTTCAACTCCCAGAATTCCTCAGCCAGGCACGCGTGCCTGGCTGAGGAATTCTGGGAGTTGAAGTCCACAAGTCATCAAAGGGCCAAGTTGGAAGACCCCTGACGTAAAGAAACTGAAATGCGAGAATGTCTGGATATTGTTTAGTGCGAGAGGTTTTTTTAACGAATCATCGCTTAAGACGTTGAAATGCAAGAGCATTTGAATTCCATTTTAGTATAAGATTATTATTTTTTTTAAAAATGAACATTCTCTTAGAAATTAAAATGCAAGGATGCCTGAATTTCATTTAGTATACGATTATGTAAAACGAATGCTCTCTTTTTTCTTTCTCCCCAAAAAGTCGCTTTTCCTTTCTTTGTTTTCTTTAATGTTAGCTTGGTTTTTTTTTTTTTTACCGGAACAGATTCCGGAGCAGGCTGTTGGCCAGCGCCCTAATCCTGCCAGGCCCCTTTCATTTTCCATTTGGTGCCCTCCTCCTGCAACGGGGTTCAATGTCTTTGATCCCAGAGACGAGGACCCTGTGGGTTTTTTTGGGGGGGGGTAGAGACAGAGGCACTCACCGAGAATAAAGCTGAGGACCACTGAATTAGGGGATAGTAGCTGGGCGGGGGGGGGGGGTTCGTTAGAAATTGAAATGCAAGAACGCCTAAATACTGTATCATTTAGTACAAGATTCCTTAAAAACTGGACATTCTCTTTTCCCCTTCTCCTAAAATGCCTCTTTTCCTTCCTTTAGTTTTCTTTAATGTTGGCTTGATTTTTTTCTGACCACGACAAAGCCAGGAGCCACCCTAATCCTGAAATGCAAGAATGTCTGAATTCCATTTTAGTGTAAGGTTTTTTTTTTTAAAAAAACCCGAATGCTTTCTTAGAAATTAGAATTCTTTCTTCCTTCTCCCCAAAAAAATCACTTTTCCTTTCTTTGTTTTCTTTAATGTTGGCTTGATTTTTTTTCCTGACCACGACAGAGCCAGAAGCCGGTTATTGACCATCATCCTAATCCTGCCAGCCCCCCTTTTATTTTCCTCATAGTATGTTTTAGGTGGGTGTCATGTATGTGTTTCACTTTGAGAGTGGGCAACTAAATTTTATTTTTGATGTGTGCCGTTGTGCCCACAATATAAAAATGACAATAAAAGTTATCTTATCTTTTTTTTTCTTATCTTACCTTACCTTACCTTATCATCTTATCTTATCTTATCTTATCTTATCTTACCTTATCTATCCTATCCTATCCTATCTTATCTATCTTATCTATCCTATCTTTATCTTTATCTTTATCTATCGTTTATCTTATCTTATCTTATCTTATCTTATCTATCTTATCTATCCTGTCCTGTCCTATCCTATCCTATCCTATCCTATCCTATCCTATCCTATCCTATCCTATCATCCTATCCTATCATCCTATCCTATCCTATCCTATCTTATCATCCTATCCTATCTTATCTTATCTTATCTTATCTTATCTTATCTTATCTTATCTTATCTTATCTATCCTATCCTATCCGATCTTCTTATCCTATCCTATCCTATCCTATCCTATCCTATCCTATCTTATCTTATGATCTTCCTGCAACCCGGTTCAGTGCCATGATCCCAGAGGGGAGGGCCCTGTGGTTATGGGGGAGGGGGACACAAAAGCACTCACCCAGAAGCCTGGCTGGATGCTGGCAGGTGACAGGGGGGCACTGGAGATCGCGGCACACCGTCTCCCCCTGGCGGCAGGTGCAGGTTCTGCACAGGTCGCCCGCCGGCGCCCACTCGGTGCCATCTTCAAATTCCAGGCCCTCGAAAACACACACTGGCGGTCGCCAGGCAAGAGAGCGGTTGAGCCAAACTGGGTTTCATCCTGGCCAGGCTGTAAAGCACAAACCTGGATTCCCTTCCCACCACCTCGCTCCCCGTGTTTTAACGTTTGGGAATGGGCACCAGGGGGCTGCAATTCACACGAGATGCCATACGGGTCACCCTCGACTTACAACCGTTGGTTTAGCAACTGCTCAAGTTTGCAAGGGCGCTGAAAAAAAGTGACTTAATAATGTATGATTGTTAAGTCGCGGACTATCTGTATTATTTTTACAAATAAGTCAAGGTGGCGAATTGCATCCTCCTATTTTCCCTACAACCTTTCACCGTGTGGAATAGCATCAGCCTCGTGCGAAATGCCAGGCTACAGTTAGCAGAAGCTAAGTCCAAATGAAAACCGCTTCTTTGAGGTCACTCTCGAATTCACCTATCTAGAATCAAAAGTACAGGTGATCCTCGATGTACGACAACTGAGCCCAAAATTTCCGTCACTAAGCGAGACATTTGTTAAGTGAACTTTGCCCCCTTTTACGACCTTTCTCGCCAGAGTCGTTAAGCAAATCACTGCTTTTGTTAAGTTAGTAACACGGTCGTTAAGTGAATCCGGCTTCCCCCACTGACTTCGCTTGTTGGAAGGTGGCAAAAGGGGATCGCGTGACACCTGGGATGCTGCGACCGTCATAAATGTGAGCCAGTTGCCAAGCCTCTGAATTTTTATCGCGTGACCGTGGGAATGTGGCAATGGTCGTAAGTGTGAAAGACGGTCGTAAGTCGCGTTTTTCAGTGCCGTTGTGACTTGGAACGGTCAAGGACTGCTTATAATACGAAAGGGACTAAAGGAGGCCTTTGGTGTTCACTAGCCCATTCCAGGTGTTCTGCAACAAGCCCTGGAGACGACTCAAACAAGTGAGCCAAGTTGCATGCTGCATGACCTCGCAGCCCAATCTGAGCCGGTGGAGCCCACCCCGCTCCAGGTGAGGAAATGAACGGCCAAGGGGTCCTTTCCCTATTCCCAGTTCCTCTCCAACGGTCACCTGTGCACACCGGACAGCAGCGTTTGGGGTCCTGGAGGGGCCGGGAGCATGGCGTTGGGGGGCAGGGTTCCTCCTGGCACCGGACATGCCCATCCTGAGCGAAGAAAAGAAAGAGAAGTGAATTCCCGAGCCACTCGGGAAGTTTAAGAGGGGTGGACTTCAACTCCCAGAATTCCCCAGCCAGCCAAGAGTCTTGCAATTATTCACGAGCTGGCTGGGGGATTCTGGGAGTTGAAGTCCACCCCTCTTAAACTTGCCAAGGTTGAGAAACATTATGTTAAAGGTTCTTGCATTTATTCACTAGCTGGCTGGGGGATTCTGGGAGTTGAAGTCCATACTTCCTGAGTAGTAAATAAAGAAGGGTGTGGGGGCGTCAACTTATTCTCCAAAGCCCCCCGAAAGGCAGGACAAGAAGCAACGGATGGAAACTAATCAAGGAGAGAAGCAACCTTGGAACTAAGGAGGAATTTCTTGGCAGTGAGGACAATTAACCAGTGGAACGGCTTGCCACCAGAAGTTGTGGGTGATCCATCTCTGGAGAAATTGGTTAACCATTTGTCTGAAATAGGGTCTCCTGCCTGAGCAGGGGGTTGGACTAGAAGACCTCCGAGGTCCCTTATTAACCTGTTGTGTTATTCTGGCCCCCGGTCTCATGATTCGGTCCCCTGCCCAGATTGACCAGTTCTCCCATCACGGGCTACTCACCAAGCACTGGCACTGCAGGCAGGGGCCTCCCTCGGCAGGCGAGAACCTCTCTCTGTCCTGGTACAACCGTCCTTCAAATTCACAGACTGGCAGAGAAGATTCCGGAAGGGAAAAGAGAAACGTAGAAGTTGGGTGTCAAACTTTTTTCTCTCCTTGGCTTAACTCTGGAGTAATTTTAGGACACCTCCTAGCTCTCCCCCGGGCCATTTCTACACCTGCAATGGGCAGACGGGTAAGAGATTTCCCCCAGAAAGAAACCTACGTAGAAATAGTCCTCAGGTTATGACTTCAGTCGAGTCTGCCCATCACACCCGTGAGTTGTGACGGTCGTAAAGCAAGTCATCATGTGACTGATCCAATTTTAAGACCTTTATTTGTGATGGTCGTTAAAGGGGCTGATTTTTTTTCTTCCTATGGGGAGTTTTGGCCCCAAACCAGAACTGAATGTCAGTTTCGGGGTGGAGGGTGGGAAACCTGCCATAAATTGTGGTCATGTGAATGTAAATAGGGGTGGTGGTTGCTGAGCCCCCTGTGGGAGATGAAAATATAGCCCCCTCCTCATATAATAAGATGAGGCTGGAGCAAGCCTGAGAGAGGCCCCACAGTAGTGATAATATTATTAATAAATATTAATATTAATATTAATATTAATAAAGTTGGAAGGGACCTTGGAGGTCATCTAGTCCAACCCCCTGCTCAGGCAGGAAACCCTATACCATTTCGGACAAATGGCTGTCCAGTCTCTTCTTAAAAACTTCCAGTGTTGGAGCATTCACCGCTTCTGGAGGCAGGTTGTTCCACTGGTTGTGATTTAAAGCTTTAACTTGAACGTTATATTGTTTCACAATATGAACGTATTATTTGCAATCCGCTGAGCTTTGTGCAAGAGGAAATTGCAAAGTAAGTAGTTCTAGGTATACTTGGAACATGAGCGTTGTGACCGTGGGAAAAGAGGAACTGAAAGTAGCTGATGGATGTGGGTTCCAACGTACACGGGTATATGTGGAAAGTTATAAAATGCGATGACGTGACAGTGGGGTGGAGGTGGGGAATCTGGCTACTGGAACGTGATAAGGTGATAAGTAGCCCAAGGAGTTTTGTCGTAACTTTGAACAGTTACTAACTGAAGGATGACTTAGCTCTCCGATAGATACATGTGGCCCTCGACTTGCAATAGTTCATTTAGTGACCAAAGTTTCAACGGCACTGAAAAAAGAGACTTATGACCGGTTTTCACACTTTTGACCGTTGCAGCATCCCCCAGGGCAGGGGTAGGCAACCTTGGCTCTTTTATGACTCGTGGACTTCAACTCCCAGAATTCCTGAGCCAGCCATAAAAGAGCCAAGGTTGCCTCCCCCTGCCCCAGGGTCACGTGATCAAAGTCCAGGCGCTTGGCACCTGACTCGTATTTGTGACGGTCGCAGCGTCCTGGAGTCACGCGATCCCCTTTTGTGACCTCCTGACTAGCAAAGACAAGGGGGAAGCCAGATTCACTTAACAACCGTGTTACTAATCGGCTCCTATTTATGACGGTTGCAGTTCCCCGGGGTCACGTGACCCCCTTTTGCGACCTTCGGACAAGCAGTGTCACTTAACAACCGAGTGACTGACTTAAAAATCGCAGCCATTTACTGAACAGCCGTGGCCAGGAAGGTTGTAAAATGGGGCAAAAACCCGACGAACGACTGTCTTGCTTAGCAACAAAAATGCTGGGCTCCACTGTGGTCGTAACTGGAGGACTAGTGGAGAAGCTCTCTCGGTTTGATAAGGTACAGTGTGCCATTACTGTCCGCACGACCCCCTTTTTCTCTGTACTTTTTGCATTCTCGCAACGTCTCCTGAGTAAGACAAAATGAGATCGAGTTTCGCTTTTTCCTTTGGCAACCTTCAGAACGCTGGCTAAGATAGACGCTTCCTGATGTGGAGGCTTTATTTCCCATACTCAGCCGACGTTGAGATATTCAGGTCAAATACATTTCAGGAAATGTTTAAACTTCCCGGGGGGAAAAACTGTCGCCCGCCGTGTGGCTCAGCCGCTCTCACTCTGCAAGGAAGCCGGTCACTGAGTGGACATCCCTGGGGGGGGGGAGGATGGGAAACCTGGCACGGGGGGGGGATGAGAGAGGGGGCAACTTACCGTCGCAGGTGGGGCAACACTGCTCTGGGCGCTTGCCAGGATGGCTGCAGAGGGCAGGCGGGCAGCTCACCTGCCTGCAGGAGACCTCGCCAGCCTGGGGGGGCAAGCAGATCAGTGGAGGTGTCTGTCACTCCCAGGACAGACTCAGCCCCCCCCCCCAGCCAGCAGACTCACCCCACATCGGCAGTGCTTGCAGGGGTCTTGGTGCTGTACGGCGTCACCACTGCGGTACTCGCGTCCTTCCCAGAGGCAGCCTGCAGGGGGCGACACACGGAGTGCAAATGTCTGCCCTGGAAGGTTGGCCAGGCTCCTTTGGAAACCACCAGCAGGGGGCAGCAGAGCCGAGTTGGCCAATTTGGCCCCACTGGGAGGGAGGGAGGCCTCCCGCTGCTTGGGGGACGATGGGGTTTGTAGTGCTGGGCTGCATTGCTTTCCTCTGCTTTCCCTCTCGGTGATGGTGATGAGGATAGGAGGATTTGCTGGACCAACTCCAGAATATTCTGGAGCTGGTCCAGCAAATATCCAGAGAGAAGCAACCTAGAACTAAGGAGACATTTCCTGACAGTGAGGACAATTAACCAGTGGAACTGCTTGCCTCCAGAAGCTGTTGGGACTAGAAGACCTCCAAGGTCCCTTCCGACTCATTCTATTATCCTGTAATTTAATGAACCCTCCCTCCCAAGGATGAGGCACATGGTTGAGGGAGTCAAGAGGGCAGCGGTTCAAAGCCCTGAACCCTTTCAAAGTGCATCCTACACCAGACTCGTAAAAAAAAAAAAAATTTAAGGCTTTCATTGCATAAATATGACGCCATCTTGACTTTTGGTTTGTCTATGATGCTTGCCCCCCCTTCTGCCCAATGAAGTCATCGTGGTTTGTCTGGGATGCCTAGACCCCCCCTTTCTGCCCAATGATGTCATTATGGTTTATCTGGGAAGCTTAGCTCTCCTTTCTGCTCAATGACACCGTCGTGGTTTGTCTGGGATGCCTAGACCCCTTTCTGCTCGATGATGTCCTTGTAGTTTGTCTGGGACGCCGAGCCCACCTTTTCTGCCCAACAACATCATTGTGGTTTGTCTGGGACACCCAGTGCCTCCCCTTCCAGTCCAGAGCCCCCCCTTCCCATCAAGACTCACCATCACAGACGGGGCAGCAGGTGCCCGGGCGAGGGCGGGCAGGGTGGTGGCACAGACTGGCACACTGCCTCCGTTGGCAGATGGCACTGCCCTCCTGCAGCAGAGGAGGGAGGAGGAAGAAGGGGGTCCTTGGAGGGGTGTAAAAGGAGGGGTTTCTGGGAGGGGGATTCCTGCTAGGGATTCGGCTTCCCCCCCCCGCCCCCCCTGCCCCAGATTTAAAGAGGCCAGTGGCGCTTCCTTGGCCCAGGAGTCAAAGATGCGGGCACAATCGGCCATAAAGGGAAAAAAATGGCCGTACAAAATTCACCGGAAGGTAAGGCTGTCCTTGACTCCAGTGTGATTCAAGAGGACAGTCAAAAAAAGGTCAGGACGGACCCTGCAGTGGTGCGACGGAAACTCCGCCTGTTTTACCTTTAGTGACCGTAATTGGGACCTGTAACTTGGTCGTTAAGTGAAAAAGTCACTAAGTGAACCAACCCGGTCTGACTTCAGCCTTCCTTGGCTTTGCAGACCCGAGAAAGCTGTCAATGAGAGGACTGATTGCAAGGCGATTTTTTTATCATCCCAGTCGTAACTGCGAATGGTCGCTAAACGAGCCAGTTGCTAAAGGAGGACGATCCGTACACCGCCATCTTAGATTTTTTTTTTTTTGACCCTAAATCTGTGGACTTTCCCTGATTTTCCCTCTGTGCCTGCGGTTTTTATGGCGTGGTTTAGTGTCTTTAATATTTCCTGGTGTCTCTGATGCCTGACCAGCTTTTAGCGCTGGCCGGTCAGCCCGACTCAGCTGTGGGTCAAGCGTGACGCCAGGAATTCCAGGAACTTCAGGGCCTGAAAGCCACGGCTGGACAGCTGGGCACTGCTGGTGCTCACCCGACACTTGCACCTCAGGCAGGGGTCCGTGGGGGGCGTCCACTCTTCCCCGTGTTCGTGTCTGGCAGTTCCGTTCACACAACCTGCATCATGGAGGACAGAGGGAATACTGAATGTGAGAAGCCCACGCAGAGGTGGAAACATGGATTCAGGGCAGACAGCCCTCCACAAGAAAACAGCCCTGTTGGGAGAGCACGGAAGACACCCTCCCCCCAGTTCATTCCTGAGCTACTGGGGGTTCCCTTGTACTGTATCAATATACCAGTCTGGATCTTATCTACGGGCCTCCTCTTTCCAAGTTATGTCCTTCCTGTCGCTCCGCTAGGAGAAGTAGAATTCGTGCTGTGGAAACCCACAACTTCCAGTTGCAGAAGAAAAGAACCACCCCACCCCACCCCACAGACACATCCATGGACCACCCCAAAAGCAGATTCTCCCCCAGAAGAAGCTTCTAGAAGCAGCAGTGGGGGAGAATTTTCCAAAGCACCTGAAGGCAGGACGAGAAGCAACGGATGGAAACTCATCAAGGAGAGAAGCAACCCAGAACTAAGGAGAAACTTCCTGACAATGAGAACAATTAACCAGTGGAACAACCTGCCTCCAGAAGCTGTGAGTGCTCCAACACTGGCAGTTTTTAAGAAGAGACTGGACAGCCATTTGTCCGAAATGGTATAGGGTCTCCTGCCTGAGCAGGGGGTTGGACTAGAAGACCTCCAAGGTCCCTTCAAGCTCTATTCTGATTGATTGATTGACTTACAACAGTTCATTTGGCGATTGTACGAAGTTACAGCAGCACTGAAAAAAGTGATTTATGACCACTGTTCACACTTACGACCATTGCAGCATCCCCATGGTCACATGATCAAAATTTGGACCCTTGGCAATTGACTCATTGATTCATTGAATCAATAATTGCCGTGATAAATGAATAAATGATTGAAAATGAATGAATGAATGAATAAATAAATCAATGATTGACCAATGAAATGAATTGATCAATCAATTGACCCAGTGAATCAATGAGAATCAGTGATTGACATGATAATGAATGAATGAATGAATGGACTCAATAAATCAATGAATGAATCAATCAATGGTTGACTCAATCAATCAATGAGAATTAATGATTGATATGATAATAATGATGGAATCAGTCAATGAATAAATCAGTCAATGCATGATGGACTCAGTGAATGAATGAATCGATCAATCAATCAGTCAATGCATGATGGACTCAGTGAATGAATGAATCGATCAATCAGTCAATGCATAATGAACTCAATGAATGAATGAAACAGTGAATGATTGAAACAATCAATCAATCAATCAATGAATTCATCAGCTGCCCACCCACCAGTTTTTAAAGCTCAGACTGACTTCCCATAACCTGCTATGCCCAAATCAGTAGATAATGGATTCTGTGTGTGAATTGCCGAAAGGAGCCTGTGGGAACGCAAATGCAGCTTCTAACATGAGCTTTGACACATAAACACACTCCGCAGCTTTCCCCTGTATTGCACAAAACCTCTTACCTTGATGGCAACTGGGGCAGCACTGCCCAGGCGGCGTGTAGCGGTCCTGGCACAAAAGCTCGGGGCATTCGGTCACTTGGCACCGGACTGTGCCAGCCTGGCACCGCAGGAGAGATAAAAGCAAGGTTTATCTAAGTTTATCTAGAGTGGCACCTGGACAGGAGGGAGGGCAAAGGATGCTCTTCCCCGGCATCACTTGGGGGGGGCAAACTGGGGTGAAATGGGCTACGTGACTGGCATTTCCAATTCCCACAGTGCTGTCTAATGTTTATCTATGTTTACCCATGTAGTACGACTGTAAGTGCAGGTAGTCCTCAACTTATGACCACTATTGAGCCCAAAATTTCTGTTGCTGAGCAAGACAGTTGTTAAGTGGTTTCTGCCCCACTTGATGACCTTTCTTGCCACAGTTGTTAAGTGAATCAGTTAGTTGTTACGATAGGAACAGGGTTGTTAAGAGAATCTGGCTTCCCCCATTGACTTTGCTTGTCAGAAGGTCGCAAAAGGGGATCACGTGACGCCGGGACACTGCAACCGTCATAAATGTGAGTCAGTTGTCAAGCATCTGAATGTAAATCCTATGACCCTGGGGATGCTGCAAGGGTCATAAGTGTGAGGAACGGTCATAAATCAAATCAGCACAACCGTGCTCCCATCTTAAAGGCTGCAGTGATCCACTTAACAACTGTGGCAAGAAAAGGTTGTAAAATTCACTGATGAAATGTCTTGCTTAGCAACAGAAATTTTGGGCTCCATTGTGGTCGTAATTTGAGGACTACCTGTATTCAAATTTCAAAATCTCACTGATAAGGGGAGAAGGAAGAATCAGCGATGGGGTGAACGGCCCAGGTTTGGTGCTGGGGCCTCTGGACCTGTGATGACTCCCCCAGACGCTTCCCCAGATGCCTCTCCAGGGGTCAGCTTGGGGGAGGATGAACCAATCCCAAGCACATCAGGAGGAGAGTCGGTCGATGGCTCCGAGGCAGGGGCTCCAAGTCCAACTGAGGGGGAGTGGTTGATGGGAGAGAAACTGGCCGAGCAGCATCTGAGAAGGATTTGGCAAAGCCCGGCTGCAGCAGGACAGCCCTGAGGCTTCGGGTTGGGAAAGCACGCAGCTGCAACCAGTTAGTGATGAGGAATTGCTTTCTGCCCTTGATTCAAGAACACAAAGGGCAGAGAGAAGGCAGGAGCAGAGAAGGTCAGCCCGACTACCCACGAGGAGGCAGCCTCGCCCTTCTTGATGGGCTGCACCAGAAGCTGGCTATTTAGCACAGCGGACGGATGGAAGCGATGCTAGGAACAACGTGTTCATTTCTGAGCGGTGTGTTTCCTGGTTGTTGTGATTCCTGCCTTGCTTTGGATTGACGCCTTGACTCAGGATCAGGCCTCGTGAACCCTTTTGTGTTCTGGATTTAATTTTGCCTGGTGGATTTATCTCATTTGGGAAACATTCGAGTGTCTTGTGGACAGTTGGCAGTTGGGACAGTTCTGGGTTTTCGGTGAAGGGAAACTAAACCACTGTTACGAGTGAGTGGGACAGCACAGGACCTGCCCCTCCCCTCACCTCACAGGTGCAGTGGGTGCACGGATCCTCCAGGAAAACATCTCCGTCCTTCAGCAAGTGTCCTTTGTACATGCAGTCTCCACATTCAGGGCAACACCTGTCCTTCGGGGTGGCAGGATGCTGGCATGGCACGGGGGAACAATCCTCCACTTCACAGGTGACTCTGCCATCCTGGAGGGGTGGGGTGGCACAAAGAGACCCAAATTCTATGGGAAGATTCTGCTAACTTTTCTGCAAAGTGAGGGGCACTGTTTTCCATAAGTAGGAAGTTGGCATTGGTACTGGCACAGCTGCCCACTCACCTTGCACTGGCATCTCCGACAGGGATCTGCCTTCCAGCTCTCGTCGTCTTTCCTGCCGTCGGCGCAGCCTGCAGGGAGGACAGGGGAAAGGTGCACCTGTTGAACCTCTGCCTGCGGAGAAATGGGCAAAGGAAAAAGGACAACTGGGGCAATACAGGGTGGGTGTACAAGGGAAGGCAACCTATCATGCGGGATTGTGGCCCGAGGCTTCCAGGTCAAAAACTTCAAGATGGTGGCCTCAAGCATACCAACAAACCTAATCTTCAGGTTTTTGACCTCTCCCAACTCTGTGGATTGGTGGAGATTGTCAAATTCATGCTGCAGATCACACACCCTGAAGAAAACGGGGTCAACCTAATCTCCAAAGCAGCAGAAGGCAGGACAAGAAGTAACAGATGGAAACTAACCAAAGAGAGAAGCAATCTAGAACTAAGGAGAAACTTCCTGACAGTGAGGACAATTAACCAGTGGAACAGAGGTTGTGGATGCTCCAACACTGGAGGTTTTCTAGAAGAGACTGGACAACAATTTGTCTGAAATGGTACATGGCTTCCTGTCTGAGCAAGGGGTTGGACTAGAAGACCTCCAAGGTCACTTCCAACTCTGTTATTTCTATTCTATTCTATTCTAATTCTATTCCATTCCATTCCATTCCATTCTATTCTATTCCATTCCATTCCATTCCATTCCATTCCATTCCATTCCATTCCATTCCTTTCCATTTATTCTATTCTATTCTATTCTATTCCTTCTTCATTATTCTATTCTATTCCGTATATTCTATTCTATTCTATTCTATTCTATTCTATTCTATTCTATTCTATTCTATTCTATTCCATTCCTTTCCATCTATTCTATTCTATTCTATTCTATTCTATTCTATTCTATTCTATTCTATTCTATTCTATTTTATTCTATTCTATTCTATTCTATTCTATTCCTTCTTCATTATTCTATTCTATTCTATTCTATTCTATTCTATTCTATTCTATTCTATTCTATTCTATTCTATTCTATTCTATTCTATTCTATTCTTTCTTTATTATTCTATTCTATTCTTCTATTCTATTCTATTCTATTCTATTCTATTCTTTCATTATTCTATTCTATTCTATTATTCTATTCTATTCTATTCTATTCTATTCTATTCTATTCTATTCTATTCTATTCTATTCTATTCTATTCTATTATTCTATTCTATTCTATTCTATTCTATTCTATTCTATTCTATTCTATTCTATTCTATTCTTTCTTCATTATTCTATTCTATTCTATTCTATTCTATTCTATTCTATTCTATTCCTATTCTATTCTATTCTATTCTATTCCATTCCATTCCGTTCCGTTCTATTCCATTCCGTTCCATTCCGTTCTATTCCATTCCATTCCATTCCGTTCCGTTCTATTCCATTCCATTCCATTCCATTCTCTGTCTTATTCTATTCTATTCTATTCTTCTTTGCAAAAGCTAAAATGGAAAAAGGGCCACCATGCCATGCCCAGCACATTCCTGGCCCTGATTCCCCAAAGGGCACCGAGACCGGCATGGCGAGTCTCGAACCCCAGGCACTTCCTCACCCTGGCAGTGCATCCGGTTGGGCTGCAGTTGGCACTCGACCTTGCCCTGCACACACATGCATGAGGTGCAGGGGTCTTGGTCCCAGGAAGCCCCCTCCTCGTAGTGCTGCCCATCTGCAAAGCAGGTCACCCGCCGGCACTCGCATTGTTCAAGGGACTTCAGCCGGCTCAGCAGGTGGGAATTCTGCCGGGGAAGGGTGGCAGACAGTCAGGGTTGCAGAATCAGAATTGTGTGTCAGCACACCATCGGGCCGTTCCCTCCTGAACTAAGCATCGAGGCGGGAACCCTAAATTGCACGGAATACAGGGCCCCTTTTGAAGAAGCTTTTCTTGGCCAAAATAAGTCCTCTGAATGCCGCTTCTGCCTTGATGGGTCTAGAAGCAGGGGTAGGCAACCTTGGCTCTTTTATGACTGGTGGACTTCAACTCCCAGAATTCCTGAGCCAGCATGGCTCAGCCTGGAAACCTCTCCCTTTCCCCTCAGCATGGCTGGCTGAGGAATTCTGGGAGTTGAAGTCCACCAGTCATAAAAGAGCCAAGGTTGCCTACCCCTGGTCTAGAGGGAGGGATTGCCCATCTGCCTTCTGGTTTTCGAGTCAGCCGGCTCTGTCTCCAAGACAACCCTCAGAAGGAATTGGCTAACATTTCTGGTACAGTCCTCACCTGCTCCTTCACCATATCCAGCATGGTTCCCAGTCCCTCCATCTGCTCCTCCAGCCTCTGGATCCGGTCTTCCAGGCTGGCCACACCAGACCTTGCGGATCCCAGGGGTGGCAATTCTGCTTGGCTGGGCTCTTGTTGGTAGTGGTGAGTTTCTGCCAGGGCCAGCGGCTCAAAGGGTGGCAAGGAATCCAGATCCAGAGAAGGTCCCTCTGGGTGATCAAGATACTGGTTCTCAGACAGACCGTAGGGCAGAGAGAACAGGTCCAGCTCTGTGGGTCAGCAACACAAGAGGTCAGAGCAACCTGGGACGGGCGAGGGAGAACCTCCAGGGGTCTCCGACCCTCATTTCCTGGGTCCATAAATGGGGGGTTATTGGGACACCTCCTCCTTTCAGCAGACCCAGGCCGATGAAGGTCAAGCATCGCCTGAAGATATGCAGTGTGTAATGTACTGGTAGTCCACAACTTACAACCACAACTAAGCCCCAAATCTCCATTGCTAAGTGAGACAGTTTTAATTTTATCCCATTTTACGACCTTTCTTGCCACAGTTGTTGAGTGAATCACTGCAGTTAAGTTAGTAGCATGGTGAATCTGGCTTCCCCCATTGACTTTGCTTGTCAAAAAGTCGCATGTGATCCCGGGACACTGTGACCGTTACGCAAAGTTACTCAGCTGGCTTTCATGTGTAAGTAGAACTAGAACTCACCGTCTCCTGGTGATCGGCCCAAAGTTACTCAGCTGGCTTTCATGTGTAAGTAGAACTAGAACTCACCGTCTCCTGGTGATCGGCCCAAAGTTACTCAGCTGGCTTTCATGTGTAAGTGGAACTAGAACTCACCGTCTCCTGGTGATCGGCCCAAAGTTACTCAGCTGGCTTTCATGTGTAAGTGGAACTAGAACTCACCGTCTCCTGGTGATCGGCCCAAAGTTACTCAGCTGGCTTTCATGTGTAAGTGGAACTAGAACTCACCGTCTCCTGGTGATCGGCCCAAAGTTACTCAGCTGGCTTTCATGTGTAAGTGGAACTAGAACTCACCGTCTCCTGGTGATCGGCCCAAAGTTACTCAGCTGGCTTTCATGTGTAAGTGGAACTAGAACTCACCGTCTCCTGGTGATAGAACGGCCCAAAGTTCAGCTGGCTTTTGTGTAAGTAGAACTAGAACTCACCGTCTCCTGGTGATCGGCCAAAGTTACTCAGCTGGCTTTCAAAGTGGAACTAGAACTCACCGTCTCCTGGTGATCGGCCCAAAGTTACTCAGCTGGCTTTCATGTGTAAGTGGAACTAGAACTCACCGTCTCCTGGTGATCGGCCCAAAGTTACTCAGCTGGCTTTCATGTGTAAGTGGAACTAGAACTCACCGTCTCCTGGTGATCGGCCCAAAGTTACTCAGCTGGCTTTCATGTGTAAGTGGAACTAGAACTCACCGTCTCCTGGTGATCGGCCCAAAGTTACTCAGCTGGCTTTCATGTGTAAGTGGAACTAGAACTCACCGTCTCCTGGTGATCGGCCCAAAGTTACTCAGCTGGCTTTCATGTGTAAGTGGAACTAGAACTCACCGTCTCCTGGTGATCGGCCCAAAGTTACTCAGCTGGCTTTCATGTGTAAGTGGAACTAGAACTCACCGTCTCCTGGTGATTGGCCCAAAGTCACCCAGCCGGCTTTTATGCATAAGGCGGGACTAGAACTCGGAGCCTCCTGCTTTCTAAACCAGCGCTAATCCCCACACCAACCTGGCTCTTATGTGGCTGAAGCCAACTTCCTGAAAAACGGATTGAGGAAGTGTGCTCTCTGTCTGATGGAAAAATATGTATTTGCAAATTTGTACTTGAGAGGAAGAAGTCAGACAGAATAGCTAAGCTGGATGTCCAGCGATGTGCAGCCAAGACTCCCCACGGCTGCTTCTCCCAGACGCGGCCTTTGCGCCATCTGAATCTAATTGGCTGAAGCAGAACCAGGCCAAATTATGCGAGCCGTAACAAAGGGACCCCTTGTGCGAAAGTTGTTCGTATGCCTACATTTCTTCTGGGTGCCTTGTTCTGTTTGTTTCCAGCTCCGGTCCTGGATCTCAACCAGAAGACGCAGCCGTCCCGGCTCAGGCTCGGTGGTGGCCGAGAGACGGGAGGAATTGCTCTGGCAAGGAGGCCTGGGCTGCTTGGAGTCTGGCCACAGAGACCCCTCCCCACAACTCAAGCCCCCCCCCCCACCTGGGCCATTAGCGGAAAGAGCCCTCTTCCTAGCCAGGTCCTTCTTCGTGGGAAGGGCTGAGAAAAGGGAGGAGGAGGAGGAGGGATGGAGGAGGAGGAGAAAGAAGGGAGAAGGAAAAAAGGGGCAAGGGAAAGAGAAGAAGAACAGGATAGAGGAGAAGGAGGAGGTGGAGGAGGTGGAGGAGAAGAAGGAAAAAGAGAGGGAGAAGGGATGAGGAGAAGGGGAGAAGAAAGAGAAGGGAAAAGGAAGGAAGGAGAAGGAGAATGGAGGATGGGGGGATGAGGAGGAGGAGAAAGACGAGGAGAAGGGATGGAGAAAGAGTAGAAGAAAGAAGAGAAGAAGGAAAAGGGGAAAGGGAAGAAGGAGAACGGGATGGAGGAGGAGGAGGAGGAGGAGAGGGAGAAGGGATGGAGGAGAAGGGGGAGAGGAAAGAGAAGGGAAAAGGAAGGAAGGAGAAGGAGGATGAAGGAAGGAGGAGGAGGAGCCAATGCAGGAAGCCCAGGACATGGCTGCCACGCCACAGGAGTGTGAAGTCAAGAGACACACCTGCCACTTGCCAGAATGATTGATCTCCTATTGACATCCAGTCCACCTGCAGAGAAACCTCTCAAATGTGGCTCAGAACTGGGCCGGCCCCTCCCAGAGGGCTCCCCTCCCCCTTCTCCTCCCCCTCCCCCTCCTCCCCTCCTCCCCTCCGTGGGGCTGGGCCACCCTGGCACCGCCGGGGCTCCATCCTGCCTCTCTCCAGCTGTTGCCTCCTGTCTGGCTGGAGCCCAGCCAAGGCCCACGGCTCTTAGACGCCCTGGACAGGGAACATCTGGCCCACAGCACAGATGTCGGGGGGGGGGCTGGAGGGAAGAAAAAGTTTCCCACCGCTGGGATTCCTTTGATCCTGGCCTCTCAGCTGCCCCCTCGGACTTGGTCCCTCCTGGATGACCCCCCCAGTTCTAGGTCAGCGGGTTGCAGGGAAAAAAAGATCTTGCTGGACCACAGCAGTGCTACAAATTACTCGTTCACACACACACACACACACAGCCAGCCCGAGGTGCAATTCAGATGGAGACGCTTACCAGGCAGGTTCTCACAGTGCCAGGGGCGGTGGGGGAAGCCACGGGGGGAGATCTCGGCCGTCTGCCAGGAGCCCTGCAACAACAACAAAAAATCAAAGTCACAAATGTCTAATGGTTAAGACATAAAGCTACAAAAAGCGGGAGACAGGGAGTTCTAGTCCCGCCTTAGGCATGAAAGCCAACTGGGTGACTTTGGGACAATCACCAGGAGACGGTGAGTTCTAGTCCCGCCTTAGGCGTGAAAGCCAACTGGGTGACTTTGGGACAATCACCAGGAGACGGTGAGTTCTAGTCCCGCCTTAGGCGTGAAAGCCAACTGGGTGACTTTGGGACAATCACCAGGAGACGGTGAGTTCTAGTCCCGCTTTAGTCAGGAAAGCCAACTGGGTGACTTTGAGCCACTCACCAGGAGACGGTGAGTTCTAGTCCCGCCTTAGGCATGAAAGCCAACTGGGTGACTTTGGGACAATCACCAGGAGACGGAGAGTTCTAGTCCCGCTTTAGTCAGGAAAGCCAACTGGGTGACTTTGGGACAATCACCAGGAGACGGAGAGTTCTAGTCCCGCCTTAGGCATGAAAGCCAACTGGGTGACTTTGGGACAATCACCAGGAGATGGTGAGTTCTAGTGCCACTTGAAGCACGAAAGCCAGCTGAGTGATTCTGGGTCAATCACCAGGAGACGGTGAGTTCTAGTCCCAGCTTAGGCACGAAAACTGGCTCGGTGACCTTGGGCCACTCACTATCTCACAGCCCAGCCCACCTCAAAGGGTTATTGTTATGGGGAAAATAGGAAGAAGGATGAGATATATTTGTGTGTAAATAAATGAATGAATGAATAAATAACAAACTAACAAACATGGAGAGGTGTATAGCGAGGCAAGGGCAATGCCAGTCCTATCCTTAGCAATATCCATAACACTCCAAGCCACTCTTGATGCCCAGCCTTCTAGCAACTTAACTTGCAAGAGGTCCTTGAAACCCTTAGCCCCCCCTCCCTCCCCCAAATAACTGTCTTGTCCCTTTTTTTGAATGTCTGCTGGTTGGCCGCTATTTCTCACCTCCTTGGATTACTTCCCCGGCTGAAAAATAAATTTCCAAAATGACCTTTAAAAACATGGGTGTTTTGTTAACGCAAAAAACTCCACCCGGGTTCACAGCTTAGAGAGCCCCCTCAGACAGACTGGCTAAGCCACCGTCAGAAGAATCATACGGGGTTCCAACTTGAAGCTGAAGAAATCAAAATGAAACCCAGACAGCTGGGAGGAAAGGAGGATTATTTATTCCGAAAGGCAAGGTGATTCGCCCACGGGGGTAGCTACAGAGAGAAAGGAGCACAGAAGGGCTGCTTTATGGGGGCACTCGTCCTTGGTGGGGGGTCTTGAAGGGCGTGGGTATGTGTACGTGCTGGTTCTAGGGTGACACGTGAGGGTTGTGCGTATGTGTATGTGTTGACCCGGAGAAGGGGTTAATTAAATCAAGCGATGTGTATGGGGTCTCTTCGTTTGAACGGCGAGCATTATAATTATGTTTACATTGTGTTGATTGCATTTTGTGTCTTTGCTTGTGCCTGTTTACAATGTGAAATAAGTGTTTAATTAATTCCTATGTCTGAGTAAGTTTAAAAGATTTCAGAGCCTGTTAGTCAGTAACTCTGTTAGCATATAGTTCTCTATGTAGTACAGATAGTCCTTGATTTACAACAGTTTGTTCAAAGTTACGACGGCACTGAAAAATGTGACTTATGACCGTTTTTCAGTTATGACCTTTGCAACATCCTCATAGTTATGTGATCAAAATTCAGAGGCTGGCAACTGACTCATATTTATGACGGTTGTAGTGTCCCCTTTTGCGACCTTCTGACAAGCGAAGTCAATTGGGGAAGCCAGATTCACTTAACAACCGAGTTACTAACTTAGCAACTGCAGTGATTCACTTATCAACCGAGGCAAGAAAAGTCGTAAAATGGGGCAAAACCCGCTGAACAAATGTCTCGTTTAACAACAGCAATGTCAGCCTCAATTGTGGTCATAAATGGAGGACTACCTGTATTTCTAACACAGTTATAAAAATGTATAAATTCTGCCCACACCACAGAAAGAAAGTGGGCGTTAAGCAAGCCTTGTCCGTGGCATGAAGGAACCCCAACTGGCCTCGTTAAACAGAGTGAGGATTGGGGTTCAGGGTCAAGCACCCAAGTGGGTTTAGGAACGTTCTGGATGCCCCTTGGCTGGACTTACCAGGAACTTGCTGGATTCGTCTCCGGCCAAACTGGCAAAGGTGACCTGCAGGTCGAGGGGCAGCAGGAGGCTGAGCAGGTCCTCCCCACGGCTGTTCTCAAAAAGGAAGGGCTCTTGGCAGTCCACGTAGAGGGAGATGCGCCGTGGCTCCAGGTTCAGGGCCAGCTGCGCCCAGCGGCCGTGGGCAAAGGGGGTGCTTCCAGGGAAGACCAGCGAGGCCGGCTCCATGTTGTGCACTGCCCGGTACGCCAGCCGGAGCTGGTCCTTCTGGGTGCTGGACGCCAGCTGCAGGAGAGGCTGCCCGTCCCGCTTGGAGGCTGCCGGGGAGGCCAGGGAGATGAGGGTCCCCTCCGATCCGGGGTTCTGGCGGGCCACGAAGTGGAAGCCGAGGGCGGCTTGCACCGTGGACAGTAGGTAGACGGAGTAGTCCCAGGGCAGAGTCAGGACGGGCACCCGCCGGCGGAACTTCCAGGCCGGGATGCCCGGATCGGGACCCTGGGTGTTGCTGACGCCTGGCACCCAGCGGCTGATGTTGAGCGCCTCCAGCAGGTCAAGGACTGTAAAGGAAGAGCAGGGGGGTTACTGGCCGTGTCGCGTCTACACAAGTCCCAGTGCTGGAAGCGCAGAAGAACCAGGCGAGAATGTTGGGTGGGTGGGGGTTTAGCCCGTGGGAAGTTTACAGGCTGCCCCGTGGCATTTGCTTGGCCATAACAGGGGTATTGAGGAGCCATTGCACCCCAATGGGATCAGCCTGCCCCACTTGCAGCCAGCACAAGAGGCCTGGTACGGACGCGGTCCGTTAAGGAATTCTGGCGGGTGGGGTCAAGGAGAAGAGCCTTTTCTGCGGTGGCCCCAGCCCTTTGAAACACCCTCCCCCACAGCGCTGCTCCCACGCTTTTGGCCTTCTGAAGGGGGTTAAAACCTCGCTTTGCTGGTTGGCTTCAGACGCCGAGTAAACAACACCCTAATTGAGGAAGCATCAAGAATACTCCCAGCAACACTGACAGGGTGAGCCACTAGAATAGAAACAGAGAGCAAACTCCAGACTAACTCTGGTGATGTTACCTAGTTGGGTCACGAGTCGCCTGCAAGACCAACCAAGCTCAGAGAGCACCAAGGACCCCATGCTCCTCTTCCTCCTCCTCTCCACAAACCCCACTCCCTTCTAGCCCTGATAATGTTACCTAGTTGGGTCATGAAATGTCTGCAAGGAAACAACCAAGCTCAGAGAGCACCAAGGACCCCATGTTACTCCTCCTCCTCCTCCTCCTCCTCCTCCTCCTCCTCCTCCTCTCCACAAACCCCCCTCCCTTCTAGTCCTGATGATGTTCCCTAGTTGGGTCACGAAACGTCTCCAAGGAAACCACCCAGCTCAGAGAGCACCAAGGAGCCCCACAATTCGGCCCTGGTTCCCTTCTCTTGGTTTGAATCCAACGGGAGGGTCGATCAATGCTCCTACGCACGCATTCTACACAGCAAGCACACAAGCTAAGACGCAGAAGGAAAGCACGGAGATCAGGCAAGGATCCTGCGGATCTCGTATCTCACACCTCGGCTTGGAAAGCACAACTGGGCCAACCTTCCAGGTTGTCTCCATACTGAACTAAGACGGTTTCTTAGGGAAGGGAGTTTGCAGGGATAACACCTGAGAAATAATGGGTACAGCAGAGCCACAAGGATAAAAAAATGAGTTAAAAACAACCCTTAAAAAACTTGTTGGGGCATGGAACTAATTAAAACTCTGCAAAACAGCAAAGGGGGATTGGGTGGGTGGGCTTCTTATTCTTGGGGGGAGGAACTTTCATTACAAGACGATCCTCGACTTACGACCACAATGGAGCCCGAAATTTCTGTTGCTCAGCTTGACAGTCGTTAAGTGAATTTTGCCCCATTTTACAAACTCACACAACGGTCACACAACAGAGCCAATTTTATGACATTTTTGTGGCACTCGTTAAGCCAACACCCACGGTCATTAAGCCAAACCGTGGTTCCTGAAAGACGGCTTTTCACCCCAAAACAGAAGTAAACGCTGCACTTTTGGGGAAAACGCTCATGTAAAATGTGGTCACGTGACTGAGGGACGCCGCAAACAGCCGTAAATGCAACGTGGTTGCCAAGGGCTGAATTTGGGTCACGCGACCATGTGGGGGTAGCTATCAGGACTTCAAATCTGGGTTAATAGTACCCCCAGATAGGCCTGTTAGAACTTCAAACAGCGACGGTGTCTCCTCTCTGCCTTCGCAAAATCCCAGATACAGGTCGTCCTCAACTTACGACTTAGTCCTCACTTAGCGACCGGTCGTAAGTCGAGGACTACCTATATTTAGGATTTTGCAAATGCAAAGAAGACGCCACAGCAGCCAACTAGCAGCCAATTCCTCCCAGCCAGCAGCTCAGTGCCAAAGCCATCATCCATCGCAGGGGTCCTCAACCCCCGGTCTGTGGACCGCTACCGGGCCGTGGCATGCCAGCAACCGGTCCGCACAAACAAGCAAAGCCCCATCCGTGGGATGCAGGCGGGCCACAAAACCACGCACTCTCCCGTCCGTGGAAAAACCTCTCTCCACGGAACCGGTCCCTGGTGCCCAAAAGGTTGGGGACCTCTGATCCCTCAGACAGAGAAAGTGCCCAAAGAGGTAGATTTTTTAAGGATATTCTCATGGTAATGCCAACATCACCCTGCCAACAAAAGTGCGTATAGTCAAGGCCATGGTTTTCCCAGATGCAATGTATGGCTGTGAAAGTTGGACCATAAGAAAGGCTGAGCGCCAAAGAATGGAGGCCTTTGAACTCTGGTGCTGGAGAAGACTCCTGCGAGTCCCCTGGACTGCAAGGCGATCAAACCGGTCAGTCCTAGAGGAGATCAACCCCGACTGCTCTTTAGAAGGCCAGATCCTGAAGTTGAAACTCAAGTACTTTGGCCACCTAATGAGAAGGAAGGACTCACTGGAGAAGAGTCTGATGCTGGGAAAGATGGAGGGCAAGAGAAGAAGGGGGCGACAGAGAAGGAGGTGGCTGGATGGAGTCACTGAAGCAGGAGGCGTGAGCTTCAATGGACTCCAGAAGATGGTAGAAGGCCTGGAGGAACGTTGTCCATGGGGTCGCGATGGGTCGGACACGACTTCGCAACTAACAACAACAACAACATGGTAAGGCCTGACTGCTAAAACCTTCGTTTGGGTGAAGAATGCTAATTAAAAAAAAATGTTAAAAAGAAAAGGCAACAAAAGGGACCCCGTGGATCAACGAGCAAAGAAAAGGCAGAAGCGTTTTCGTTCCGACACAAAAGTGGAGACTGTGAAGGGCAGGATGACCGGGCAGCGTTAAATGAGATTTATTTAAGGAGCGGGCTTAATTTTGAATGATGAAATCACACCCCAAAATTTCATTAAAAACTTGCTGGATGAAAACTCGGGCCGTTTTGGAGAAAACCCTGGTGGACCGGTCAAGTTCCAGCTGCCTGGAGGACGGCAAATATTGTTGCCGTCTGCCACCAGGAGATCCAGGAAGATAAATTACCCAGCAGTCAGTGTGGCATCAACAGCTGGGAGTGATTTTCAGCAAATTGTCAAGAGGCCAGTGTGTTAGCACACACAGGGAAAGTCCCAAGAAGCAAAAGTCAACATGGTTTGGCCATGAAAAATAAATCTACTTGGTTTGCTTTGCCTTATTGCTCAATTGGATGAATGTTCTTCTTAGTAGATTGTGGGAGTGCTGTAGACATAATATATCTTTGATTTCACTGGCATTTAGGTGACCGGTAGTGCTCAACTTACAATCCTTCATTTAGTGGCCATTCAAAGTTCCAACAGCATTGAAAAAAAGGGAATTACAACCAGTTTTCACTCTTGCGGCCATTTTTCACACTTACGACCGACCGTTGCAGCATCCCCGTGGTCACGTGATCCAAATTCAGGCCCTTGCCAACCGACTCATATCTATGACCGTCGCAGTGGCCCAGAGTCACGTGATCCCTTTGGTGATGAGCTAAGTCCATGGGGAAGCCGGATTCACTTAACAACCGTATGACCGACTTAACAATGGCAGCGATTCACTTAACAGCCGTGGCAAGGAAGGGCGCAAAATGGGGCAAAACTCATGTAACAGGTCTCGCCTAGCGACAGAAATTTCGGCCTCAGTTGTGCTCCTAAGTCGAGGACCACCTGCAGTTTGATATGAGCTTCCTTTGCTATGTGGGGCTCGGCTGGATGACCTCAAGGGACCTTGGATGTTGCCAAGGACAAGACGCCTGGCCTAAGCAAGCTGCCCAAAGTGGACCCCTCGGCAAGCAACAGATCCGGTCGCGGACTCTCCTTGATCCCCGTCCCAACAGTGCTTTTTCCAGGAGGCAACTGGACTTCTTTGTTTTTTTTCTTTGAAGACCTTTTGCTTCTCATCCCAGAAGCTTCTTCAGCTCTGACTGGCTGGTGGGAGCTGAAGAAGCTTCTCGAATGAGGAGCGAAACCTCTTCAAAGGGAAAAACAAAGAAAAGTCCAGTTGCCTCCGGAAAAAAAGCACCTTCGGGACAACCAGGACCTGGAGGACGGAGAAGCTCCACAGAACTTCTGGATCACTGATTTTACAAGGATAATAATAATAATAATAATAATAATAATAATAATAATAATAATAATAATAATAATAATAATAATAATAATAATAATGTTGGAAGGGACCTTGGAGGTCATCTAGTCCAACCCCCTGCTCAGGCAGGAAACCCTACATCATTTCGGACAAATGGCTGTCCCACCCTCTCTTTGGGAACGGACCACCAGAGCCTCCAAAGCCAGTGGCAGTGTACCTGAAGCCCTGGCTCTTTCCCTTCCCCGCTCTCCCCCCCCGAAGCCCCCTTCCCAGCGGCTCAAGCTGCACGCCAAGCAACCCAACCCGAAGCCGAGGCAGCGGGTGGGCTGCACGCATCGTGGAAACCCACCCGGGGGTTCGCTGCCCCCCCTGCCAGTCCCCGCGGCGCGACTGGTGCCCGCCAGCCCCCCGAAGCCCCGGCGCTCACCGTCGTCCTCGAAGTCCCGGCGCGCCGACCCGCTGCCCGCGGGGGTCCCGGCGACCGTCCAGGAGGGTCCCTGCAGGGCCAGCGCCGCCCAGGGCAGCGCCAACAGCTGCCAGCAGCCCCGCATGACGCCCACCCGGGGATGCCCGCTCCGCTCTGCCCTCCGCGGGACCGGACGGGTGGGCGGGGGGCGGTCTCGGAGGGAGAGCCCGCCGCCCCCCTGGCTGCGAGGCCGGGCGGGCGGAGCGAAGTCCCGGGGCGGATCGCGAACGGGGGGGGGAGCTCGAACGGGGACTGGCTCATGCCCACCTCCGCCCCCCCACGCGCCGGGATCCCCCTCCCCATAAGCAGGCGCGGGGGGGGCTGTTTCCCTTAGCGAAGGCGGGGCGCGGGTCTTTGCAACCTCGCCGCCCCTCCCTCTGCCCGGTAGCCCCCCCCCTCCCGCCCAATTTGCTTGATGGAGCGCCCCGACACCCCTTTGGAGGGGGGGTCTTCCGACGCTCCCTCGGACCCCACTTGCGTTGTTCGGCCAAAGGGGATGTTGGGGCGCGGTTGAGCCCCGGAGGGGGAAAGTGGGGGAGGTCCGTTCCCCGAAGCCCCCTGGGGATGCAGGCCCCGCCCCTCCGTCGGCTGCTGCTGCCCCCACCTGTCCTGCAGGTGAAGCCTTCACCTGTCCTCACCTGGCGAGGGAGGCGCGGAGGGTTAGAAGAGGCACGCGAAAGAAAGGCTTTGGCGCCACCTGCTGGCCGAACCGCGGCAAGGCACTTGGCGAGGGGGCGGCTGCGCGTCCCAAGGGTCAATTAAAACCAGATGTTTTGCAGAACACCAGAAAATGTTAAAAAAAAATAAAAATAAAATCTGGGCGAACACAGGATAGTCTTGGCCCCTCCCTAACGGAGAGGAGCCCCGTTGTAGGTTGCACAAAAATGCACACTTGACGGAGTCGTGTATGTGCAAAGTTTCCAGCGGATGGTTCCTGGCTTCTCAAGGGCTGCATTCGCACAAAGTTCTTCTCCTGGTCTGTGTTGGAGGCAGGACTGAAGCTTCTCCAGATCTTTGGATTCCACTTCCAGAATTTCAGAGGCATCTTTAGCTGGAAGGATCCTGGTGAAGCCTGAAGGGGGCCAGCTGGTCTGTCTCAACCTAATCTAATTTCCTTGCCATTTTTTTTTTGTCCAAAGGAAGTGCAAATTCCTTTGGGATTTTAATTGAAGACCCCCCTCTCAGAGACCAGCTCTGAGAGGGGGAGAAGGTTAGGGTTTCATTGGGGCCAAAAGGTCCAGCTAGGGGGTTTGTCTCCGAGACTAATGTGGCGTCCATGTGAGGTCTCTTCAGAGGCAGCTGAGACAGAAGCCACGGAGACGTCGTACAACACACACAAAACTCCACAATGGGTTAAGGAGGCACGACTACCGTCTCTGCAACGCAGGCATGGCCCAGCAATGGAGCTGAGTAGCATCCAGCAGGCACGGAATTCCAGGATCAGAATAAGAGTAGAGCTGGAAGGGACCTTGGAGGTCTTCTAGTCTAACCCCCTGCTTGGGCAGGAGACCCTATACCATTTCAGACAAAAGGCTGTCCAGTCTCTTCTTAAAAATCCTCCAGTGATGGAGCACTCACAACTTCTGGAGGCAAGGCCGTTCGACCGATTAATTGTCCTCACTGTTAGGAAGTTTCTCCTTAATTCCAGGTTGCTTCTCTCCTTAATTAGTTTCCATCCGTTATTTCTTGTCCTGCCTTCTGGCGCTTTGGAAAATAAGTTGACCGCCCCCCTCTTCTTTGTGGCAGCCCCTCAAATACTGGAAGACTGCTATCCAGTGGTGGGATTCAGATAGGTGAACAACCGGTTCTCTGTGTGGATGCCGCTTCCGGAAGTCCGTTCTGGGCCTGGGCAACCAAAAATTAGCTACCAGTTCTACCGAAGTGGTGCGAACCGGCTGAATCCTGCTATCCTGTCCCCCCAAGTCCTTCTTTTCCCTAGAGTAGCCATCCCTCATTCCTGCACCCATCCTTCATATGTTTTTTGTCTCCAGGTCTTTGATCCGCTTAGTTGCTCTTCTTTGCACTCTTTCCAAAGTCTCAATATCTTTTTTTTGGAATGTGGTGACCAAAACTGGATGCAGGATTCCAGGTGCAGCCTTGCTAAGGCTTTGTAAAGCGGTACTAACTCATCTAATCCTCTTTATCAAAAGTCACCAGGAAATTTCTCCGCGTCCTGGAGGCCTTATTAAATCAGCTTAATCAACTCTGAATCAACTCTTGACTTGTTTTTGTTCCTGGAAGCTCAGGAACATGGGAACATGTTGATATTATTATTATTATTATTATTATTATTATTATTATTATTATTATTATTATTATTATTATTATTATTATTATTATTGTTATTGTTATTGTTATTGTTATTGTTATTGTTGTTGTTGTTGTTATTGTTGTTATTGTTGTTATTGTTGTTGTTGTTGTTGTTGTTGTTGTTGTTGTTGTTATTATTATTAATCATTGCACAGTCGGCCAGATGTTCAGACTGGATTTGACATTTTTGTCTACCTATCGAGTCCTTCCCAAGGACCTGGGATAGGCAGATGTGGATAATAATAATAATAATAAAGTTGGAAGGTACCTTGGAGGTCATCTAGTCCAACCCCCTGCTCAGGCAGGAAACCCTATACCATTTCAGTGTTACAAATATTCAGTGTTACAAATATTCAGTGTTACAAATATTGTTGCAGGATGGAAGCAGTTCCTAGTAAGGCCGCCTTTTGCAATTGACTGATGGCAAATTTGTCAGTGCTGATGATGGTGTCCAAATGGTGCTCCAGATGTTTTGGGATTGCACCTAAGGCACTTATTATTATTATTATTGTTGTTGTTACTACTACTATTATTATTACTATTACTATTGTTATTACTACTATTACTACTATTCTTATTGTTGTTATTATTACTACTATTAATAATATTACTATTATTACTATTATTATTATTATTATTGTGTGCTGGTATTTTTCTTGGAACTACATAGCAAATATTATGGAGGAGGCTGTTGGCAAAAAGAAAAAGAAAACAAGAAAAAAAAATGTCTACAAACAGGCTGCAAGTCTGAAGTTGCAGTGAAACGCACAACATAGTCCACGGCAACCAAGCCCAAAATTCAACATGGCAAAAAGGTCGTAAAAACGGGATGCGCCTCACTTAACCACCGCCTTGCTTAGCAACAGACTGTGGTCGTAAGTTGAGGACTTGGGTTTTCCAAAAGGGGGGATTTTCTGCGCTCGGATGGTCCTTCGGCCTCTCCTGGTTTTAGATCCTTTGCTTGAGTGCCTCTTTCTAATGGGAAAGAGATTGCCTGGTGCTGCCAATAAATTATCAAATCTCTCCTCTTCACAGTTCAGGACGCTTCCTGTTGACTGGGGTTATAAATACTCCCCAGCAGCTGCTTTTGCAGCATTTTAGAAGGGAAAAAAAAGCAGAATAAAGAAAAACATCAGAAAAGAGACAGGTGAGCGATTCCCACTTTTAACCTGCTTGCATTCCAGAGTTCGTGGCAGCAAAATTCCCTCTTTTTCAGAGCGAAAGGTGAAAAAAACTTGCAAGAACTCGAATTCAGGTAGTCCTCGATTTACGACTGCAATTGTGACTAGCATTTCTGTCGTTAAGCGAGCTAGCTGTTCGGTGAGCCTCGTGCCTGATTTTTACGACTTTTTTGGGGGGGTCACGATTAAGCAAACCGCCTCCGTCCTTAAGGGAATCGCTGCTGTCCTTAAGCGAATCCGGCTTTCCCCCCATTTGACTTGGCTTGTCAGGAAGCCAGCCGGGGGGGGGGAGGGAAGGTCACAAGTGGCGATCACGTGGCTTTGGGGACGCTGCAACTGGTTGTTAAGTGTGAGGTCTGGTTGTGAGTGACTTCTTTCAATGCGGCTGTCACTTTGAACGGCCACTTAACGAACAGTTGTAAATTGAGGACTCTCTGCGTGCTTGAATTAGGCACACGCGTGCAATCCTCGACTTTCTGGCCACTGATCTGTTTTTCCTAGCTGAACGCAACACGTATTCCCACGCAATGCACACTCTCCATCTTGATCGTTCTCCCTTCCACCACTTCTCAAGGGTGTGCAAAACGGCCCCCGATCTGGCTTTACTCCGGTTCAAAACCGGTTTTTGGCGTCTCTCTGTCTCCCTCGAGGCACTGAAAACCTGGCTTCGTTGTCCAATTGGGGCCTCCCGACAACGCGGGGCAACCCACAACTTGGCTTTGTTGAAGTGTTGGTGAGTTTCCTCAGCTGCTATTCTTATCTGATTTTTTTGTTGTTGTTGTTTTGGAATTCTGTTTCCTTTTAAAATTCTCTTTCCGTGGGGAGCTGCCCGGAGTCACGCATAGGAGAGGGGTGGTCTATACGTTTACGAAATAAATGTAAATTTGATGGTCCACCTGATTAGTAAAAGAGAGTTTTGCCTATTATTAAAATGAAATAAAAGTTTCTGAAGTTAGAACAGCACTGAAAAAGGGACTTAAGACCGGACCTTGCAGATCACGGCGTTCCCCACAATCATGTGATCAAAATCTGGATGTTTGGCAACTGGCATGTACCTGTGACAGTTGCAGCATCCCGGGGTCATGTGATCACCATTTGCAACCTTCCTGGCCATATTTGGAGAAACAAAACTCCCTGACGGAAGCCGAATTCGCTTAACGCCCGTGTGCTTCACTTAACAGCTGCAGTGATTTTGTGTAACACCATGGCAAAAAAAAGATTGCAAACTCGGGCGCAGCTCACTTAAGCGTTGCTTTGCTTAGCAACGGAAATCCTGGCCCCAGTTGTTGCCATAAATTGAGGACCACCTGTAGGCTGAGGGAAATGTTGTTGTGGACACAAGATTCAGACAGGAAAGAATGGCTGGAAACTAACCAAGGAGAGAAGCAACCTGGAATTAAGGAGAAGCTTCGTAACAGTGAGGACAATCAACCAGTGGAACAGCTTGCCACCAGAAGTTGTGGGAGCTCCATCACTGGAGGTTTTTTAAGAAGAGACTGGACAGTCACTTGTCTGAGATGGTAAAGGGTCTCCTGCTTGAGCAGGGGGCTGGACTAGAAGACCTCCAAGGTCCCGTCCAGCTCTATTCTGATTCTGGTTCATGGTTCCCTCCAGTTTATGTGAGGGCTGATGTAGGCCTAGATCAGGTGTAGGCAACCTTGGCACTTTTATGACTGGTGGACTTCAACTCCCAGAATTCCTGAGCCAGCCACGCTGAGGGGAAAGGGAGAGGTTTCCAAGCTGAGCCAGGCTGGCTCAGGAATTCTGGGAGTTGAAGTCCACCAGTCATAAAGCGGCCTAGGCCTAGGCCAGAGGTAGGCAACCTCGGCTCTTTTATGACTGTTGGACTTCAACTCCCAGAATTCCTGAGCCAGCCACGCTGAGGGGAAAGGGAGAGGTTTCCAAGCTGAGCCATGCTGGCTCAGGAATTCTGGGAGTTGAAGTCCACGAGTCATAAAGCGGCCTAGGCCTAGGCCAGAGGTAGGCAACCTCGGCTCTTTTATGACTGTTGGACTTCAACTCCCAGAATTCCTGAGCCAGCCACGCTGAGGGGAAAGGGAGAGGTTTCCAAGCTGAGCCATGCTGGCTCAGGAATTCTGGGAGTTGAAGTCCACGAGTGGTAAAAGAGCCAAGGTTGCCTACCCCTGCCCTAGATAATGACATGCTTCAATTTCTCCACTTTTAATTTCTTTTTGTTGTTTCTCCATCCAGATGCAGACCATTCTTCTTGTGTGCATCGGCCTTTGGCTTCCCGTCTATCTGTTGCACAGATGTGAGTTCCTGCTAGGAGCTTTGGTGCTGCCCAGCTTGAGCGGGGTGTGTTTGTGTGTGTGTTGGACTAGAAGACCTCCAAGGTCCCTTCCAATTCTGCTATTTTGTCATTCATTCATTCATTGTTCACATTTCTGAACCACCCTCCTCCCTCAGAGAAGGATGTTAGGAGGTGTACAAGTTGAAGATTCCCTGTGTTTACATGCTAGCTGTTGGAACGTGGCCTCTGACCCAGGTTCTCTTCTGCGACAGGTGATGCGGAAATGGAATCCTGTCCGCTGGGATGGATGACCTCCAGGGGAGCTTGCTATTCAATCTTCTGCAAGAAGCGGACGTGGGCAGAGGCAGAGGTAAGGTGGGCCCCTTCAGGTTCACACTCCTGAGTACGAACTGCAAACCACATGTGGCAATGAGCCCACCTGGAATCTCCCCCATTTAAATCGATATCAGAATATCAGAGAGGTCCTTGGTGATGGTTTCCCTGCAGACGTTTCATAACCCAACTAGGGAACATCATCAGTGCTAGAAGAGAGAGGTTGATGGAGTGGAGGAGGAGGAGGAGGAGGAGGAGGGCTGTGGGGATTCTCTCTGAGCTGGGTGGTTTTCTTGTAGATGTTTCATGACCCAACTAGGGAACATCATCAGTGCTAGAAGGGAGTGAGGTTTGCGGAGAGGAGGAAGAAGAGGAGGAGGACAACTGTAGAGTCCTTGATGCTCTCTTCTCTGATCTGGATTATTGTCTTGCAGACATTTCATGACCCAACAGGGGAACATCATCAGTGCTAGGAGAGAGGGTTTGATGGAGTGGAGGAGAAAGAGAAAGGGGGGGGGGAGGAGGAGGAGGAGGACAACGACGATGACAAGAAGGAGGGTGTCTGTGGGGTCCTTGATGTTCTCTGAGCTGGGCTGTTTTATTGCAGACGTTTCATGACCCAGCTAGGGAACATCATCAGTGCTAGCAAGAAGACAACCCAGCTGAGGGAGCACCGAGGACCTCACATTGAAATCTCCTTTCTGCTGCCAGGCGCTCAAGCCGAAGAGCTGTTTACGTGCATTTCCCTGAGGAATTGGCTGGGTGGGAACGGATTCCGTAAAGCTCTTCTGCCCTTCTCTTTTCTCACGGGATCCCGGCAAGGCAGAAGCCCCCCTTGTCTGGAGTGACTTGAGTAAAACAGCCCGTTCTGATTCCCCTTACTTAGAGAGACTGCCGGAACCACGGTGCGCGTGGCCACCTGGCCTCCATTCTCGATGAAAAGGAAACAATGGACGTGGCCGTCTACCTTTTCTCATTACTAATTAAGAACTTGGGACCTGTTTGGATCGGAATGTTTTACAAGGGAAAGGTAAATATCCTTTTATTTTAGAATCTCTCTCTATAAACACATCACTTTTTAATCAAGTGTGTGTGTGTGGGGGGGAGAGGTTTGAGAAAGAGCATGCCAAACTTGATTAGTTCCAATCCCGGCTTATTTTCTGCCATGTTACCCAGCCTGGGTCATTCGTTTATGATCAAATGGCTTGGGCCAACCCAGAATGTGGGTGAATTCAGGAGTCAGATTAAGCATCTGGTGTGGACACGGAGTAAAACGTGAGTGTTGTTCATGTGGTCCCACCAGAGGTTGAACAAATAAATGGAGGGATCTTCAGCCCTTTCTGAGTTTTGTTTTGACAGGTCAGGAATACGTTTGCTGGTGAGAATGTTGGTTCTGTCTCCCAATCTCTGGAAAAAGACTATTAAAGGTCCACACACATAGACAGTGGGGTAGGCTGTATACCTCCCGGGCTACAGCCCAGGCTTCTTCTAGAGATAGTAGATATGAGGAAGGAAAGAAGGAAGGAAGGAAGGAAGGAAGGAAGGAAGGAAGGAAGGAAAGAAAGAAAGAAAGAAAGAAAGAGAAAGGAAGAAAGAAAGAAAGAAAAAGAAAGAAAGAAAGAAAGAAAGAAAGAAAGAAAGAAAGAGAAAAAAAGAAAGAAAGGAAAAGAAAGAAAAAGAAAGAAAGAAAGAAAAAAGAAAGAAAGAAAGAAAGAAAGAAAGGGATGAACAAAAAGAAAAAATAAGAGAGGGAGGAAGGAAGAAGAAGGGAGAAAGCAAGCAAGAAAGAAAGGAGAGCAAGGAAGAAAGGAAAAGAAAGAATGAGAGCAAGGGAGGGAGGAAGGAGAAAGAAGAAAGGAAGGAAGGAAGGAAAAAAGAAAGGAAAGAGTAAAGAAGGAAAGAGAGCAAGGAAGGAAGGAAGAAGAGGAAGGATGACCGAGGGAGGAAGGAAAAGAAAGAATGAGTGAGGGAGGGAGGAAGGGAGGGAGGGAGGGAGGAGAAGGACAGAAGGGAGGGAGGGAGGAAAATAGTGAAAGAAGGAAGGAAAGAAGAAAGGAAAGGGAAGGAAGGAAGGAGAAAGAAGGAAGAGAGAGAAAGAAAAAGAAAGAAAAGAAAAAAGAGGAAGGAAAAGAAAGAATAAGAGCGAGGGAGGAAGGAAGGAAGGAACGGAGGAGAGAAAGGAAGGAAGGAAACAAACCATATCATGGAAGTTTCCCCATCCAGGGAAATCTCCCAAACTTTTCATCCAGCGGCAGCCAACTGACGGCTGATGGTGGATCAGGAGATCCAGAAGACCCAACCTGAGGAATCCAGTTTAGCAAGACCCACGAAAACCTGCAGCTTCAAAGGCCCAGCAAAATGGCGGAGCCTTCTGGATGTCAGGAGGACCATCGCTGTCGCTTGGGGGGCCCCCGAAAGACCCCCTCAAGAGCCGTACTTGAGGAGAGATTTGCCTCAGTCTACCTTTCTTTTCATTTCGCCGAATCATCAAGGAATCTGATTTCGGGCGGGCGAGCGGGGGCGGAGAGCCCCCCCTTCAATAAAAGGGACCTTTCTGTCTTCCAGAATTCAAGCCAGGGAGATTGGTGGTGGATGGACGCGTACAAAGTTTTTTACTACAATTGGATCAAAGGGTCACCTGACGTGTTGGAAAACAGGAAGTACTGCGTCCACTTAATGGGAAAAAGTAAGGCATCTCCTATAAAGACGACAGCCCAGCCAGTTCAGGAAGTCCTCGGCTTAACGACCACAGCCCAGCCCCAAATTTCCGTTGCTAAGCGAGACAGCTGTTCAGCCAGTTTGGCCACATTTTACGGCTTTTCCGGCCACGGTTGTTAAGTGAATCCGGCTTCCCCATTGACTTTGCTTGTCAGAAAGTCACAAAAGGGGGATCGCCTGAAAACCCCCCCCCCCCCGGGATGCTGCAACCGTCGTAAATGTGAACCGGTCGCCGAGCATCCGAATTTTGATCACGTGACCATTGGGGATGCTGCTGCAATGGTCGTGTGAAAAAGGGTCATAAGTCACTTTTTTCAGTGCCCTTCGAACGGTCACTAAATGGAGAGTAAACCTCTGGTCCCGGTGACGGACACAGACTGGAGCTTGCAACTAAATGAGCTGTTGTAAGTGTAACTGTTACCTCTAGTTGCTCCGATTTGGCTATCCTTACAGAAGCCAAATAAGTAAAAATATCACAAAGTGTTGTATCTTATGATTTACGATGAATATATTTTTATGATGATTACAATTCATGATTTATCTCTTGTGGCTTGTATGTACAGTGCGAGCTTCCGCACCAGAGACAAATTCCTTGTGCGTCCAATCACACTTAGCCAATCAAGGATTCTGTTCTATTTCTGTTTCTATTTCTGTTATTTCTGTTTCATTCCATTCCGCATTCTATTCTATTCTATTTATTCTATTCTATTCTATTCTTTCTATTCTATCTATTCTATTCCATGTTAATTCCATTCCATTCCATTCCATTCCATTCCATTCCATTCTATTCTATTCTCTATAAAGATTTCTATTCTATTCTATTCTATTCTATTCTATTCTATTCTATTCTATTCTATTCTATTCTATTCTATTCTATTCTATTCTATTCTATTCTATTCCATTCCATTCATTTTCCTATTCTATTCTATTCTATTCTATTCTATTCTATTCTATTCTATTCTATTCTATTCTATTCTATTCTATTCTATTCTATTCTATTCTATTCCCTAATTTCTATTCCCTATATTCTATTCTATTCTATTCTATTCTATTCTATTCTATTCTATTCTATTCTATTCTATTCTATTCTATTCTATTCTATTCTATATTCTATATTCTATATTCTATATTCTATATTCTATATTCTATATTCTATATTCTATATTCTATATTCTATTCTTTAAGTCCCCTTCCTAATTCTTTTAAATTGACTTCTGGCATTTAAGACTTCTCCAGATCAGGAGTCTGATAAGGAACCAGTAGGCCAATTTATCTAAGCTGAAGATGCCAAAAATTTCCCTTCCATCAATTGGTTCGAAAGCAACTTTCCTGTAGGTGTCTAGTCTCATGGTGATGAATACACGAAGGTATAGCTGTATGCAGGAGGGGAAATTCTAAAGATGTGACTGAGGACCCTCAAAAGCTGAACATGGGGTGCGAAGGTTGAACTAGAGAATCAAAGTCTATGAGACCCTTTTTCTGTGCCTTTCAGAATATAAATACTGGAAAGAAACGGACTGCAATCAAAGATTCGCTTACATTTGCAAGTATGAGCTCAAGTATCAACATCGTTGATCCATCTTGGCGTTCCTCAGATCATGTAGGTTTCAGAAGCATCTATCAAGATGGAGTGGGACAACTCGCCACGGCCAACTTGCTGTGGACAATTCAACAATTGAGTTCAATTATTTAAATAATAATAATAATAATAAATATTTTAATTTTTGTCATTCACTTTTCATTTTGTTCCTCCTTTGGCATCTTCTTTAATGATTCTATTCCACTATTTCTTCAATATTAGTGTAACTCTAGAGAATCTTTTCTTCAGATAAAGGAACAGACACCAAATGTACGCCCCTAACCGATGGGATTCACAACAGGCCCTGCCTTCTCATCCTGATGGGCCGGGTGGATGGAATAGGGGAGAGGTGGTCCTTCAAACAGCCTGACCCACAAGCCATGGGTTCCCAGAAGTCTGCATTTGCCACAGAGCTAACCATCCCCGTTGCCCATAGGTGAGACCCAGGACCCTCTCCAACCATGGAATCGGCAGAATTCCTCAACCAGACCATGAGCCCGTCCTGGTCTTCAGTGCACGTAGAAGTCTGGTCGTGCTATGGAAGATCTCAAGATGTTGTAACTTGGTTGCCTGCTGTCAGAGCTACCAGCCTGCCATGGACTATGGGGGGAGAGAACCGGACAGGGAGGGAAAAGTGAAACTAATGAAGTTGGTAGAAAGAGGCATTCTTCTCAGTGACACTCAGAGTGGGTCTAGGACAATTCGCCATGGCCATTTGACCACCACCATCTCACCACGGCCAACTCCTCACGGCCACCTTGCTGTGGCCAAGTCACCGCACGACAACATGCCCAGATAATTCAACGTGATAAATGTTATCCACCGCTGTTTCTTTGACATTGTTTTCATCGACAAAAATGGAAGTTATGTCGAAGAAGCAACGGTGGATACCATTTATTGAGTTGAGTTATCCCATGTGGAATTTTCCATGGCAAGATGGCTACGCGGAGATGGCCGCGTCAAGTTGGCTAGGGTGAGATGGCCATGGTCAATTGTCCCATTCCGCTCAAAGTCTTCAAGGTCGTTGCTGTGGGGGAAGAAGGCAAGACCATGGCAAAAAACAATTTACTCAAGTACAATTGGACAATGAGGGTCCAAGGGAGGGGAGGAACCAGACGGGGAAAGTTAACCGGGAAATGTTGGCGCAAACTTCAGTTCTGGCTTTGCTTCACTGCAATTCACCTGACTTCGAATAAAATTCTTCCTTTTGCAACTAATGGAGCCAAGGATCGTTTCTAGGTAGGAGTCCAAGCGGAGGCGGGTCTGACAACCACTTTCTCCTTGTGGGCAAAAGGACAGAGAAAAAGGCTGCCTTCATCACCACGTTTTGAGAACTGTGGTGGCTGCCTTATGCATAGCTTAAAAGAAGGAGAGACAAATCCGGAGAACATTCATAGTTGCAATAGAATGGGTTCATTAATGATGTAGCACAGAGAAGAGGAAGTTTGTCCCATACATTCACCAAGGGGATGTCCCAGTGGAGAGAAACATTTGCAGGGTGGACCGCTGGCTTCCGTTCCTTCAGCTGCTTGGAATTATGGGAGAACCTCCTTAATGCACCATTTTTTCAAATTTAGACAGGTAGGGAAGGTACATGTCACATAAGCGGGTGCACCACATTTTGAAATCTGGAAGATAACAGGTGAGGTTATCGACAAGTCCTGAACGGTTCACAGGAATCAATAGCCCAACTCAGGCAAACAAAATAAACCACAGCCGAATCAAGGAACCACCCAAAACATCCCACCAACACTGACAGGGCAGGCTGCTTGTATATAAACAGAGTGCAAAACCCACTCCCTTCCGGGCACTGATGATGTTACCTAGTTGGGTCATGAAAGGTTTGAAGACACCAACCAAGCTCACAGCGCATCAAGTATCACACTTGTATTTTTCCTCCTCCTCCTCCTCCTCCTCCTCCTCCTCCTCCTCCTCTTCCTCCTCCTCCTCCTCCTCCTTTCTGCAAACTTCACTCTTCCAGCACTGATTGTTTCCCTAGTTGGGTCATGAAACTTTGAAGACACCAACCAAGCTCACAGCGCATCAAGTACCACACTTGTATTTTTCCTCCTCCTCCTCCTCTCCTCCTCCTCCTCCTCCTCCTCCTCCTCCCTCCTCCTCCTCCTCCTCCTCCTCCTTTCTGCAAACCTCACTCCTTCCAGCACTGATGATGTTCCCTAGTTGGGTCATGAAACGTTTGAAGACACCAACCAAGCTCACAGAGCATCAAGTACCACACTCCTCCTCCTCTCCTCCTCCCCTCCTCCTCCTCCCTCCTCCTCCTCCTTTCTGCAAGCCTAACTCCCTTCCAGCAGTGATGATGTTCCTTAGTTGGGTCATGAAATGTCTACATGAAAACAACCCAGCTCAAAGAGTGCCAAGGACCCCACAGTAATTTTTCCTCTCCTCTCCTCCTCCTCCTCCTCCTCCTCCTCTCTCCTCCTCCTCCTCCTCCTCCTCCTCCTCCTTTCTGCAAACCCCACTCCCTTCCAGCACTGATGATGTTCTCTAGTTGGGTCATGAAACGTCTGCAAGTAACCAACCAAGTTCTGAGAGCAGGAAGGATCCCTAAGTATCCAGCATTTAACATATTCTTGGTGTTCTTCTGTTGACATTGGTCTTCGGCTGAGATAACAGCTGAAGTCAGATCGAAGTATGTTTCTCTCTCTCTCTAGAGAGAGAGAGAGAGAGAGATCCTGGAAACTTTTCTTTATATTTGACCAATTACACAGCTTGAGTCTACACTGGCTTAAGATGCCTTAAGTGTTGTGGGCCGGACACGGCCAGAAAACCTTAGATCCACCTCTTAACTAATACATTTCAACTCCTGAAGATCTAGGCCCACTTTCCAAATTCTTTTCTAATGACAGAAACGGGGAAAGGAGGGGGGTTAGTGGGGCCTTTGACCTTCTTTAAAGGCGGACCTTGAAGGCAGAACTCCTGTATGATGTGACCTGGCGTTTGCCAGCAGGCTCTTAGAAACTCTAGTGGCATCTTGGCAAAGCCAGGATGGTTTGAACCCATTCTAGGCAGACCTGTGGGGTGAGCAACCCGCCTATTACAAGCTTCAAAAACTAGTTGGCCTCTCAGAAATTACGTTCAACTGAAATTACCCCTGGGTTGTGGGCGAGCAGAGTCCTTTCTGAGAAACTAATTTAAAGTAAGACGCGGTGGGTGGAACAGATAGCCGGCGCCTTTGTTGTTGCCAGCTTTTGAAGGACATGTCCCTAAACATCTTTCCCCCACAACTGGGTAACATTTCAACCCAAGGAACATAGACTCACTTAATCGTTGGCCAGCAAGTTTCTGGGCAGTTTCTTTTCCCAAAGCAACTCATACGCTGGTCCAACGGGAAGAAATGAAATAGTGTTTCTCCATTTATATTATTTTTTATTTAATTATTAAATACATATATGGCACCCATCTAGATGTATTTATTAATTGTGTGTGCCACTCATCTGTATTTTACTTTTACTTATTTATTAAAAGTTTATGCCACCCATCTAGAGCCAGTTTAGTCTGGTGGTTAGGGCGCCGGGCTAGGAACCAGGAGATGGTGAGTTCCAGTCCTGCTTTAGGTATGAAAGCCATTTAGGTGAGTTTGGGACAATAACCAGGACACTGTGAGTTCTAGTTCCCGCTCAGGCATGAAAGCCAGCTGGGTGACTTTGGGCCAATCAGCAGGAGACTGGGAGCCCAACGTTACCCAGCTGGTTTTCATGCCTAAAGCAGGACTAGAACTCCCTGACTCCTGGTGATTGGTCCAACGTCACCCGGCTGGTTTTCATGCCTAAAGCAGGACTAGAACTCCCTGACTCCTGGTGATTGGTCCAACATCACCCGGCTGGTTTTCATGCCTAAAGCAGGACTAGAACTCCCTGACTCCTGGTGATTGGTTCAAAGTCACCCAGGCAGCTTTCACGCCTAAGATGGGACTAGAACTCACCATCGCCTGGTTTTCTAGCCTGGTGCTTTAAGCACTGGACCAAACTGGCTCTAGATGGGTGGCATATACATTTAATAATTAAATAAAAAAAGAAATAAATGATAAAACACTATTTCATTTCTTCCCATTGGACTAGCAGCTTATGAGTAGCTTTGGGAAAAGAAATTGCCCAGAAACTCACTGGCCAAAAGGTTAAACGAGTCCATCAAACCTGGGGTTGAAATGTTGTGTGTGAAACCTTCTCTTCAAGATTTTTAAGAACATGTCCTTCAAAAGCTGGCAACGACAACGGCGCCGGCTATCTGTTCCACCCACCGTGTCTAGCAATTCCTTACTTATTAGTTTCTCAGAAAAGACACTGTTCGCCCCCACAACCCGGGGTAATTTCAGCTGGACGTAATTTCTGAGATGCCAACTAGTTTTTGTAACTCGTAATAGGGCACGTTCCTCTCTGACCAGCCAGGTTATAAAAGTTCCCGTGGGCTGAGCAGAGGAAGAAGAGAGGTGGTGTCACTTCAGAGGAGTCAACCAGAGATCATCTAGCAGAGGAACAAGTGAGTGGTTCTCAAACTTTGGTCTTTGGGGGGGGGGAGGGAATTCTCTTCCCCTGTTCACCTCCCTTTGCTGGGAGAAGCAGAGATTGGGTGTTCTCCAGCCATCTGCCTCCAAGGTCCCTTCCAACTCTGCTATTCTGCTAAATTGGCCTGTCATTATTTCTCCTCCTAAAATTCCTTTTCTCTTCCTTTGCTTCCCGCAGATGGAGGCCCTCTCGATTCACCGTCTCTTCTTAGCGGGCTTCCTGCTGGCTGTCTGCCTTCCACCAGGTAGGTCCGCCAGCCCACCTCCCCAAATTCTGGCAAAAGACCCGGCCACATCAAAGCATGGCTGAAACGGGATGATTGCTCTGGGGTTTTTTAACATTGTAAACTGTGAGATGAAACGCAGAGTAAATAGTGGTCAGGGCGGTTAGGATGAGAAGTGAGGGAGAAGATTTTTTCTTGCCCTTACAAGGCAAAGTTCTGAAATTATAATAAACTTCCCCGGTTGGAGAAGAGAGAATGTAGGGATATGACGGTCACTCGCCCTCCGGCGTAACTTGAGAAGCATCTGCAGAAATACTTCATCTGAATGTGAGAGAAGGGAGCAAGTCTAGTTGCGGGGGGGGGGGACTCCAGGTAGCGCTTAGTTTGCAATCGTTCATTTAGTGACCGTTCAAAGTTACAACGGCACTGAAACAAAAATGATTTAGGACCACTTCCCACACTGACAACTGTTGCAGCATCCCTCACGGTCACGCGATGAAAATTAAGATGGCTGGCAACTCGTTCATATTTAAGACAGTCGCAGCGTCCCGGGGGTCACGCCATCCCCTTTCGTGACCTTCTGATAAGCAAAGTCACCGGGAAAGTCAGATTCACTTAACAACCGTGTTACTAATTTAACAACTGCAGTGATTCACTTAACAGCTGTGGCAAGAAAGGTTATAAAAGGGGGCAAAACGTACTTAATGAGTGTCTCGCTTAGCAATGGACATTTTAACTCAACTGTGGTCGTAAGTCAAGGACTACCTCTTTTCTCTCATTCCGTTATTCTGTTATTCTGCCATTCTGTTATTCTGCCATTCTGTCACTCTGTTATTCTTTCATTCTGTTATTCTCTTGTAATTCTGTAATTCTGCCATTCTGTCACTCTGTTATTCTTTCATTCTGTTATTCTTTCATTCTATTATTCTCTTGTAATTCTGTAATTTTGCCATTCTGCTATTCTGTCGTTTTGTTATTCTATTATGTTGTAATTCTGTTACTTTGTCATTCTGTTGTTATTCTGTCATTCTGTCACTCTGTTATTCTATTACGCTGTTATTCTGTTATTCTTTCATTCTGTTATTCTCTTGTAATTCTGTCATTTTGTTATTCTGCCATTCTGCCGTTTTGTTATTCTATCATGCTGTAATTCTGTTACTTTGTTGTTCTGTTGTGTATTCTGTCACTCTGTTATTCTATCACGCTGTTATTCTTTCATTCTTGTCATTCTGTCATTTTGTTATTCTGCCATTCTGCCATTCTGCTATTCTGTCGTTATTCTGTTATTCTATCATTCTGTTGTTATTCTATTGTTCTGTTGTTATTCTGTTATTCTTTCATTCTGTTATTCTGTCATTTTATTATTCTTCCATTCTGCTATTCTGTCATTCTGTCATTCTCTAATTCTGTTGTTATTCTGTCGTTCTGCCATTCCCTGTTTGAGGTGGCTATTCCCTGAGAGCATGAGGGTGAGCGACCATAAGTTAAACCTGGGAATGTGGGTAACACCACCCTGAATATGGCCTGAGTCGATTCTCTTTGGCCCTTTGCTTCTTCATCGGCTCCCTCTGCTTTCAGCCCAAATCACACTTTTTTGTCTCCTCTGCTAACAGGTGCCAAAGCCGCTGGGTGCCCCAGAGGGTGGATGGAGTGGAAAGGGAACTGCTATGGGCTATTCAACCTGAAAGTGACTTGGGTGAGAGCGGAGGTAAGGAGATGGTTGAACAGGTGGACACAATTCCCAAACAGATTAATCCCACGTACAGCTAGTCCTCAATTTACAACTATTCAATTTTTGTAGCTCAGGGTTGAACTGGGGGGTCCTTGGTGCTCTCTGAGCTGGGTGGCTTTTCTTGCAGACGTTTTATGGCCCAACTAGGCAACATCATCAGTGTTAGAAGGGAGTGAGGTTTGCAGAGAGGAGGAGGAGGAGGAGGAGGAGGAGGACGATGACTGGGGGGGTTCTTGGTGTTCTCTAAGTTTGGCGGCTTTTCTTGCAGACATTTTATGACCCAACTAGGGAACATCATCAGTGCTAGAAGGGAGTGGGGTTTGGGGAGAGGAGGAGGAGGAAGAGGAGGACTGTGGGGTCTTTAGAGCTCTCTAAGCTGGGTGGTTTTCTTGCAATCATTTTATGAGCCAACTAGGGAACATCATGAGTGCTAGAAGGGAGTGGGGTTTGTGCAGAGGAGGAGGAGGAGGAGGAAGAAGACTGTGGAGGGTCCTTGGTGCTCTCTGAGCTTGGTGGTTTTCTTGCAGACATTTCATGACCCAACTAGGGAACATCATCAGTGCTAGGAGGGAGTGTAGTTTGCTCTCTGAGCTTGGTTCTTTCACCTACCCTGAAAGGAAATAGCCAGAGAGGTAGAATATGTACACCTACTGTATCTAAGCCAACTCCCACACGGAATCCTGCATTCATCAACAACTGACACAGACACCGGCTGCCTCTTCCCAAATGAGAGAGAAAGTGCCAATGGCCGGCAGGAAGGAAACGCTCCCTGGACTCGCTGATACAGGCGTGTCCTCCATTGCTGAAATGTCTCAAGCTGGCCGTGCTGGACCAGGAAGACACAATGGCCATCTGAAAAACAAAAAGAAATTACAGAGAAGGCAAGATCAAATCAGGAGCTCCTCTTGATCCAAGCGAAGTCCAATCTACTGGAGCACTGGTCCCCAACCTTTCCAGCTTTGCAGGCTGGCGGGGGAGGGGGGAGGAGGACATGATTCCACGCAAGTGGGGGGCAAGCACGGGCGTGCTCTTCCATTTGCATGAGCAGCGAGCACTCACAGGCACGAAAGTGCCCACCGCTTGCACAAAGGGAGCTGCATGCATGCTTTGCCTGCCGCTCACGTGGCCCGGTTCTGAGAGGGCCACGGCCCCATACCAGGCTGTGGCCCAGGGTAAATAATAATAATAATAATAATAATAATAATAATAATAATAATAATAATAATAATAATAATAATAATAATAATAATAATAATAATAATAATAATAATAATAATAATAATAATAATAATAATAATAATAATAATAATAATAATAATAATAATAATAAAGTTGGGATGGACCTTGGAGGTCATCCAACCCCCTGCTCAGGCAGGAAACCCTATCCAGGGGTAGGCAACCTTGGCTCTTTTATGACTCGTGGACTTCAACTCCCAGAATTCCTGAGCCAGCATAGCCAAGGTTGCCTACCCCTGCCCTATACCCTATACCCTATACCATTTCGGACAAATGGCTGTCCAGTCTCTTCTTAAAGACTTCCAGTGTTGAAGCATTCACCGCTTCTGGAGGCAGGTTGTTCCACTGGTTAATTGTTCTCACTGTCAGGAACTTTCTCCTTAGTTCCAGGTTGCTTCTCTCCTTGATTAGTTTCCATCCGTTGCTTCTTATCTTTGCCTTCAGGTGCTTTGGAGAATAGATTGACTGCCACTTCTTTGGGGCAACCCCTGAGATATTGGAAGACTGCTATCATGTCCCCCCTCGTCCTTCTCTTCATTAAACTAGACAGGTTGGGGACCCCTGTTCTGTAGGGTGAAACCTCTCCTTCTTCTGCCTTAGCTGGCATGCCAGGGCTTCCCGGGGAACAGCCACCTGGTTTCTGTTGTCAATCAGGAAGAGACGGAGCAGCTGTCCAGGTACATTGATCAAACCTACACTGAACGGTCATCGATCTGGATTGGGATGTACGAGAACAAAGTCGGAACTCCAGAAGTGAGTGCGGGAATCCCCTCCTTCTCCTACGGATAATTTGTCCTGCATGCTCTCTAGGTCAGGCCCCGGGTGGCGAAAGAGGCAGACCCCGATTCTCTTAAAATAACCCATCTAATTGGTTCCAAGTAAGGGGGGGCTTCCCTTAAGGCTGGGAAGGGACCCCCGTACAATATTCCGGCAGGCATTTACAGTTCGTTCCTCAACGTCCGAGAGCAACTGAGCCCAAAATTTTGGTTGCTAAGGAGAGACGTTTGTTCAGTGAACGTAGCCCTGTTTTATGACCTTTTTTGCCACGGCTGTTAAGCGTTCCACTTAACACTTAACAAGCATTCCAGAACTTTGTGTTATCCCTTGGCTGGCACAGGAGGCGCCTAACACACTTGGGGAAAATGCAGTTTTGAGGTGCCCGATCAGGCCAACCCACATAAGCCCCCAAAAATCTAAAGATCTGTGCCAGAAGTTGCCTCCAGTTTGATATCTATCTATCTATCTATCTATCTATCTATCTATCTATCTATCTATCTATCTATCTATCTATCTATCTATCTATCTATCTATCTATCTATCTATGTGTCCGTGTTGCCTGCCTGCCTGCCTGCCTGCCTGCCTGCCTGCCTGCCTGCCTGCCTGCCTATCTATCTATCTATCTATCTATCTATCTATCTATCTATCTATCTATCTATCTATCTATCTATCTATCTATCTATCTATCTATCTATCTATCTATCTATATCTTTCTATCTGTCATCATCTATCCATCCATCTAGCTATCCGTCCCTCATCCATCCATCCATCCATCCTCTCATTATCTATCTATATTTATCTACCAATCTATTCCCCAATCTATGCCTATCCATCCCTCCATCTGTCTGTCTGTCCATCCATCTCTTCAGCTGTCTTCTTTTTTTCTTTTTTTCTTTCTCTCTATCCACTCATCTATCTACAGTCTGTCTGTCTGTCTGTCTGTCTATCTATCTCTCTATGATAAATAAAGTGCTTTTTTCCAAAAAACATTTTTGGTTTTTTTTCCTTTTGAAAACGTTTCGTTTCTCAAACCAAGAAAGTCCAGTTGCCTTTGGGGGGGGGGAAAAAAGGACCTTTGGGATGTACATCCACTATTTTGGCCAGGCTCTAGAAAAACACCCCGATTTCTGGCTTGACAGATTTCTCTGTGCCAAGAAACAGCTGTGCATCTAACGCAAACAATCCATCCAAAAATATATTAACTATCCTGTCGATTTCAAAGTGAATGCAGCCATTGTAGAAGAAGCCCTAAGATTTGTGAGTTGAAACCTCAGGAATGAGGTGATGGCCATCAACCCTTCTTAGAAGGTGCACGAATAGGAGCATAGAGTCCTCCTCACAAGAAGTCGTGTCTATCCTGTGCTCTGCTCTGCTCTGACCCGATTTGGGGTCCTGAATTCAGTTATGGGTACCGGAATTCCAAAACGGCAGGGATCAGAACTCAGGACCAGAAAGGTATCGTAGGATCTGTCTTGACTCAGCTTCTGATGTTTCATTCTGACCTTCGTTTTCTTCAGAAGAGACACTTTGAGTGGACGGATCGGTCCTCCACTGAATATACGTCATGGGCACCAGGAGAACCGCACAAGTTAAAGAAACAATGTGGAGTACTGTGCAAACCAGGTGAGGGGAAGATTTTTACCACGCACAGATGGAAACTGGAATATCAGGGGGGAAGCTGGGATCATTCCAGGATAATCCTTAGTTCCGGAGAATTGTTTTGACAAGACTTGTCTGTTCACACACAGGCAAAAATTGGAGGGATTTTTGATGGGGCATCTAGTTCATTGATCAGGTGATGCCGATCGGAAGCGCCCAGTCCAGGCTAAATAACCTCCATTTTAAGGCATCTAGCAAGGATGGGACCACTGACTGCCTAGACAGCTAGCGCCATGTTGGCTGAGTTTGCATTACTTCTATCACCTCCCTCTCCCTATCATCCATCCATCCATCATCCATACACCTATCTATCTATCATCCATACACCTATCTATCTATCTATCTATCTATCTATCTATCTATCTATCTATCTATCTATCTATCTATCTATCATCTCTGCATTTATCTCTATCTTGCTATCTCCCTCTCCCTTCCTCCATCCCTCTCTCTCTCTTTATCTCAATCTCGCTATATCTCTCTATCTCTGTATCTTATTTGAGGGGTTCCTACAAAGACGAGGGGATCAAACTATTTCCCAAAGACTGTGGGTACTCTGGGTTTTTTTTCATGCAGACATGACCCACCTAGGTAACATCATTAGTGCTGGAAGGGAGTGAGGTTTGCAGAAAGGTGGAGGAGGAGGAGGAGGAGGAGGAGGAGGAGGAGGAGGAGGAGGAGGAGGAGGAGGAGGAGGAGGAGGAGGAAAAATACAAGTGTGGTACTTGATGCGCTGTGAGCTTGGTTGGTGTCTTCAAACCTTTCATGACCCAGCTAGGTAACATCATCAGTGCCCGGAAGGGAGTAGGTTTTGCACTCTGTTTATATACAAGCAGCCTGCCCTGTCAGTGTTGGTGGGATGTTTTGGGTGGTTCCTTGATTCGGCGGTTGTTTATTTTGTTTGCCTGAGTTGGTAGTTCCTTGATTGGGCTATTGATTCCTGTGAACCGTTCAGGACTTGTCGATAACCTCACCTGTTATCTTCTAGATTACAAAATGTGGTGCACCCGCTTATGTGACATGCACCTTCCCTACCTGTGTAAATTTGAAAAAACGGTGCATTAAGGAGGTTCTCCCATAATTCCAAGCAGCTGAAGGAACGGAAGCCAGCGGTCCACCCTGCAAATGTTTCTCTCCACTGGGACATCCCTTTGGTGAATGTATGGGACCGACTTCCTCTTCTCTGTGCTGCATCATTAATGAATCCATTCTATTGCAACTATGAATGTTCTCCGGATTTGTCTCTCCTTCTTTTAAGCCAGGGGTGCCAAACTGCTAGCCCGCTGGCCAGTTGCATCACACGGAGGCCGTGCCCACCCCAGCTCCGGCAATGCACAAAAAGTTGCAATACGTCGCAACACATCATGTGACGTGGCGAGTTTGAAACCCATGTTTTAAGCTATGCATAAGGCAGCCACCGCAGTTCTCAAAACGTGGTGATGAAGGCAGCCTTTTTCTGAGTGTCTTTCTCTGTCCTTTTGCCCACAAGGAGAAAGTGGTTGTCAGACCCGCCTCCGCTTGGACTCCTACCTAGAAACGATCCTTGGCTCCATTAGTTGCAAAAGGAAGAATTTTATTCGAAGTCAGGTGAATTGCAGTGAAGCAAAGCCAGAACTGAAGTTTGCACCAACATTTCCCGGTTAACTTTCCCCGTCTGGTTCCTCCCCTCCCTTATCCCCTCATTGTCCAATTGTACTTGAGTAAATTGTTTTTTGCCATGGTCTTGCCTTCTACCATGGCCAACTCACTGTGGCCATCTCATCACAGCCAACGTGACACGAGTTTTGTGTGTCCCACGGCAAGTTGGTGTGATGAGTTGTCCCACGGCAAGTTGACCACAATTTGGCTGTGGCGAATTGTCCTAGAGACCCACTGAGTGTCTCTGAGAAGCCTGCTTGTTTTCCCCAAGCATTCAACAATTTAATTTTCCCCTCCCTGTCCGGTTCTCTCCCCCCATAGTCCATGGCAGGTTGGCAGCTCTGACAGCCGGCAACCAAGTTACAACATCTTGAGATCTTCCATAGCACGACCAGACTTCTACGTGCACTGAAGACCAGGACGGGCTCATGGTCTGGTTGAGGAATTCTGCCGATTCCATGGTTGGAGAGGGTCCTGGGTCTCACCTATGGGCAACGGGGATGGTTAGCTCTGTGGCAAATGCAGACTTCTGGGAACCCATGGCTTGTGGGTCAGGCTGTTTGAAGGACCACCTCTCCCCTATTCCATCCACCCGGCCCATCAGGATGAGAAGGCAGGGCCTGTTGTGGATCCCATCGGTTAGGGACGTACATCTGGTGTCTGTTCCTTTATTTGAGGAAAGGATTCTCTACATGAGGAACAGCCTTTTTAGCTACTGTTCTAGGTAATCCCATGGAAGGATTCTCGTTTTCATTGCCCTGTCTCCACCTACATCCATGAACAGAGCCGGACAACTTCTCCAGGCCCAAGTGTGGCCTTCAGGGAAAGCTGCCCACTCCTGAACTTGAGGGATCTTCTGAAGAGTGGTCTGCCTATCAGCTGGCCCTGGAGGGAAGGTCTTCTCAGAAGGCCTCCTCAACCAATGCAACCATAAAAGCAGAGCTTTGGTATGAAATAGGAAAACAAAACACATTGGTCCCCTTTGACATCCTCGTATTTTCAGCTCTCTGGCCCAGGTTTCTCCTTCCAGCTTGTTCCATTTGTTCCTCTTCCGTGCGCCGATGCAAACGTAGGATTTGGAGATTGTTGCAAATCAGCTTGATCGAACACGGGCCTATCCCACTGTATTCTACTTCAGTGCACACAGGGCCTCAGCTCTCTGGCAGCTGTGAGGTCCGGATCATTTACAGAACTTTTCAAGCTGTTTAAAACGTTTTAAAGACTTTTTAAAAGTCCCCACAGGTTCCAAAAATGAGCAGTATGTGCAGGATTTTCTAGTACCCTGGAATAAAGAAAAAAACGCAAGCAAAGTGTTGCAGTGGAAAACTTGTTAAATTACCATAAATGGCATCAGGGACTCAGCCAGGAATGCAGGGGCGTGAAAAAAAAACCCAGCTCTTCTTCTTTCCTGTGGGCTGCTCAGATCCCAGCTGCTCAGCTTGTTTGGCTCCTAGGTCTGGTTCTGACCAGGCTCTCTGTTTTTGGAGTCCTCAACCCTCATCACTGCAGCCCCTCAACCTCAGACCGGCACTCCGAGTCTTGGAGATGAGCCTGTGGCCTCACCACTACCAACGGATGGAAACTCATCAAGGAGAGAAGCAGCCTAGAACTAAGGAGAAACTTCCTGACAGTGAGAACAATTAACCAGTGGAACAACCTGCCTCCAGAAGCGGTGAATGCTCCAACACTGGAAGTTTTTAAGAAGAGACTGGACAGCCATTTGTCTGAAATGGTATAGGGTTTCCTGCCTGAGCAGGGGGTTGGACTAGATGACCTCCAAGGTCCCTTCCAACTTTATTATTATTATTATTATTAACTTCACCACCTCCACTGCCATCTCCTCAATCTTGGGCTTGCAGCCCTGGGATTTCTTAGTGGTCTCAGGCTCTGATGCTCGCTGATTGCAAGGTTTTCAGCTCAGCTGACCATCCTGCAGTCACTGGTAAGGCAGGGGTAAAAGTGGGGCTTCACCTGGTAAGAATGGAGCTCACCTGACTCAGGTGGCAAGTCGAGGGAAAAGAGGGAATTTCTTTTCTTTCTCCAGAAGATCTAAGCCTAAGGCCATCATTTCTCCACTCCAGCTATGGGGAGAGAGTGTCAGCGAGTTGCGCAATGCACAGGTCGCTTAGAAGTGCTGAAATGGTCTCGGCGAAAGCAGCCAAACAGCAACATCACTGGAATTTTGGCTGCCATCCACAAGCAATGCGGAACCTTCCTTTGACCTCCCAAAGATGCTTTTTCATGAGGCAACTGGACTTTCTTGTTTTTCTTTGAAGACGTTTCGCGTCTCATCCAAGAAGCTTCTTCAGGATGAAACAAGCAGGAGACCCTATGCCATCTCAGACAAGTGACTGTCCAGTCTCTTCTTAAAAACCTCCACTGATGGAGCACCCAAAACCTCTGGTGGCAAGCTGTTCCACAGGTTGATTGTCCTCACTGTCAGGACGTTTCTCCTTCATTCCAGGTTGCTTCTCTCTTTGGTCAGTTTCCAATCATTGTTTCTCCTCCTGCCCTTTGGTCCTTTGGAGAATTTGAGCCCCTCTTCTTTGGGGCAGCCCCTCAAATACTGGAACACTGCTATTATGTCTCCCCTATTTCTTCTTTTCTTTAGACTATCCAAACCCAAGTCCTGCAGACGTTCTTCGTATGTTTTAGTCTCCAGGCCTTGGATCATCCTAGTTGCTCTTCTCTGAATTTTTCCCAAACTCTCAACATCTTTTTTGTGATATGGTGACCAAAATTGGCTGCAGTATTCCAGGTGTGGCCTCACTAGGGTTTTATAAAGCAGTACTAATACTTCGTGTGATCCTGATTCTATGCCTCTGTTTATGGAACCCAGGATTGTATTAGCTTTTTTGACTGCTGCTGCACACGGCGGGCTCATGGTCAAGTGATCGTCCACTAGGACTCCAAGGTCCCTTTCAACATTGATCTTTCTTCAAACTCTCCTGACTTCCCCTTTGATTCTGATTCCAATTCAAGGCGTATCATCTGTCAAAATCCTCCAAAGGAGTTGGTATCATATATTGATTGATTGATACCTGGCCACCCCTGGCACAGCTATGTGTGCAGAGTGCAGAGTGCAGAGAAGGGCAACAAAGATGATTAAGGGACTGGAGGCTAAAGCATATCAGGAACGTTTGCTGGAATTGGATATGTCTAGTTTAATGAAAAGAAGGACTAGGGGTGACATGATAGCAGTATTCCAATATCTCAGGGGTTGCCACAATGAAGAGGGAGGCAAGCTATTCTCCAAGGCGCCTGAGGGCAGGACAAGAAGCAACGGATGGAAACTCATCAAGGAGAGAAGCAACCTAGAACTGAGGAGAAACTTCCTGACAGTTAGAACAATTAACCAGTGGAACAACCTGCCTCCAGAAGCGGTGAATGCTCCAACACTGGAAGTTTTTAAGAAGAGACTGGACAGCCATTTGTCTGAAATGGTATAGGGTTTCCTGCCTGAGCAGGGGGTTGGACTCGATGACCTCCAAGGTCCCTTCCAACTTTATTATTATTATTATGTTGCTTCTGATAACAGTAAAAGGTGGTCACTGTTCAAATTAGGATGGACCCCCCTTCCAAATACTTACGAGTCCCAATGAGATTTGACACCTACATGAAAATTGCTTTTGAACCATTTGATGGAAGGGAAATTTCTGGCATCGTCATTAGGGAATGACTTAATTAGGGAATAAGATTGTTTCCTTATCAGACTTGTGGTCTGGAGAAGTATTAAATGCAAGAGGTCAAATTAAGAGAATTTGGAAGGGGACCTAACCAAGATTTTTGCTTCTGTATGGATAGCCAAATCGGTTCCACTACAGGTAGTTCTCAACTTACAACAGTTCATTTAGTGACCATTTGAAGGTACCAGGACACTGAATCACTGACATACAGCCATTTTTTCACACTTACGACCACTGCAGCTTCCCCAGGGTCATGGGATCAAAATTCAGACTGCTTGGCAACTGACTCATATTTATGACGGCTGCAGGGTCCCAGGATCCCCTTTTGTGACCATCTGACAAGCAAAGACAATGAGGAAATCAGAGTCTCTTAATAACCACATCACTAATTTGAACAATCGCAGCAGTGATTCCGATAACACCTGTGGCAAGAAAGGTCATAAAACGGAGGCAACTGTCTTGCTTAGCGAGATAAATTTTGGGCTCAACTGAGGTCATAAGTAGAGGATTACTCGTAGTCCGTTGAGCGTCAGAATTAAAAATAAATAGAAGAATACACTGTCCATTTCCTGATGCCTGTTAACCCAAGGAAGTGAGGCTAAGTTAATGTGAAGTTTTATGTCAACTTATTGAAGCGTTAAACCACTTAACATGGTTTATAACCTTCGGGGCAACCGAATTAATCATCTGTTTATGCCTGCTGGGAATGCAGAAATTTCCTGCTAAGGCAGCCATTCTGGTTAATGGACACCCAAATGTTCCCATAATAAAATGGACATCCAGCAACTAATGAAATTAGAAGTGTTCCTCCCTTGTTGTGGTACAAACAATCTAATGTATTTGAGGCTGGCTGCGCCCTTCCCCAATTCATTAAAGCCACAGTTTCATCCAGTGGACACTCAGTTCAGGAGAGGAATTGGGGGGACTGTTTGAACGTCGGAAAGCCAGAGGGAAAAGTGGTCCTGCCCCCCCTAAACTAACATCAAGAACATCCAAAAGAAAGAGATGATAACCTTTTAAAGAAAAAAAAAGGGCAAAAAGGGTGAGTAGAAAGAAATTCAGCAGAGGTTTTCTCTTAGCCTGCAAAACTTAGATGAGGGTTGATAAAACTGGAGTGCAGAGGGAAAAAAGAAAAAAAAATCAGAGGGATGTACAGAATTAAAATATCTAGTGCATGAAAAGAAGGGAAAGTGATGTTTTGCCTCTAGCACGTTGTTCACCATGTTTTTTTCTTTAAAAGAAAGAAAAGGAAGGAAAGAAAGAAAGGGAAAAAAGAAAGAAAGAAAAGGAAGATAGAGATAGAGATAGAAAGAAAAAGAGAAGGAAAAGAAAAGAAAGAAAGAAAAAGAAAAAGAGAGAGAGAAGGAAGGAATTAATTGCAAATGTTAGGGAAAAATAACAGCCATTTAATATCCAGCATGTTTGAGATTTTTTTTGGGGGGGGGGAGTGACATCATATGCATGATGATTTCATTATGCAAATAACTAGGCATTGGGTGCAAGCCACAAAGGTTTTGCATGCACTACAACCCTATCAGACAAGTTATCCAAAGAGATCTGGACCAGTTTGAGTCAGAATGGTTAGGGGAAAGATGGTCTAGGAACGCAACTCTTTTTGTCTTCCCAGGTTGTGTGAACCATGTGTTCCATGTCAAATCATGCTAGTTTATTAGTTCGGGCCATAGATGCAATCATCTGTGACTACAGCCCATGGGTTTTCTTAACCCGGATTTAGGAGTTGGGCAAACCCAGCCAGCTGTGGATTAGTGTTTATTTCCCCTTCTGTGGAACCAGACTCAGGTATGTTGATGTAAGGAGAAAGATTAACCCTCAAGGATAGCAAGAATCTGAAGGCTTCCTTGCAATTCTGGGGAAATTTATTCCCTGCTTAGACAAACACACACACACACACACACACACTTACACGTGCACACACTGGTCTGCACTAAGATCTAATTTTAAATGTCCCATGCACCTGCTGTTCTCTCTTGCAGCTTCCTGATCCATCACCTTTCTCCTGTGTTCAAAAACTCTTTCCTAGCAGAGAGTGTTGTGGGCCATTCTACACACCACACCCACACCCACACCCACCCCATCCTGACCAGTTGACTTATAAATGGGGCAGGAGCTGGCTGGGTCCTGCCCAGAAGGGAGGTTGCCGTCACCACCCAAAGAGCCCATCCGAATCAAGGCAGGTGAACTACGTTCATTTTGGGCTCCTGGTTCACCGTCTCGGAGAGATTCTGGGCTGCTCTGCGTTTTCCCAAGCCAGTTTCAAAATTATTGCATGAATCTCCCTTTGGAAAGATGAAATAAACAGGCTGAACTTTTGTGGTTTAAGGAAAAATGAGATACAGCGAGTTCTCAAACTTACAACGGTTCATTTGCTGACCATTCGAAGTTACAACGGCACTGGAAAAAGTGACATGACCGTTTTTCACACTTGCAACCTTTGCAGCATCCCCAGGGTCACGTGATTGAAATTAAGACGCTTGGCAACCGACTCGTATTTATGACGGTGGCAGCGCCGCCGGGAAGATCACGCGATCCCCTTTTGCGACCTTCTGGCAAGCCAAGTCAAGGGGGGAAGGCCAGATTCACTTAACAAAGTAAGAAAGACCAAGTCCTCACCTTACAATCACAATGGAGACCTGAATGTCCATTGCTAAGCGAGGTGGTCATTAAGCAAATCACTGCTTAAGTCATTAAGTGAATCACACAGCCGTTTAGCGAATCCATCTTCCCCCATCAACTTTGCCGGTCAGATGCCAGCTGGGAAGATCGCAAATGGCGATCACGTGAGCCCAGGAGGCTGCAACCTCTATAGAATAGAGCTGGAAGGGACCTTGGAGGTCTTCTAGTCCAGCCCCCTGCTCAAGCAGAACTTATACCACCTCAGACAGCTGACTGTCCAGTCTCTTCTTAAAAACCTCCAGTGATGGAGGCAAAGCTGTTCCACTGGTTGACTGTCCTCACTGTCAGGAACTTTCTCCTTAATTGCAGGTTGCTTCTCTCCTTGACCAGTTTCCAACCATTGTTTCTTGTCCTTCCCTCTGGTGCTTTGGAGAATAGTTTGACCCCCTCTTCTTTGTGGCAGCCCCTCAAATACTGGAGTATTGCTATCATGTCTCCCATATTTCTTCTTTTCTTTAGACTAACCCAAGTCCTGCAGCCGTTCTTCGTATGTTTTAGTCTCCATCCTAGTTGCTCTTCTCTGAATTTTTTCCAAACTCTCAACATCTTATTTGTGATATGGTGATCAAAATTGGCTGCAGCATTCTAGGTGTGGCCTTACTAGGGCTTTATAAAGTGGTATGAATACTTCGCGTGATCTTGATTCTATGCCTCTGTTTATACAACCCAGGATTGTGTTAGCTTTTTTGGCTGCTGCCACACATGGTGGGCTCATGGTCAAGTGATCGTCCACTAGGACTCCAAGGTCCCCTTTCACAGTGGCTGTTTTTGAGCCAGGAGCCCATATAAAGACAGGCTGGTGGTCATGTGCCTGAATGTTGATCCCATGACCATGGGGATGCTGCATCCATCGTTAAGTGTGAGGACCAGTCATAAGACACTGTTTTCAGCTCCATTGTAATGGTTGTACGTTGTACGTTGAGGCTTACCCATACTGGTAAGGATTATTTTTTCCCCCACAAAAGATTCGGAGTGGGAATCATCTGGTTCCTTCTCTCACGAGAAGATCTAGAGATGGTTGCCTTTGGAGGGCCATCCCGTTTGCATCTTGGCTCAAGTCCTGCAGCCACATCCTTGGCCCAATCTTGGTCCTTCTTTCAGCTCTTTCCCTTTCCTTCTCCCAAGCCTCTTCTTTGTGTTTTCTCCTCAGATGGGACTGGTCTCCTTCTTCCATGGCTGCTTCTTGGTCCTTCTGATTGTCTCCTTCGTTTTGCAAGGTATGTTTTGGCAGCAGAAAGAGAAGGCCGTCCTCACGTGGTAAGACACAAGCAGCTTTCCCAAAATGAAGTCACCTTTTAATAATCAGAATAGAGCTGGAAGGCACCTTGGAGGTCTTCTAGCCCAGCCCCCTGCTCAAGAAGGAGGTCCTATGGCCTATACCATTCCAGACAAATGGCTGTCCAACCTCCTCTTAAAAACCTCCAATGGTGGAACACCCACCACTTCTGGAGGAAAGTCATTCCATAGATTGTGTTGTCAGGAAATTTTTTCTTAAGAGTGGAATAGAGCTGGAAGGGACCTTGGAGGTCTTCTAGCCCAGCCCCCTGCTCAAGCAGGAGAACTTATACCATCTCAGACAAGCGACTGTCTAGCCTCTTCTAAAAAATCTCCAGTGATGGAGCACCCACGATTTCTGGAGGCAAGCTGTTCCACTGGTTAATTGTCCTCACTGTTAGCAAGTTTCTCCTTAATTCCAGGTTGCTTCTCTCCTTGATCAGTTTCCAAACATTGTTTCTTGTCCTGCCCTCTGGTGCTTTGGTGAACGTGACCCCCTCTTCTTTGTGGCAGCCCCTCAGATACTGGAATAGTGCTATCACGTCTCCCCTATCTCTTCTTTTCTTTAGACTAGCCAAACCCAAGTCCCGTAGCCGTTCTTCGTATGTTTTAGTCTCCAGGCCTTGGATCATCTTAGTTGCTCTTCTCTGATTTTTTTCCAAACTCTCAACATCTTTTTTGTGATATGGTGACCAGAATTGGCTGCATTACCTCTAGGTTGCTTCTCTCCGGGGTTAATTTCCATCCGTTGTTTCTTGTTCTGCCTTCAGGTGTTTTGGAGAATAGGTTGACCCCCTCTTCTTCTTTGGGGCAGCTCCGTAGATATTGGATGTTGGACTGTGACTGCCATTGTTCTCCATGTCTGCCCTGTCCACTTTGTTCCTTGCAGTCTCTGCCCGCTGCCCTTCACTCCTTGTCCTTTCCCTCGAGGCGTGGATGTTCTCTAAGATCTTGAAATCTTTCAGGAAGTTCCATCCATCTTGAATTGTTCCATTCTTTGCAGCATGTGTGTCCAATTGTCCCGACGACTGGCTGTCCTATAAAAAGAGTTGCTATAAATTCTTGCAAGACTTTCTACCTTGGCTTCACGCAGAGGTAAGTGACGATTATGAGTAGTTGGAAAGCCAAGCCCCAAGTTACCTGACTCTTTCTGTCCATTAAGCCAGGGACGGATGGCTTTGATTGACCTGTCCAATCGAAAGAGACACAGGCAATCCACCGGAGACCACAATCAAAACTCCACCTATTTATGGTATGCGTGCCTGACATTAAACCATGACCTGGATGACTGAGAATCTCCATAGACCTGGTATCATACATTCATCCTAGTTATTGAAGCTTTTACTGTCTTATAAGCAGAAGGAGCCCTACACAGCAGAGTGTCTCAACTTCAGGAACTTTTAAGAGATGTGGACTTCAAAGTTCCCTCAGCCAACAGGGTTGAAGGCCACACCTCTGAAAGTTTTCATAGCTGGGAAGCACCATCTAGAGCAGGGGTCTTCAAACTTGGCCCTTTTATAACTTGTGGACTTCAACTCCCAGAATTCCTCAGCCAGGCAAGCTGGCTGAGGAATTCTGGGAGTTGAAGTCCACAAGGCACAAAAGGGCCAGGTTTGAAGACCCCTGCTCTAGATGTTGGTGTTAAGTTTGGCCAAGACAATCAGTGGGTTTTGATGAAGCCCAATGAAGCCTGGGTAGAGATGAGAAATCTAACCCACCCCTCAGTTCTTCAGGGTGAAATCCTCTCCTTGTTTTTGGTCTCCTGCAGGTGGACTGCAAATATTTCAGCAGTAAAAGCCACCTCGCCTCTATCAACGATGAAAACGAGATGCGCAAAATAAGCGAGTGGCTTCTTCCTCTTTATATCTCACAGCCCGTTTGGATCGGACTGTACCACCTCGAAGGAAGGAGGGTGAGTAGGGGCTGTCATGGCGGGCAGTGCCCAGTATGGGGTCAGCATGGGGTCAGGGGGTTGGCTAGTCTGGAGCAAAGAAGGACTAGGGGTGACGTGATAGCAGTCTTCTAATACTTGAAGGGCTGCCACAAAAAAGAGGGGGGGTCAACTTATTTTCCAAAGCCCCCAAAAGGCAGGACGAGAGGCAATGGATGGAAACTCATCAAGGAGAGAAGCAACCTGGAATTAAGGAGAAACTTCCTAACAGTGAGGACAATTAACCAGTGGAACAGCCTGCTACCAGAAGTTGCGGGTGCTTCATCACTGGAGGTTTTTTAAGAAGAGACTGGACAGTCGCTTGTCTGAAATTGTATAGTGTCCTGCTTAAGCAGGGGGTTGGACTAGAAAACCTCCAAGGTCCCTTCCAGCTCTATTCTGATTGATAATTGATTTTTATCTTTCAGATAACAAATGCACTCTCATTTGGTTTCTGTGGTTGTCTGCCCTAGTTTATGTTCTTATGGTGATTATAGGAAGGAAGGAAGGAAGGAAGGAAGGAAGGAAGGGAGGGAGGGAGGGAGGGAGGGAGGGAGGGAGGGAAGAAAGAAAGAAAGAAAGAAAGAAAGAAAGAAAGAAAGAAAGAAAGAAAGAAAGAAAGAAAGAAAGAGAAAGAAAGAAAGAAAGAAAAAAAAAGAAAGAAAATGGAGGGAGGGAAGTAAGCAACATCTATTCCAGGGGTGTCAAACTCGCAATGTCACATGACGTGTTGCAACGTATCACGACTTTTTTGCCATTGCCGGCAATGGGATGGGCGCACTTTCGCTATGATGCATCCGGCCGGCAGTTTGACACCCCTGATTTATTCCGTTGCTAATCACGATCTTGATCCAAAATATTTTTTAAAAAGGACAAAAAAAGAAAAAAAAAATCCACAGCAAACAAGGCATTAAAAAGAAAAAGGTGTCTTAAAAAAAAGGATTAACACATATACATGTAATGTCCTCCCTAGCTGGATGCTGATTAATATAATACAATGTTAGTTTCCCATCCCTTGCAAAACAGGCCAAAAGAATTTTAAACTACTAAACTACTAAATCTATTTACAAATTGTTACCGTCATGTATATACTACATTAATAACAAAGTAGTTAACAGGAAAAAACAATAATAAAATTATTATAGAAAACATAAAAGTAATAAAGTTATTATTAATAATAAAAGAGAGACAACATTGAAATTCCAAAGCCCTCTGTTAACAAGCCATTATTATAATCAACTCATAGAAAATTGACCATGGCTTCTTAACTATTCCAAATCATTCCCAAAATTAACCCTGATTGGTTCCAGATCAAATATCCACGTTTGTTTTTTTAATATCATCTCTTATCAATTGCTGATTAATTGAATACAATAAATTCAATCTACAAAGCGTCTATCTTCCCAAAAAAATCCTGATGAAATTGTTCCCCAGTTAAATGTGATAAGTCCATTCCCCATTCCAAACCACATAAAAAAGATCCATTTACCACTTATCCACCCAGAGACTTCTCTGCCATTATATACTGTACAAGCACAGGCTTGAGCTTCAGGAAGGTACATGAAGTTGACTCTCTCATTTCTGAGTCCATGTTTCTTCTCAGCCAGTTTACTACTTGGAAATCACGTTCCTCTTAACGCTGAATGTTTTCCACAGTCTCTGTTGATTCTAAGTCCATATTTCTTCCCAATGAAGCTACTGCTTTCAAAACAAGCTCCTTTTGTGGGCTTAATGTATTCAGAGTCGGTTGCTTCAGAATGTTTTCCACAATCTTTATGAGTTCGTCAAACTTGCCTCCTCTCCTTCTCTCTATAATCCAATATGTTGTTGCTCAATGTAGTTAGTAGATAAGCAGAACAGAGAATAAACAAAAGAACAGGGAGGATATTTTCTGAATATTTTGATCCAGAACCTTTTTGCAAGTTGATAAAATACAAATTCCCTGCAATGAATATTCAATAAAATATCATTCAAATAGAAGCACTTTCACCATCTTCGAGGCAGGTGCTGTTTCCTTACAGAAAAGCAGAAGTTGATAAAAACAGTCAAAGAGATCAAATAGAGAAAGAAGAAAAAAATAGATAAAATCCAGTGAGGAGTTAAAATAAATCAGCATTCAACCAGCCAATTAACATTTAAAGATAGGAAACAGACTTTCAGAAGGTGAAGTTAAAAACCTAGGCTTCTTTACAAGAACTTTCTGCTGATAGGAAGAGATGTAAAAAATGACTTTCCAGCTATTCCCATAGGGAGCTGCAATCTTCAAGGTTACCCCTTCCGAATGGTCCACCATCCAAAAGTTATCTTATGTCATTCCTCAGTGCCCCCATCCGATTCCAGGGAGCAAGGCTGCCAGAGAACCAGCTTTGGCAGCAAAAACAGCACATCATGGGCAGAAGAAATTCTTCCTACCCAGCAGCAGCCATCTTGGGGAGGAGTCTCCATGAAAGCTGCTTTTGATCCCAGAAGCTTCCCAAGCACTCCCTGATGTTGAGGGCCAGGAATGCAGCTGAAGGCATAGCAATTTTCTCCCCCCCCCCTTTGTTCTCTGCAGCATCGACACTGGCGATGGTCAGATATGTCTCCATCAGAATACACAAACTGGAACAAAACAGATGACAATTGTGATCCGAACAAAAACTGTGTCGTGATGGCCTACTTTGCAGGTGAGACCACCTTTCCAAGAGCTTGGGTCTTACAGACATGTGGCCAGCCCCCCCCTCCCAGAATTCCTTGCCATTCTCTGGTCCTGAAGCCCCAAAAATATATTTATATGGACGGTTGCAGCAATTCCTTAACATTTGACATGGGATGGTTCATAGAAGGGCATTTTAAGAGGGAATCGTGTGGGATGGTGCTTGATTTTGGAGTGGGATCAGAACCTATCAAGATCCCATCTAAGTGGTGCCCCGGGGCCAGAGGGGAAAACCTTTTTCTCCCATTTTTCTTATCTGCTCTCAGTTCTGATGGAAGACAATTAGTTTTCTCCAAAGAGAAGAGAAAAACCACGCTTTTTGTCCCAGATGGAAGGCAGGCATCTGGCCATCTTTAGAGTCCAAGTAGCTAAGAGTTAGAGTCAATGTTCTGTTCCCCATTGCCTCTTCTTCTCCCACCTTCTGTCCCACGGAAGAACTCTGGAGGAAACTCTCATTCTTCGGTATCAGGGGAATTCTCTGAGCTAAAGGGGAATCCCAACCTTGAGAAATATTGGGAGCGTCTCTCCCTCTTTCGGGGATCAACCTATTCTCCAAAGCACAGGACAAGGCAGGACAAGAAGCAACGGATGGAAACTATTCAAGGAGAGAAGCAACCTGGAATTAAGGAGAAACTTCCCGATAGTGAGAACAATTAACCAGTGGAACAGCTTGCCACCAGAAGTTGCGAATGCTCCATCACTGGAGGTTTTCAAGAAAAGATTGGCTAGCCATTTATCTGGAATGGTATAGGTTTCCTGCCTGAGGTCCCTTCCAACTCGGTTATTCTGTTATTTGGCCAAGAAGGTGAACCCAAGTCTGCCCGTCTCTAGGATGAATTTGGCAAGTGTCTAAGTGAAGGTGTGCTTAGTTTTCGGCCTCTTGTTATCAAATCCCTTAGTATGCTTAAGGACAGTCTCTTATCAAAACAGAGCCTGAAGTTGACCCTCCTGCCCTCCGAGGGTCCCAAATGCATTGTGTACACAATCGCTGCCCAACAAGAGCTACTTCCAGTGCAGGAAAAGGATGCTCTTTCCCCTTCCTTAATCAAGAGATCTCTTCCATCCTCTGAAAAGACAAATACCTGCTTTTTGCTAAGGTGTCTGTGTATTTCATCTAGATGTGTTTTTCATTCCAGGATTTCCTGATTGGGTTGGGATGGGTGAGGAAAAGGAGAGGTGTGAGGCAGGGAGCATGACATGGCTTGGCGTGGCACGGCTTGTCTTATGAGCCCGCCGTGTGCAGCAGCAGCCAAAAAAGCTAATATAATCCTGGGTTGTATAAACAGAGGCATAGAATCAAGATCACATGAAGTATTAGTACCACTTTATAAAACCCTAGTGAGACCACACCTGGAATACTGCAGCCAATTTGGGTCACCATGTCACAAAAAAGTTGTTGAGTCCTTGGAAAAAGTTCAGAGAAGAGCAACTAGGATGATCCAAGGCCTGGAGACTAAAACATACGAAGAACGGCTGCGGGACTTGGGTTTGGCTAGTCTAAAGAAAAGAAGAGATAGGGGAGACGTGATAGCAGTATTCCAGTATTTGAGGGGCTGCCACAAAGAAGAGGGGTCCAATTATTCTCCAAAGCACCAGAGGGCAGGACGAGAAACAATGGTTGGAAACTGGTCAAGGAGAGAAGCAACTGGAATTAAGGAGAAACTTCCTGACAGTGAGGACAGTCAACCAGTGGAACAGCTTTGCCTCCATCACTGGAGGTTTTTAAGAAGAGACTGGACAGTCACCTGTCTGAGATAGTATAAGTTCTCCTGCTTGAGCAGAGGGCTGGACTAGAAGACCTCCAAAGTCCCTTTCAGCTCCTATTCTATAGAGGTTGCAGCCTCCTGGGTTCACGTGATCGCCATTTGCGATCTTCCCAGCTGGCTTCTGACTGGCAAAGTTAATGGGGGAAGATGGATTCGCTAAACGGCTGCGTGATTCACTTAACGACTTAAGCAGTGATTTGCTTAATGACCGCCTCGCTTAGCAATGGACATTCTGGTCCCCATTGTGATTGTAAGGTGAGGACTTGGTCTTTCTTACTTTGTTAAGTGAATCTGGCCTTCCCCCCTTGACTTGGCTTGCCAGAAGGTCGCAAAAGGGGATCGCGTGATCTTCCCGGGGGCGCTGCCACCGTCATAAATACGAGTCGGTTGCCAAGCGTCTGAATTTCGATCACGTGACCCTGGGGATGCTGCAAAGGTCGCAAGTGTGAAAAACGGTCATAAGTCTCTTTTTCCAGTGCCGTTGTAACAATGGTTGGAAACTGGTCAAGGAGAAAAGCAACCTGGAATTAAGGAGAAACTTCCTGACAGTGAGGATAATTAACCGGTGGAAGGACTGGCCTTCAGACTTTGTGGGTGCTTCATCAATGGAGGTTTTAAAGAAGAGACTAGACAGTCATTTATCTGAAATGATATAGGTTCTCCTGCTTGAGCAGGGGGCTGGACTAGAAGACCTCCAAGGTCCCTTCCAGCTCTATTCTATTCTAAAGCAAAGTCTTGGTTTGGCTTGGCTTGATCTCACGGCAGCCTTCAGAGCAAACACCAAGTCCAGAAGGAACGTACCTTCAGGCTGTCCCTGAACTGAGGGTGAAAGTCCTACAAATGTCAGCAAGCAGGATATCTCCATGCTGATGCTGGGGAAACTGAGGGGTTGGGGGAGGGGAGGTTTGATCCTGTAGTCCAGGGCTTTTCAACCTGTGGTACGCGTACCACTTGTGGTACATTAATGAGTGGCTCGTGGTACGCAGCCCTGCCTAGCCAAGTGTAGGAGGAAAAGAGCCAGCACAGGCAAGGACTTACAGTGAGAGAGTCCTCTGGAGCTGCAGATTTTACTTATGAATGGAGCCATTTGGGGAGGCTGCCTTAGCCGGCAGCCAGTACTTACATTTTTTTTCTTCCTTAAGTGCCGGCTGGGCTCCTTACTTTCCTTTCTAGCTAGTAGCTAATTCTTAAAGGGGAAGTGCCTTTTTAAGCTAGTTCACTCAGCAGCTTGTCTTTTCTGTCTCTGGAGGCCTTTCCTTGTTTGATCAATATATGGAAGAGGGAAAATATGGGAGGGGGGGGGGTTCAAATTCTTCCTTCAGAAGGAGATGGGAATGAGAAGAAGGGAGGCAGGGAAGGAAGTCCCGCCTTAGCACTTGGCCACCAGCAGCTCTGCCATTGACTTTGCTTGTCAAAAGGTTGCAGAAGGGGATCACATGACCCTGGGACACTGTGACCATCATAAATATGAATCAGTTGCCAAGCATCCAAATATAAATCACAAGACCCTGTTGCTGCAATGGTCATAAGTGTGAAAAATGGTCATAAGTCATTTCAGTGCAATTGCAACTTGGAACAGGTTTTTTTTTTTGGTCACCAAGTTTTTGACACCTTGCAAGGTGGTAGTCGAATATTGCCATATCCTAAAAGTGGTACAGTCGGTGAAAAGGTTGAAAAGCCCTGCTGTAGTAGACAGGGCGAGGTGAGGTAAGCTCCAGTGAACCTTTGACTCCCAGTCACTCCATCCTGTGGTGCTTAAGCACAAACATTAAAAGAACCCACCCTTGAGGAATCAGTCAGAAAATATGGCAAAACCTCAGAATGCCAGAGGAGCTGAAGGCAGAACAAATCTTCCACATCTTTTTATAATCAACTAGAGAGGAAAAGAGGTGACCAGCTCACTGCCCCTCTTCTTAAAAAAATGCAATAAACGTTGCAGCCGGCTTCGATTCTGGATTGGGCTTTGTACGCAAGCAAGAAATCCGCTCCTTGAATAAATGCATTTGTGTGTGTGTGTGTGTGTGTGAGAGAGAGAGAGAGAGAGAGAAAGCTGCGTCTCCACTATTTGGGGAGTAGGAAGGAACAATTAGGAAAGTCTGAGACCATCCCTCTCTCTTCTTCTTCTTCTAGGTGCCCTGAAGTGGTATGCAGAAAATTGTTCCCTTCCGTTCAACTACCTGTGTGAAATATGACCCTAAAGCATTGCAGCTGTTCTTTCAAGGGCAAATGGCACTGACCTGAATGCTAGCTTTTTTCTTTCCATGGTAGACCAGGGACTCCAGTTTGGCCCAGTCCCGTCCTGCAGCTCCGTTGTACATCTGATCGACTTTTCTTTTGGCTGTGATACCAATGAATAAAAAGACCGTTCCAAAGAACACTCGTGACTCCGAGTTTGTCTCTTTAGAGAAGGTGTACCAAGCAGGTGGACATCTGAGGGATCCGGCTTGGTCTTTTCCTCAAGGAAAACAATTCCAGACATGGTTCTGAGGGGAGTTAGGCGTCCTTTGGTAGAAGGGGGGGGGATCTGTTCTTCAGAAGGTTGGGGCTTAGTACAAGGGACACACAGGTTACAACCAGGAGGCAGAAATGGCCTCCGATTCAGTATTTCTCAGCATCATCAACTTTAAGCATGTGGACTTCAACTGCCAGAATTTCCCAGCCAGCATTTTTTGCCAGAAACTGGAAGCAAATGCCAGAAGATAACAAAAGAAAATGCCACAAATGGTTGTCATATGATGGTGGGCTGTTGCAAATGTCCGTCAAAGTCAGCTGGCTACCAAACAACCAAAATGCAATCACATGGGTGGGGGGTGTGTGTGAGGTACATCCATCGTAATTTTGAAATCAGACTGTAAGTACCATTTGGGGAATCTGTTATAAGTACAGTTACAAAGCGACCAGTCATAAGTCTGTCTTCCTTCCTTCCTTCCTTCCTTCCTTCCCTTCCTTCCGGCTGACGTGGTTCCAATTTTCAAAAAGAAAAAAAAAAGGATCCAGGAAACTACGGATCAATCAGCTTGACATCAATACCTAGGAAGATCCTAGAAAAGATAAGCAACGGATCTGCGAACACCTAAAAACAAGCAAAGCTATTACTAGATGCCCACATGGGTTTGCCAAAAACAGATCGTGCCAGACAAACCATATTGCATTCTTGACAAAGTGACTAAATTAGTGGACCAGCAAAATGCTGAGAACATTGTATACTTGGATTTCAGGAAGCCATTTGATCAAATAGACCAGAGGTGCCCAACCCCCGGTCCGTGGACCGGCACCGGTCCGTGGCATGCCAGAAACTGATCCGTGCAAACAAGCGAAGTCCCACCTGCAGGATGCAAGCAGCATGCAAAACCACACCCCCTCTGGTCCGTGAAAAAAACCTCTCTCCACGGAACCGGTCCCTGGTGCCCAAAAGGTTGGGGACCTCTGAAATAGACTACAACTACAACTATCTAACCATCTCCTCCTCTGCCGTCCCCTTCTCTATTTGTCTTCAATCCTTCCCACCATCAGGGTCTTCTCCAAGGAGTCTTCTCTTCTCATTTGGTGGCCAAAGTATTTGAGTTTCAGCTTCATCATCTGTCCTTCCAAAGAATAGTCAGTTGATTTCCTTTAGGATTGACCGATTGGATCTCCTTGTAGTCCAAGGGACTTTCAAGAGTCTTCTCCAACACCACAACTTGAAAGCAATAGCAATAGAACTTAAGACTTATATACCGCTTCACAGGGCTTTTCAGCCCTCTCCAAGCGGTTTACAGAGTCAGCCTGTTGCCCCCAACAATCTGGGTCTTCATTTTACCGACCCCCATAGGATGGAAGGATGAGTCAACCTTGAAACGGTCAGGATCGAACTGCTGGCAGAATTAGCTTACAATGCTGCATTCTAACCACTATGCCATTAGGGCTTGCCCTTCCTTCCTTCCTTCCTTCCTTCCTTCCTCTCCTTTCCTTCCTTAGGACTTAGCAATAGTGCTTAGAATTATATACCGCTTCACAGTGCTTTATAGCCCTCTCTGAGCAGTTTACAGAGTCAGCCTATTGCCCCGAAAAATCTGGGTTCTCATTTTACCGACCTCAGAAGGATGGAAGGCTGAGTCAGCCTTGAGCCGGGGAGACTCAAACTGCCAAACTGCTGTCAGTCGGCAATCAGCAGAATTAGCCTGCAATGGTGCATTCTATCCACTGCGCCACCACAGCTTTTAAAAGATAAAGATAAGATAAAGATAAATAACCTTTATTGTCATTTTTATATTGTGGGCACAATGGCACACATAAAAAATGAAATTTAGTTGCCCGCTCTCAAAGTGAAACATATACATGACACACACCTAAACATACTATGTACAACAAAAGCATCAATTCTTTGGTATTCAGCCTTCCTTATGGTCCAACTCTCACAGCCATACATGACTACTGGGAAAACCATAGCTTTGCCTATATGAACGTTTGTCGGCAAGGGGATATCTCTACTTTTTAACATGCTGTCTAGATTTGTCATAGCTTTCCTCCCAAGGCACAAGCATCTCTTAAACTCATGGCTGCAGTCGCTGTCTGTGGTGAACTTGGAGCCTAAGAAAATAAAATCTGTCACTGCTTCCATTTCTTCGCCTTCTATTTGCCAGGAAGTGATGGGAACAGATGCCACAATCTTACTTTTTTTTTTCAAAACTTTCAAGCCAACTTTTGCACTTTCATCCTCATCAAGCTCTTTAGTTCCTCTTCGCATTCTACTGTTAGACTTGTCTGAGTTAGTGGCTTCTTTTCCAGGAAAGAGCTTCTGAGACAAAGCGGCTCTTGATGGACATTAGCCAGAACAAATGGACAATCTTGCAACTCAATGATCGCTGCAGGACTACATTGTGCTACCCAGTGAAGCCAGAAGAAGATCAACGGGAGATATTCCTGTCTGGCTACATATAAGGTGCTGTTTGTGAGATGATCACAAATTAGTGGATCAGGAATAATGGGTACAAGTTGCGGCTTCAGAGATTTCATTTAACTGTAAAACTTCCTGAAGATAAGATCTGCACAGCATTTCTCCATGGGTCCCTCTTTTTCAAAAGAGGCTGGGTGGTCACTATTCACAGATGGTTGAATGGGCTTTCATGGACATTGCAGAGGGTTGGACTAAATTATCTTTTGGGGGTACTTTCCAACTTCACAATTCTGTGATTCTGATTTTAGGAAACCCGGACGATGTTTCCTTCATCCATTTCCAAGAATGAAATGCCATTTAAGGGAACAAAAACATTCATGACAAGAGTCCCATCCCCTCGGAGGATACCCCATACTCTTCAAAATGTTGGTGCACTTCTGGTCCCCTCAGTTCAGCAGAATGGGTCCTTCGTTGCCACAGCACCTCCCCTTTGGAATCATGCCCACCCCCAGGAATCTGTTAAGGTCCCACCCTGATGATGATCCACAAACCTTTAAAAACCTGAGTCATGTCCCAGGACTGGTGTGGATCCCTTGGTGATTGTTAGTGCAATTTGGCAGGATGCCTGAGTCCTTTCTATATATTCTTTTAAAAATGTTAGTTTTCTGAAGTTAGATGGATTCTAAATGAGAGAGAGGGAGGGGGGAGATAGATAGTAGATAGATAAAATGATAGATAATAGTAGTAGAAGTAGTAGTAGTAGTAATAATAATGATAATGATGTTAGAAGGGACCTTGGAGGTCATCTAGTCCGACCCCCTGCTCAGGCAGGAAACCCTGCCTATACCATTTCAGACAAATGATTGTCCAAACTCTTCTTAAAAACTTCCAGTGTTGGAGCATTCACAACTCCATGATAGATAGATAGATAGATAGATAGATAGATAGATAGATAGATAGATAGATAGATAGATAGATAGATAGATAGATAGATAGATAGATAGATAGATAGATAGATAGATAGATAGATAGATAGGTAGATAGAAAGAAAGATAGATAGATAGATAGATAGATAGATAGATAGATAGATAGCTAGATAGCTAGATAGCTAGATAGCTAGATAGCTAGATAGCTAGATAGATAGATAGATAGATAGATAGATAGATAGATAGATATTAAGATAGATAGATAGATAGATAGATAGATAGATAGATAGATATTAAGATAGATAGATAGATAGATAGATAGATAGATAGATAGATAGATAGATAGATAGATAGATAGATAGATAGATAGATAGATAGATAGATAGATAGATAGCTTTGGAGGTCTTCTAGTCCAACCCCCTGCTCAGGCAGGAAACCCTATACCATTTCAGACAAATGACTGTCCAGTCTCTTCTTAAAAACTTCCAATGTTCACTGCCATTTCTCTTGCTCTTGCTCTCCTTTCCATTAGATGTCTTCTTTTAGAAGGACTGAACAAGGAGGACACAGCTATTTCGGGGGGCTTGGTGACCTCTGAGCTTGGTCGTTTGCTTGCAGACATTTCCTTACCCAAATAGATAAGACCATCAGGGCACCGAGGTTGCAAGCAAACAACTAAACTCAGAAAGCATCAAGGACCACAAAGTTCAGCCTGAAGATGCTCTTTTGTTGGGAGATGGCTAACCTCCGAACAGAGCTTTCCTCAAGATGATTGAAAATTACAGCCTGTGCTGAAATCAATCCACGTTCTACTAGATCTGTTGTGGGTTGCTGAGTTTAGTTTTATGTACCTGAAATCTCATTTAACTCCATCAGGAGGTTGATGTTCTCCAAAGGGAAGGAGATGTTTCTTCCTGGAATGAAATGTCAGAACAAGAAAATTGAGAAGGGGCCATTGTTTCTAGCTATGCTCCATTAAATATCTAGGTACGTGTACACCAAAGAACATAACTCAGTTAGGAACATCAAGTATCCATAAAAATATGGATATGGAACCTATTCTCCTAAGCACCTGAAGACAGAACAAGAAGCAATGGATGGAAACTAATCAAGGAAAGAAGCAACCTAGAAATAAAGGGAAATTTCCTGACAGTGAGAGCAATTAATCAGTGGAACGGATTGCTTTCAGACGTTCTGGGTGCTCCATCACTGGAAGTTTTCAAGAAGACAGTGAAAACAATTAATCAGTGGAACAGAAGTTGTCCATCAATGGTGGTTTTTAAGAGATTGGACAACCATTTGTCTGAAATGGTATAGGGTTTCCTGCTTGAGCAGGGGTTGGACTAGAAGACCTCCAAGGTCCCTTCCAACTGTGTTATATTCTGTTATTCTTTGGATATTGATAGATGGGCACCATTAAGCCTCTCTTTTCCATTCCAGAATGAATATTGAGATTGAGTTATATTCTGAGATAAATTCTCCACAGTTCTGGAAATTATCTTCAGAAAATAAATTCTTCGTTTAGAAACAAAATTAGGCATTCTTTGATTCCGGGAATATCTTTATAGAAACTGCACTTTCCAATTAATGAGAGAGGACTCAGTTTTCCGAATCTGAAGCTTTTATCCTTGTGCTTACCTGTTGCCAAGTATTAAGCCCTGGAAGCCAACAATTGGTGGTAATTTTCCAATTTGGGTGATTTTGGAATACATCTGTAGCATGGATGAACAGTGTTAGGATCTAAATACAGCTAGACCTCAACGTACGACCACAATAACCCCAAAATGTATGTTGTTAAGTGAGATATTTGTTAAGTAGGTTTTGCCCCATTTTATGATGTTTCTTGCCTCAGATGTTAAGTGAATCATTGTAGTTGATAAGTTAGTAACCTGGTTAAGTGAATCTGGCTTCCCCACTGACTTTGTTTCATCTGCCTGCAGAGGCCAGTCTACCGTCTAGCCCAGTGGTAGGCAACCTTGGCTCTTTTATAACTCGTGGACTTCAACTCCCAGAATTCCTGAGCCAGCCATGCTGGCTCAGGAATTCTGGGAGTTGAAGTCCACGAGTCATAAAAGAGCCAAGGTTGCCTACCCCTGGTCTAGCCATTAAGTTGTAGCTGGGCTTTGCAGGCAGCTGAAATGGGCAGCTAAAAAGCCAGCGAAGACCCCGCGCCCTCCATTTTCTGGCACCGCTCTTAGCCATGACTCTGCATTTTACCTCAGGGGATGGAGATTTTTTTTTCTCTCTCTCCTTGCTGGCTTCGTCAAAAAAAAAATTACGAATTTGATCCCACAAAATAAGAAAATCAAAATGTGGCAGGGAATGTCTTTCTTTCTCTCTCTCTCTCCTTCCTTCCTTCTCAAGCAAAAATTACAAATTCGAACCAACAAAATAACAAAATCAAAATGTGATAGGGACGATAGGCAAGGAATCCATTTATTTATATATTTAACTCACCAAACAAAAATTATGAATTTGATCCCACAAAATAAGAAAATCAAAATGTGGCAGGGACAATAGGCAGGGAATGTCTTTCTTTCTTCTTTCTTTCCTCTCTCTCCCTCCTTCCTTCCTTCCTTTCTTTCTCTCCCATGCCCTTCCAAAGTGAGACAAAAGCATTTGAGCAGTAGAGATACTGAAGACATGAAGTTCATTCAGGTGAAACTGATTTCTTCAGGAAATTCATATCATAGTCAAAAGAAGAGAGGCTTCCTTCTGCCCGCTGAATCATGGAGATATTTCCTCCTGAAATAAAACTACTGAACAAGGAAGGCAAGTCATGGATATAATGCCTGATATTCTTGGTCAATTGATCAGCAATGACCTGAAGAGAAGACATTGCTGTGATTCAGGACAGTCTGTCCTAACCAGATGCGCGTGATGTGCATTGGGAGTGCAGCCCCCTTAATTCCCATCCTCTCTCCCTGCAGCTAGGAATGCTGGGAGCCCCAATCCCAATGCCTTGGGATGACACAGGTTCGAAGGCTGATGCGGTATCATAACGATGATTTGAGAAAGGCCCAAGATTGAGCAAGGAACAAACAGCTCCTTTCTCTTTGTAGCCCTTTTTAAAGAAGTCTGGAGGAAATGTGGTTCTCACAGCCCAGGGCTGGAAGGGACCTTGGAGGTCCTAGTCGAAGCCTCCTGAGCAAGGCAGGGTGTTTATACCATCCTGGCCAAACGGTTGTCCAATCTTTTCTTGAAAACCTCCAGTGGCGGAGCACCTACAACTCCGGGAGGCAAGCTATTTCACTGATTATTCTTTCTCACTGCCAGGAAATCTCTCCTTACTTCTAGGTCGGATGAGAAGCAAAAAGTTTTCATAGTGGGAAAAACACCTGAAAGTACAGTTGCCTTTTGGAAAAATTGCCAAGAGTCGAACACGACTGAATGTATAACATCATCATTCCTTTATCAATGAAAGAATGGGATTATGAAAAATCCATTGTGTTTGTTGAGACCTTCTGAGATGTATTGAAACCATTAGATCAGGGGTGTCAAACTCGCAACATCACGTGACATGACGCGACATATCGTGACTTTTTCCCCATTGCCAGAGCTGGGGTGGGCGCGGTTTTGGCATGACGCATCCGGCCCTCGGTCCGGCAATTTGACACCCCTGCATTAGATCATATGAGTTCAGCCATTTCTCACTTAGTGGAGATGTTAAAGTCTCTGGGGTTCCTTGGTGCTCTCCGAGCTTGGTTGTTTACTTGCAGACATGACCCAACTAGGCAGCAACATCAGTGCTAGAAGGGAGTGGGATTTACTCTCTGATTATATACTAGGATCTTGCCTTTTAGTGTGGGTGCTGGTAGCTCCTTAATTAGGCTATTGTTGACTGTTTCCTTGTCTGTATTGGTAGTTCTTTGATTGGGGTATTGCTTAATGCTTTATTGTTGGTCTGGTATTAATCTTGGTTAAGGTCTGCTTATTTGGATATTGGTTGCTGGTGAGGTGGTGTTTGTCTTGTTTCCTTTTTGGCCTTTTGGTTGTCTTTTGAATGGTGTATATATGTTGGTTATCTCTGTGTGCCCGTTGGCTGATTTGATTGAGTGCCAAACTTCCAGGAATTCTGATGTTTTTGGACTTGACTTGGTCTAGGATGCTCAGTTTCCCAGTTGGTGAATTCTGTCCATCTGTTGTGCAACTGAGATTTCATCATGTCTTCTGACTGCTAGTTGGTGTTCATGGATGTGTTCTGCTAGTCTTCCCCGTTTGCCCTACATAGTGGCTCTTACAGTCCTTACACTGTATGTTGTAGATGATTCCTGTTTTAGAAGACTTGGGGGGTGGGACATGATAATTGCCTTCCAGTACTTGATAGGCTGTCAGAGAAGAGAGATTGACTTTTTCTCCAAAGCAACAGAGGGCAGGACAAGAAGTAATGATAAAGATTCAATTTAGAAGTAAGGAGAAATTTCCTGACAGTGAGAACAATTAATCAATGGAATAGCTTGCCTCCTAGAGTTGTGGTGTTCCATCACTGGATGTTTTCAAAAATAGACTGGACAACCATTTGACCAGGATGACATAAGGTCTTTTCATTTGAGGGGCAGGGGAGTTGAACTAGAAGACCTCCAAGTCCCTTCCAGCCCTAGGATTCTTTGTTCTAAACTCTTTTTCCAAAATGGTTGCTTTGGATCTGTTGTAGAGGGGGGTTAAAATGCTCTGACTTTGTCCATGATTTTATGTCAATCTCCTGTCCATTAATTTGTCTGCACAGTTTGTCCCTTCCTTACACCAGCCTCCTTTTCTTCCCCTAGACTAACACTCTCCTCCTATGATGTCTATTTTGTTCTCAAGAAGAATTTCTTCGACTCTTTGGGACCTGCTGGTGCATGTTTTCCCCTTTCCAGCATCATTTACTTCCCATTGCCTGGATCACTGCTCAGCCGTGGCATTTCCACATAAAAAATGGTCTTGATGTGCTTCTGGGTTCAGTAGATATTTGTCCTTGTACTGCCTGTTTGCCACACCTATACACCACTCCCCAACCTATTCATAAATAAATAGTTCAGAAAGAACCAGCATTATACCTAGAAGAAACAAAAGCTCGCAATTCTCCTGACAGCACACAAAGACTGACCTGTAAGTAGCATCCATCTAAGAGCAGCCTCTAGGATACTTCAGGGGGACCCACCGATGGATAGAGGGGACACTTCTGGCTGGTCCATAGCATTTAATATTGAGATGCTGACTGATGCTAACCCCAGGCTTTTTTAAAGACAGCTAAACCAGTGTCAGTCAAGGCATCACAGGTGTGGGGGATTGACTTGTTCAGGTTCTCATGAGGTTCTCCTCATGTGTGGCTCTTTATGTTTCTGCAATTTACCAAAAGGCCAAATGAAAGGAAAACCGGTTCCTCAGGGACATCTAGATTTCTTTTTCATTATCTAAAAACAGAAAGGTGGTAACACGGAGTGGAGTCCATCCAGGCCACCATTCTATGTCCCACAAAGACTTAGTAGCACGAAGAGGATGGCAAGCTGTGGGACAGTTAAGGATGGTACTGTAATTTATTGATATAGGAATGAAGGTGAATATAAGCGTTCCAGGTCAATCTTGCAGGATCCAATCTGGAACGGTAACCGGGACCAGAGGTTTTGTCTTCCGAGCTTTCGGACTCATGTTGGAGCCCATCTACAGGAAACTTCTCTTTAGCAGAGTGTGCGCCTTGTGTTGTTCTCTGTGTTGTATTTATATGGTGCCAACTGCATGTAGCTTTTTAGATGCTGATTGCGGTGTTGATGGCTGGCTATTAAGTCGTTGGCTGGTTTGCTTGTGCTGGCAAGCCCTCACCTCCCGAGTACTTGATAAGCTGGTGGTAAATCAGCACTCTTGTTGACTGACAAGGGGTCTGTTTCCCAGTCTTCAATCATTTCCCTGGCTGTTTTTGTGCCTGCTCGTCCAACAATTTTGACTCAGGAGGTGATAAACAGCCAGCCAGACTAGGAGTATGAGTTCCCATCCTCCTAGAATTGATCCAATCTCCTTTTGAAAGCAACACAGCTGGAGGACAGCATTAAATCTGGCAACAGCAGCTCCTCCAGTTACCTTGCTCTTTCTTTTCCCTTCCAGATGGGGTTCGCCTCTTTTCATGTGCCCTTTTTGGGCTTCCTGGTGGCCTTTTTCTTCATACAAGGTAGGTCTTGATTGATACAAAAAAATTCCTAAGCCCTAGAAAGGGCAGAGAAGAACAAGAAAGATGGTAAGAGGTCTGGAGGGTAAATTATATAATGAACGGCAAAGGGAACTAGATATGTCTAGTCTAGCGAAGAGAAGGACGAGGAGTGATATGATAGCCGTCTTCCAGTACATGAGGGGCTGTCACAGAGAAGAGGAGGTTGACTTATTCTCCAAAGCACAGGAGGGCAGGACAAGAACCAATGGGTGGAAGCTCGTTAAAGAGGGATCCAACCTGGAAATAAGGAGACGTTTCTTGACAGTGAGAACAATTAATCAATGAATAGTTTGCCTCCTGGAGTTGTTTCAAAAATAGACTGGACAACCACTTGATTGGGATAGTATAAAGTAATAAAGTTGGAAGGTAATAAACCCTCAAGGTCTCCTGCCTTGAGCAGGAGATTGAATTAGAAGAACTCCAAGCCCTAGATATTCTGTGTTGGACAACTCAAAATATGGATGTGGTAACAGCCATGTAAATTGGGGAGAAAATGCCCATTCATGGCAGTAAAATATAAAGGGTGGTTGTATGGAATGGGGCAACGTGCCTCCACAGAACTGAATGTAAGTTAAATCCCTCTCTCAGATCTTCAAGTATTGAGTTGATGAAGGTCAGGAAAACCTCTAGAGGCAATGCCGAGTTACTCTTTTGTTCTTCTTTTTCTGACCGGTTACTTGAGGGGAGGCTGCTCCCACCTGCCTGTCCAGCCTCTCACCGTACTTTGCACCCCACCCACATTCTGGCTTCCCTCCAGCTGGGCGACGTTCTGCCCATATTTCTAGGGAGTCTCTCTTCTTCCTCTTTTTCAAGTCCCTTCTCCTCCTCCTCTTTGCAGTTTGAATCTATGGGTTCAGGATGGGTCGCCCCCATCTCCTCCTAATTGACAATGTCTCCTCTTTCCTGCAACAGGCCTGGAAGCAGTATCTTGTCCCAAGAACTGGTTACTGTTTGAGCAGCATTGTTATGGATTTTTCCAGGACAAACTGACCTGGAATGATGCAGAGGTAAGAGGAGCCCCACCCACCTCCATGCCTGGCTTGCTGTCTGAGTGTAATGCTTCCCTGTAGTGGAAGGAAGGAAGGAAGGAAGGAAGGAAGGAAGGAAGGAAGGAAGGAAGGAAGGAAGGAAGGAAGGAAGGAAGGAAGGAAGGAAGGAAGGAAGGAGAGTGGTGTCCACAGGTTATGGTCAAGAAAGTTAATATGGTGGCCACCACAATGTGATCAGTGAATGAGCACACACAATGAACAAAAGCAAGGTGGAGCTTCAATCACACCATCATAGATACCACCTTGTCTTGTTTGACCATCCCCTATGGCAGGGTCCCCAACCCCCGGTCTGTGGACCAGCAACAGGCCACACCATGCCAAAAATCGCACAAACAAGCAAAGCCCCATCTGTGGGATGCAGGCAGCACAGGAAACCACGCCCTCTCTGGTCTGCGGATAAACCTCTCTCCATGGAACCAGACCCTGGTGCCCAAAAGGTTGGGGACCACTGCCCTATGGGTAACCTTGCCAAGGAAATGAGGGACTTCCCCAGGGATTGTGTCTGTGCTACCAACCTGTCCTTGGATCAGTAAAAACACATTCCAACCTCTGTCCAATTGGGCCCCTATCCTGCTTCTCTTGCCTCTGCTTTGCCTGGCTGTTAAATGGCACTGCACCAAATTGTTCTTTGCAGGGCATAAGGGGCCACAAAATTAAGCCCTGTGGCTTTCCTGCCTCCTCCCTTCCACCAAGCAGCTGGAAACCATCTGCCAATAAGGAGAACCATGGGAGGAGAGGATGGGTTTGGGGTTCAGGGAAGGGCTGGCTTCACCCACCTCTCCAGATTCCTTTCCCCTCACTTCAAAAGGTTGGGGAGATAGATAACTTCCTGCTCTCCACCTTTTACTCTTAGGACAACATGGGTTTAAGGCTCTTTCAAAACTCTGCACTTCTATAAACTCACTGAAGTGTTGTGTGGCTCCTTCAAAACCTATTTGTTTATTTGATTTCTATGGCCACACATCGTAAACAAGTGTTTCTGGGAGGCATGCAAGGTTTACAAACATGGAAGAATCCAGCACGTAGGACCCGAAGTGCCCAAGGATAAAGAACAACACAACTCACAAAAGGAAAAAAGCAACGTTAGCAGAATTCATCTAATCTCTTGACCAAAATATTGGGTGACACCGCCCCCCAAAGCTCTTTCTATGGTGTTCTAAGAGAACAAGTGCTTCTCGATATCAACAGGCTGGCTGGGGAATTCTGGGAGTTGAAGTCCACAAGTCTTAAAGTGGCCAAGTTTGGGTACCCCTGCTCTAAAGGACAGGGTTAGCATCTAAAGCAGGAAGCCCTCACCTGCGTGTGCTTGGTGTCTCCCAGTCAGAATGTATTTCCCATGGCCAAGATGCCCACCTTGCCTCCATACTCAGTCAACGGGAAATGGACTCAATCTCTTCTTTTCTACTCACCGAACATGCTGAGATTTTTAGAATCTGGATTGGAATGTACAAACTCAGAGGTGGAAGGGTGAGTAAAAGCTGTGCTGTTTTTGGTACATCTGGCTATGGTTTCTTTTTGCATGAAGACTGATGTGAAGAATTGAGTTAAGCAGCTCTGCTTTCTCTCTATTGCCTGTTACTTCCATGCCATCTTCTCTCTTTAGTGGACCGACTGTTTTCTTGACTTTTTAATTGTTATTAATATATTGAAACTTTTTTTGGTTCTCTTTGACTTTTGTTGTATGTCTCTGTTAATTTTAAGTCTTTGCTTTCCTGAGTTCATCTTTACAGATTTGGATATCTGCTGATATTTTGCCTTAGTTATGTGTGTCTCTTTCCATTTTTTGTACTTGTCCTGTTTGTCTTTCAGTTTATTGGAGAGATATTTGTGCAACCATGCTGATTTCTACTTGGATTTCTTGCTTCCCCACCCCCCCAGTGGTATTGTGCTGGACTGGGCTTTTATGATTTATTTTTCAGAGTTTCCCTGAAACTCTGAATGCACGTAATCGCCTGAGCCTGAATTTATTCTCCCATGTTTTAGAATAGAATGTAGAATATAGAGCCCTAAGGCTGGAAAGGATTTCAGAGGTCTTCTAGTCCGACCTCCTGCTCAGAGTAGAAGCCCTGTACCACTCCAGTCAATTGGTTGCCCAGTTTATTTCTGAAAACATCCACTGATGGAATACCCACAACTTCTAGAGGCAAGCGGTTCCGCTGATTAATTGTTCTCACTGTCAGAAAAAAATCACACTAGGTTGGATCACTCTTTGATAATTTTCCGCCTGTTACTTCTTGTCCTATCTGCAGGTGCTTTGGAATATAGGTTGAGCCCCCTCTACTCTGTGGCAGACTGCTATCTTGTCAGCCCTAGTCCTTCTCTTCGTTAGATTAGACATACCCAGTTCCTGCAACTGTTCACGTTTCAGCCTCAGCCCTCTAATCTTTGTTGCTCTTCTCTGCACTCTTTCCAGAATCTCAACATGTTTTTCATATCGTTGTAGCCAAAACTGGACTCAGTATTCCAAGTGTGGCCTCACTAGTACTATATTAAGCAATGCTATCACCTTTATTGATCTTAAGCCTATCTTGGGCTTTTTTGGCAGCTGAAGCACACTGCTGGCTGATTCTTAAGCGGTTGTCCCATAGGACACCTTCATCCCTCTCACATTTGATCCCTCTGCTGTTGAGAGGTACAGTTGAATTGAAATGTCCTGATTTCTGCAAGATTCAGAAAAACACTTGGAGAGATGACACCGCTGTTGCTTTCTCTCTCTACAGACACGAATGAGATGGCTAGATGCATCTGTGATAGACTACATTCCTTGGGCACCCTTTCAACCTTCCAACTGCAAAGACAGGCAGAACTGTGTCGAGCTGTATGCCAACGGTAAGGAGAAGATTCTCTGTTCTTGTATATCAGATTTCTCAAGCATATGTTCTCCAGATATGTGAAAAAGCAGCCCTTCCCATCCTCCACAGCCTCTGTGCACAGTCAGGGACTGCATTCACACAACCCATGGGCTTTGTTCCCGAATAATCCCATTTAGGCTTTATTTATTTATTTATTTATTTATTTAGGCTTAGGGGCCATTTCTATCACTAATGACTCTAAAGAGTATATGCACCCATCCAGAAGAGCAGAGGTGGGAAATTCTGGCTCCCAAAATTACTGAGCCAAGGACATCGTTCTCCACCCCTGCAGTAGAAGATGGTCATGTTAATACAACAGATAACCACAGCAAACACCCTGGCTGGCATCTCCATCATGCCTAGGAAGATCACTAACTTCCATGCTGCTAGGGGGAAACCACATCAAATAGTCCCAAAGGTGTTTTTTTCCAAAAGGCAACTGGTCTTTCTTGGTGTTCTCTTTGAAAACCTTTTGCTTCTCATCCAAGAAGCTTCTTTAGCTCACCATGGAATTCCAGTTGCCTTTTGGAAAATAAAATACCTTTGGGACAACCATGACCGGGATGATTGAGACTCTCCATAGACGCTCACCTATTAAATCAATTACTGAAGACTTTCTGAAAAAGTTTTTGGAATCCCATCAGAATTCCCAATTGGCCGGAACCTGGAACAAAAGCTTACTGCCAAACTGGGTTTGGACAGCACGTTAATCCACACTGCCATAGACATATACAAAATCTAATAAAACATCTAACTGAGCATTGCATATTCTTCAAATTGTAGCTGCTGACATTCCAATTGACCTGATAGATTTGGGTTAAGTTTGGCTAGTTTAGAGCTGGACTGTTTTTTCCCCCATGGCTTACAAGATGTGCAAACTTCACTTAGCCTAGGGGTCAGTTTATTACACAAATCCAGATAATACCTGAATTGACTAAGCAAAATAAGCTCACCCAGCCATAATGGGATGCAGAGAGATATTTATCCTACTTTTAACATTTTGCCTACTTTTGCTTTACCCCCTCCTGAGTCCTGACCCTGGAGAATGAAATATTACTAACAGCATCATGAGTGAAGTGTAAGCATGCTTCTATAAAAGGTCTGCCTCTGCAGGAATGCCAGTGATAGAAATAGGTGGCATTGCGGTAAAAAAAACCCCATGCTGCAAGAACAGAATAACAAAGTATGTGTTGAATAGCCACCAGGAGCTGCTTTTAACCATGTTGTTAACAGAAATATCAACACTCAGTGATGGTGTTGTTTTTCAGGGGTGAGAGGGGAAGCTCATAAAACTTGTATTGAGGCCTTAAAAGAAGCTTAACCCAGTTAAGCTCAATAAAGAAGGGGGGAGCAGTAGGGGTAGGGACACAGGTAGAGAACTCAGAGGAATCGAATTCAAGTAGCACCATCCTGTGAGAAGCACCATCCATCTCAGGGTTATTAAGCAAATCTGGCTTCCCCATCGACTTTGCTTGTCAGAAGGTCACAAAAGGGCATCACATGACCCCTGGGACACTGCAACTGTCATAAATACATGCCAGTTGTCAAATGTCCAAATTTTGATAATGTGATCATGAGAGTACTGCAATTGTCATAAGTGTCAAAACCAGTCATGTCAATTTTTTCCAGTGTCTTTGTAACTTTCAACGGTCACTAAACGAATGGTTGTAAGTTGAGGGCTATCTGTAAACTACAATGGCAAAGCTATGTTCCTATCCAAGAAAGTTCATCCTTTGTGACAAAATACCCTGTTTTCTTAGGTACAAATGATGAGATCATTGCAAATTTTGTTTGCAAAAATAGTCTAATCAATTATTTGATTCCTTCTAGACTATAAAGCATGGAATGACCAGTTCTGTGAGATCAAACAGCCCTATCTGTGCAAGATGTCTATGTACTGAATATAGCTGGAAGCACCTTGAGGGTTGCAAGCCAGAATCTCCCTGGCTACTACAATATCAGTCTGGTGACCCATAGAACAACCCTGTGCATCAGGCTTTCTTTTCCAAGCGGTGTCACTAATCAATAAACTCTAATCCAAGTGCAGATGATGCTCTGAATTTTTCTCTTGTCTTTTTTCATTCATTGAGAGGACTCCCGGTACTCATTGCCCCCCCCCCCCAAAATAAAATAATGAATCAAATCTAAAATGAACCAATCCTGGTAGCACCGATGATGTTCCCTAGTTGGGTGGGTTGGGACATATATGACACCCTAACATCAAAAACATCTCAGAAGTCACCAACAGACCATTACAACCATATGGCATCACCGTAGCACTCAAACCAGTTAAAGCTCTCCAAAATATCTTAAATAAACCAAAAGACCCAGGGAAAAAAAAAAAAAACAGGAGTCATCTGCGATGTACAGGGTAAGGACTGAAACCACTGCTATGTAGGACAGACAGGAGAAAACTAGCAGAGCTCATCAATGAACACAAACTAGCAATCAGAAGACCCAATGAAAACTCCTTAATCTCATAACACACGGACAGTAACAACCACAGTTTCAGCTGGGAAACTATGAGCATCCTAGACCAAGCTAAATCCAAACACGCAAGAGAATTCCAGGAATCCGGGCACTTAAGACAATTCAGCCATCAACAGGCACATAAAGATAAAAACATTTACACACCATTCAAAAGAGATGATAAAAAAAGCTAAGAAGGAAACAAAAAGACCAGAATGCATCATCTCCAGCAGCCAATAACTAGATAAGTGCAGGGATTAACACAGACAAACAAATGGGAAAACAACACCTAATCAAGGTATTACCAAGGAGAAAAGCACACCCCCACCAATACTGGCAGGACAAGCTACTATATATAGAGAGAAAACTCCACTTCCTTTTAGAACTGGTGATGTTACCTAGTTGGGTCATGAAACATGTGCAAGAAAGCAACCAAGTTCAAAGAGCATCAAGGACCCTACCATCTTCCCCCTCCCCGTCCCCCTCCATGCAAACCCCTCTTCTAGAACTAATGATGGTCATGAAACGTCTGCAAGAAAACAAGCTCAGAGAGCACCAAGAACAGTACAATTCAACTCTCGAGCTACAAATATTCTTTGGTGTGACCTTGGAGTGCATCTCGAGGTGGCTTCTACTTTTGGTTTCCTCTCCAAACATCCCCCTTCCTCCATCTCCCTTCCCCACAATTTCTCACCACATAATACCAAGGCACAAGTGAGCATAAGGTGGCAGCTGACATTCTGCCCTTCTCAGAAAAACGGTGTTAGTCCTGGAAATGGAAAGAGAAATTAATATTTAGTGTGGCTTACCAGGGTACTGGGCATGGAATCTATGCAAGAGTTTAGGAGCACGCACATGTTGGGCAGCCACCCATTCAGCTTCAGAGGAGGGGAAATACGTCTAAAAAACCAGGCATTGGAGTTTGCCCCTATGCAGATGCAAGTCCAAAATTTCCTTCACTTCAAAATGCTCACCCTCAATGAGATTGGGAGGAGGAGGGGTCTCTGCAGGCAAGCATAGGGGGGAGGTTTTTTCTGGTTTAAGCAGACTACAATGGAAGATGGGATGAATCCTCCTAAAGTTCTTTGGTAATCTAAGTTCAACAGTTACTGGGTTAATAATCCTTATAATGGGGAAAGGGCCCACAAATTTAGAACCAAGTTTTTTCAAAGGTTGTCTAGATTGCAGATATTTGGTAGAGATAAACTTCATCTCCCACACAAAACTCCTTTTGTGGGGCCCTCTTTTTATCAGCATATTTTTTATAAGTTTCTAGCCTCATCCAATCCCTGGCAGAACATCCAATACACTGGCCAGGTAGTTTGCAATTGCTTTATCCACTCTGTTAAGGAAAGGCACTTAAATGCCTCTTGTGGTAGTTCTGGCATGGCTACAAAGTCTCTACCAGTTGCAACCTGGAAAAGGGCAAAGCCAGTGCTGCTATGTACTGCTTTGTTATATGCTACTTCTGCAAATGGGAATAGTTCTGTCCAATTGTCTTGCTGGTAATTCACAAAACATCGAAGGTAATACACCGTTGGTACGTTCACAGGCACTATTAGTCTGAGGATGGTCCAAGGAATTTAGACCCTGGGTGGTCCCTAGTAATTTCAAAGATTCCTGCCAAAAATGACAATCGAATTATGATCCTCTTGGGAGCCCCATGTAGATTATAAATGTATTGGACAGTTTTGCCAGGGTTCATGTAGAGGGCACACTACAAATCTTTGGGTATACTACAAAGTGTACTTGCTTGGAAAAGAGATTGGTGGTAACCCAAATTGCAGTATTCCCGGAGCTTTCCGTTAGCTCAACAATGAAATTCATGGAGATTTCTTTCTTGCTGAGGGATTAGTGACCTGCTTCAATAATTCTTGCTGCTTTGCCCACTATCCCTTTTGCAGCAGTACAGATAGGGCAATTAGCTACATAGCCGTCTGTGTCTTTTCACGCCTGGCCACCAAAATTTGCATTTGATAAGGTGTAGCGTTTTAACAAAGCCAAAATGCCCTGTGGTTTTAGAGTCATGGCTCCTCTGTAAGACCAAGATTGTTTAGCTGGCTGGCATATAGAGTTTACTGTCCACCTATGCGAATCCATTGTACATGCACGCATTTTGTTATTTTTAAAAAACTATTCATCTTGGAGCAGGGCTGCTTTTATTCCAACGGCCGTGTCCTCAGCCACACGGGGTTGCGTTTTGGGTTGGGCTCTGGTAGAAACCAGCACTGTTATTTGAGTGGAGGGGATGATGGTGTGTACTATCTCCTCCTTGGCACTATTATATTGGGGCAGTCTGGACAAGGCATCTGCTAGAAAGTTCTTCCCTCCAGGCAAATACTTTTAATGTAAAGTTAAATCTATTATTGAGCCCACCTGACTTGTTTAGGGGACAGCTTTCGCGGGTTTTCAGGGCTTCCAGGTTTTTATGGTCAGTCCAGACCTTGAAAGGTTCCTTGCCCCCTTCCAATAAATGTCACCATATGAGTAACACCCATCTCACTGCATAAGCCTCTTTTCCTCAAACAATCCATCTACATTTTGCTTCAGACAAGTTTTTTGGAAGTGTAAGCTCATGGTTGCAAGCATCCCTTGGGATCCTACTGGGAGGAGGACCACTCTGACTGCTACATCACTTGCGTCTGCCTGTATGACGAAGGGCTTATCGGGGTCTGTGTGTTTCAGAAGTGGCTTGGCAGCAAATAGTCTCTTGAGCTTCTCAAAAGCTGCCTGCCATTCCATGGACCATTTGAGGGATTCCAGGTTTAGGCCTTCTCTCCCCTTTAGTTTTTAACAAGTTGGCTAATGGCAAAGCAATCTGGGTGAAAATGGAAATAAATTGCCTTTAGAAGTTCGCGAAACCCAGGAAGCTCTGAGGCTGCTTTTGGGTGCACCGCACCTCCCATTCTAATACCGCTCGTACCTTTTCTGGATCCATCTCCACCTCCTCATTGGAGACCCAATAGCCTAAGTCAGACCCCCAACCTTTTCGGCACCAGGGACCGCTTCCGTGGAGAGAGGTTTTTCTGCGGACCGGAGGGGGCGTAGTTTCACCTGCTGCCTGCATCCTGCGAATAGGGCTTTGCTTATTTGCGTGGCCCTATTTCTGGCATGCCTCGGACCAGTGGCGGTCCACAGACCGGGGATTGGGGACCCCTGCCCTAAGTAATCCAATTTGGGTTGGTGAAACTCGCATTTGTAAAATTTCACATACACATACAGCTTTTGCAGGACAGTTTCTATCAACTTAACATGCTCATTTGTGGTTTCAGTATAAATGTCATCTAAGTAGCCCAGGACCCCCTTGAATAAATGTTTGTGTAGGACTTTGTTAATCAGTTGCATGAACACGGCGGGTGCCCCCTGCAGGCTGAAAGGAAGAACCACGTACTGAAAACACCCTAATGGGCAGTTGAACAGTTTTTTCCATTCTCTCCAGCTTTAATCTGCATCCGGTAATATGCCTCTCTCAAGCCCAGCATAGTAAAGATTTTACCTTTGGCTTGGTGGGCCAGCATGTCCTTTATCAGGGGCAACAGATACATGTCCTCCAAGCAAATACTGTTCAGGCCTCTGTAATCTATGCATAGCCTCTGGGACGAATCTTTCTTTCCCCGGAACAATGTAATGCAGGATTTTGCTGGCTGAATCTTCTACCTAGATTCTTATCAATGAATTCTCTGAGTGCATCTAGCTCTTTGGGCATCACAGAGTATAGCTTAGGTTTGGGAAACTTGGATCCGGGCAGAATTTTGATGGTCCAATCTGTGGGATGGTGTGCTGTCTTACATAGACAGACACACACACACACAAGTGTAAGGAGTGTTTATTAAGGCTTCCGATCCTGAATTGGTATTCCCAAGCAATTCCCTGTGCCAGCACCAGCTCAACCCCAATGAGTTCCATAGGCTACTCAAATGAAGCCAACACTAGTCCTCAAACACAAGGCAAGTCCAGTCCACTAGGCAAAAGCAAGTTCCCAAGGCAAAGGTGAGTTTCAAGACAAAGGCAAGTCCACACAAGGCAAATCCACAGGGCGAAGGCAAGGCCACAAAGCAAGGTAGGGCAGGGCCACAGTTGAAGAGACGTGATCCAAAGTTCATGATCCAAAGAACACATAGCAAGGAAACAAAGACATTGTTCCCAGCATCATTTCATTCTCCTTGCTGAACTAAATAACTGCTTCCTGGTGCAGTTACCTCTTTGAGAGTGGTCTGGCTGACCTGCCTCCTCTCAGCCCTAGGTGCTCTCGGATCTGGAGTTCTTCTTCATCACCACTGACCAGCTGCAGCTATGTGCCCTCTCCTCCTCCTGTCTCTAGCTTGGATGGCTGCTTGTCTGGTTGCTCCCCTGTGCTCAGCCCCTCTACTCCTGGCTTGTAGCTCTCGGCTGCCAGCTCACCCTCCTCTGGAGAGGCATCTGGGGGAATCATCAGGGACGGTGAGGAGGGAGTTGATCTAATTTGCACTCTCTGAACACTTCCTTAAGGTGTCAATATTCAGGATAATTCACCTGTGTTCACTGCTTTTCTGCCGGGAGGGGCGTATTTGCAAAGTTCTACTTCCACAGCCATTTTCCAGCCGGGGTGTGGTTGAGGAAATCTCAGTCTATTGCCGGATTCCATTTCTCTAGAAACCCAGAATTAAAGCCTTGTCCAAATTTGGTGGCACGATGAAACTTACGGTTTCCACATGGGCTCCAATTTTCATCTCCATGGTTGTTACAAATCTAGCAGGGCCTCCCCCGCATTAGTGAGTCGTGTAATTGTTGGAATGCTACCCGGCACTTTTAGCTTACGGAGTTGCATTGCAAGGTCCCCCACTAGGGATGGGCTTATAAGGCAATACCAGTCTGCTAATTCTGCTTTCTGCCTCAAGGAGGGTACTTTCAACTTCACCCTCACTGCCACTGGTTTCAAGTAACCACTCCCAGTGGGTCATTGCCGCTGCTGCCTTACTCTTTGACTGGCTTCTGGATTTTTACTGGGGGCATCCTCCTCCTCACTGGAGGGCAAAGAGAACCCTTTGGTTTCGTCCCCTTCATTGGCTGTGGTCTTGGGTTTTGCTGTAGCTTCTCTTTTCAGTGGAGCTTGCTTAGTCACTGACCTCAGTTGTGAGTTCAGTCCACTGCTCAGTGACTCTCTGCCACATTGGAAACAGCCCCCTGGGCATTGTTTGAAGTTGGATCCCCCTTTGTTCACCTTCAGGAGACCCTTTTCTGGTGCTACACCTGTTTGTGGGCTTCTCTCTGCAGCCTCACAGAGAAAGGCAAGGTCGATCTCCACCTCTCCGGCCAGGATGTACCATTTCCACAGGATTCTGGGTGACCCCCCTGGGATAGGCAGGTGGTTAGAATCTCCAGGTTGAGGTCGTGATGGAAATATTACAGTAGGATATCTTGTGGATAGCTAGCCAACACTCAGGATTGTGGCCAGTTAGCCAACACTTCTCCTTTGTTGCATGATCTTGATCCTTCTTTTTGCTCTTTGGTCTGCCAGTGGGTCTTCAAATCAGCATCTTAGAGCAATCATGAAGTGGTCAAAATCATAGTTCCTCAGCATAGGCGTGGAGTGAGACCACCCAGTTAGCTGCTGCTTCCTCCAGGGCTACTATATTAATAAGAAAATAGTTAACAGATAGAATAATAATAATAAAAATAAGATAAAATAATAAAAAGCAATAAAAAAGTAAGATTAAAATTTCAAAACCCTGTTAACAAGCTGTCAGTGTAAGTAACTCATAGAAAGCTTACCAGGGCTTCTTATTTATCCCAAATGGTCTCATTGTTTATATAATTGATCTTGGTGAGGCTTTTGCTGTTCTTCTTGCTGCTTTTTTATTCAAAACCGCCCTGAGTTTGCTGCTTGCGTGTCCTGCTTGCAAGCACCATTAACGCCCCACCGCTTCAGAAAAGCTATAAATCCCCCAGGAGAATTAGTGGGCTGCAGCAGACGAAGATCAGGCAAGCAAAAACTATGTTCAAGTAGGTTTAATTTGCATTTTGCTCTCTGGTGTTGCATTGGACAGATAGTCTTTCCGATAGCACTCTGATCCAGCAGGGCAGAGGTGAAAGAGACCATCACCAAACACTGGAATTAGGTGGATGAATTTAATTTTCCATAAAATTACACAACCAAGGTGATTTCTTTTTAAAAGAAGCTCTCTTTCAACGCTGCTCCAAAGGGACATTATAACTTTTAAAATTCTACAGGGCTTGGGAGTACTGGGTTACATGATGGATTATTGGGTTACTTGGAATTCTGCATCATTTTGGTTGCCACAATATTAAAAAATGTTGAGATTCTGGAAAGAGTGCAGCGAAGAACAACAAAGATGATTAGGGGACTGGAGGCTGAAACATATGAATAACGGTTGCAGGAATTGGCTATGTCTAGTCTAACAAAGAGAAGGATTAAGGGATGACATGATAACGGTCTTCCAATATTTGAGGGGCTGCCAAAAAGAAAAGGGAATCAAACTGTTTTCCAAAGTACCAGGAAAAGAAGCAATGGGTGGAAACTAATCAAGGAGAGAAGCAACCTAGAACTAAGGAGAAATTACCTGACAGTGAGAACAATTAATTAGTGGAATGACTTGCCTCCAGAAATTATGGTGCTCCAACAGTGGAGGTTTTTAAGAAGAGATTGGACAAACATTTGTCCAGAGTGGTGTAGGGTCTCTTTCCCGAGTAAAACGTTGGATTAAAAGACCTCCAAAGTCCCTTCCAACTGTTATTCTGTTTTTCAAAAAATCTCTACCCATCCTATTTGATCCAGCAGTTTGGGTATGTCCCAGATCCCAACAGCCCAAGATTGTCAGCTGGCAGGAACTTGGGAGACAAGCCTTTTCTACCATGGACCCTCCTTTGTGGAATATTCCTCCCTTGGAAATTAAAATGGCCCCAACCCTGTTGGCCTTTTAGAATAAAGTTTTAAAAACTTGGAGCACCAAATGTATTAAGGGCCCCATTTCTCTTCTTTAGTTTAGGCAGGTTAATTGTCTCCACTGCTCTATGTATTTATTCTTGCATATGTTTATTATTTTTAATTCTTCTGACTTTATTTGTCTGAGAACTGTAATTTGCCTAGAGTCACTAGGCTGTAGAAACTGAATGAATAAATAAAATAAAGAAGGCAACAGTGTTCTCAAAAATGTTTGCCAAAAAATAGCAGGGACTGGTAGAGGCAGTGGTCAGGAGCACGGTTGCCCAAAAGAGACACAATAAGGGTCTTAATGGCATTAACTTCCAAAATCTTATGTTCTCTCTCTCCCCCTCTCTCTCTTTCCTTCCGGCTTTCAAGATCCTTCCACCATTTGGTTTTGACCTTCTTGGTTGCCAACTTCTTTATATCAGGTGAGTCTTTCAGGGAATTTACCCCAGGGAATTCAGCCCTCACTCCCTTGAGCAAAATGTAGCTGGAAAGCAGAACGGGACAACTTGCCATGGCCAACTCACCATGGGACAACTTGCTGCAGGATACTTCAACAAATACAAAAGTTAAATTAATTTTAATGGAACCATGGCAGATAATAATAAACTCAATCCAGAAATAGTTACAATCATTTTGATGAAAATGTGGTCGCCAATAATAAATGTTTAACTGAATGAAACGATTAATAGTGTGTTGAACTGTCCTGGGGGAAGTTGGCCAATGGCCAAGGCGAGTTGGCCGTGGCGAATTATCCTAAACCTGCTGGAAAGGGCTGTAGGCACTGATCATAGCAGCACACAAATAGGCACTAAACACCAGGTCCACATAATGAAAATATCCGAATAACTGTGACTGTGGGAATATCTAACAAACTTTACATCATATTGTGATGGAATGTCCCCTCAGAAGATCCCCTTGATCCTTGCATGAGATACACATAGGTCTCGACTTGCAACCATTTGTTCAGTGACCGTTTGAAATTACAACAGCATTGAAAAAAGTGACTTATGACCAGTTTTCACACTTATGATCATTGCAGCTTCCGCAAGATCAGGTCAGAAGTGATATTGAGAAAGGATCGGTCAATTTCACTGCACTCATTTTGCAGCCCAGGGGCTTCCATCACACCCTTGTGGCCACCATCTTGAGCACATCTGTCCTCTTCCTTGTCTCCATGTTGCAGAGAGAGAAAATTTTCATTGCTGCAGAATCTGATCATGGCTCAGCACAAGGGAGCAAAAAGGGATGCGGGGTAGAAATGCCTTTGCCTCTGGTCTTCGGGAATTTCCTGCTTCTGGGTTTCTCCCCAACAAGGTTGAAGCCCATCTTGCTCTTCATTCTCCTCAGTTCCAGCCAAGGGGAAATAGTGAAATTTGGAAGTGGTTGTCCATCCATCTTCTAGAGAGTTCCAAACTGGGAGATGGTTTTGTTGACTGGAAACTAATTAAGGAGAGAATCAACTAGAACTAAGGAGAAATTCCTTGACAGTGAGAACAATTAACCAGTGGAATGACTTGCCTCCAGAAGTTGTGGGTGCTCCAATAGTGGGGCTTTTAAAGAAGAGATTGGACAACCATTTGTCTGAAATGATGTAGGATTTCCTGTTTGAGCAGGGGTTGGGCTAGAAGACCTCCAAGGTCCCTTCTGACTCTGTTATTTGGACTGACAGACTGTCCACAAAGAGCTAGCTCTTCAACTTCTCCAGCAGAAGACTTCTTTACTTTGCAATAGTGGTGAATATCTGTAGCTCGGGTGTAAGATGATACTTCTTCATTCTCCTAAACATCGCTGTAGATGTTACCTAGTCTGATAATGAAACACTCGGAAACCAACCCATAAGCTCGGAGAACTAACCTTCAGCCTCACTTCTTTTATTTGCCAGGAAATGTCTTATGCCCTGCAATCCCAACCCCTTTCCTCAGAGCTTCTTCTCCAGGAGCATCCAAGGGTTCTAGGGAAATCATTTGAACCATTCTGATTCTTCTGACCTCCCTGAACATGTTCGCCTCTCTCTCTTGAACAGGCATAGAAGCTATAGGCTGCCCCCGAGGTTGGTTCATGTTCCAAGACAAATGCTATGGTCTCCATACTATACCCCAGACATGGAACGATGCTGAGGTAAGAAGAAACTATCTTTTGAACTTGAAGGAAGCCAATGTTAACTGGAAATGAGCCTTCTGGATCACTTGGGTCTGCCCCTTTCAGCATCCAAAACCTAGGTCTCAGATCAGGGGCATCTGTGGATGGGGTTGTGAGTGAAAACAACTCCAGATGATGTGGGTTCCTTGGCACTCTCTGAGCTAAATTGTTTTCTTGCAGAAGTTTCATGACCCAACTAGATAACATCATAAGGGCTAGAAAAGAGGGGAATTTGTACTCTTTTCATGTAGCTTGCCCTGACAGTGTTGGTGGGTATGTTCTCAGTGGTTCCTTGATTAGGCTATTGTTTATTCTTTGATTGGTTGTTTGAGTAGGCAGTTCCTTGATTGGGGTATTATTTATTGTTTGATTCAAGGAACTACCAATTAAGACAAACAAATTTAACAATAAACCACAGCCGAATCAAGGAACCACCAAGAATGTGCCCACCAATTATGATAGGGCAAACCAGTTATACACAAACAGAGAGCAAACCTCATTCCATTCTACCACCTATGATGTTACCTAGTTGGGTCTAAGAGGTCTACAAGAAAACAGCCAAGATCAGAAAGAACTAAGGACCCCACAGTCATCCTCCTCCTTCTCCCCCTCCTCCTTTCTGCAAACCCAACTCCCTTTTAGCACTGATGATGTTACCTAGTAGGGTTACAAAACATGCAAGAAAACAATCAAGATCACCAAGGACACCACAGTTCAACCCTGAGCTACAAAGACTCTTCTACTGATAGCAGTGGAGCAGCCTATTTCTTGGAGCCATGGAGGTTTTCAACTAAAACTTAGCATGGACTGAGGGTTCCTTTTTGGTAAGAATGCTGGATGAGAAAACCTCCAAAGCTCCCTCCAATCCTACAATTTCATGATCCCAGAAGACACAATGATGTTCAAGTCTTCCTATGCATTTCATGAGGTCATCTTGCAAATGATGTGTAATGTTCTGGATGTGGAAGCCTGTGCCCACAGACATCCTCCAGCCCGTCCCTGAGTCTCCCCTTCCAGCCAGCATTGCTAATATGTGGAAGGTCGGCTTTGCTCTTCTGCCCCTCCCCTATCAGAGGCTCATCCAAAAAGGTCTTCTCTTGGACCCTTTCAGACTGATTGCCAGCAATACAGCAAGCAATCTCACCTGGCCTCCGTTGTCTCCAAACTGGAACGAGAGATGATTGCGAGTCACATCACCATCAACTACAGGAAAAGTAGAGGTGTCTGGATTGGCCTCTATGACTCCTGCATGGTAAGTAGCCACTCCAGCTGTCTTTCATTTTCCATGCTTTTTCCATGGCTTGCCCCTTGAGGTCACTAGAAGAGAGCTCAGAAATACCTGGGAGAATTACACACCTGAACTCTCGCTTGCCATGAGATGATGACCCATGGATTTGGGGTAATTGGACAGCCTCTCCCTTCTTTGAAAGGTGAGGGGCCTATCTGTCACTTCCTCTGACGTTTCCATTGGGAATGGAGGTGTTTAGGGAAAGGGGAAAGAGCGAATGGGACGGGGGCATCAGCAGGAGCTTAGGGCAGACATCAGAGAGACCAAGATGGGACGGACAAAGCAGATCAGGGCATTAGAAGGCGGAGGGAAGGAGAGGTAACGGAAGGAAACGCAAGGAAGAATGGGTGAACAGGTTGGCTATGGATGCGGAATGGGGCAAGTTGTCATGGCCAACTGGCTGCGGGAAAACTTATCGCAGGGCAATTTAACAATTCAATTATTTAAAATAAGTAAAAAACCATTTAAATTTTTATCATTCACATTTCATTTTGTCCCTTCCTTTTGGCATCCTTTCTTTAATGATTCTATTCCACCATTTCTTTGATATTAGGGTAACTCTTCTGTGGCGAGTTGTCTTGCTGTGAGTTGGTCACAGTAAATTAAATTGTCATAGACCCCTATGGGTGGTGGGGAAAAGCAGACTCCATGGGAAGGGGGCATTCTGGACCTTACCTCCTTTGCTCATTTTTTCACATCTGACCATGAAGTCTCTCAAAATGAGATCCCTATCTCACGTCAAGATAGGGTTGGCCTTCCCCTATATACAGGCAGTCCTTGACATATAACTGTAACAAAGCCTGCCCATTATGATCATATCTCGTAAAGGTCATAAAATGGGCTGGTAACATAACCGACCCCATTTTATGGCAGTCATCAAGTGAGCCAGTGGTTGCTAAGGGTGTAGTTTTGCCAAAAAACGGAAGTATGTGCTGGTTTTCGGCAAAACTGTTATAAAATGTGGTTGTGGGACCACATGATCCTGCAAACGGTTATCACTGTGGCTGTGTTGCAGAGCACCCGAAGTTTGGTCACATGGAGGGCACCCATCCGTTGGAACTTTGAACGCAGGCCGTAAGTCCCCTTTTTCGGGATGGTCTTTACTTTGAATGGTTGCTAAGCGACCTGTCATGAATTGAGGACAAAATGTATTGCAACTTGATGGGAGGCTTCCTCGCTAGGAGAAAATTGGGTAATCATGCATTAGAACTGATTTGGCACTAGTTTTTGTTGCTTTTAGTGAATTCACAATCAGTCAAGTTTTACAATTTTAACATGATTTTAGGTGTTTTTTCACTGTGGATTGGGAGCTTTCCAGGGTTGGTTGAAAGATGGGCGGCTAGATAAATGTTTGAAATAAGTAAGTAAGTAAATGAATAAGTAAGTCTAAATAAATAAGTAAATGACTCTGTCATGTGTACTTCTATACGTAACTGTCTGGTTTGGTACAACAACCAAACAGGATAGGAACAGACTTCAACGGATAGTTAGGAGGACTGCAGGAAAACCATTTTCAACCCGCCTGCTTTCCATTGAGGACCTGTACATTGTGTGGGTCAGGAGGAGGGCTGAGAAAATATCTACAGACCCCTCACATCCTGGACATAAACTGTTTCAACTCCTGTCCTTAGGATGCCGCTACAGGGCATTGCATGCTGAAACAACCAGACACAGGGACAGTTTTCCCCCCGTGCTATCACTCTACTGAATACCTAATTCTAATAGTACTCTCTTACATCTAAGTATATTTACCCATGTAGTATAGCTGTAGTAGTAGTATTGTCCTTGTTATCTTCTTTACTAGCCCCTCTTATTGGTATGATTATGATTATTATTATTCTGTTGCTTTGCACATACACTGATAGCTTCTGCACTGGAGACAAATTTCTTGTGTCCAATCACACTTGGCCAAATAAAGGATTCAATTCAATTCAATTCTCTCCAAGCTTGGAAGTCTCTCAGCAGAGCCTGTTGGGAGTTCACGTCACCCTGTTTTGCCCTCCACGCAGGGATCCCTTACCATAAAATGGATTCCTGGCGGTTCTCTGGGCAAAGTGGTAGGTCTGATTGACCAAGTTTACTCTATCTTGGCTTCTCCGAGCACAACAGGGTCAATATGTGCCAAATGCGAGATGCCAATGATTTGAGGGCAATTAGCCACGGGGAGACTCTCAGTCTCTCCCGAGATTACAAAAACAACCACCACAACCTCTCCTCTTTTTACAGAAAAAATGCTGGAAATGGACTGATTTCTCATCCATTCCCTATATTTCCTGGGACGCAACCTTTCCTAGACCAAAGAAATACACGAGTTGCATCCAGCTGTCTGCCTCGTCAGGTGAGGAGAATGAGACATGCATCCATAGAACGGTGGGGTTGGAAGACATTGTGGGTCTTCTACGAAAAGAATCTTCAGACCCTCCACCCAACTCCCTATTGGTTGGTCCTTCTAGCATGCAACAGGTTGGGAAGGAGTTAAGAGATGTCCTCAAAGCCCAAACTTCAATTGGGCTGGTCTTCAAGTTGTCCTCCTCCTTCTCTACTACCTCCCTTTCCTTCTCCACCATCACCACCACTACCATCATTCACTGTTTCCTTTTCCTTCTCTTTCTGCTCCTCCATCATAATTCCTCCTCCTTCTCTTCTCCCTCTCCTCCTTCCCCTCCTCCTCCTGTTTCCCCTTCTCCCCCTCTTCCTCTCACAGACTCCATCCTATTGCTATGCACCCCTCAGAATATAGAATATCATTATGTTCCAGTGTGCTTCCAAAAACCAGATCCAGGTAATACATTGTTGGCAGAATATGACCTACAGCTTGCAAAGACTGGGAACATGCTGTAATTACAAAGAATAGTGAAATAAACCAGGAAGGCCTTAACTGGAAGTCTGGAGTCAGTGAGGAAAGTCTAAAGATAGCATGTCAGATGAGGAGTTGTGCATTACAGGAGTGGGAGAAATTGTGAAGCCCTGATAAAGTTCATGGCTTGGGTTATCCTGCTCTGAATGCTTAAAATGGGGTTAATGGGATGTGCATCTTCCATGTGAAGATAAATGTGGCAAGAGAGAGACACATGCCCAACTTTTCACTTTTGTCTTTCAGGATATAAAAAATGGAAGAATCGAAATTGTTCAAGAAAAGCAGAGTACCTTTGCATGATTAGGACTTAGTGAGAGCAGGTTGTCATTAGGGATGCTATGGCTCTTGGAATTTAAGTTGAGAAATGTCAGGATTACTAGAGACTCATTCGCAACCCTTGAAGACTACCAACTCTAAACCTACATAGTCAATCCCATCAGGTTAAAGGTCTGATACTTTCTTGTGAAAACCAATAAACTATTTTCAATTTTATTTCTGTCATTGCTTTCCTTTTTCACCTGTGTTTCTCAACCTGGCCACTTTAAGACCCATGGAGGTCAATCCCCCATAGCTGGCTGGGGAATCCTGGGAACTGAAAGTGGCTAGGGCTGGGATACTCGGCACTAGAGGAATCCGCAAGACTGCTTATTTACTGCTAAAATGTTCAACCTCCAACTTAGAGCAGCCTAAGCTGACATGCCAAGAATCACTTAATAGCCTGCTTGTTGTATGGTCTACCCCTGCCTTCTCCCAATATGTCAAGAAATTTGAAGAGGAGCAGGTTGGGGAGGCAGTTGTCTACCAGGACCCTACCCTATCATTCACTCACTCATTCACTTACTTTTTTGTCCAAATAATTTGCTCATCCCTCAAATCAGCCATGGTTTGCTAAGAACATGCCACACACATGCCCTAAGAACAACGGCAACTGGAGGAGAGAGGATACCTGTGGAAACGGCCCCTTTAACAACAGTGCCGAGGAGCGGACCGATGACCAGGTCGAGAGCCCGGGTGCAAAAACAGCCAGTCATATAAGAACGGACTCCCAAATTCTACGTTATATGCTCTGATGATGTCGGCAGTGTGGCCGACGAAAGCTCAGCCTTTTTTAAATTAAACAATCTTTGTTTTAAGATTTTTATCCCGGTGATCGTTTTTATCTATTTGCTTTACGACATGTGTTTACCTGGGATTCGGATTTTTAGCATAATTAAGAATAAGTATGTATGTATGTATGTAGTATGTATGTATGTATGTATGTATGTATGTATGTATGTATTTTTAATCCCCTTTAAGAACCTTTCCTGGACTCTAGGCTGAAGAGGAGAGGAGCGAAGCCAGCAAAGAGAGGGAGAAAAAGAATCTCCGTCCTTGAGGTAAAAATGCAGAGTGAGGGCTAAGAGCGGTGCCAGAAAATGGAGGGCGTGGGGTCTTTGCAGGATTTTTAGCTGCCCATTTCACTGCCTGTAGCGGGCAGTCTGTTCTAGCCATTAAGTCCTAGCTGGGCTTTGCAGGCAATGAACAGGGCAGCTAAAAAGCCTGCAAAGACCCCGTGCCCTCCATTTTCTGGCACCGCTCTTAGCCGTGACACTGCATTTTACCTCAGGGGATGGAGATTTTTTTTCTTTCTCTCTCCTTGCTGGCTTCGTCAAAAAAAAAAAAAAAAATTACGAACCAACAAAATAAGAAAATCAAAATGTGGCAGGGACGATAGGCAGGGAATTTCTCTCTCTCTCTCTCTCTCTCTCTCTCTCCAAACAAAAATTATGAATTCCAGCCCACAAAATAAGAAAATCAAAATGTGACAGGGACGATAGGCAAAGAATTCCTTCTTTCCTTCCTTCCTTCCTCTCGCTTTCTCCTTCCTTTCTCCTTTCCTCTCCTTCCTTCCTCTCCCTTCCTTTCTCCTTTCCTTCCCCTTCCTTCCTTCCTTCCTCTCATCAAACAAAAATTATGAGTTTGATCCCACAAAATAAGAAAATCAAAATGTGGCAGGGACGATGGGCCCACCAGTGCACTTATGCACTCCCCCTTAGGGATCTCTTAAATGATGGGGTGAGGTCCACAGAAGTTAAGTTACAACTAAAACTGTGAAAGTTAGTGCCTGAGACAACTAATTGGGCAAGATATTCCAGACAATTCTGTTACAAAAATTGAACTTTTTACAATCCAGTTCACAATTTTCGGGGTGCTGAAAATGGCGGCTGCTGCCAGGAGGGACGGGGAGGGGAGCAAGCCGAAGTCCTCCAGGGGATTCTGGGGAAAGACAGGCAGGGGAGGGCGCTGCAGTACCCACCCCTCATCTGTCGTAAGGGCGAAGAATCTGTCATAACTTTGAAATGGGTTCCTATGTAGTTTTGGGGTGTCGCTCGTTGTTTTGAACGGTCTTTAAATGGCCTATCGTTTATGGAGGACTACCTCTACAACATTTGTTCATAACACTGAACTAACAACATTTTGGGCTTCTGAGATACTAGAGTGGCTTGTTAAATCCTTTAAAACTAAAAAATGTACAACAGGTGGTCCTCGACTTACAACCATTCATTTAGTGACCATTCAAACATACGACAGCACTGAAAAAAGTTGACTCATACCCATTTTTCACATTTAACAACCGTTGCAGCATCCCCCTGGTCACATGATCGAAATTCAGATGCTTGGCAACTGACTCACATTTATGATGTTTGCAGTTGCTGGGAGTCATGTGATCCCCTTTGGCAACCTTCTGATGAGCAAAGTCAATGGGGAAATCAGATTCACTTAACAATCATTTTACTAACTTAACAACTGCAATGATTCACTTAAGAACTATGGCAAGAAAGGTCCTAAATGGGACATAACTCACTTAACAAATTTCCTTACAGTGAGAACAATTTTAACCAGTGGAACGACTTGCCTCCAGAATTTGTGGGTGCTGGAGGTTTTCAAGAAGAGATGGGACCACCATGTGTCTGAAATGGGGGGTTGGGCTAGAAGACCTCCAACGTCCCTTCCAGCTCTATTATTCTGTTAAAGAAACAGCTCGTCAAGCAGTGATCAAAAATGCCCTTCCAAAGTGAGACAAAAGCATTTGAGCAGTAGAGATACTGAAGACATGAAGTTCATTCAGGTGAAACTGATTTCTTCAGGAAATTCATATCATAGTCAAAGAAGAGAGGCTTCCTTCTGCCCGCTGAATCATGGAGATATTTCCTCCTGAAATAAAACTACTGAACAAGGAAGGCAAGTCATGGATATAATGCCTGATATTCTTGGTCAATTGATCAGCAATGACCTGAAGAGAAGACATTGCTGTGATTCAGGACAGTCTGTCCTAACCAGATGCGCGTGATGTGCATTGGGAGTGCAGCCCCCTTAATTCCCATCTCTCCCTGCAGCTAGGAATGCTGGGAGCCCCAATCCCAATGCCTTGGGATGACACAGGTTCGAAGGCTGATGCGGTATCATAACGATGATTTGAGAAAGGCCCAAGATTGAGCAAGGAACAAACAGCTCCTTTCTCTTTGTAGCCCTTTTTAAAGAAGTCTGGAGGAAATGTGGTTCTCACAGCCCAGGGCTGGAAGGGACCTTGGAGGTCCTAGTCGAAGCCTCCTGAGCAAGGCAGGGTGTTTATACCATCCTGGCCAAACGGTTGTCCAATCTTTTCTTGAAAACCTCCAGTGGTGGAGCACCTACAACTCCAGGAGGCAAGCTATTTCACTGATTATTCTTTCTCACTGCCAGGAAATCTCTCCTTACTTCTAGGTCGGTTGAGAAGCAAAAAGTTTTCACAGTGGGAAAAACACCTGAAAGTACAGTTGCCTTTTGGGAAAATTGCCAAGAGTTGTGGGTTCTCCATAACTGGAGGTTTTCAAAAATAGACTGGACAACCATTTGACCAGGATGGCATAAGATCTCCTCACTTGAGGGAGGTGGGGGGTGGACTAGAAGACTTCCAAGGTCCCTTCCAGCCCTAGGATTCTTTGTTCTAAAGTGTCATTTTTCCAAAACTGTCACTTTGTGTCTCTTGTTAAAATGCTCTGATCTGACTCTGTCCATGATTTTATGTCAATCTCCTGTCCATTAATTTGTCTGCACAGTTTGTCCCTTCCTTACACCAGCCTCCTTTTCTTCCCGTAGACTAACACTCTCCTCCTATGATGTCTATTTTGTTCTCAAGAAGAATTTCTTCGACTCTTTGGGACCTGCTGGTGCATGTTTTCCCCTTTCCAGCATCATTTACTTCCCATTGCCTGGATCACTGCTCAGCCGTGGCATTTCCACATAAGAAATGGTCTTGATGTGCTTCTGGGTTCAGTAGATATTTGTCCTTGTACTGCCTGTTTGCCACTATACACCACTCCCCAACCCATTCATAAATAAATAGTTCAGAAAGAACCAGCATTGTACCTAGAAGGAACAAAAGCTCGCAATTCTCCTGGCAGCCCACAAAGACTGACCTGTAAGTAGCATCCATCCAAGAGCAGCCTCTAGGATACTTCAGGGAAAAGGCCAACGAGTGCAAAACCTGTTCCTCAGGGACATCTAGATTTTATTTTCATGAGGCTCTTCTCTAAGAACATAAAGATGGAAGGACAGAGTGGAGTCCATCCAGGCAACAATTCTATGACCCACAGAGGGTCATAGGCAATTTAGGCAATTTAGTAGAACAAAGAGGATGGCAAACTGTTGGACAGTGAAGGGTGGTACTGTAATTTGTTTGATATATGAATGAAGGTGAATTTATGTGTTCCAAGATAATGTTGCAGGATCCAATCTGGGTCAGTCACTGGGACCAGAGGCTTTCGAACTCATGCTGGAGCCCATCTTCGGGGAACTTCTCTCTAGCGGGGTATGTGCTGGCAAGCCCTCACCTCCTGAGTACTTGATAAGCTGGTGGTAAATCAGCACTCTTGTTGACTGACAAGGGGTCTGTTTCCCAGTCTTCAATCATTTCCCTGGCTGTTTTTGTGCCTGCTCGTCCAACAATTTTGACTCAGGAGGTGATAAACAGCCAGCCAGACTAGGAGTATGAGTTCCCATCCTCCTAGAATTGATCCAATCTCCTTTTGAAAGCAACACAGCTGGAGGACAGCATTAAATCTGGCAACAGCAGCTCCTCCAGTTACCTTGCTCTTTCTTTTCCCTTCCAGATGGGGTTCGCCTCTTTTCATGTGCCCTTTTTGGGCTTCCTGGTGGCCTTTTTCTTCATACAAGGTAGGTCTTGATTGATACAAAAAAATTCCTAAGCCCTAGAAAGGGCAGAGAAGAACAAGAAAGATGGTAAGAGGTCTGGAGGGTAAATTATATAATGAACGGCAAAGGGAACTAGATATGTCTAGTCTAGCGAAGAGAAGGACGAGGAGTGATATGATAGCCGTCTTCCAGTACATGAGGGGCTGTCACAGAGAAGAGGAGGTTGACTTATTCTCCAAAGCATAGGAGGGCAGGACAAGAACCAATGGGTGGAAGCTCGTTAAAGAGGGATCCAACCTGGAAATAAGGAGGAAGTTTCTTGACAGTGAGAACAATTAATCAATGAATAGTTTGCCTCCTGGAGTTGTGGGTAATCCATCACTGGGGGTTTTCAAAAATGGACTGGACAACCATTTGGTTGGGATAGTACAAGGCAGGGGTGTCAAACTCGCAACGTCACATGACATGTCGTGACGTATCACGACTTTTTTGCCATTGCTGGCAATGGGGTGGGCGCGGTTTTGCTATGATGCATCCGGCCCGCGGGCCGGCAGTTTGACACCCCTGGTATAAGGTAATAAAGTTGGAAGGTACCTTGGAGGTCATCTAGTCCAACCACCTGCTCAGGCAGGAAATCCTCAAGGTCTTGAACTAGAACACCTCCAAGCCCTGGGATTCTATGTTGGACAACTCAAAATATGGATGTGGTAACAGCCATGTAAATTGGGGAGAAAATGCCCATTCATGGCAGGAAAATATAAAGGGTGGTTGTATGGAATGGGGCAACGTGCTTCCACAGAACTGAATGTAAGTTAAATCCCTCTCTCAGATCTTCAAGTATTGAGTTGATGAAGGTCAGGAAAACCTCTAGATCAGGGGTGTCAAACTGCCAGCCCGCAGGCCGGTTACATCATACACAGGCTGCGCCCACCCCAGCTCCGGCAATGCAAAAAAATGTCGTGATACGTCGCGACACATCACGTGATGCGGTGAGTTTGACACCCGTGCTCTAGGGGCAATGTAATTCATCTGGACAAATTGTGGGGTTCACAGGAGTCAGAGCCAGAATGAGGGCCCAACCATGCAGTCAAAGCCTTGTCCTTGTGGATATGACATTATGTGGGTTATGACACCACAGGAACCCCAAATTAACCAAAGTGTTTGGGCATCTACATTCAACTAAGCACAAACAAATGGAGTTCTTGGTGCTCTCCGAGTTTGGTTGTTGTTTTGCAGATGTTTCATGATCCAAGTAGGTAGTTCTGCCCATATTTCTAGGGAGTCTCTTTTCTTCCTCTTTTTCAAGTCCCTTCTCCTCTTTGCAGTTTGAATCTATGGGTTCAGGATGGGTGACCCCCATCTCCTCCTAATTGACAATGTCTCCTCTTTCCTGCAACAGGCCTGGAAGCATTAAATTGCCCAAAGCACTGGTACCCGTTTGAGGATCATTGTTACGGATTTTTCTCGGAAAAACTGACCTGGAATGATGCAGAGGTAAGAGGAGCCCCACCCACCTCCATGCCTGGATGGCCAGGAAGGAAGGAAGGAAGGAAGGAAGGAAGGAAGGAAGGAAGGAAGGAAGGAAGGAAGGAAGGAAGGAAGGAAGGAAGGAAGGAAGGAAGGAAGGGGAGTGGTGTCCACAGGTTATGGTCAAGAAAGTTAATATGGTGGCCACCACAATGTGATCAGAGAATGAGCACACACAATGAACAAAACCAAGGTGGAGCTTCAATCACACCATCATAGATACCACCTTGTCTTGTTTGACCATCCCCTATGGTAGGGTCCCCAACCCCCGGTCTGCACAAACTGCACAAATAAGCAAAGAGCCATCTGTGGAATGCAGGCAGTACAGGAAACCTGTCTGGTCCACGGATAAACCTCTCTCCATGGAACCAGTCCCTGGTGCCCAAAAGGTTGGGGACCACTGCCCTATGGGTAACCCTGCCAAGGAAATGAGGGACTTCCCCAGGGATTGTGTCTGTGCTACCAACCTGTCCTTGGATCAGTAAAAACACATTCCAACCTCTGTCCAATTGGGCCCCTATCCTGCTTCTCTTGCCTCTGCTTTGCCTGGCTGTTAAATGGCACTGCACCAAATTGTTCTTTGCAGGGCATAAGGAGCCACAAAATTAAGCCCTGTGGCTTTCCTGCCTCCTCCCTTCCACCAAGCAGCTGGAAACCATCTGCCAATAAGGAGAACCATGGGAGGAGAGGATGGGTTTGGGGTTCAGGGAAGGGCTGGCTTCACCCACCTCTCCAGATTCCTTTCCCCTCACTTCAAAAGGTTGGGGAGATAGATAACTTCCTGCTCTCCACCTTTTACTCTTAGGACAACATGGGTTTAAGGCTCTTTCAAAACTCTGCACTTCTATAAACTCACTAAAGTGTTGAGTGGCTCCTTCAAAACCTATTTATTTGATTTCTATGGCCACACATCGTAAACAAGTGTTTCTGGGAGGCATGCAAGGTTTACAAACATGGAAGAATCCACCACGTAGGACCCGAAGTGCCCAAGGATAAAGAACAACACAACTCACAAAAGGAAAAAAGCAACTTTAGCAGAATTCATCTAATCTCTGACCAAAATATTGGGTGACCCCCCCAAAGCTCTTTCTATGGTGTTCTAAGAGAACAAGTGCTTCTCAATATCAACAGGCTGGCTGGGGAATTCTGGGAGTTGAAGTCCACAAGTCTTAAAGTGGCCAAGTTTGGGTACCCCTGCTCTAAAGGACAGGGTTAGCATCTAAAGCAGGAAGCCCTCACCTGTGTGTGCTTGGTGTCTCCCAGGTAGAATGCAATACCTACGGTACAGATGGTCACCTTGCCTCCTTCCACAGTGACCGCGAATTGGCTTTTATATCTTCTTCTCTACGCACCAACTATGAAGAGATATTTAGAATCTGGATTGGATTGTATAAATTGGAGGGCGGGAAGGTGAGTAGAAGTTGTGATGGCCTCGGGGAGGGAAGGGAGTGAGTGGTACATTTGAAGACAATGAAAAGCTCGGGGAGGGGTGTGTGTGAGGTGACAAGAATAAACCAATCTTGTCAGTGGATTTGCATCACAACCCCATTCCACCAGGACTTAAAAACCAGCAGGATAGCCATCCTAGTGTGTGTGGGGAGGGTTCCTTGGACAGCATTCAAAACGTATAGTTTTGGATCTCCGGGCAACTTTGGGACCTTGAGAAGTTGTCCTTGGCTATGTTACACATGCTCTCTAAATTGAGCCTGGCGTGGACAAAGGGACAGACCCCAATTTTTTCTAAATGACATGTTTATTCAGATCTGAGCAATAGTCGTCTTTTGGTACTCTCGTAAGGCTGGGTAGGAACCATGTACAATATTTCAGCAACCATTCGTACTTGCTTTGGTTGCATAAGTAAGGAAACACACGCTGCTAAATACGGAAACACACACTGACTGCACAAGAGTAGATAAACAGAGGAATTACAAAAATATTTGTATCACATCCTCTCATCAGTGAGTGTAAGCATTTTTAACAAACTTGTCACAGTTCCAAACTCCGTCATAGTCTTTGCACACGCAGGGCACCTGTGTCCCAATTCACACAATTCAACATAAGGCACTTTCATCAAGATTACCTGTTAGGACGCTGATCAACAGCTGTGGCTGGGAGGAAGGCCCTTAAATGGAGTGGGATCTTTTGGAGGTATTTCCAGACCTTTGTAGGCTTCCTCTTCTCTAGAAATTTGCATCTTTCTACATGTCTTCCTTTCAGGAAAAACCTCTTAAGACATTTTGAGTGGAATCCAGTGGAAAGTTGGAAACATGCAATTTTCTAGCGATGGTTGGACTATGCTTCTAGTCCAACGCCCTGCTCAAGTAGGAGACCCTCTACCATTTAAGACAAATAATTCTCCAGTCTCTTCTTAAAAACCTCCAGTGATGGAGCACCCACAACTTCTGTAGGAGAGCAGTTCCACCAATCAATTGTTCTCACTGTCAGAAAATTTCACACTAGGTCAGATCAATCTTTGATAATCTTCTGCCCGTTACTTCTTGTCCTACCTACAGGTGCTTTGGAGAATAGGTTGAGCCCCCTCTACTCTGTGGCAGCCCCTCAAATATTGGAAGACTGCTATCATGTCAGCCCTAGTCCTTCTCTTCATTAGATTAGACATACCCAGTTCCTGCAACTGTTCACCATATGTTTAAGCTTCCAGCCCTCTATAATCTTTGTTGCTCTTCTCTGCACTCTTTCCAGAATCTCAACATGTTTTTCATATCGTGGTGGCCAAAACTGGACTCAGTATTCCAAGTGTGGCCTCACTAGTGCTATATTAAGCAATGCTATCATCTTTATTGATCTTAAGCCTATCTTGGGCTTTTTTGGCAGCTGAAGCACACTGCTGGCTGATTCTTAAGCGGTTGTCCCATAGGACACCTTCATCCCTCTCACATTTGATCCCTCTGCTGTTGAGAGGTACAGTTGAATTGAAATATCCCGATTTCTGCAAGGTTCAGAAAAACACTTGGAGAGATGACACCGCTGTTGCTTTCTCTCTCTACAGACACGATTCAGATGGTCAGACCATTCCAAGACGGGGTACGCTCCTTGGGCACCCTTTCAACCTTCCAACTGCAAAGGCCGGCAGAACTGTGTTGAGCTGTATGCCAACGGTAAGGAGAAGATTCTCTGTTCTTGTATATCAGATTTCTCAAGCATATGTTCTCCAGATATGTGAAAAAGCAGCCCTTCCCATCCTCCACAGCCTCTGTGCACAGTCAGGGACTGCATTCACACAACCCATGGGCTTTGTTCCTGAACAATCCCATTTAGGCTTTCTATCTATCTATCTATCTATCTATCTATCTATCTATCTATCTATCTATCTATCTATCTATCTATCTATCTATCTATCTATCTATCTATCTATCTATCTATCTAGCTAGCTATCTATCTATCTAGCTAGCTATCTATCTATCTAGCTATAGCTAGCTATCCATCTAGCTATCTATCTCTATCTCTGTCTATCTTTATCTATCTATCTATCTATCTATCTATCTATCTATCTATCTATCTATCTATCTATCTATCTATCTATCTATCTATCTATCTATCTTTCTATCTATCTATCTATTTTCTATCTATCTATCTATCTATATATCTATCTATCTATCTATCTATCTATTTATTTTCTATCTATCTATTTTCTATCTCTCTATCTCTCTATCTCTCTATCTCTCTATCTCTCTATCTATCTATCTATCTATCTATCTATCTATCTATCTATCTATCTATCTATCTATCTATCTATCTATCTATCTAATCTATCTATCTATCTATCTATCTATCTATCTATCTATCTATCTATCTAGGCTTAGGGGCCATTTCTATCCCTAATGACTCTAAAGAGTATATGCACCCATCCAGAAGAGCAGAGGTGGGAAATTCTGGCTCCCAAAATTACTGAGCCAAGGACATCGTTCTCCAGCCCTGCAGTAGAAGGTGGTCATGTTAATACAACAGATAACCACAGCAAACACCCTGGCTGGCATCTCCATCGTGCCTAGGAAGATCACTAACGTCCACGCTGCTAGGGGGAACCACTTATCAAATAGTCCCAAAGGTGTTTTTCCCCCCCAAAAGGCAACTGGTCTTTCTTGGAAATGGTAAATCAACCTGTCCACAGAATAACAAAACTCACTATGTGTTGAATAGCCACCAGGAGCTGCCCTCATCCCTTCGCCCTGTTGACAGCCGAAATATCAAAACGCAGTGATGGTGTTGTTTTTCAGGTGTGAGGGGGAAGCTCATAAAACTTGTACTAAGACCTTAAAAGAAGCTGAACCCAGTTAAGCTCAATAAAGAAACATCCCAAGATCATCAAAATGGGGCATATTAATTTTGGTGTAATGCTACTGTGCTTCTTCACGCCTTTCTCTGAAGATCTCAACAACACTCTTGTCTGTAAGGGTGATTCCCGATCCAAAAACCAGGTTATGAACCTCTTGAAATGTCTTATCAATTTGTTAATAATGGAAGAAGATCTGGAGATGTCTATGGAGATTCCTAATCATCCAGGTCATGGTTGTCCCAAAAGTGCTTTTTTCCAAAAAAACAACTGGACTTCCTTGGTTTTTTCCTTGAAGACATTTCGTTTCTCATCCAAGAAGCTTCTTCAGTTCTAGAAGTTTGTGTAGAATTGAAGAAGCTTCTTGGATGAGAAGCAAAACTTTTCAAAGGAAAAAAAACAAGAAAGTCCAGTTGCCTTTTGGGAAAAGCACCTTTGGGATAAGATCGGGAGGCTACCATTAAAAAAGAAATCTTGGCGGGCTTTTTTATTTTTATTTTTTTTAAAAATCACTTCTGGAAACCTAAAACCTCCATTAGACATCATGGGGAAATCTAGCATTCTGGAAGAGCAGTCTGAAAAATCAGGGACCCTGAATTTTGGTGAGTTTTTCCTGCAACCCAGTGAATCTGGAATATTGTTTTGATTTTTTTTCTCTCCAATCAGCTTTTTAAATTTTCTATAGCATAATTATTAGTCTTTTGTCTTTTTATCAAGTATTAGTTGGGCATTTCGGATTTTTTTTCAAATTCTTCTCTTCCCCAGAATATAAATGCTTAAAACCAAGGAAGTGTCTAAATATCATGAACTGAAATTAATAGCTTTCAGTATATCCTAAGAAACATTTGAAATAATCTTGATAGTGTATTACACTTGGCCTATTCAAATCCCCTAAGGCTTGGATTTCATTGAGTCAAGCAGCCGGTATCATTAATATTAAACATTTTACAAAAATGTCCAGTCACGAAAATGTTGCAGTTTATGAATTCAGTGGAAATAGTTCAACACACAGGTACTCCTTGATTTAGGACCACAATTGAACCCAAAATTTCTGTTGCTAAGTAAGAAAATTGCTAAATGAGCTTTGCTCCCTTTTATGACCTTTCTTGTCACAGTTGTTAAGTGGATCATTGCAGTTGTTAAGTTGGGAACATAGTCGTTAAGCGAATCTGGCTTTGCTTGTCAGAAGGTCACAAAAGGGCATCACATGACCCCCGGGACACTGCAACCGTCGTACGTACGAGTCAGTTCTCAAATGTCCAAATTTGATAATGTGATCCTGAGAATGCCGTAACGGTCGTAAGTGTCAAAACCAGTCATAAGTCAATTTTTTCAGTGTCTTTGTAACTTTCAACAGTCACTAAACGAATGGTTGTAAGTTGACTATCTGTAAACTACAGTGGCAAAGCTATAAGTTTAAATGTTCCTATCCAAGAAAGTTCATCCTTTGTGACAAAATACCCTGTTTTCTTAGGTACAAATGATGAGATCGTTGCAAAAAAAAAAAAAAAGGCAAAAAAAGTCTAATCAATTATTTGATTTCTTCTAGACTATAAAGTATGGAATGACCAGTTTTGTGTTGTCGAACAGTCCTATCTGTGCAAGAGGTCTCTCGACTGAATATAGCTGGAAGCACCTTGAGGGTTGCAAGCCAGAATCTCCCTGGCTACTACAATATCAGTCTGGTGACCCATAGAACAACCCTGTGCATCAGGCTTTCTTTTCCAAGCGGTATCACTAATCAATAAACTCTAATCCAAGTGCAGATGATGCTCTGAATTTTTCTGTCTTTTTTCATTCATTGAGAGGACTCCCGGTACTCATTGCCCCCCCCCCCAAAATAAAATAATGAATCAAATCTAAAATGAACCAATCCTGGTAGCACCGATGATGTTCCCTAGTTGGGTGGGTTGGGACATATATGACACCCTAACATCAAAAACATCTCAGAAGTCACCAACAGACCATTATAACCATCACCGTAGCACTCAAACCAGTTAAAGCTCTCCAAAATATCTTAAATAAACCAAAAGACCCAGGGAAAAAAAAAAAAAACAGGAGTCATCTGCGATGTACAGGGTAAGGACTGAAACCACTGCTATGTAGGACAGACAGGAGAAAACTAGCAGAGCTCATCAATGAACACAAACTAGCAATCAGAAGACCCAATGAAAACTCCTTAATCTCATAACACACGGACAGTAACAACCACAGTTTCAGCTGGGAAACTATGAGCATCCTAGACCAAGCTAATTCCAAACACACAAGAGAATTCCAGGAATCCGGGCACTTAGACAATTCAGCCATCAACAGGCACATAAAGATAAAAACATTTACACACCATTCAAAAGAGATGATAAAAAAAGCTAAGAAGGAAACAAAAAGACCAGAATGCATCATCTCCAGCAGCCAATAACTAGATAAGTGCAGGGATTAACACAGAGAAACAAATGGGAAAACAACACCTAATCAAGGTATTACCAAGGAGAAAAGCACACCCCCACCAATACTGGCAGGACAAGCTACTATATATAAATAGAGAGACAGTAACACACGGACAGTAACAATCACAGTTTCAGCTGGGAAACTAGACCGAGCTGAATCCAAACACGCAAGAGAATTGCAGGAATCCGGGCACTTAGACTTCCCTTATGTTAGACTGGCATGTACGTTCACTCACTAATAAGATGGATGAATTACTTCTTTTAAACAGATGCAACCCTGATTTTTACAACTCGGCAGGCGGATTTGATGAATGATAGCAGCTTGCATATCCCAGGATGTCAGATATGGAGAGCAGGCAGAATCGCAGAAACATCTGGTTAAAAAGAAGGGAGGCAGTCCATTCCCCCACCATCCAGCCAGAGCTGAAGAAGCTTCTTGGATGAGAAGCGAAACGTCTTCAAAGAAAAAACAAGCAAGTCCAGTTGCCTCGTGAAAAAGCACCTTTGGCAGGCAGTCTCTTGCTTTTTATATTAACAGCCGACGGTGAAAACGTGTAGCTACACTAAAGAAATTTTGTGATGTGGACCGTTGCACACCGTTTTATTCTCCACCAGAGTTCTCCTCGTTTACACTAGCTGCAATTTACGTTCCACCCCAAGCTTGCATGAACAATGCATTACAAACTCGAGCTGATCAAATTCTGCGGGCTGAACAGAGACATCCAGACTCCCGCTGTGTTAGGAGATTTCAGTAGTGCTAACTTAAGCCAAGAACTGCCAAGATACATTCAGCATGTCAACGGTCTTACTAGAGGCAAGAATATTTTAGACCACTGCTACGCATTAAAACAGGGGTCTTCCAACTTGGCCCTTTGATGACTTGTGGACTTCAACTCCCAGAATTCCTCAGCCAGGCACACGTGCCTGGCTGAGGAATTCTGGGAGTTGAAGTCCACAAGCCATCAAAGGACCAAGTTGGAAGACCCCTGCATTAAAAGATGCTTATCGGTCCTCACCACGAGCAGCTGTGGGACACTCTGATCATTGTATGATTCACCTTGTTCCTGTTTATAGACAAAGGCTTAAAACCATAAAACCAGCAATTAAATTAGCGAAGTCCTGGACGGAGGAGGCAAAGTTAAAGCTACAGGCTTGCCTTGACTGAAACAGATTGGAACGTTTTCATAGCTACCTCGGCAGACGTGGGTGAACTCGCAGATACTGTGACATCCTGTGTCAGTTTTTGTGAAGACCTCTGTGCGGACCAGAAGCCTGCACATACACAGCAACAACAACAACAACAACAAGCTAAACTCAAGCAGCTACGTGGTTCCTTCAGGAAAGGAGATAGAATGCGGTACAATCAGGCCAGGAATGGATTAACGAGGGAGACCAGAGCAGCAAAAAGAAGCTACTCTGAAAAGCTGAGGAATCAGCTCTCAACAAATGAACCCACAAATGTGTGGAAAACCCTTAAAAATATCGTTGGCTACAGCAAACGAATCAACGATATATATTGTTTCCTTCTTTCTGCTTTGGGCTTCAAGGCCAGTCACCTGTGAGTCAATGAATCCTGCTTGTTTTATGCCTTAAAAAGACTCTTTTATACTTACTGTTCCAGAACGTCGCCTCTTAAGCAAATTTCCCCACGTACTCTTAATCCAGTGTTTTCAAACTATGTACCAGCAGATAAGATCTTAAGGAAATTTCTGAAAGCACCTGTCTCCTGTTGGGCAAATTTCTCCACGTACTCTTAAACGAATGTTTTCAAACAGTGTATCAGCAGGTAAGATCTTAAGGAAAGATGAAAATAGACATTAATGAGCATGAGATAAGAGACGAGGAAGCGGGGAGGAAGGAAGGAGAGGACTGCATGGTCCTTGAAGTTCTTTGAGCTTGGGCTTTTTTGCAGACATTTTATGATTTAGCTAGGGAACATCCTCGGCATTGATGAGTTGTGTAATGAAACTTCTGGAAGAATATAACCCGACTTCAAAGAGCACCAAGGACCCTTTGTTTGTTCCGTTAGCCCTGGGGAACCTCTGCCGGTCAAGGCCTTGTCAGGGGAAGTTGAGGTCTGCGAGCAGCAACAGCAGGAGGCTGCAAAAAAAACCCCTCCCCTTCTGCTCTGCAACGTATCTGTGGCCCTTGGTGAGTGGAGCCATTGTGAGTCGGAGCAAGGCTGGATAGGACCACAAAACTCTGTGCCGTCTCTCCATTGCCCTGGAATTAGTTAAGATCAACCCCGACTGCTCTTTGGAAGGCCAGATCCTGAAGTTGAAACTCAAGTACTTTGGCCACCTAATGAGAAGGAAGGACTCACTGGAGAAGAGCCTGATGCTGGGAAAGATGGAGGGCAAGAGAAGAAGGGGACGACAGAGAATGAGGTGGCTGGATGGAGTCACTGAAGCAGGAGGCGTGAGCTTCAATGGACTCCAGAAGATGGTAGAAGGCCTGGAGGAACGTTGTCCATGGGGTCGCGATGGGTCGGACACGACTTCGCAACTAACAACAACAACAAAGCAGGGTCTGAAGAGAACTCGGCTGAGTCTGGAGAAATTCAGATTTATTTACTATAACAAAATAACAACAGAATGATAGCAGAATAACAACGGAATAACAAGAGTCGGAAGGGACTTTGAAGGTCTTGTAGTTCAACCCCCTGCTCAGGCAGGAAACCCTATACAATTCCAGACAAAGAGAAGGAAGGCAGATAGCTTCACCCCACTGCAGCGACACAACGGGTCGGGAAAACAGCGTCTGTGCTACAGAGGTGGCCTGGCCAATAAACTGGACTATATGCTCCAGCCAAACTGGACGGTTGTCTCGCAAATGCTTTTGGCTACTTCGTGGCAAGGCTGGGAGCGAAGGCTCTCATTCTGGATGTAGGCGCAGCCGTGATCACCCAATATTCCGTGTCTGAAATAGATAAAGATTTGTTGGATCATTCTTCTCATGTGTTCTCCCAGTTTCAAGATGTCCAGCAGGATCCCGCCCTGCTCAAGGATTCTTCAGCATATAGACCAGCAAAGACATCAGAGGTGAGAACAAGGGTCACGCAACTGAATGCTTAGCTCAGTCAACACAAACAAAACAACAACGTGAAGGGAGAAGGGATGGTGGAAAATGAAACGCAGCCCCAGCGAGATTCTACCGAGTCCCCAAGATACACAAAATAGGAGCCCCCTTCAGACCTATTGAAATGCTACAAGTCACCCCTACATATAACCTAGCTAAATAATAATAATAATAATAATAATAAGAATAATAATAATAATAATAATAATAATAATAATAATAATAATAATAATAATAATAATAATAATAATAATAATAATAATAATAGTAGTAGTAGTAGTAGTAGTAGAGTTGGAAGGGACCTTGGAGGTCATCTAGTCCAACCCCCTGCTCAGGCAGGAAACCCTATACCATTTCGGACAAATGGCTGTCCAGTCTCTTCTTAAAAACTTCCAGTGTTGGAGCATTCACCGCTTCTGGAGGCAGGTTGTTCCACTGGTGAATTGTCCTCACTGTCAGGAAGTTTCTCCTTAGTTCCAGGTTGCTTCTCTCCTTGATTAGTGTCCATCCGTTGCTTCTTGTCCTGCCTTCAGGTGCTTTGGAGAATAGGTGGACCCCCCTCTTCTATGTGGCAGCCCCTGAGATATTGGAACATTGACTATCATGTCCTCCCTCGTCCTTCTCTTCATTAAACTAGACATACCCAATTCCAGCAACCGTTCTTCATATGTTTTAGCCTCCAGTCCCCTGATCATCTTTGTTGCTCTTCTCTGCACTCTTTCCAGAGTCTCAACATCTTTTTTACATCGTGGTGACCAAAAATGGCTGGCACAATGCTTAAGCTTCCTGACACAACCCTTGAACAGCACGGTCACATCATCCACACAGTTTCTGCCAAAACTACGTGGCTTAAATATGGCTCCTAATGAGATCATGGTAAATAGTGTCCTTCTTTACATCCCTCCCTCCCCACTTAGCATATGAAATAATAGAAAGCTAGAAGAAGAATACAACACAGATCAGAACAACCTGGCCAGGACACAAACCGTGAGGCTGCTCCAATATTATCAACACACTTTCTTCACATTCAAAAGGGAGATGTATGAACAAACGAGTCTTTACAGGAAGAGTCCTGCGTGAACTAGAACAGGGCTTTTCAACCTTTTCACCCATTGTACCACTTTTAGGATATGGCAACATCCGAGTACCACCAGTCACCTACCAAGGTGTCAAAAACTTGATGACCCAAAAAAAAAGGAAAAGGAAAAAAGTGATAAAGTACAGGTAGTCCTCGACTTACAACAGTTCGCTTAGTGACTGTTCGAAGTTACAATGGCACTGAAAAAAGTGCCCCCCAAGCCACAGCCGAGCAAGACACCTGCCTGCCCACCCGGGGGCGCTCTTCCTCCTGTCCGAGGTTTTCATTGTTGTGAGCATTTCTGTTGAGGATTGGCAGTGGGGGTGGGGTGGGGTGGTGTTTGTTTTTTATTCCCCCCGTCTGCTGGGTGGTTGCAGCAGGTTTTGGTCACTTCACATGACCCTGGGACACTGTGACCGTCATAAATATGAATCAATTGCCAAGCATCTGAATGTTAAACACAAGACCCTGGAGATGCTGCAACATTCCAGCTGATCGGCGCTTCTTCTGGGCTCAGCAGAAGTGCCAGGATCAGCGCCGAGCTCCAGCTGGATCCTGGCGCTGATCCTGGCGCTTCCGCTGAGCCCTGACAGCCCTGCAGCTCCAGCCATCTCTCGCTCAGGCTTGTGCGGTGCTGCCACCGGTTCAGCTCATTCCCCTCCCCCGCTACCACTTTTCTAGGATGGTCGCGTACCACCTGCCAGGTGCCAATGTACCACAGGTGGTACCCGTACCACTGGTTGAAAAGCCCTGAACTAGAACACCACGTATTTCAGAACTACACACCCACGTTTTGGTGCCGCTACGTGGATGACACGTTTGTCATTGTCAAAAGAAGTGCACTGAAAGGCTTTCATACTGTACTGAACTCCATCTTCCTGGACATACAGTTCACAATGGAGGATGAAACACCTAGACCAGGGGTGGAGAACCTTGGCTCTTTTATGACTTGTGGACTTCAACTCCCAGAATTCCTCAGCCAGCACGGGGGAACTATGGCTCCCTTGATGACTTGTGGACTTCAACTCCCAGAATTCCTGAGCCAGCATGGGGGAACTATGGCTCCCTTGATGACTTGTGGACTTCAACATGGCTGGCTCAGGAATTCTGGGAATTGAAGTCCACAAGTCATAAAAGAGCCAGGGTTCCCCACCCCTGACCTAGCCAATTACCATTTTGAGATGTGCTTGTCAACAGACAAGAAAATGGAAGCCTAGAAGCCACAACTTATCACACGGCCACCAACACTCCAGGCACTCTGAATTCCAACAGCAGCCATCCACTGTCACACACAAAGAGTTGCATCAGAACACTATATGGCAGGGTGAGAACCCACCGCGGCACCCAGCAAGCCAACGAGCTGGAGAGCAGGTGCCCACGTCAACAATTCCGGCAGAATGGGTAACAATCATTTGTTATCAATAAATTTTTAGCTTATTACATATCTTAATTACTTTTACATTCAATCTTTATAAACAATCAATATCCTATTTATTTGTTTTCCCCAATTTTTAATTTCCCATCAATATTCAGATTCAACTTTTAGTCTTTATACTTCCAAGTTTTAAATAACCAAAGTTTTCTTTATCTCAATTCATAACAAAATCTGGTATTCAAAATACACATCTTGTCTATTTAAGTATATTCTATTTTAATTAGTAATATAAAATCCTCGCTGATAAATCAAAACCCCAATTTTCTTCAGCCTTATTCTAGCTTTCTTCCTTTGCCATCTCGCCCTCCATGTCAGTGCTTTTAGGTCATCAAATAGATCTCCCTCTGTTATTATATATATTATTTGAAATAAAAAAGACCATCCAGTAGCCATTTTTTTGGAAGGGCTAATAAATCGTCTCTCTATTATTCCAGATCCCCATAATTGTCCTGATATGTTTATCTTCCCTTTGGTCTGTTCTTCTTCTTGCTCCTCAAGTTTCTTCTGGTTTATATAGAAAGTCTTTTCCATTTTCAATGTTGTCAGTCCCTTTTCTGGACTTTCCATTGACTATATTTGTGGGTCAGTTGAATCCTCTGTCATAGTATTTAATTGTTCCACATGTTTTGTGTAGTTGATTCTTTAGTTGTAGTCAAAATTTGAGTTCGTATATCTAGGCCAGTGATGGCGAACCTTTTAGAGACTGAGTGCCCAAACTGCAACCCAAAACCCACTTATGCATCGTCGAGTGCCGGGTGGGTGTGGCCTATTGGGTGGGTGTGGCCAATTGGGTGGGCGTGGCTGCGGTGGTAACGGCAGACTGGGTGGGACTAAAAAGTTCAATCAATCAATTCCAACTTTGCAAGATCTTTTTTTTTCCCCGCAAGAAGTTGAAATTGACTGATTGGACCTTTTTTTTTTTTTTGCACACGGCGGCGGAGGCCTAAAGCGAAAAGGTTTTATAAAACCCAGCTGAAGGCCTAGGACTGGGGCGACGGCGCGCGTGCCCACAGAGAGGGCTCTGAGTGCCGCCTCTGGCACCCGTGCCATAGGTTCGCCACCACTGATCTAGCCTAACATTTTGTTCTTTTCTGTAGCATCTTATTTCATCACAAGCTGAAAGAATGGTTTCATGTATTGCTTTTAACATAAGGACAATCTGTTCCTGATCTTCATCCATATTCTCTTAGTAGTGTGTTAAATTAAGAGCTTTAAAGTCAGAGTGTGGAAATAATTTTATAACTGAGTATAGAACACAGCCGAGCTTCTCACAGCTGATCATTATCAAAGTTAAAAAAGTCTTATCTGTAGTCTGGGCTTCCAGCCAAGTCTCCTTTAGACAATAACAGGTTGTAATATCAAACTTAGCCACAAGATGTCACCGATGCCATTTAAGGTTTTTTTTAAAGTCCAAAATTTTTATAATCCTTTTTCCAATTTTATTTCTTTTTTGTAAATAAAAACCCCACAGTTCAATCCTAAGCTACTGGTGTTCTCTGATGATAATTTGAAATGTAATGACCAAGGATGCCAGACCCACTTCAACAACAGAGTAATTCCCACCTCTTATTCAGGTTCATAATGTAAGGGGTGTGAGAAATCACCAATTCTGGGCAGAACTTACAGATTGGGATTGAAGGCAGTTCCGTCTAACCACAGCCATCTCCTTTGCACGATATCGTAGGCCAAACCAATCCAGAATTTGTCATATTCATACGTCTTTGCATCCAGGTAATAATGCGAAAAGGCATGAAACTTCAGGAAATGCTAAAATATAAAGTGACCAGAGAGTCAGGCCAGGCTTCAGAAGAAAGATCAAAGCTGCCGAGTCCTGGTTAAGGATGAAAGTTGATTCACTCACCACTGTTACAATCTGCCTGCATTAGCCATATAAATATTGTTATTATACTTATATGGCTAATGAATAACAGAGTTGGAAGGGACCTTGAAGGTCTTCTAATCCAACACCCTATACAATTTCAGACAAATGGATGTCCAATCTCTTCCTAAAAGCCTTCTGTGCACCTGCAATCTTCCTGCATAGATACCCTCTTGAAGCTGCAAGAGAGAGGTTGGGCATTAGACCAGAGTGGAACCGAATAACAGAATTGGAAGTATTTGAGGGGCTGCCACAAAGAAGAGGGGGTCAGCTTATTAACCGATGGAATGGCTTGCTTCCAGAAGTTATGGGTGCTCCATCACTGGAGGTTTTTAAGAAGAGATTGGACCACCATTTGTCTGAAATGGTAGAGGGATTCCTGCTTGAGCAAGGGGTTGGATTAGAAGACCTCCAAGGTCCCTTCCAGCTCTATTCTGAATTGAACTGAATTGATTAGTTTCCATCCATTCCTTCTTGTCCTGCCTTCTGGTGCTTTGGAGAATAGGTTGACCCCTCTTCTTTGTGGCAGCCCCTCCAATATTGGAAATTCTGGGAGTTGAAGTCCATCCATCTTAAAGCATGCTGGTTGGGGAATTCTGGGAGTTGAAGTCCACCCGTCTCAGAGCATGTGGACTGGGGAATTCTGGGAGCTGGAGCCCACCCATCTTAAACCTCTAAAGTTGAGAAACAGTGCTTTAGAGGCACCCCGTACAGTTTCACAGGGGCATTACCCAGCCCCCTGTGCCCTCTGTAGTCTCCCCCCTCTCTCCCACAGCCTCAGTACCATCTCGTCCCGGTTTGTGACCACCGTCAGATCCGCGTTCTCCTCCTGGCAGAAGGTCTGGCTGGAATGCCAGCTCAGTTGTCTGTTCCGGAAGAAATAGCATTTGCCGCTTAGTTGCGTCCACTGGACTTTGCAGATGCTGCAGTTTGGAACTAGGGAGAGGAGAAGCAAGGGAGCACCCAGACCTCACATTCCCCAAGACATTTGCAGCCTAAGCTGAAGCCATGCAGGTAGTCCTCAGTCAGGACCAGAATTTCCATTGCTAAGTGAGTCTCGCCTGAGCGTTCTGTCTTTTTGGCCCTGGGGGTTAAGCAAACTGCTGCCGGTTGTTAAGTGAATCGCGTGGTCTGGCTTCCCCCACTGATTTTGCTTGTCAGAAAGTTGCCAACTGTGATCATATGACCTCCCGGGATGCAGCCACCGTCATAAGTACATGCCAGTTGCCAAGCGTTTGAATTTTGATCATGTGACCACGGGGATGCTGCTGCAACGGTCGTACTTTTTCCCAGTGCTTTGAATATTCACTAAACGAAGGATTCAGAGTCAAGGACTATTTTGACCCTGAATGTCCTTGAATACACTTGCAAGTTTTAAGAAAGATACAAACCCAGCTGGGAAAGAGTTATGTAACCCAGAGGTCCCCAACACACACACACACACACACACACACACACACACCGGTCTGTGGACCAGCACCAATCCACGGCATGCCAGCAACTGGTCCGCACAAACAAGCAAAGTCTCATCCGCGGGATGCAGGCAGCACACAAAACCACGCCCCCCCCCCCAGTCCGTGGAAAAACCTCTCTCCACGGAACCGGTCCCTGGTGCCCAAAGGTTGGGGGCACCGCTGATGTAACCCATAAATTTGGAGGAGGAGGAGGAGGAGGAGGAGGAGGAGAACAATTGTGGTGTCCTTGGTGCTCTCTGAGCTTGGTGATTTTCTGGCAGACGTTTCATGACCCAACTAGGTAACATCATCAGTGAGAGTGGCAAACCGCACACCCCTTCACACTGATGATGTTCCCTAGTTGGGTCATGAAACGTCTGCAAGAAAACCACCCAGTTCAAAGAGCACCAAGGAGCCCTGATATGCCAGTTGCGAGGAGATCAGCTGGGTTCCTCCCCATCCACAGTACCTTTGCCAATCTGTAGGTCTCTCAAGGTTTCAGTCAAGGTGAGCATCTTCCACTGCCACAGATCTGCCTCTTCCTTTGTCCTCTTCTCCAGCATGGCCACTTGCGAGAGAGGTAAAGACAGGTGTCACCGGAGGACAAGAGATGATGATACTAATAATAATAATAATAATAATAATAATAATAATAATAATAATAATAATAATAATAATAATAATAATAATAATAATAATAATAATAATAATAATAATAATAATAATAATAATAATAAAGTTGGAAGGGACCTTGGAGGTCATCTAGTCCAAACCCCCTGCTCAGGCAGGAAACCCTATACCATTTCGGACAAATGGCTGTCCAGTCTCTTCTTAAAAACTTCCAGTGTGGAGCATTCACCGCTTCTGGAGGCAGGTTGTTCCACTGGTTAATTGTTCTAACTGTCAGGAAGTTTCTCCTTAGTTCTAGGTTGCTTCTCTCCTTGATGAGTTTCCATCCGTTGCTTCTTGTCCTGCCTTCAGGCGCTTTGGAGAATAGCTTGACTGCCTCTTCTTTGGGGCAGCCCCTGAGATACTGGAAGACTGCTATCATGTTCCCCCTCGTCCCTCTCTTCATTAGACTAGACATACCCAATTCCTGCAACCGTTCCTTGTATGTTTTAGCCTCCAGTCCCCTAATCATCTTTGTTGCTCTTCTCTGTACTCTTTCTAGAGTCTCAACATCTTTTCTACATCGTGGTGACCAAAACTGGATGCAGTATTCCAAGTGTGGCCTTACCAAGGCCTTGTAAAGTGGTATTAACACTTCACGTGATCTTCATTCTATCCCTCTGTTAATGCAGCCTAGCGCTGTGTAATATCTCCTGCGCTTTTCTAAGAAAGATGGGGCTTCTTCCAAGAAGAGGTTGAATAAGTTGCAGGTGGCGTTTCCAAACACATTTTCTTGTACCAATAGAAGAGGATATTTGTAGCTCAGGGTTGAATTGTGGGGTCCTTGGTGCTCTCTGAATTTGATTTTTTTCCCCTTGTAGACGTTTCATGACCAATCTAGGTCACATCATCAGGGCTAGAAGGGAGGGGGTTTCTAGCCCAGATCATATTCCTGAGTTGGATCATGAAACATCTGTAAGAAAACAGCCAAGCTCAGAAAGACCTTCTGTCCCTCTGTTCGTTCTGTGTTCTAAGACGGGATGTTAGTGAGCCTCTTCCCGTCAGCCTCCTTGATGTACCTTTCAGACTCATGAGGGTCACCAAAAGGAGCAGGATCGCACAGATGGAGAGGAGGCCAACGGCGGAGCAAGGCCAGCTGGTGGCGTCTGCGAAAGGGAAGAAGGAAAGCACCCAGGAGGGGTGAGAACAGAGGAAGGCAACCAGGTTCCCCAAATTGGTGTCGGAAGAGATTCTCTTCTCAGGAGCCACTGAGCTATCAGGTAGAATAATTGAAGGGTGTTTTTTCCTCAGTGATTTTTTTTTTTGGGTAAGTTGCCCGGAGTAACTTCAGATGGCTAAAATAAAAGGTAAAAGGTAAAAAAGGTAAAAGGTAAAAGATAAGGTGAAGTGACGTGAAGTAGGAGAGGAGGGAAGGGAAGACGGGAAGGGATAAAATAAACCTCCCACCAACACTGCCAGGGCAAACCCTTTGTATATATAATATCTCAACAGACAGCAGCCCTCCCACCCTTCTAACACTGATGATGCTCCCTAGTTGGGCTATGAAATATTTTCAAGAAAACAACCCAGCTCAGAGAGCACCAGGGACCCCACAACATAAATGACAATAATAATATAAAGTGCAATAATAAATAAAGTACAATGAGCAAAACAAAACAATATATTAATATAATATAATATAATATAATATAATATAATATAATATAATATAATATAATATAATATAATATAATATAATAAAATAAAATAAAATAAAATAAAATAAAATAAATAAAATAAATAAAATAAATAAAATAAATAAAATAAATAAAATAAATAAAATAAAATAAAATAAAATAAAATAAAATAATAAAATAAAATAAAATAAAATAAATAAAATAAATAAAATAAATAAAATAAATAAAATAAATAAAATAAATAAAATAAATAAAATAAATAAAATAAATAAAATAAAATAAAATAAAATAAAATATAATAATAATAAAATAAAATAGTTGCATGTACACTGAGAGCTTATACACCAGAGACAAATTCCTTGTATGTCTTGGCCAATGAAGTATTCTATTCTATTCTAAAATAATAAAATAAAATAAAAATTAAATTAAATGAAAAAATAAAAGTAAAATAAAAAATAAAATAATATAAAATAAAATAAAATAATGAAATGAAATGAAATGAATAAAATAAATAAAATAAATAAAATAAATAAAATAAATAAAATAAATAAAATAAATAAAATAAATAAAATAAATAAAATAAATAAAATAAATAAAATAAAATAAAATAAAATAAAATAAAATAAAATAAAATAAAATAAAATAAAATAAAATAAAAATGAAATTCCTCTCCCACTGGGGAGATTTCCCTGTCGGGCCCACTTCCTGCCTTGGTCTCCCCTCCATGCCTAGATCACCTGCAGGCATCCTTCCATCGGGGTCTCTCCAGCCCTCATGGGGGTCTGGGATCCTACAAAGCCGAGGGGCCCAGGACTCAATCTGGGCTCCTCTGCCCTGCGGTCCCTGGCTGACCTCAGGGCAACAAGACCCCCCCAAAGGGACCATCCAGTCGGGCCCCTGGTCACCCCTCAATAGGCCGAGCAGGGCCCCTGGGAAGCCTTTGCGGCCATCTTCTGCGGCCAAGCCTTGGCTGGACGTCTTGCACTCCCCGCCTCCCCGATGTGGCCCCTCTCCTTCTTCTCCTTCAGAGGCTTACTGTGGGGAACATGGGGGGGGCGAGAAGGGCACCCCTCAGCTTGCACCTCCTTGGAGGATGACCGCTGCAAGGGGCCACGGCTGCGCAGTTTGGGGGTCACTCTGGGCCCCCCAGAGGCCTCCTTTCCAGGGCTGACTTTGGGGGTCTTAAACATGGCAGCCGGGGCCTCCCTTGGATCTCCCTCAGTGCCCCTCACACATGCCAGGCGAGGCCTGGGAAGCCCCCCAAATATCTTGGGAGGGGGTCACAGCACCCAGAGTGGGGGCGGCCTGTCCCGTCTGAGGGGGCCTGGGGGCTTCGTTAGGCTGGGGGGGCTTCCCTGGGGACCAAGAGAGGCAGTTCAGTTTGGGGGTCCAGAGGGAGGTTCATAGGCCCCTCCCTCCTGGGAGGGGTTATAACCAAGGGACTCCATTTCCCAGAATGCCCCTCTTCGCCCAATTGCTCCCCTGGGGTGCTGGCCCCTCCCACCCATCAATTCCCCCCTCCCTGAAGAGGGAAAGCAATGGCCACCAGCCAAGCACACTGTCCCAGGCATCCCCCCCCTCAAAAGCAGCTTTTCCTCCCTGCGGCTGCACTAGGGCAGTGCCAGACATTGGGGGCCATCTTGGCCCTGCCGTCGAGGTGGGGGGAGGAGGTTGCAAAGGGAGGGGGGGTCTTCCTGCCATGCAAATAAAATAAAAAGTGGCCTTTGCAGCTCTGTGCAACAGCGTTTTGGGGGTGGAGGGGTTTAGGGAGCCCCTTGGGGACAGTTCGAGGCCTGGCATGGGGAGCAGGCAAAATCGGGGCCATTCACACAACTCTCCTTTGCCTTCTGCCCTTCGAAGCGGGTTGCGTTGCAAGGTTCTCCCCAGGCAGCGCGCTTTGGCTTCCCAGATATTCCTCCTTTGGGCCCAGGCACCAGCCGCCATCTTCAGCCCTCCTTGCACCACAGGCCTCTCAGTGTCAGGAGCTCGTAGCCGGGCCTGGAAAGGCCTCAAAAGGGCCCTGTGGCATTTTATCATCTATCATCCATTTGTCCACTCAACCAATCCTTCTCTATCATCTAGCTCCGTCCATCCATCTCTCTCTTTTTCTTTCTCTCTCTTTATAATTTATCTATGTCTGTCTATCTATCATCTATTTATAATCTGTATAATCTATCATCTATTTATAATCTATATCATTTTTTAAAATCTATATTATCTATCTATCTCCATTTATCCAGTCTGTCTGTCTGTCTGTCTGTCTGTCTGTCTGTCTGTCTATCTATCTATCTATCTATCTATCTATCTATCTATCTATCTATCTATCTATCTATCTATCTATCTATCTATCTATCTATCTATCTATCTATCTATCTATCTATCTATCTATCTATCTATCTATCTATCTATCTATCTATCTATCTATCTATCTATCTATCCATCCATCTATCCATCCATCTATCTATCTATCTATCTATTATCTATCTTCATCTATTTATAATCTGTATAATCTATCTCTATTATCTATTGATTATCTATCTATCTATCTATCTATCTATCTATCTATCTATCTATCTATCTATCTATCTATCTATCTATCTATCTATCTATCTATCTATCTATCTATCTCTATCTCTCTATCTATCCATCTATCCTATCTATCTATCTATCTATCTATCTATCTATCTATCTATCTATCTATCTATCTATCTATCTATCTATCTATCTATCTATCTATCTATCTATCTATCTATCTATCTATCTATCTATCTATCTCATCTATCTATCTATCTATCTATCTATCTATCTATCTATCTATCTATCTATCTATCTATCTATCTATCTATCTATCTATCTATCTATCTATCTATCTATCTATCTATCTATCTATCTATCTATCTATCTATCTATCTATCTATATCTATCTATCTATCTATCTATCTATCTATCCATCCCTCCATCCAACATGAAATGCAACCTGTTTATTCTTCAGGCTAAGAGCAGCTGGTCTCCTCCTCTACATCCGTCCGTTGAGCTGAATCAAACACAAAATGGTGGCTTTGAGTTTTGCTTTGCTCCCTTCTCCTTTGCAAGAGGACGGGGAGATTAGCAATCCAGGGTAGGAAATCTGCCCAGGAGCGGGGGAGGGGGGCATGACTCCAAGCTGTGCCAGAAGCTTCTGGGGAGGGGGGACACAGCCCCCCTCCAGCTGAAAAGTGCCAACAGGGCCCCCGTGGCAGTGCAGTGGCAGTTGGCATCCCAACCCCAACTGTGAATCCGAGAACAGGGACAAACCCCCCCCCCGGTGGTGCCAGGGCCAGCTGAGCAAGGATGCCGGCCCAGGGGTCTCGCTCCCCACTCCGGGCCTGGTCCCGCTCCTCCCTCCGGATCCTCTACCAGACCCCCCAGCAGGCAAAAACACCCCAGAGAGGACCAGCTTTCTGGAGGAACTCAGTGGTGGCCCACTTGCCCCAGAAGGCCAGGAAGAAGAAGTACAACCGAGGCCTCTCGCCCCCCAGTGAGTGGGGTGCCAGGCTGCCCCGGCACAGGCCTTGGAGGGGGGGCTGGGGGGGTCTTCGTTTGGGGGGGAGTAGTGGCCTACGGGCCTTGCAAAATGGCTCTCTTGCTTAGAAGTCCTTTGCGATTCTTTGCAAGCCTTCCCTGCCTTTCTGGCTCTTTTTCCTAGGTTGAACTGCTTCCTGGTGGCCATGAGGACTAGAAACCTTGCCTCCGTTTAAATTGGAGGCTGCACCCTGTAGGGGGGTTGGGAAGGGAGAGGAGGCTGCAGGTGGGTTTTGGACAGGGACCTCTTTGCAGGTAAGCAGCAAAATTAAGATGGATTTCTGGCCTACTCCTTGGAATGGCAGGATGATCATCATAACTATAATTTAATTATAGCAACAACAAACCAAGATGGTTCAAGATGGCTAGCAAGCTGGCCTGTTCCCTCTTTGGTGCTTCTTGTGGTCTAGGCCTTAAGTGGTTTAATTGTGCTTTCGAAATGTCATCCGTTTCTAATGGTAATCTAAACTCAAAACTTGATCCATTTTTAATTTTATTTAAATTCACTCTTCATTCTACTTTAATTTAAATTCAGATTGTAAATTGCTTAAATTCAAAGAGGACTCCATTTTAATTTTTATTTAAATATTAATCCACTTTACTTTGCAGTGAGAATTTAATCCATTTTAATTTAAATTCAAATTTTAAACTGTTCAATGGTAAATTCCATTAATCCATTTTCAATTAAGTCCAAATGGTAGTCCATTTAATTTAAGTTCAAATTTTAATCCTTTTTTAAATTTAATTTAAATTAGTTCAACGGGATAAATTTAAAATTTATTTCTGCTGCAGAATACAGTATTCCTCAAGTTTTAAAAAAAAGGGACTTACGACTGTTTTTCAGCATCCCCATGGTCAAAATTCAGACGCTTGGCAACCGGTTCATATTTATGACGGCCGCAGCGTCTCCAGGGTCAGGCGATCCCCTTTTGCGACCTTCTGACAAGCAAAGTCAAGGGGGAAGCCAGATTCACTTAACAACCGTGTTACTAACTGAACAACTGCAGTGATTCACTTAACAACTGTGGCAAGGAAGGTCGTAAAATGGGGCAAAACTCACTGTCTCGCTTAAGAAAGGAAATTTTGACTCAACTGTGGTCATGAGTCAAGCACTACCTATATATATAAACAGAGTAAACCACACTCCCTCCTGACACTGATGATGTTACCTAGTCGGGTCATGAAACATCTGCCAAAAAAACACCCAGCTCAGGGAGCACCAGGGACCCCACAGTCCTCCTCCTCCTCCTCCTCCTCCACCCCGCTGCAAACCCCACTCCCTGCTAGCACTGATGATGTTCCCTAGTTGGGTCATGAAACGTCTGCAAGAAAATAACCAAACTCAGAGAGCACCAAGGACCCCACAATCCTTTTCTTCCTCCTCCTCCTCCTCCTCCCCTCTGCAAACCCCACTCCCTTCTAGCACTGATGATGTTCCCTAGTTGGGTCATGAAATGCCTACAAGAAAACAACCATCCTTGGAGAACACCACGATTGAACGCTGAGCTACAAATATTCTCTTCTATCGGTAACGGGATTTCTTCTTTGTTTTCCACCAGAATTCTTTGGCATAACCAGTTGGGCACAATTACTTGCCATTTTCTTAGCGGTGGTAGCTCTGGCCTTGTTCTCCCTGCTGATGAGTTTCCTTAACATCTGTAAGTATCTCTGCTTCTCCCAGCCTTCCGATCTCACCTCCTGTATAGAGTAGAGAGAATAGAGTAGAGTAGAGTAGAGTAGAGAGTAGAGAATAGAGTAGAGTAGAGTAGAGTAGAGAGTAGAGAGTAGAGAATAGAGTAGAGAAGAGAAGAGAGAAGAGAAGAGAAGAGAAGAGAAGAGAAGAGAAGAGAAGAGAAGAGAAGAGAAGAGAAGAGAAGAGTTGGAAGGGATCTTGTAGGTCATCTAGTCCAACCCCGTCCCCCACCATCCTGGGAAAAGTTGAAGGAGAATCTTCTTCTGCCCAATAGTCTTTAGACCCATCACCAGCCTTTCACTGATGACTCCCACCTGACCCATCACAAGACCCTCATTCGACACACGCACACCTGGAGCCCTTATAAGCAGAAGAACGCCGACACTGACACCCCCTAAACAGCACTGAAGATGCTACCCAGCCTGGTAACGAAACGTTCGGAAACCAACCCAGAAGCTCGGAGGACGAACCATCACCCTCATCCTACACCTGAGCTACAGATATTCGCCACTATTGCAAGTCTCTGGTTTATTTCTCCTTCGTTTCAGATATCCAGAAGGCCGATACATTAAATGCCCAAACTCTCCAGATGAGGACCAGGGAGAAAAGGCTGAACGATGCCATCCAACTGTTGGCAGGAGCCCAGGGTAAGCCTTTCCTCCACGTTTGCTTCTCCTGGCTCCCAAACGGGGGACCGCCCCACGCAGCTTCAGGCTCCCGGTAGAAAAGACCACCGTGGGCTTTGTCAGAAGGGAGCGGATAGCCCCTTTTATGGCTAACCGTGTTTTAACTAAGCAGGTTTTATGACTAAGCAGGTTTTAACTTTAGCAAGACCACGCCTGGAATACTGCATTCAGTTTTGGTCACCACATTACAAAACAGATGTTGAGACAAATAACTTGTGTATAAACAATAGAACGAACCTCACTCCCTTCTAGTACTGATGATGTTATTTAGTTGGGTCGTGAAATGTCTGCAAGAAAAAAACTAGGCTCAGAGAACAATAAGGACTCCACAGTCCTCCTCCTCCTCCTCCTCCTCCTCCTCCTCCTCCTCCTTGCAAACCCATCCCTTCTAGTACTGATGATGTTACCTAGTTGGGTCATGAAACATCTGCAAGAAAACCACCAAGCTCAGAGAGCACCGACGACCCCACAGTCCTCCTCCTCCTCCTTGCAAACCCATCCCTTCTAGCTCTGATGATGTTACCTAGTAGGGTCATGAAATGCCTGCAGCCAGCAACCAGGACCCCAGAGTCAGGATCTACACCCAAAGCCCCGAGAACTTGGTAATGGCCGCCTCATCAAAAGATGGCATTAGAAGAGAGACCTTATATAGGAGAGGTAGAGAAATCATAATTTCAGGCAGACTTCGCCGCCCTCCCAGCTGTATAAAGCTCTACTCCCATCATCCTCAGCCACTCCTTTCGGCGGTCCTCCACCCCAGTTCTGAAAAGGGTGTGTACGTGCAAAGGGAGAAGAACTGGATGAGTGAGTCTGGGGGGGGGGGAAGTGCCTATGCTTTTCCCACCCCTTGGCCTCCTCTCCTTCTCTAGGTCAACATTGTAAACCCTGCTGGGACCACAGCTGGCTGCAACGGGCAGAAGGCTGCTACCGATGGACGGATGGCTTGATGCCCTGGAGAACCTGTGAGGAGGAATGCCAGAGACAGGGAGGCCGGCTGGTCAAGGCCGACACGGAAGGGGAAATGGTGAGAATTCTCGCCATTAGTGGAACTGGGGGTGAGGAGGTGGGTGGGCGGATGCGGGGGGGGGGGCTCCCTCTCTTCCTCTCATCTATTTCTATCTTTATCTGTCTGTCTGTCTGTCTCTCTATTCCATGTCTTTCCTCACTCTCTCATCTGTCTGTGTCTGGCTCTCTCTATTCCATATCTCTCTCTCTCTCTCTCTCTCTCTCTCATCTATTTCTATCACTGTCTGTCTGTCTCTATTCCATCTCTCTCTCTCTCTCATCTATCTGCCTCTATTCCATCTCTCTGTCTGTCTGTCTATCTATCTAATCTATCTATCTATCTCAACCTTTCTAATATCTACTGTGTCTGTCTGTCTGTATGTCTATCTATCTATCATCTATCCCTATTCCATCTCTCTCTCTCTACCTACCTTCCTACCATCACCTGTCTCTGTATGTATCTATCCATTCTATCCCCTCCTCTATCTACCTCTCTATCTCTCTCTTTCTATCTCGATCTCTCATCTCTCAAGAAAAGATTGGGCCACCATTTGCCTGGGATAGTATACGTTTTCCTGCTGGCGCAGGGGGTTGGACTAGAAGACCTCCAAGGTCCCTTCCAACTCTTGTTATTCTTTTATAGAAATAAAGTCTCTGGTTTTGTCTTGATGTACACTTTAAGAGTCTTCCCTATCAAGAGGTGAATCCTACTCCAACATTTCTTTACCTGAACGGGTGGACGTTGCCGAGATGCACGGTGACCCCTGTCCTTGGGTGTCCAGAATTTGGGGTGGTTTCCTCCGGACAGCCCCGAGTTCCCACCTTCCTGGGCCAGAATCCAACCGGCCTCTTCCTCCTAGGAATTCCTGCTCCGAGAGTCCCACAAGCGGGTCACCCTGGTTGGCCACAGCTACGTCCCGCAGAGGACCTGGATCGGTTTGTTCTTCAACCTGTCTCGGGGCACCTGGCACTGGGCAGACGGAGGCCTCCTGCACCTCCGGATGTGAGTCTCCCCTCTTCCCCCCCCCTCCCAGGGCTGCGTGGGCGAGAGGCAGAAAGGTCATCGGAAAGGTCCTTTCTTTAAACTTTAAAAGATCTTTTAAAATGTCTTGGAATCCTTTTTTTAAAAAGTCGGAAAATGCTGGCCTTACCCTGACTCCCGAAGGGGCACAGAGTCCTGCTTTAAAGAACAGCCGGGGGTTAGGTTGTGCGAACACACCTGTCCCGGTACCTGTACAGGTGGTCCTTGACTTACGACAGTTTGTTTAGTGGCCATTTGAAATTACAACGGCGCTGAAAAAAGGGACCCGTGACTGGTTTCCGCACTTATGAACATTGCAGCTCAAAATTTCTGTTGCTCAGTGGGACAGTCCTTCAGTGAGTTTTGCCCCATTTGCCCTGTTTTACGACCTTGCTTGCCACAGCTGTTAAGTGAAACACTGCAGTTGTTAAGTGATTAACAGGTTGCTAAGCGGATCTGGCTTCCCCACTGGGGTTTATGGGAAACTTGCCACAGGAGAAGAGTTACCCTAACGGGTAGGCAACCTTGGCTCTTTTATGACTCGTGGACTTCAACTCCCAGAATTCCTGAGCCAGCCATGTTGTCCCGTGGCAAGTTCGCCATGTCGAGCTTTCCCGTGGCAAGTCGGCCGTCGTGAGTCGGCGGTGACAAATTGAGCACGGCCAGCTGACCAGGGCGAGGCGAGTTGTCCCACTCGATCCCCACTGGCTTTGCTGGTCAGAAAAATCTCAAAAGTGGATCACGTGACACTGCGACCGTCATAAATGTGAGTCCGCTGCGTCCGAATTTTCATCCCATGGGGATGCTGCAACGGTCGTAAGTATGAAAAACGGTTGTACGTCGCTTTTTCTAGTGCTGTTTTTGTAACTTTGAACAGTCACTAAAGAAATAAAATCAAGATCACGTGAAGTGTTAATACCACTTTACAAGGCCTTGGTAAGGCCACACTTGGAATACGGCATCCAGTTTTGGTCACCACGATGTAAAAAAGATGTTTCAGACTCTGGAAAGAGTGCAGAGAAGAGCAACAAAGATGATCAGGGGACTGGAGGCTAAAGCATATAAGGAACGGTTGCTGGAATTGAGTATGTCCAGTTTAATGAAGAGAAGGACGAGGGGGGACATGATAGCAGTCTTCCAATATCTCAGGGGCTGCCCCAAAGAAGAGGGAGTCAAGCTATTCTCCAAAGCGCCTGAAGGCAGGACAAGAAGCAACGGAGGGAAGCTAACCAAGGAGAGAAGCAACCTAGAACTGAGGAGAAACTTCCTGACAGTTAGAACAATTAACCAGTGGAACGACCTGCCTCCAGAAGCGGTGAATGCTCCAACACTGGAAGTTTTTAAGAAGAGACTGGACAGCCATTTGTCTGAAATGGTATAGGGTTTCCTGCCTGAGCAGGGGGTTGGACTAGATGACCTCCCAGGTCCCTTCCAAACTTTATTATTATTACTATTATTATTAAATGGTTATAAATGCACGGCGCTTTGGATCAGTAACTCGAATGTCGATTTTTTAATCCCTTGGCAGATCTGTACAGCTAGCGAAGCTTTGTGTCCCCAGAGAATGTTGTATGGCGATTAGCAACGGAGAGGCCTTGACCAGGCCTTGCGCGGAGAAGATCAGCTGTCTGTGCAAGCAGGTCATGCCTTGAAACCATCAACGCGAACCCCAAAATTTCCTTTTTTCCCCTCTTATGCAACGGCGGTTCGCCTCAAGTGGCCCGTGGTGACCTCAGGAAACGAAAATGCGCAACGACATCTCTTGTTCTTCCAAGAAATTAGATGCCCGTATCAAGTGCTTGCCGTTCCTTCGATCTTCGCTAATTTAGGCTGGTGTTTTATATCTCCCAAATGCTGATTTTCACTGCTTTCTCTTGCAACCTTTAGGAAATTTAAAATGTTTCACGGTGACCGTTGGTGTTTATTTACCTTTTTCACGGATTTCTAGTTTTTTTTTTTTAGCATTGCCATTCCAATTTTGCTCAATGTTAGCGCGTTGACGGGTTGATAAATTTCAAAGTACTGTATATAAATATATCTATATATATATATGAATAATTTCGTTACGTGTTGAATTAGCACCAGTTGGCTGGAGTTGGGTTGGCAGGGCTTAAAAGTGCCCAATGGATAATCTATGCAGTCATAATCATAAGTTCTGGAGGCAAAACCCCCGCCGGGCCTTAAAACCTTTGGGGCAGAAAGGAGCCAAGAAAACATGGATGGACGCATGAAAACATGATTGCATGAGGACCGTATTCCAGTATTTGAGGGGCTGCACAAAGGAGAGGAGGGGGGTCAACCTATTCTCCAAAGCACCAGAGGGCAGGACAAAAAAAATCAAGGACAGAAGCAACCTGGCATTAAGGAGAAACTTCCTAACAGGGAGGACAATTAACCAGTGGAACGGCTTGCCACCAGAAGTCGTGGGTGCTCCATCACTGGAGGCTTTTAAGAAGAGACTGGTCAGCCATTTGTCTGGAATGGTATAGGTCTCCTGCTTGAGCAGGGGGCTGGACTAGGAGACCTCCAAGGTCTCTTCCAGCTCTATTCTATTCTAAATTCTAAAGACCACATAAAGTTGTGTTGGTCAACTGGCAAGCTCTAGCCTCACCCAACTGCGCCACATCGATGCCCACCTGCTTACGCTATCGGACTAGATGAATCACAAGCACGGTAGGATTTATTGACAAAAACGGTCTGACGTGTGAGGATGGGAGCATAAGTAGACCTTCTCCAAGCTGGGAGCGCCCCAGTCTGGACCACCAGGTCCATCCTTCCCTTCTGAAGGAGACCGTGGAAGCCCTTTCCAGGCTGTGTCGTGCAGAACCCGCCTCGTCCTTCTGAAAAGGGTCTTAATCTAAGGGTGGGGCCCCAGGTCCTTCGGCCGGCCGGTCCGGGCCCTGCTCCTTCTCAGGGACCCCTCTGCTCTCTGCCTGAGATCCAGGTGTGTTTTCTTCTTCCGTAGAAAAAAGGACTTTTACCACCTTCGAGGTGGGGGTGAAGGGCTCCAGGTCCCCCAGAACCAGGGCTTTCTGTAAGGCTTCCCGGTGGGTGCTGCTCAGCCTGGGGGTGTCGTAATGGATTCGAATCCATGGAGTTCCTGGAAGGAAAAGGGGGAGAGAGAGATGAATCCCATTCCCTTCTAGCACTGGTGGCGTTCCCTACTTGGGTCGTGAAATGTCTGCAAAAAAAATCAGAGAGCACCGAGGACCCCAGAGGAGTCATTGTCCTCCTCCTCCTCCTCCTCCTCCTCCTCCTCCTCCTCCTCCTCACTTCTCTTTCTCCTCCTCTCCACAAACCTCACTCCCTTCTAGCACTAATGCTGTTCCCTAGTTGGGTCATGAAATGTCTGGAAGAAAACAACTAAGTTCAGAGAGCACCAAGGACCCCAATCTTCTTCTTCCTCCTCCTCCTCCTCCTCCAGGTTGGGGGAGGAAGGGGGGCTCTGCCTTTTGCCTCGGTCGAAGGTGTCCCTGGCGCTGGCCCAGCACCTTCTTCGGCCGTTACCTTTGCTCACTCGCTTCCCTGTAGAGACCAGCAGCTCCGCGCCCACCCGGGGGTTGATGCGCTGCCCCTCCCGCGTCCGGCCGGCTCCCAAGTCATGCAGCACCTGCGCAATGGGCATAGCCTGGATCTGCTGCACGGTCCCTGCAGGAGGAGAAGACAGGCAGACTGGGGGCTCCCTCCACTCTGGGGAGGGACTCGAAGCCCCACCTAGGAAGAAGGAACACCCCCCCCCGCAGTTCCTGAAAGGGAAGGGAAGGGGAGGGAGGGGAAAGGAAAGGAAAGGAAAGGAAGGGAAGGGAAGGCAGGGGAGGGGAAGGAAGGGGGGGAAGGCAGGGGAAGGGAAGGGAAGGGGAGGGAGGGGAAAGGAAAGGAAAGGGAAGGCAGGGGAGGGGAGCGGGGAAGGGAGGGGAAGGGAAGGGGGGAAGGGAAGGGAAGGGGGGGGAGGAGAGAGATGGCAGCCACCCCGTCCCGTACCATCTTGCAGAGCCCGCAGCTCGTCCTGGGTGCCGGCCAGCTTCAGCACCTGCAGTCGCTGCGCCTCCGTCCCTTCGCACAGCAGGCGGGAGGCCTCGGCCGGCACCCCTTGGGCCCGCAGCATGGCCTGGAAAGCGTCCCGGGCAGAGCCGTTGTCCAAGGCTTGGCCGATCCGGGCGGCCCCCGCGGGCACGGAGCCGGCTCGCCCGCTCTGCCACAGCAGGATGCCGCCTGTAGCGAGAGAGGGAGGCTCGGACGGAGCATTTGGAAACGGGGGAGCTCAGGGCTGTCAGCCGATGCAGGCACTGGGGGAGTTTCCGAGGGTCAAAAGGGGCCCTCGAGGTCATTCAGTCCAACCCCCTTTTCCAGGTAGGAATTCCTATTCACGTATCCCCCCACACACAGAGATGGCAGTCAAGGACCTGTTTGGATTGGAAAGGAGTTTTACCTCTCCTTCAGCTTTTGGGGTTTTTTTTCACCCTCTTGAAAAAGTAAATAAATAATAGGCCTTGATTTGATGTGTGTTGGTGGGCAAAGGATGGATGCCACCTTAAGTCCATTGATCTCTCTTGATCTTCTCCTTTCTGCAGCAAAGGGCTGCAGAGGCATCTGTAGAGGTAGGGGTTGGGGAAGGGGGGGTCATAGGTACAATGACGTCACCGCACAAAGGTCCCCTTATCAGCTTATCACCTCCTGGTGGCTTGTGTGGGAGAGACGCAAGTTGTAGAGTAGTTTGAACAATGGGTGGATTCACAACCCCGAGGAGGAGGAGGAGGAGGTGGTGGTGGTGGAGGAGGAGGAGGAGGAAGAGGAGGAGGGGGAGGAGGAAAAAGAGAAGAAGATGGTGAAGGAAAAGGTGAAAAAATGGAGAAGATGCAGAAGGGGAAGGTAGAGAAGGAGGAGAAGGAATGAGGGGAGGATAAAGGAATGAGAAGGAGAAGAAGAGAGAAAGAGAGAAAGAAAAGGGGGAAAAGATAGTGGTGATAGATGAGGAGGAGGGGATGGAGGAGATGGAGAAGGGGAAGATGGAGGAGGAGAAGGAATGAACGGGAGGATAAAGGAAGGAAAAGGAGAAGAAGGAGAAGAGAGAGTGAAAGAGAAGAGAAAGATGATAGACGGAGACGGTGGAGGATAAAGGAATGAGAAGGAGAAGAGAGAGAGAAAGAAAAAGGGAAAAGGGTGATAGTAATGGTGATGGAGGAGGAGGAGGAGCATAAGTAAAAAAGGGAGAGCAGAAACCTGCTTTCCTACACATCTGGCAGGCACCAGATTGGGGAAAGTTGGTGTTCAGTTTTCCACACAGTTCATTCCATCCTGGGTGGAATCTGCTTTGCACCCACAGTGCTGATCGGCTCAATTGACTACATAATACAAGGTCCTTTTCTTGATATTCACCTTCACCATGTAGATAGTAAGGAAGGTGACCTTGACAGAGATAGGCCAGTTCTGTTACCAAGCAGAAAAACATGGCTTAAGTCGGAGGTGGTCAGGTAGACACCTCCCTAACTCACGTGGGTGTAAGTAGGGGAAGGGGAACATCACAATCCCACTTGCCAGAGGTTGTTCGTTCCTCCGTCTCAATCGAGGTAGGCTTAGCTTTCTTATGAAGTTGGCTCGTGGTCTGGTCTACCTGGCGGGGCTGATCCATGGACGTTCCTAACCCACCTTGTGTATACGCTTGAGGAGCACCCTCAAGGTGCCCTCACTTGAGACACACCTAGTGTGGTCACCAGCTCGCGGAGGTCCCCGGGGCCAGCTCCTTCCAGGCATTGCAAGGCTTCCAGGACTTCCAAGGAATTGCCCACCCGGCAACCGATGGGCTCATCCATCCTGCTCAGAATTGCCGCTGTTTTCATCCCGAGATGGTTTCCAACGGACACCTGGGAAAGATGGAGAGAAAGCACGAGAAAGGTGAGACTTCTCCACCCTCAGTTGGTGGAAGTCCCAGATCCCTACGGAAGCTTCCGCAAGAAGGTAAGTGAGGTGGTCCTGTTGGGTTGTACATCTTCTAAACCAGGGCTGGGCAACTTTAAGACCTGTGGACTTCAACTCCCAGAATTCCCCAGCCAGCCATGCTGGCTGGGGAATTCTGGGAGTTGAAGTCCACAGGTCTTAAAGTTGCCCAGGTTGAGGACCCCTGTTCTAAACTTCTTGTGACCTACAGATTGGACTCAACTGTTCAAGTGGCCTGAATTAAGTGGTCTCAGGAATTGTGAGGGAACTTTTGAGTTCCTTCTTCAGGCTAGAGATCTGTCCTACAGCCCAACTTTCAGGTCTGCTTGGGTGGGTGGGGGGTTGGACTGGAGCACCTCCGGGGTCCTTTCCGATTCTATTATTCTGTTCTTCTTTCTATGATCACATGTATCCATCTCATCAAGCCCAAATAAAGCCCAGAATGGTACAGGATCTGCTTCCATGGGCAGGGAGTTGGACTAGAAGACCTCCAAGGTCCCTTCCCACCATATTATTCTACGTTCTGATGTAGATTTCCCCAGCTGCCTTTGTTGGCTAAGGATGATGGGTGCTGAAATTTAGATCATGTGGAGGATTATACGTTGGAGGCAGCTAAACTAAAAATATAGCGTCGGAGGAGAGCCGTGGGTCTGCTTTGACATCATGAGTCCACCTCCATCCTTCCCCAAGAGTTTGATAACCGTTCAGGAGAACATCTAAGGACACTTCCCTGGCCAGGTGGTCATAGACAATAGAACAACAGAGTTGGAAGAGACCTTGGAGGTCTTCTAGTCAGAAGTTGTGGGTGCTCCATCACTGGAGGTTTTTAAAAAGAGATTGGATAACTGTTTGTCTGAAATGGTACAGGGTCTCCTGCTTGAGCAGGGGGTTGGACTAGAAGACCTCCCAGGTCCCTTCCCATGGTTATTCTGTTATTCTGTTGTGGGTGCTCCAACGCTGCAGGTTTTTAAGAAGAGAGTGGACAACCACTTGTCTGAAATGATAGAGGGCCTCCTGCTTGAGCAGTGGTTTAGACTAGACCTCCAAGGTCCCTTCCACTTCCTTTTTTTTTTTTTTTAATAATTTTTATTACCATTTTCCTTTATACAACTCTAATACATATTCAGCGGACTGTGTCATTTTTATATACTTCGGATCAGCATTCTATACAATATATACACTATATACATTCAATATCTAACCCACAGTAGCCTTACGTATATTTCCAATTTTTGTTTCTATTATCTATCCAAGTATACCATTTTTCCCAAACTGCGTAAAATTCCGAATCGTCCCTTCCACGTCCCATTATTCCATGTTCTATATGTTCTACACCCCCTGCTCAGGCAGGAGACCCTCTACCATTCCAGATAAATGGTCGTCCAGTCTCTTTGTGAAAGCCTCCGGTGATGGAGCACCCACGAGGAGAAGGCCAGAGGGGGTGACACCCCCAGCCGCTCCTCCTCCTTCTCTCCCCCGAGGGGTTGAACTTCATCCTCGCAAAGGTGGCTCCTGAGATGGAAGAGGCGAGCTTCCTCCTCCAAAGACAATGCTGGGGACAAGGAAACCCACCCCTCTGTGATGCCAACCGCCATGCCCACCACCCGCCCGTCAACCCTCCAGAGAAGCTGAACGGTCTCACCAGGCTTTGTGCAAGTTGCTCAGCGCCCTCCAGAGTGTGGTACAAGGCGGCGCTGCCAAATTTTACGTCCAGCACCAGAGCGGAGAGCTTCTCCACCATCTTCTTACTCAGGATGGAACCTAAGAGCCCGGAAAGGAGCCACTGAGTCCATGGTGCACAGCTCTTCCTCTGTACATCATAGAAACATAGGAAATTTCTTCTGCGCAGAAAGCAGAAGAAGACCCAGTGGCCCACCCAATCCCTCCTTTGAGTTTGTTTGTTCGTTCGTTTTCTTCTTAATTGGTTTTCTATTGTTAACATTTTTTTATATTTTATTTATTTTTATTTTTTATTTTTTAAATTGGCAGATGATAAACATGTGCAGAGACATCACCCTGCCAACAAAAGTGCGTATAGTCAAGGCCATGGTTTTCCCAGTTGCAATGTATGGCTGTGAAAGCTGGACCATAAGAAAGGCTGAGCGCCGAAGAATGGAGGCCTTTGAATTATGGTGCTGGAGAAGACTCCTGCGAGTCCCCTGGACTGCAAGGCGATCAAACCGGTCAGTCCTAGAGGAGATCAACCCCGACTGCTCTTTAGAAGGCCAGATCCTGAAGTGGAAACTCAAGTACTTTGGCCACCTAATGAGAAGGAAGGACTCACTGGAGAAGAGCCTGATGCTGGGAAAGATGGAGGGCAAGAGAAGAAGGGGACGACAGAGAACGAGGTGGCTGGATGGAGTCACTGAAGCAGGAGGTGTGAGATTAAAGGGACTCCAGAAGACGGTAGAGGACAGGAAGGCCTGGAGGCACGTTGTCCATGGGGTCGCCATGGGTCGGACACGACTTCGCAACTAACAACGACAACAAAACATGTCTTTATCCCCAGAAGGTGTTAAACTCATTCCCTGGTGACTGACCGACCCACCACGTCCCCTGGACGTTGGTTCCAAGCTTCCCCTCCTCTTTCTGTGAAGTCCTGGATTTGCGACCGCAATCAGACCAACAATCTTCATTGCTAAGTGAGATAGTTGTTGAAAACATTTCACTTCTTATCCACGGAGCTTCTTCGGTTCTAACGGGAGAACTTAAGAACTTCTCCAGAACTGAAGAAGCTTCTTGGATAAGAAGCGAAACGTTTTCAAGGGGGAAACCCCCCCCCCCAAGAAAGTCCAGTTGCCTTTTGGAAAAAGTAGACCTTTGGGACCAACCACAGAGACCCACAAACCAACAAGCCCAAAATTGAATGGCTGAGAAACCCTGCAGGACTTCGGCACCAGCCATGACCGTCCAGAGTCAGAGGACCTACTTATAATGAGGGGCAGGCTGTCCACCGTGGCTGTGACGTCTCTCAGGGCATAGAGGACCTTGTCCGCTGGGACCAGATGCTGGCTTTGCTCCACAATGCAGCAGCCGACTCTTTCCAGGGTCTCTTTCATCTGCGGGAGAACAAAGCCCATCGTTTGGGGTCCAAGAAGTAGGATTCTGGCCTGGTTCTTCCTTCATTGTCCAGGCAAGCCTTGAGTTGGGAGAACCTCAGCCCACGTTCTCACATCGCCTTAAAACACAAACACGCCAGTTCCCTTTGGATCTAATTGAAGGGAGCTGACAGAAGAGAAACCTTTGAAGCTCAGGGATGAACCGTGGGGTCCTTGGTGGTCTCTGAGCTGGGTGGTTTTCTTGCAGACGTTTCCTGACCCAGCTAGGGAACATCATCAGTGCTAGAAGGGAGGGGGAGGAGGAGGAGGAGGAGGTAGTGGAGTCCCTGGTGTTCTCTGAACTGGGTGGTTTTCTTGCAGACGTTTCCTGACCCAGCTAGGGAACATCATCAGTGCTAGAAGGGAGGGGGAGGAGGGGGAGGAGGAGGATACTGGAGTCCTTGGTGCTCTCTGAGCTGGGTGGTTTTCTTGCAGACGTTTCATGACCCAACTAGGGAACATCATCAGTGCTAGAAGGGAGGGGGAGGAGGAGGAGGAGGTAGAGGAGGAGGAGGAGGAGGAGGTCTGTTGGGTCCTTGGTGGTCTCTGAGCTGGGTGGTTTTCTTGCAGACGTTTCATGACCCAACTAGGTAACATCATCAGTGCTAGAAGGGGTTGGATTTGAGGAGGAGGAGGACAGTGGAGTCCTTGGTGCTCTCTGAGCTTGGTGGTTTTCTTGCAGACATTTCATGACCCAGCTGGGTAACATCACTGCTATAGGCTTGTGCTAAAAGGCTTCTAAGCACTGATGATGTTACCTAGCTGGGTCATGTAACGTCTGCAAGAAAGCAACCGAGCTCAGAGAGCACCAAGGATGACACAATATCGGATCTGCTGGCTGGGAAATTATCAATCAGGATAGCGCATCGGTCTTCTCACCTGCTCTGGGCTCTGGGAAACGCAGAAGCCTGGCACGGATTCCAGCTTGTCCAGGGTGCCCCCGGTATGGCCCAGGCCCCGGCCACTGATCATGGGCACCTGCTCAGGGGAAAGAGGCACCAAGGGTTAAGAGGCCAAAAGGCCTCTGGGACCGGCTCGTAGGTAGAAGAAGGAGCATCCCCACCCAACTCTCTGGGTGATCCAGTTTCTGCCCTTCATTTTGTGGATTGGAGAAACCCCAAGAGGGAAGTTTGCCTGGATTTGCAGAGGACCCGGGCCGCATTCAGCCGTTAAGGAAACCAGGATTCACGACCATCTGGCAGCAAAGCCAGATGTGAGCCAGGAAAGTGGCAGCTGGCCGTCCTGACGCACCTTGCAGCCACAGGCCGCCAACGCCGGCGCCAGGGGCAGGCTGACTTTGTCCCCCACGCCCCCCGTGGAGTGCTTGTCCACCAGCAGCCCTCGCCACTGTGCCGGCCACTCCAGGGTGGTCCCCGAAGCCGCGATTTCCCGGGTCAGCACCAGCGTCTCGCACAGATGCATGCCTTGCAAGCGGATGGCCATCAGCATAGCCCCTGGAAGAAGAGAGGAGAAGGGTTGGGGGGGGTCCCAGCTGGAAAAGGGGGCCGAAGGAAGGTAAGAGCGGCTTGGTAGCTGCCACCCAAGATGGCTAAGTCATGGTTTAACTGTGGGTAAGTTTACCCAGCCCGCTAAATGAGAAAGCTTCATTTGCAAAATTAAACTCAAATGGCTTTGGACTTTTGGACAAAGGAAATGGACTTTAGTTAAAAGATTTATTGGTCAGCTTCGGAAGAACAAATGTTCAAAGAATCGGTTAAATATAGATCAGCTTTGGGTGACTGTAACAAATCACGGCAGCAGTTTATTGATATATATGTATATATGTCTCTAAATGTACACCTTGTTTCTCTTTCTTGCTGTCTCAATTTTTTGCCCTCCTGTTAATAGTTTTGTGTGTGCTTTATTTCCTCGTTTTCATTCAGTGTTATTAATTTTAGCAAGTATTTAATAAACATGTAATTGTTTAGTTGAAATGTTTAATTTAAAAAAATATTTAATTGATTTAAAATATTGAATTATTTGATTTTAAAATATTTAGTTATTTGATCTGAAAATATTGAATTACTTGATTCGAAAGTATTTAATTTTTTCTTTTAAAATATTTTCTATTCTATTACAAAAATATTCAATTGTTCGATTTAAAATCATATTTCATTGAAAATATGTAATTTCATTGGAAAACATGTAATTTTTTCAAATTATTTTATATTATAAAATTATTCAGCTACAATTTAGAATCATGTAATTAGTTGATTTGAAAATATGAAATTATTTGATTTGAAAATATGTAACATTTTCATTTAAAATATTTTATATTATAAAAATATTCAATTGTTCGATTAAAATCATGTAATTATTATTTCATTTGGAAATATGTAACTATTTGATTTGAAAATATTTAATTTTTTCATTTAAAATATTTTATATTGTATATAAATATTCAATTGTTTGATTTAAAATCAGGTGATTTTAATTCTAGCACTATTTGATTAAAATATGTCTTTCATTTAAAAATGTTTTGTTATTTCATTTAACAATGTTTAACACTTCATTCAAAAATGTTCAATGCTTTCCTTTCAAAAATGTTTAATTATTTGTTTTAAAACCATTTAACTCTTTTGATTAAAAAAAAGTACTTAATGACTTCATTTTAAGAACGTTTTAATTTTTTAAAAAAATAACTATTAAAAAAAAGGGAAGCTGTCATTTGCAAACCACGGTTCTGTGGGGTCCAAAGGGTTTAAGTGCAGTATGAGCTACAGGACAGCCCCCAGTCCCTACCGGTCCCCATGCCAGCCCACCCACACACCCCATAATTCCCTCCCACCACCTCTGCCAGTCTCAAGGTATTGATTTAACAGCTAACCAGCTTATGTAAGATGTAATGATGGGAATGACTCAGCAGGGTCTGTGTCTCTTTAAGAGCCTTTGTACAAAGGGAAGGCTCTGCTGATGTGTTCTCTCTCTTCCGTTTCCTGCTGTAACTGTGGTTGGTTGGATTCTGCTGTATTAGCACGTGTATGTATATTGTTCCTGGTGTATGATATTGTAGATAGTGTACGATAAACCACCATTTAATACAAACCACTGTTTACTGTGTTTACTCCTGGGTTATCTCAGCGCAATAAGACTGTGCACGCTCCGACAGCCAGGCTCACCGATTTGCCCCTCCCGCGATCTGCCACTGCCCAGAGTTTGCACGAAGTAGCGGATTTCCCCCGGTTGCAGCGTCTGGCCATCTCGTTTCTTCCGAATAATTTCTGGGATGCTGATTTGGCCGCCTTCCTCGGAGTCCTTGGGGCTGGGCCCTGCGAAGGCAAAACGGGGGCCACGGTTGACATGGGGAGGGGGCAACGATATAGCAGGAAGAGGACCCTCCCTTCCTTGTCCCCCCCTCTAGAAAGTGTCACAACCCCGCACGCTTAGCAGAGGGGAAACTACACTCTGCACATGGGCAGAGCAGCTGTGGCCAAGCAACGCCACAGGATCTTATTGCATCTCCCCCTCCCATGTGCCTCCGCTTGGATTGATCAAGACCCCTCTGGCTCCCGATTATGCAAATGGCCCCGTTGCCCCCACCCCATGGGGGGGGGCGTCATCGCTTTGTTAATTATGCATCCCACTTTGAAAATTACCTGGAAGCCTGGGATCTCTTGGGGAAGACATCAGCTGCGGAAGGAACCACAATTCAATCTGTGCCTTTCTTAGCCACGGAAGTTCTGGTCCCAAATGCGTCCGTGCGCTGAGCACTACTTGGATGTTGGCGTCCTCAAATTTTGATAAGAATCTCACCTTCCTACTCCAAATATTCAGCGACTTGCCAGCGAGGTTCTAAATCGAGCGGAAGGTTTTTGAGCTCCTGTTGGGAATGTCAGAAAGTTTTAGGTTTTTAGAAAAAGAGGCTAAACAAAACGTTAAATATAACTAAACAGAAGAACATATTCTCCCGAAGTTGGTTTGGTGCACATATTTGAGTCAAACATTTAATACTACGGATTGCAGAATCTCTCTCTGGCATTAATGAGTCATTTGCTGAGAGGGACAGCTATAGAGATCGAAAGCAAGAAAGAAAGAAAGAAAGAAAGAAAGAAAGAAAGAAAGAAAGAAAGAAAGAAAGAAAGAAAGAAAGAAAGAAAGAAAGAAAGAAAGAAAGGAAAAAGAAAGATAGAAAAAAGAAAGAGAAAGAAAGAGGGAGGGAGGAAGGAAGGAAGAAAGAAAGAAAGAAAGAAAGAAAGAAAGAAAGAAAGAAAGAAAGAAAGAAAGGGAGGGAGGGAGGGAGGGAGGGAGGAAGGAAGGAAAAGAAAAAGGGAGGGAGGGAGGAAGGAAGGAAAGAAGGAAGGAAGGAAGGAAAAAGAAGAAAGAAAGGAAGGAAGAAAGAAAGAAAGAGGGAGGGAGGGAGGGAGGGAGAAAGGAAGGAAGAAAGAAAGAGAAAAAGAAAAAGGGAGGGAGGGGAAGGAAGAGAAAGAAAGAAAGAGGGAGGGAGGGAGGAAGGAAAGAAGAAAGGAAGGAAGAAAGGGAGGGAGGAAGGAAGGAAGGAAGGAAGGAAAAAGAAAAAAGAAAGAAAGGAAAGAGAAAGAAAGGAAAGAGAAAGAAAGAAAGAAAAAGAATGAAAGAAAGAAAGAAAGAAAGAGAAAGGCAGGAAGGAAGGAAAGGAAGAAAGAAAAGAAAGAAAGGAAGGAAGGAAGGAAGGAAGGAAGGAAGGAAGGAAGGAAGGAAGGAAGGAAGGAAGGGAGAAAGAAAAACGAGAGAGAGAGAGAGATCGATCCTTTTTCACGGGCCTCAAAGTGTCCTGCTTAACCTCCTGTCTTTCCCCTTCTTCTGAAGCAGCTCCAGCCGAAGGGCTGCTTGGCCTCAGAAATCAGCCGCCCGTCTCTGCTCTCCGCCCTTGTAAAGCCCAGCTTGCAGCTGATGAGCAACAAACCTGCCTGTGGCCCTTCCCAGGAAGGAGGCGGTTGGCCAAGGTCCCCTTCCGAGATTCTGCCTCTTGTTTTGCTGAATTCCTCGGCCTGGCCTCCCTGTCTGGGGGGCAGGAGGAACGGACCCGTACCTGGCCTGTCACTCCCCTGCGCAGACTCCGAACCAGCTCAGAGGAGAGCGCAGAATGTGCCTTGATACTCAGGTCCTGGCATCCCATCCCATCGCTTAGAAGGAGAAGAAGTGGAAGCAGTGACAGGTTTTATTTTTATTGAGGGAAAGAAAGAAAGAAAGAAAGAAAGAAAGAAAGAAAGAAAGAAAGAAAGAAAGAAAGAAAGAAAGAAAGAAAGAAAGAAAGAAAGAAAGAAAGAAAGAAAGAAAAGGGAAGAAAGAAGGAAAAAGAAAGAGAAAGAAAGAAAGAAAGAAAAAAGAAAGAAAAGGGAAGAAAGAAGGAAAAAGAAAGAAAGAAAGAAAGGAAAGAAAGAGAGAGAGAAAGAAAGAAAGTTTTTCCTCGTTCTGAAGCAGCTAGTCTCTTTCTATTTGTGAGAACAATTAAGCAGTGGAACAACTTGCCACTAGAAGTTGTGGGGGCTCCATCCCTGGAGGCTGTTTAAGAAGAGACTGGACAGCCACCTGTCCAAAATGGCACAGGGCCTTCTGCTCAAGCAGAGGGGTGGACTAGAAGACCTCCGAGGTCCCTCCAACTCCGTCTTTCTCTATTTGTGTCCCTTCACGGTGCCCCTCCCGGAAGGGAAAGGCGGGTGACTGCTGGGAAGCTGCAGGAATGGGGAAGGGGCCGCACACTCTTCTAATCAAGAAGGAGAGAGACGGGGAAGGGGGGGAGGGAGGAACCCCGAGGGCTGCCAACCAGGTGGAAGAAAGGGAGCCAGCTCAGGAAGAAAAGAAGTGAGTAAGTGAGCGAGTGAGTAAGTGAGACCTCAAGACAGGGCCTGCCCAGCACCTGCCCAAACCCCTGAGATTAGGGGGGCCACACCTGGAGAACTCACCTCTGGGCACCGAGGTCCAGCAGGAGCCTGTCCGGAAGTCCCACTAGAGAGTCCTGTTCGAGGGACAGGCCGAGTGGGGGGCTGGCCTTGGCAGAGGCCGGGGAAGGGCTTGAACCCCCTCTGCGATCCGGGGTCAAGGTGAAGCAGGATCCCGGCACGGGAGAGAGCGAGAGAGAGGAGCAGGGGGCAGAGGCCGGCCGCAGCTCAGCTGTGAGCAAAGGAGAACCGAGGCCAAGGTGGCATCGGTGGTTCTCCAAGCCGAGCAGGAGCAAAACCAGATGTGGCTTGTAGGTTTTTCTGCCCTGGCAGCCCAGCTGCTTCCTTACCAGCTTCCGCTCCCTGCCAGCCAGAGCGGAACGTGGCTTGGGGAGTTTTGGCAACGACTGGAAATGTCGCAACGTGGTTCCTGTTGCACGTTTCGTTGCATCGGTTAATCTTTGACATGTTGGGTGTTCAAACATGCGCGGGGATTATTATTATTATTAATTATTAATTATTATTATCTTTTATTCATTAGACGTGAACCTCAAGTCAACTGAACATTCAAATAATAATAATAATAATAATTATTATTATTATATTATTATTCTTTTATTCATTAGACGTGAACCTGTCAACTGAACATTCAAATTATTATTATTATTATTATTATCTTTTATTCATTAGACATGAACCTCAGTCAACTGAATATTCAAAGTATTATTATTATTATTAATTATTATTATTATAAAAAAAGAACATGGTTTTTTTTACCCAGCGCTGTCCTGCTACGATCTCCGTGGTTTACCATTTTTGGAAGCTGTCCGAACAGGTTGATATCAAGGCTTCTTTCTGGGCTGGGCTAATAAACTTTTATTCATTTTTTTTTTAAAAAGGAAAAAGTCCTTATTTTTAATCCCCCGAGTGATGCAGTGTGATCCCCAATCGGCCTCCTACGCGGAGGCTCTGCCACTCGGTCCTACCTCGCAGGGTGAGTGGGGCAGCCCCCCGCTTGGTCCCCCCAAGTGGGTCAGAGGGGTGGAGAGGCTGTGCCTTTAAATGCCGGCTTAAATGCCAGTTTAAACCCCACCTGCCCTTTGCTCCGAGGCCTTTCAAAAGCGGGAAAGGGCAGCGGACCAGCCAGGCCACCAACTGGACACTGACCTTAACCCTCACCGGGTTTTCCCTTGTCCTTAAGTGACCGGCTTTTGTGTGGCGGCCAACCCTTGTTGATCAACCATCCACACAACGGTTTACACAAAGCAGCTTTAAAGAGGGCAACGCGCTCACCTCGCTTGCCCAGACCAACAAACCTTTTTTTGATTGTGGTTGACTTTTTGGGGGAAGCAAGTCGGGGCAGAGGCTGTCCGCCGGCATCAGACAAACACCACAAACCACCCAACTTTATGGCAGCCTCTCAATCAGGGTTTCTCAAGATGATTAGATGCCTAATCTGGACTACCGTGAAGGGCTGACAGTCTGGGCTGTGGCAACACTCGTGCACAATTTTAGCAGGAGAAATGGTGCAACAATGTGGAGCAATTTTGCAAACCCACAACGAAATCTCTTAACACACACACACCCCGCCCCCCGGTCAACCCTGCTGGGGTCTCTTTCCAGGGTTCCCAGATCTGTTTGGTCCAAGGTAAAGATGCACAACTGGACATTTGTATTTTATTTTATTTATTTTATTTCATTCATTCATTTAATATTTGTATTTATTTGATTTATTTGCCACGTGTCTCACTGTGGGGCCACTGCAGGCGGCTTAAGACAATGAAAAGGAAGAAAAGCGTGTAAGCAGAACAGAAGTAAAATAACAGAGCCCTAAAAGAAGCAATGAAAAAGAATGTGACAATAATAATAATAATACATCAATAGGGCGACCAGAAAAGACGGATGGGTGGAGAGGAGAGAATGAGGAGGTGGGGAGGTGGGCTCTGCCATCTGTTCAGCAGCCCCCTCCAGCATGGGACTCTCCCACTGGGACCTCAGGCCAACCCACCGTCAGGTCTTCAGGCTCCTATGGAAGGAGGGTGGGGACAGATGTTATCCTAGAGCAGGGGTCTCCAAACTTGGCCACTTTTAAGACTTGTGGACTTCAACTCCCAGAATTCCTCAGCCAGGGGGGCTTCTCCAAACCTGGACACTTTAAGACTTGCGTACTTCAACTCCCAGAATTCCTCAGACAGACATGCTGGCTGAGGAATTCTGGGAATTGAAGTGCGCAAGTTGCCAAGTTTAGAGATGTTTGGTTAGACCATCATTTCTCAGCCTTGGCCACCTTAAGGTGTGTGAACCTCAGCTCCCAGAATCCCTCATGCCGGGCTTGAGAAAGGCTGGCCTAGACCTTTTTTCCACGTCGACACCATCCAGAACCATACGCAGAAGAAGGCAGAGAACCGCTGAAGACTGGTGTCTCCCTTCTCACCACCCTCAACTAGCCAGAAGGACACCATGATCAAAGGCGGCCAAGACAAATCCATTAACCCTGGTCTTGGGGTGCTGGGTAGGGGGGGGTGTCTCTTCTCTTTATTTATCCTCCACTCTTGTGTTTCGTCCTTCCTCTTCCTTGGTGAGATGTAACCATGGGCAGATACCACAAGATGTTCCTGTTTGATGTTTTGAGCACTCTTTCGGCAAGAAGGGGTGAGGAACACAAGCGGCCTGATTTCTGTGTGTGGTTTAGACGTGGGCTGAGCTTTGAGCATTGTCCGATGACCATTTGAGTTCCAGTAGACACTTCTCCAGACCTTCAGTCACGGAGGGAGGAGAAGGGCACCCCGAGCAACTTCAGGCTGGATCTGCCCGCCTTGGAGCCAAGCAGGCAACACCCACCCAGATATTCAACGTCTACTTTCTACCGATCCAGCATCAGGAAATGGCCCCAAAGCTTTAGGTACAGGACTCGCAAAGAGGCTGTTGGCAAACCCGACCTCAGGGTTTCTCAACCTTGGCATCTTTAAGAGGGGTGGACTTTGGCTCCCAGAATTCCGAAAGGGTATAGGATCTCCTGCTTGAGCAGGGGGTTGGACTAGAAGACCTCCAAGGTCCCTTCCAGCTCTATGCCGATTGATAATTCCTCAGCCAGCAGGTCTGATATTGAGTCATCCTTGGTGCTGTCTGAGCTTGGTTGCTTTCTTGCAGACTTTGCATGACCCAGCTAGGTAGCATCATCAGAACTTAGAAGGCTTTCACCACAAGTGATGATGTTACCTTGCTGGGTCATGAAATGTCTTCAAGAAAGCAACCAAGCTCAGAGAGCACCAAGGACTCCACAGTTCCTCCTCCTCCTCCTCCTCCTCCTAGCACTGATGATGTTACCTAGTTGGGTCATGAAACATCTACAAGAAAACCTCCAAGCTCAGAGAGCACCTTCACCTGAACTACACATATTCTCTTCCCTTGGTATGCCAACATTGTCCCTCTGTCCCACCACCCTTCAATTCATACCCAAACCTCTCAGTTGGCTGGAAGTAAAAGAACGGGAGGATTAAGGAAGTCTGCCCACTGCAGTGCAAGGCTCCATCCGGTCATTCTAAGCCCCATAGATCAGGTGTCTCCAAACTTGCCCACTTTAAGACTTGGGGACTTCAACTCCCAGAATTCCTCAGCCAGCCCCCAAACTTGCCCACTTTAAGACTTGGGGACTTCAACTCCCGGAATTCCTCAGCCAGCCCCCAAACGTGGCCACTTTAAGACTTGGGGACTTCAACTCCCAGAATTCCTCAGCCAGTCCCCAAACTTGCCCACTTTAAGACTTGGGGACTTCAACTCCCAGAATTCCTCAGCCAGCCCCCAAATATGGCCACTTTAAGACTTGGGGACTTCAACTCCCAGAATTCCTCAGCCAGCCCCCAAACGTGGCCACTTTAAGACTTGGGGACTTCAACTCCCGGAATTCCTCAGCCAGTCCCCAAACTTGCCCACTTTAAGACTTGGCGACTTCAACTCCCAGAATTCCTCAGCCAGCCCCCAAATATGGCCACTTTAAGACTTGGGGACTTCAACTCCCAGAATTCCTCAGCCAGCCCCCAAACGTGGCCACTTTAAGACTTGGGGACTTCAACTCCCGGAATTCCTCAGCCAGCCCCCAAACTTGCCCACTTTAAGACTTGGCGACTTCAACTCCCAGAATTCCTCAGCCAGCCCCCAAATATGGCCACTTTAAGACTTGGGGACTTCAACTCCTGGAATTCCTCAGCCAGCCCCCGAACTTGCCCACTTTAAGACTTGGGGACTTCAACTCCCAGAATTCCTCAGCCAGCCCCCAAACGTGGCCACTTTAAGACTTGGGGACTTCAACTCCCAGAATTCCTCAGCCAGCCCCCAAACGTGGCCACTTTAAGACTTGGGGACTTCAACTCCCAGAATTCCTCAGCCAGCCCCCAAACGTGGCTACTTTAAGACTTGGGGAGTTCAACTCCCAGAATTCCTCAGCCAGCTGGCTGAGGAATTCTGGGACTTGAAGTCCCCAAGTCTTAAAGTGGCCAGGTTTGGAAAGCCCTCTGTAGACGACCCCCCTCCCTGCCCCAAATGGGAACCCCCCCAAGCATCGACCGGAGACCCAGAGATGGCAAAGAACGGCTTCTTGTCCGGCCCACCCAGCCGTGGTCTAATCTGCCACGTCCACGATCAGAGGAGCCACGTAGTCTGAGTGACGGATCCCGAACGTCAAGCCATGGAGTGGATTGTGCTGTGGGATTTGGGGAGGGGGGGCAAGAGATGAAAAGGAAAAAAAAGGCAGTGTTACTTCGGGGGGGGGGGGGATAGAAAGAGAAGTTTGTAAAATTGGGTGTGTTTGGGTGACCGTCGTGGGTTACGACCGTGATGGGCAGGCTCCATCATGGTCGTAACTGGAGGACTCCCTGTATTGGCAGAGGGCAAGGAAGCAAACGATTGAAACGAAGGACTGACTCCGGGAGCAGCCCCCTCCCCCTGCCTCCTATGACCCCTTGGCTGCATGGGACCCCCACAGAAGCCCCCCCCTTGCACGCCCTCACCTTCTCCGGACTGTAGGCCCCGGGGCCGGGAATGATGGTGGTGTCCCCCGGGAGCATATTCCGCGCAATGATGCTGTAATGCGGGGGGCGGTTCTTGTAGACTCCGGTGTCCACCACGCGGTAATTGCACGGTCCCGGAGTCTGTGGGGGGAGGAAAGTCGAGCATCACAAACTGTCTACCCCACCCTTCAGGGTCCCAGCCCGTGGACCCCATCCAGAACGCGCCAGCGTGGACAGTAACGGGGGGGGTAACTTTGCCCATGAAACCCCTCTGTTGTATGAGTTGCTCTGGCTTCCAGTTTCTTTCCGGATGCAATTCAAGGTGCTAGTCCTCACCTTTTAACACTCTCTAGGGCACAAGGCCAGGTTACCTTCAGTATCACCTTTCCCTAAAGACATTAACTCATCCTACTGGGTCAGATAGGGTGGGCACACTCCTGGTCCTTTGCCCTAAATCTTGCCATCTGATGGGAGCCAGGAAGGGCACCTTCTCCCTGGCAGCCCCTGCCCCACGGAATAGAAAACAGAATAGAATAGACCAGACTAGACTAGACTAGACTAGACTAGACTAGACTAGACTAGACTAGAATAGAATAGAATAGAATAGAATAGAATAGAATAGAATAGAATAGAATAGAATAGAATAGAATAGAATAGAATAGAATAGAATAGAATAGAAAATAGGGAATAGAATAGAATAGAATGAAGGATAGAATTAAGGATAGAATAGAATAGACAGAACTATCTGATAGGTTGTGTCTAAATAGAATAGAATAGAATAGAATAGAATAGAATAGAATAGAATAGAATAGAATAGAAAATAGGGAATAGAATAGAATAGAATAGAATAGAATAGAATAGAATAGAATAGAATAGAATAGAATAGAATAGAATAGAATAGAATAGAAAATAGAATAGAATAGAATAGAATATAGAGAATAGAATAGAATAGAATAGAATAGAATAGAATAGAATAGAATAGAATATAGAATTAATAGAATATAGAATTAATAGAATAGAATATAGAATAGAATAGAATAGAATAGAATAGAATAGAATAGAATAGAATAGAATAGAATAGAATAGAATAGAATAGAATAGAATAGAAATTAGGGAATAGAAATTAGGGAATAGAATAGAATAGAATAGAATAGAATAGAATAGAATATAGAATTAATAGAATAGAATAGAATAGAATTAATAGAATAGAATAGTAGAATATAGAATAGAATAGAAAATATGGAATAGAATAGAATAGAATAAATAGAATAGAATAGAATAGAATAGAATAGAATAGAATATAGAATTAATAGAATAGAATAGAATAGAATTAATAGAATAGAATAGTAGAATATAGAATAGAATAGAAAATATGGAATAGAATAGAATAGAATAGAATAGAATAGAATAGAATAGAATAGAATAGAATAGAATAGAATAGAATAGAATAGAATAGAATAGAAAATAGGGAATAGAATAGAATAGAATAGAATAGAATAGAATAGAATAGAATAGAATAGAATAGAATAGAACAGAACAGAACAGAACAGAACAGAACAGAATGAAGGATAGAATTAAGAATAGAATAGAATAGACAGAACTATCTGATAGGTTGTGTCTAAATAAAAAAGAATAGAACAGAACAGAACAGAATAAGAACAGAATAGAATAGAATAGAAAATAGGGAATAGAACAGAATAGAATATAGAGATGAGAGAAGAGAAGAGGAGAGGTTGGAAGGGACTTTGGAGGTCATCTAGTCCAACCCCTGTTCAAGCAGGAGACTCCGTACCATTTCAGACAAATGTCTGTCCAATAATAAGTAAACGAGGCCTGCCACCCTCCTGCCCCATGGCAGCTGGTTTGGACCAAAGCCCACCCCCCCTAATAGGAGGGCTGCCCACGGGAGACCCCCGGGCTGGTTTTGAGGGTGGGCGTGGCTCTTCTGGGGCATAAACCAGCTGCCCACTCAAGCGTCCTTCTACTCTACCACCCGCCCACCCCCCTTCACCCCACAAACGGGTAGCCCAGCAGGCCTTGATTCTTGGCCTCAGTTTCCCCAGTGGAGTTTTCTCGGCCAGGGTGCAAAAGGCTTTGCGATTCCCTCCTCCAGGCCGGCCGACCGTTTTGGGATGCCCGGTGCTCTGAGCACTCTGTCCATGCTCAGGGCTATCTGTGCTGGGGGGGGAGAGAATGCCCCATGGCTGGATTTCCCGCCCGCAGCCAGTGCCCCTTACCCGGCTGAGGTCCTCGTAGAAGCTGCCGACGGCGCTGCGTCCGAAAATGGAGTAATTGGGAGCCGAGCTCTTCCCGATCACTTTGGGGCCCAGCATGGGAGGGAGGCCGTAGGCGGCGGGCCCTGGGGGGGCAAGGGAGGGGACAGTCAGGGCTCGGGGTGGGGGTGGCGGGGGAAAGCAACACAAAGTAACAGAACACAAAGCAACGCAAAGCAATGCAAAGCAACACAAAGCAATGGAACGTAAAGCAAAACAAAGTAACACAAAGCAACACAACAAATAGCAAAACATAGCAACGCAAAGCAATGGAACATAAAGCAACACAAAGCAACACAACCCATAGCAACACAAAGCAACACAAAGAAAAACAAAGCAACTCAAGGTAAAGCAAAGCAGTGCAAAGCAACGCAACGCAAAGCAACACAAAGCAATGAAATGCAATGAAATGCAATGAAATGCAATGCAACGCAAAGCAACACAACACAACGCAAAGCAATGCAAAGCAATACAAAGCAATGGAACGTAAAGCAAAACAAAGTAACATGAAGCAACACAACAGATAGCAAAACATACCAAAACAAAGCAACACAAAGCAACACAAGGCAAAGCAAAGCAGTGCAAAGCAACGCAATGCAAGACAACAAAGCAACCCAAGGCAAAGCAAAGCAACACAACACAACAAAGCAACACAAAGCAAAACAAAGCAATGCAACCCAACGATGCTCCTTAGCTGTGTATGTGCATTCAACGAAGGAAGAGGGGCTTCAACCACACAGTTGTGGAGACCCCCCCTTGGTGGATCCCCCCCGCGTGAGAGTTTGCCACGTCAGCACTGCGAGATGTGATGGCAGCCACTCTTGTAAGGCAACAACGCAAAGACGGGAGCTCCCTCGGTTGGACCAGATTGGCAAGCATGGTGTGCAGCACCCCTGACCCCAGTTTTGATTTTTGTGTGGCCTACACATCACCCTCAACTTACGACGGCAAGCGGGACCAGAATTCCCAATGCTAAGCCAGGCAGCTGTTAAATGAGTCACGTTCAAGTCTACAATGTCTTATTTTTTGCCACGGTTGTTAAGTGAAACACTGCAGTCGTTAAGCAAATCCCTCTTCCTCCTTTGGTTTTGCTTGTCGGATGGCAGCTGGGAATGCCGCAAACGGCAACAATGCGACGATACAACCGTCATAAATATGTGCAGGCTGCTAAGCGCCCGAATCTTGATCATGTCATCATGGGGAATGTCACGACGGTCGTAAGCATGAGGACTGGTCGCAAATCCCTTTTTTCCCCGTGCCGCTGTCGTTTTGAACGGTTTTAAGTCAAGAACTAGTCCCATATTAAAAGAGTCGGGCGAATTTGCTACGGCCTGGGAAAGCCTCTTAATACAGGCCTATTCATCTAATTTGGGGGAGAGGTTATTTCGTGGGCTTAACTATGGACTAGCCACTTGTGCGACAAGACTAAATGGCCACGTAGTGGTCTGGGCTGCTGTCGGGGTCCGACTGGGTCCATCCTCCCCCTCACCTGGTGTCTGCTCATTCTGGAAGTCCTTTGTCCGCGAAGCCATTGAGTAATTTGGGGCACTTGGATAAGCCAACTTCCCAGCTTTCTCCGGAGAGTAGCGACCTGCGAATGAAAGCAAAGGAGGGACTCTCTTTGGTCCAAGAGCCAGGAGGAGCTCAGGGGGAAGGGGAGATGAAAAACGTGCAGCCCTTCTCCAAGCATAACAGAATATCACAGAAGCCGCCAGTGTTGGCAGCACCCACAACTTCTGGATGCAAGACCTTTCCCTGATGGGTTGTTCTCACTGATAGGAAATTCCTCCAGAATAGAATAAAGAATAGGAATAGGAATAGGAATAGGAATAGGAATAGGAATAGGAATAGGAATAGGAATAGGAATAGGAATAGGAATAGGAATAGGAATAGGAATAGGAATAGGAATAGAATAGAAGAGAATATAGAGAAGAGAAGAGAAGAGAAGAGAAGAGAAGAGAAGAGAAGAGAAGAGAAGAGAAGAGAAGAGAAGAAGAGAAGAGAAGAGAAGAGAAGAACAGAGTTGGAAGAGACCTTGGAGGTCTTCTAGTCCAACCCCCTGCTCAAGCAGGAGAATCTATACCATCGCAGACAAATGGCTGTCCAATCTCTTCTTTAAAACCTCCAGCGATGGAGCACCCACAACTTCTGGAGGCAAGGAGTTCCACTGGTTAATTGTTCTAACTGTCAGGAAGTTTCTCCTTAGTTCTAGGTTGCTTCTCTCGACTAATTTCCATCCGTTGCTTCTTGTCCTGCCTTCTGGTGCTTTGGAGAATAGCTTGACTCCCTCTTCTTTGGGGCAGCCCCTGAGATACTGGAAGGCTGCTATCCTGTCCCCCCTCGTCCTTCTCTCCATTAAACTAGACATGCCCAATTCCAGCCACCGTTCTGTATATGTTTCAGCCTCCAGTCCCCTGATCCTCTTTGTCGGTTTGCTTCTTGTCCATCAGCCATCCTGGAGAAGGCGACCTAGGATACTTTGGCAACCTGGTCCCAACACTGACCTGGCCCTGGCGTCCGAAAGGTCACCCCATCCTTGGGGCGCCCGTAGATGGAGTAGGCGGGGATCCCGTCCTTGCCTCTCATGGTCATGTTGGTGGGGACCATGTAACCCGGCCCTGGAGAGCAGCCCTCCAGCATCTGGAAACGTCGGCTGCCCATGCTGTAGGCCGGGGCCCGGAAGCGAGAGGGATCGTGCTGTTGGTAACCTGCAAGGAGGAAGAGGAGGAGAGCGCGCGAGTGAGCGGGACCTGCAGGGAAGAAGTGCCCCACACCTGGGCTCCTGCGGCCATCCAGGCCCCCCGTGCTAAGAAAGGGGGTGGCATCCCCTGCTCTGCTCAACACCCATTGGGTCTCACTAGTGTCCGTCGGATGAGTCAAAGGGAGCAGGAGAAGGGACAGGAAGAGCTGGGTGGTTTTCTGGCAGATGTTTCAGGACCCAGCTAGGGAACATCATCAGTGCTAGAAGGGAGGGGGGTTGGTGGGGAGGAGGAGGAGGAGGAGGAGGAGGAGGAGGAGGAGGAGGAGGAGGAGGAGGAGGAGGGAAAAAGACTGTGGGGTCCCTGGTGCTACCTGACTTGGGTGTGTTGTTGCAGACGTTTTCATGACCCAGCTAGGGAACACATCAGTGCTAGAAGAGAGTGAGTTTGTGGAGAGGAGGAGGAGGAGGAGGAGGAGGAGGAGGAGGAGGTGGTGGAGGAGGAGGAGGAAGAAAAGTACTGTGGGGTCCTTGGTGCTGTCCGGGCTTGGTGGTTTTCTTGCAGACGTTTCATGACCCAACTAGGGAACATCCTCAGTGCTAGAAAGGAGGGGGGTTTGCAGAGGAGGAGGAGGACTTAGGGGTGGTCCCTGGTGCTCTCTGAGCTTGGTGGTTTTCTTGCAGACGTTTCATGACCCAACTAGGGAACATCATCAGTGCTAGAAGAGAGTGTGGAGAGGAAGAGGAGGAGGAGGAGGAGGAGGAGGAGGAGGAGGAGAGGAGGAAGACTGTAGGGTCCTTGCTGCTCTCTGAGCTTGGATGTTTTCTTGGAGACATTTCAGGACCCAACTAGGGAACATCATCAGTGTTAGAAGGGAGGGGGGTTAGTGGACAGGAAGGGGAGGGGGAGGAGGGAGGGGAAGGGAGGAGGAGGAGGAGGAGGAAGAAAAGGACTGTGGGATCCTTAGTGCTCTCTGAGCTTGGCTTTTTGTTGCAGACGTTTCGTGACCCAACTAGCGAATATCATCACTGCACCATCATCATCAGAAAAGAAAAGCCATCTTAGCAATCAGGTACTTTCTTTGGATGCTTGGAAAAAAAATTGCTTCCAGGGACAATCTGGGTTAGTTTGTTTTAACTGGGTCTTCTTTTGTGCCACTGACTATCAAAATGTTCCCCGACAGGAAGTTCACCTTGCTGACTGATGGATTGAAGAAAAAAACACTCCTAATTAAAGCTTAGGGCAGGGGTCTTCAAACTTGGCCCTTTTATGACTGGTGGACTTCAACTCCCAGAATTCCTCAGCCAGCCTCCATTTTGTTTGTTAGATTTAAGACAGGGGTCTTCAAACTTGGCCCTTTTATGACTGGTGGACTTCAACTCCCAGAATTCCTCAGCTAGCCTCCATTTTGTTTGTTAGATTTAAGACAGGGGTCTTCAAACTTGGCCCTTTTATGACTGGTGGACTTCAACTCCCAGAATTCCTCAGCTAGCCTCCATTTTGTTTGTTAGATTTAAGACAGGGGTCTTCAAACTTGGCCCTTTTATGACTGGTGGACTTCAACTCCCAGAATTCCTCAGCCAGCCTCCATTTTGTTTGTTAGATTTAAGACAGGGGTCTTCCAACTTGGCCCTTTGATGACTGGTGGACTTCAACTCCCAGAATTCCTCAGCCAGCCTCCATTTTGTTTGTTAGATTTAAGACAGGGGTCTTCCAACTTGGCCCTTTGATGACTTGTGGACTTCAACTCCCAGAATTCCTCAGCCAGGCACGCTGGCTGAGGAATTCTGGGAGTTGAAGTCCACAAGTCCTCAAAGGGCCAAGTTGGAAGATCCCTGGCTTAGGGAGTCAGATTCATTCATTCAGAATACAGAACAACAAAATTGGAAGGGATCTTGGAAGTCATCTACATAGATAGATAACCTTTATTGTCATTATTATACTGTGGGCACAACGGCACACATCAAAAATGAAATTTAGTTGCCTGCTCTCAAAGTGAAACACATTCATGACACACACCTAAACATACTATGAACATATGTATAGATCCAATCATTCATTCATTTATTCATTCACTCATTCACTCATTCTTATTCAAGGGTCTTCAAACGTGGCCCTTTTATGACTTGTGAACTTCAACTCCCAGAATTCCTCAGCCAGCGTGCCTGGCTGAGGAATTCTGGGAGTTGAAGTCCACAAGTCATAAAAGGGCCAAGTTTGAAGACTCCTGTTCTTATTCATTCATTCATTCATTCATTCATTCATTCATTCTTATTCATTCATTCACATCCCACCTTTATTCTTTTTATAAACAAGGCTGCATTTTGCCCTGTTCGAGGATAGAAAGGAGACCACAGAGTGTTCTTTTATGCAGACCAGTGATGCTCACCCACATTGGTCGGGAGGCCATACTTGGGCCCGGGGCTGCTGTAGAGGGCAGCAATTGGTCCCCTCGGCCGGTGGGGTCTCCAGGTTCCGACCCAGACGTCAGTGGACATCTCCGCCGGGTGGCGCTAAGGGTTCAGTCGATCTAGAGGGGGGGGCAGCAGAAAAAGAGGTCAACCCCAAAGAAGTTTTCATGCTCTCCTTGCAAGGCTGCGTCCAATCCATCATCCCCAGCCTGGCCTGACCAGGGAGACGGTTGCCGTTGAGGTGCCCATTTCCAAACCCTTGGCAAGGGAGGGGGGAGCAAGAGGAAGGAATCAATTAATTAAGAGAGCCTATTATTTAATTAATCCTTTGATAGACAGGCTGGGCAATCAGATGGTGAAGTCTGGAAAGGATTGGTCCAGACCAGTGTTTCTCAACTGTGGCCCCTTTAAGAGGTCTAGACTTCAACTCCCAGAATTCCCCAGCCAGCATAGCTGACTGGGGAATTCTGGGGGTTGAAGTCCAGACCTCTTAAAGGGGCTACGGTTGAGAAACACTGATGTAGAACAGTGGTCTTCAAACTTGGCCCTTTTATGACTTGTGGACTTCAACTCCCAGAATTCCCCAGCCAGCATAGCTGGCTGGGGAATTCTGGGAGTTGAAGTGCACAAGTCATAAAAGGGCCAAGTCTGAAGACCCCTGATGTAGAAGTAGAGAACTGGGGTGGTAGAGCCAGGATCAAGCTGTCCCCTCTGCCAATGGAGTTACTAGTTGCTCTCGGCTAGCCCAACCTACCTCACAGGGCTGTTGTGATGAGCAGCGAGAGAAGGAAAGGTGAGTGGAATCACACTCCCCTTAGGGAATCAGCTGCTAAGCGATCCTATCCCCAACTCAAAAGTCATAAATCAGCGCGCAGGGCACATATTTCATTTAATGTGCTGGTCAGTTTGGGGTAGTACAGAAACACCCCCGACATTCGGCCCCCTCTCCCCAGCTGGATGGGTCTGCCTGGGGGGTGGATGGCAGGGGTTGAAGGAAGAGCGGGGAGGCCAGGGTTCGAGACCCCCCACCCCGGGGAGGCGCTGTCGGCCAGCCCGCCACTCGTGATGTGGCGTGGGAGAACCACGTCAAGGGATCCCCGCGGGCAAGGGGAGGGGGGATCTGCGTCTGCTGGGAGGGGAGGGGAGGGGAGAGGCGTCCCGCAGTCCAGCCTAGATCCAGCAGCCCCTTCCCCGCCTCGAGGGTCCAGCTGAGGCCACGACTTTAATTAACAGAATAACAGAGATGGAAAGGGACCTTGGAGGTCTTCTAGTCCAACCCCCTGCTCAAGCAGGAAGGGGGCTCGGAGGGGGTCAACAGTTGGGGGCTGGGTGCAGAGGAGCCTCTTCCCCCCCTCCCGGCTGCTCCCCCCCCCCGTCCGTGGACGCCCCGCCACCCGAAAGCGAGCCGAGCTGAAGCCGAAACGGGTCGGGGGTCGGGAGAGCAACCCGGGGGGCAGAGCAGGTCCTGCGACCGGGTCCAGGGAGGAGTCGGGGATCCCCCGCGGGCGCTCGGCCCCTCGATCCGGTGCCGAAGGGGCCACCCACCTGGAGGCGGACCGCAGAGAGACCAGGCGCAAGGCGGACCGCAGAGACACCCGCGGGAGCACCACAGTACTGAGCCGGGCAGCGGGACAGGCGCCTCCTCCTCCCCCCTCCGGCCCCCATTGTGTACAGCGTCGCCCGGCAACTGGCGCCGCCTCCTCCCACGCCCCCCCAGCGGGTCCCTCCTCCTCCTCCTCCCCTCCGCCCATTGCCCACCCCTCCTTCACCCCTCCCCCTCCGCGGCCCCCGCAGGCGACCCGGACAGCCCGGCTCGGAGGAATTCGCGAAAAGACACTCTGCACACGCCCAGAGAGCGCCCTCTCCCTTTCCTTTACGCCGGGACCAGCGGGCGGAGATGGCCGGGCGATCGCGCAGCCCTGCCGGGAACCAGCTGCGGGGAAGATCTTCTTGCCCAGCCGGCGCCCGGGGGGCTCCCCGCCCTCCCTGCTCCCCCCTCCTGCAAGGTTGGGGCGTCGCGATGGCGGGGAGACCCTCGGAAGAGACCCGCCTGGCCGGGCGGACCCTCCCGCAAAAGGCGGGGAGGAAGCCGAGCTTGCCTGGACCGGGGGGGGGGCGCCCAGCGTGGCCAGGAAAGTCAGGAGGGCATCTAGGAGAAGAGACCCCCCCCCACCCGGCTGGGACGCACCCCCCCCCCCCAAAAAAAAAAAAAAAAAAAAAGCTGAGCTGGGCTTAAGGACGTCTTTCCCGATCCGGTTGGTTGCGATCGTAGCTGGACGATCTCAAGTGCGCTAAGCAGGATTTCACCTGGTTAGGACTTGAAGGGGAGACCCCGAATTGCAGAGCCCCTGGAGGCACCGGAAGTCGCGCTGAATGCAAAGGGGACTTGACTGACTGACTGACTGACTGATTGATTGATTGATTGATTGATTGATTGGGTGCCATCCAGTTGGCGTCGCCTCTTGGTGACCACACAGAGGCCTCCTCCGGGAAGGAAAAAAGAGCAGGAGAGGCCCTGCGGCAGATGCAGTCACTGGGTTGTAAGGGGGGGGGGGGAACTGCGCAACAAAATAGATTCGAATTGTCATTTTAATTGTACACTAACCAGCATACATTGAAATGAGATAACTGCACAAAAGAAACACGCTGGCTGGGGAATTCTGGGAATTGAAGTCATCCCTTCTTCCTTCCTTCCTTCCTCTCTCCCAACTTCTTTCTTTCTTTTTCTTTCTTTCTTTCTTTCTTTCTTTCTTTCTTTCTTTCTTTCTTTCTTTCTTTCTTTCTTTCTTTCTTTCTTTCTTTCTTTCTCTTTCTTTCTTTATTTCTTTCTTTCCTTCCTTCCTTCCTTCCTCCTTTCCCTCCCTCCCTCTCCTTCCTTCCTTCTCTCTCCCTCCTTCCCAGTTTTTCTTTCTTTCTTTTTCTTTCCCTCCCTCCTTCCTTCCTTCCTTCCTTCCTTCCCCTCTCCCAACTTTCTTTCTTTCTTTTTTTCCTTCTTTCTTTCCTCCCTCCCTTTCTTCCCTCCCTCTCCTTCCTTGCTTCCTTCCTTCCTACTCTCTCCCTCCTTCCCACTGTTTCTTTCTTTCTTTCTTTCTTTCTTTCTTTCTTTCTTTCTTTCTTTCTTTCTTTCTTTCTTTCTTTCTTTCTTTCTTTCTTTCTTTCTTTCTTTCTTTCTTTCTCTCTCCCTTCCTTCCTCCCTCCCTTCCTCCCTTCCTTCTTTCCTTCCTTTTCCTGCCACTTTGCTGTCTGATTTTGAAGACTTTAAACCTGGTTTCTCCTCTCTCTGGACCTGACCTCTGCACCTGACAGTCAGGAACCCAAGGAGCAAAACGGTGGACCTTGGCTTTTGCACCTACCATTATATATTTCTTCCAGGAAGTTTAATCCGTGACCCCCTGATTTCCTGCTGAGCATTTGCCGAGTCACCCCTGTGGCTGGACCTGAACCCTTGCTGGCTCAGGAATTCTGAGAGTCGAAGTCCTCAAGTCACAAAAGGGCCATCGTTCCCCACCCCTGACTTACAGCCATGGCAAATTCTTGTTCGATTATCCCTTTCTCCGTTTCTGTGCTCAGCGCCAGATGGGCCTAAGCCATGGGTAGGCAACCTGGGCTCTTTTATGACTCGTGGACTTCAACTCCCAGAATTCCTGAGCCAGCCACACTGAGGGGAAAGGGAGAGGTTTCCAAGCTGAGCCATGCTGGCTCAGGAATTCTGGGAGTCGAAGTCCACAAGTCATGAGGGGGCCATAGTTCCCCCATGCTGGCTGAGGAATTCTGGGAGTTGAAGTCCATGAGTCATGAGGGGGCCATAGTTCCCCCATGCTGGCTGAGGAATTCTGGGAGTCGAAGTCCACAAGTCATGAGGGGGCCATAGTTCCCCCATGCTGGCTGAGGAATTCTGGGAGTCGAAGTCCACAAGTCATGAGGGGGCCATAGTTTCCCCATGCTGGCTCAGGAATTCTGGGAGTCGAAGTCCACAAGTCATGAGGGGGCCATAGTTCCCCCATGCTGGCTGAGGAATTCTGGGAGTCGAAGTCCACAAGTCATGAGGGGGCCATAGTTCCCCCATGCTGGCTCAGGAATTCTGGGAGTCGAAGTCCACAAGTCATGAGGGGGCCATAGTTCCCCCATGCTGGCTCAGGAATTCTGGGAGTTGAAGTCCATGAGTCATGAGGGGGCCATAGTTCCCCCATGCTGGCTCAGGAATTCTGGGAGTCGAAGTCCACAAGTCATGAGGGGGCCATAGTTCCCCCATGCTGGCTCAGGAATTCTGGGAGTTGAAGTCCACAAGTCATGAGGGGGCCATAGTTCCCCCATGCTGGCTCAGGAATTCTGGGAGTTGAAGTCCATGAGTCATGAGGGGGCCATAGTTCCCCCATGCTGGCTGAGGAATTCTGGGAGTCGAAGTCCACAAGTCATGAGGGGGCCATAGTTCCCCCATGCTGGCTCAGGAATTCTGGGAGTCGAAGTCCACAAGTCATGAGGGGGCCATAGTTCCCCCATGCTGGCTCAGGAATTCTGGGAGTTGAAGTCCATGAGTCATGAGGGGGCCATAGTTCCCCCATGCTGGCTCAGGAATTCTGGGAGTCGAAGTCCACAAGTCATGAGGGGGCCATAGTTCCCCCATGCTGGCTCAGGAATTCTGGGAGTTGAAGTCCACAAGTCATGAGGGGGCCATAGTTCCCCCATGCTGGCTCAGGAATTCTGGGAGTTGAAGTCCATGAGTCATGAAGGAGCCAAGGTTGCCTAGCCCTGGCCTAAGCCAACTCAGTTCCCTTTGGTGGTTCTGTTTGTGCTCCGATTTACGCACACTCGAAATCCAATCTTTTGCCTCTCAGCTGAGAGGAGGGATCCAGAACAGTTTCGTTTGGTATTTGTGGTGACCTTTCATGAAAGCAGGACAGTTACAAAGCCCAGGGTGGGAAAGCAGAAAGAGGACAAACAACTCAGGCGTTGTGATGGAGGGCGAGGCTTTGTTAAAATGTTTGGTCATTTCACTTGCCAATTAATAACCCACCTCCCCGGACTCAAAAGTCTGAGTTATGATCAAAAGCACCGTTCATATCATCCTGAAGTTTATTTCAAGAGGGAAGATTTGGCACCAGGAAACACTCTGAATTTCTAGCCAAAACATTTGCTCAGTTATCAAGTTTTAATCCCTAAACACACAACTCATTAAAGGTGAATAAACTTGTAAGTAAAAGCAAAGATTAGTCCTCAACAAAACCTATATACACACACACACAGAGACACATACGCAAACACACACGCACACCCAGAAATCCCCATTTGATACAGATAAGAAAGAACAAAGCCTAAAGGGATAGTTTAAGATACAGAATAAGAGAATAACAGAGCAGGAAGGGACCTTGGAGGTCTTCTAGTCCAACCCCTTACTTGAGCAGGAGACCTATACCATTCCAGACAAATGGCGGACCAGTCTCTTCTTAAAAGCCTTCAGTGATGGAGCATCCACAACTTCTGGTGGCAAGCCGTTCCACTGGTTAATTGTTCTAATTGGTCAGGAAATTTCTCCTTAGTTCCAGGTTGCTTCTCTTCTTGATTAGTTTCCATCTGTTGCTGCTTGTCCTCCCCCTTCAGGGGCTTTGGAGAATAGCTTGACCCCCTCCTCTTTGGGGCAGCCCCTCATATACTGGAATACTGCTATCATGTCGCCCTACCCTTTCTCTTCAAAAGACAATTCCTTTTGTGCATCATCTAGATGCGATAGATTAATTTTATTTAAAAAGACCTCTATATCGTCATTCTATATATTTTATTGGTCGCTCAACAGTGAGAAACTGGTGAAGCGGGCACAGCAGCGCCTGCATTTTCTGCGCCGCATGAGAAAAGCACATCTTCCTTCCCCTGTCCTGACCACTTTCTACAGGGGGACCATCGAGAGCATCCTGTCATACAGCATCACAGTCTGGTTTGGAGGCATCATTGCTTCAGACAGGAAGACGGTGCAGAGAGTGATGAGGACAGGAGAAAAGATCATTGGCAGTTCCCTCCCTTCCATCCAGGACATAGCACAGAAGCGTTGCTTGAGCAGGGTCCAAAAGATTATCTGGGACACTACCCATCCTCTCCATGACCTGTTTTCCTTGCTACCTTCTGGGAGGAGGGGGCTTCGTGGTATCCGCAGCAGAACATCCAGATTCAGCCATAGTTTCATTCCATACAGCATTAACCTTGCGAACTCTCAAGCTTCCTCCTTCCGTTATATATTCAAGATGGACAGTATTTAATATTTATTTACTACGTATATGTAGGGAAGTGGGTCTATACATATGTTGTTCGTAGTATGTTTAGGTGTGTGTCATGTATGTGTTTCACTTTGAGAGCGGGCAACTAAATTTCATTTTTGATGTGTGCCGTTGTGCCCACAGTATAAAAATGACAATAAAGGTTATCTTATCTTATCTTTACTTTAAAATTCCAATAACATTTTAAAAATGGACAGTTCATCTCCATTGAAGTTTTATATATTTCACCACTAATAATTGGAATTATTGCCCTTTTTTATCTCTTGTCTCAAGTCATTGAGAGTTTAAGATGGCTGGACCAATTCCTAGAACTCCCCAGCCAGCGTTGCTGGAGTTGAAGTCCACCCCGTCTCAAAGTTGCTGAGGTTGAGAAACACTATCTTAAGTGATTAGCCAAGGTCTTATCAGGTTTTCTGTCATCCTTCCAATATCTCTGTCCTAAGTATGTTAACATAAATTCTGTCTGCTGAGATATATTACACTAGTTAATGTATACTTCCCCCCCCCCCGTATTTCTCTGTACAAAGCTGTATCTGTGTCCATGCATGTTTCAGTTGCTCTGTCAAGTTATTTTCCCAGACAGGAAAAACGTCGAGCTAAGTTAATTCTATTTTATTGTAAGGTTACATTAAGAAAACCTTGCAAGTCTGAAAGTCCAAGGTTCCTGTCCTCCACTTTTAATTGCTTAATCCATTAAGGTGGGTCTTTCTTACCTCTGACCTCTCTTCTCTGATGGGTTTCCTAGAGAACATCGGTTCCACTCTTTTACAAAGGTCACCCACACATTCCATTATAAGTAGCAATTTCTCAGTACCTTAACCAAGAAGAGAAGCAACCTGGAATTAAGGAGAAACTTCCTAACAGTGAGAGCAATCAACCAATGGAACAATTGGAGTCCTAGTGGACAATCACTTAGACATGAGCCAGCCATGTGCGGCAGCTGCCAAAAAAGCCAATGCAATCCTAGGCTGCATTCACAGAGGGACAGAATCAAGGTCACGTGAAGTGTTAATACCACTTTACAAGGCCTTGGTAAGGCCACACTTGGAATAGGGCCTCCAGTTTTGGTCACCACGATGTAAAAAAGATGTTGAGACTCTGGAAAGAGTGCAGAGAAGAGCAACAAAGATGATCCGTGTTCCAATAGTTGATGGGCTGCCACAGAGAAGAGGGGGTCACGTTATTCTCCAAAGCACCTGAAGGCAGGACAAAAAACAATGGCTGGAAACTGATTAAGGAGAGAAGCAACCTAGAATTAAGGAGAAATTTCCTGACAGTGAGAACAATTAACCAGGGGAACGACTTGCCTCCAGAAGCTGTGAGTGCTCCAGCAATGGAAATCCCTTCCAACTCTCTTATTCTGTATTCAGTTTGCCTTCAGACGTTATGGGTGCTCCATCACTGGAGGCTTTGAAGAAGAGATTGGACAATCACTTATCTGGAATGATGTGGGGTCTCCTGCTCGAGCAGGGGGTTGGACTAGAAGATCTCAAGGTCCCTTTCAAATCTATTATTCTATACTCTATGAAATACAGATGAATAGAACAGAATATAGAATAGAATAGAATAGAATAGAATAGAATAGAATAGAATAGAAAATATAGAATAGAATAGAATAGAAAATATGAATAGAATAGAATAGAATAGTATATAGAGAGAAGAGAAGAGAAGAGAAGAGAAGAGGTTGGAAGGGACTTTGGAGGTCATCTAGTACAACCCCTGCTCAAACAGGAGACTCTATACCAGACATGTCAAACTCGCGTCATTATGTGATGTCGTGCGATGTATCGGAGCTTTTTCTCCATTGCCGGCAATGAGGTGGGCGGGGTTTTCTGGTGACGCGTCCGGTCCACAGGCCGGCATTTTGACACCCCTGCTCTATACCATTTCGGACAAGGTCCCTTTCAACTCTATTATTCTACATTCTATGAAATACAGGAATAGAATAGAATAGAATAGAATAGAATAGAATAGAATAGAATAGAATAGAATAGAATAGAATAGAATAGAATAGAATAGAATAGAATAGAATAGGGAATGGAAATGGAAATGGAAATGGAAATGGAAATGGAAATGGAAATGGAAATGGAAATGGAAATGGAATAGGAATGGAATGGAATGGAATGGAATAGAGGTGGAAGGGACCCTGGAGATCTTCTAGTCCAACCCCCTGGTCAAGCCGGTAGATCCTATACTATTCCAGGCAAATGGTCGTCCAGTCTCTTTTTGAAAGCCTCCAGTGCTGGGGCACCCTCAATTTCTGCAGACCAGCTGAAGGTTGCCTTCAGAATTCTGAAGCTATTTGCGCCCTGATCAGATACCTATCAAAATCATAGAATCATAGGACTAGAAGGGACCGTGGAGGTCATCTAGTAGTTCAACCACCTTCCCAAGGCAGGATTCCGGCTTATACCAACCCGGATAAATGGCTGTCCAATCTTTTCTTCAAAATTTTCAGTGACCCCCATTTGCGAGAACGGTGACAACACAGGGAGTCCTCAACGTACGACCATAACTGAGCCCAAACCTTCTGTTGCTAAGTGAAACATTTGTTAAGTGAGTTTTGCCCCATTTTACAACATTTCTGGCCACAGCTGTTAAGTGAATCACTGCAGTTGTCAAATGAGTAACTTGGTTGTTAAGTGAAACTGGTTTCCCCCTTAACTTTGCTTGTGACAGAAGGTCGCAAAAGCCGATCACGTGACCCCGGGGGGGACGCTGCGACCGTCATAAATACGAGTTAGTTCCCAAGCATCTGAATTTTGATCACGTGACCACGGAGAGGCTGCGACGGTCGCAAGTGTGAAACATGGTCATAAGTCACATTTTTCAGTGATGTCATAACTTTGAATGGTCACTAAATGAACTGTGGTAAGTCGAGGACTGCCTGTATTGCATTTTCAAGTTTCATGATATAATGTCGAGGAGCAACAAAGATGATTAGGGGACTGGAGGCTAAAACATACAAGGAACGGTTGCTGGAATTGGGTAGTTTAATGAAAAGAAGGACTAGGGGTGACATGATAGCAGTCTTCCAGTGTCTCAGGGGCTGCCCCAAAGAAGAGGGAGTCAAGCTATTCTCCAAAGCCCCTGAAGGCAGGACAAGAAGCAACGGATGGAAACTCATCAAGGAGAGAAGCAACCTGGAACTAAGGAGAAATTTCCTGACAGTGAGGACAATTAACCAGTGGAACTACCTGCCTCCAGAAGCAGTGAATGCTCCAACACTGGAGGATTTAAGAAGAGACTGGACAGCCATTTGTCCAAAATGGTATAGGGTTTGGACTAGATGACCTCCAAGGCCCCTTCCAACTGTATTATTCTTATTATTCTTATTCTTATTCTTATTACTATTATTATTACTACTACTATTACTATTATTATTATTATTATTATTATTATTATTATTATTATTATTATTATTATTATTATTATTATTATTATTATTATTATTAAATTAAAATAACCAAGCCTAGAAACATTCTGAGGGATACTTGACAAGAAAGTTGAAGTCCACACGGCTCTAGTGAGTTATCATTCTGCAACCTTCTCATGATGTTTATGACTTTATTGTCATCCCTGTTTTCTTTGGATTTTTTTCCTGGATTATAAATATTAATCCATAGCATTGTTCCGAATCCAGTTTCTTGACGTATGACTCACACACCCCTGGTATGAATCTGCAGAATATTTCTTCCTTTTCTTATTTCCTCATTTGAGTTTCGCATTCTACAAGTTTATGGTGCTTTTGCATAACCTTCAAGTATCCTCCCGACATCACCACGTCGGCGTTCTCTTCTTATCCAGTTTCTTTATCTGAGGTTCGCTCTTTTCAAGTCAGATATGATTTTTAAATATACACACACGGGGTGTGTGTGTGTGTGTGTGCGTATGTACATGTATGTATGTTCAAAGTTAAAAGGGCACTGGAAAAAGTGACTTATCCACTGTTTTTCACATTTACGACCGTTGCAGCATCCCCTGTGGTCACGTGATCAATATTCGGACACTGGGCAACTGACTCATATTTATGACGGCCGCAGTGTCTTGCGGTCCTGTGATCCCCTTTTGCGACCTTCCGGACAGCAAAGTCAACGGGGGAAGCCAGATTCACTTAACAACCGGGTTACTAACTGAGTAACTGCAATGATTCGCTTAGCAGCTGTGGAAGAAAGGTTGTAAAGTGGGGCAAAACTCACTTAGCAAATGTCTTGCTTAGCAAGAAAGGTTTTGGGCTCAATTGTGGTCATGATTTGAGGACTACCTGTGTGGCCGCTATCTGGACCTGAAGATGGTCAGGTCCATATTCACTTTCGGAGACCAAGAGTTGTACGATTTCCAGCCAACCGATGATAGGCAGGTGACTTTTGCAAATTTCTCCAGTGGCTTCCACAAAGGCGTTTCAAGAGGTGGACTAGAATAGAATAGAAGAACAGAGTTGGAAGGGACCTTGGAGGTCTTCTAGTCCAACCCCCTGCTCAGGCAGGAAGCCCTATACCAGGGGTAGGCAACCTTGGCTCTTTTATGACTCGTGGACTTCAACTCCCAGAATTCCTGAGCCAGCATGGCTCAGCTTGGAAACCTCTCCCTTTCCCCTCAGCACGGCTGGCTCAGGAATTCTGGGAGTTGAAGTCCACGAGTCATAAAAGAGCCAAGGTTGCCTACCCCTGTTTATCATTTCAGACAAATGGCTGTCCAGTCTCTTCTTAAAAACTTCCAGTGTTGGAGCATTCATCGCTTCTGGAGGCAGGTTGTTCCACTGGTTAATTGTTCTGTCAGGAAGTTTCTCCTTAGTTCTAGGTTGCTTCTCTCCTTGATTAGTCTCCATCCGTTGCTTCTTGTCCTGCCTTCAGGCGCCTTGGAGAATAGCTTGACTCCCTCTTCTATGGGGCAGCCCCTGAGATATTGGAAGACTGCTATCATGTCCCCCCTCGTCCTTCTCTTCATTAAACTAGACATGCCCAATTCCTGCAACCGTTCCTTATATGCTTTAACCACCAGTCCCCGAATCATCTTTGTTGCCCTTCTCTGCACTCTTTCTAGAGTCTCAACATCTTTTTTACATCGTGGTGACCAAAACTGGATGCAGGATTCCAAGTGTGGCCTTACCAAGGCATTGTAAAGTGGTATTAACACTTCACGTGATCTTGATTCTATCCCTCTGTTAATGCAGCCTAGCACTGTGTTGGCCTTTTTGGCAGCTGCAGCACACGGCTGGCTCCTATTTAAGGGATTGTCCACTAGGACTCCGAGGTCCCTCTCACAGTTACTACTATTGAGCAAGGTACCCCCTATACTATACCTGTGCATTTGGTTTTCCTTGCCTAAATGTAGAACCTGACTTTTTCCACCATTGAATTTCATTTTGTTGGATAGCGCCCAGTGTTCAAGTCTGTATTTTCCACGTGTTGTCCCTCAAAGAGAGGTTGCCTCAAAAGGGCTGCTGAAGGAAAGGCTTAAAGACAATGGAAAGACCGACCAAGTTCAGCCTTATCACCAGCCTGGCAGCTGTGCTTTTTCCAAATCCCACCCAGAATGGGGTTACTTTTGTTTTCTCCTGAGAATTATTTCCTGGATGCTTTCCTTGAGTGGCTGGGCAAAGTCTCCAATTTCTCTCGGCCTTGGGTGTGGTGGCCAGCTTGGATGTGCATGATTGCTATCTCCCTGCCTATAAATAGCTTTGGTGGAGGGCAGATCGGAGACTCTGGAGAGAAGACCGAAGGTAGGTGGTCATCTAGCAGGAGAAAGCAGAGGTGAGAATGTGGGCACCCTTGCATGCCTCTCCATCGTCTTGCAGTTGGGTCTTCTCCCTTTCTTAAAGTTGTCAAAAAGGAAAGAAGGAAAGATGGAAGGAGGAGGGGGAAGGAAGGAAGGGAGGAAGGAGAGAGAGGGAGGGAGGAGAAGGAGAGAGGAAGGAAGGAGAAGGAGAAGACAAAACAAAGGAGAGGAAGGAAGGAACGAAGGAAGGAAGGAAAAGAAAGAAAGAGAAAGAAAAAGAAAGAAAGAAAGAAAGGAGGGAGGGAGGAGAAGACAAAACAGAGAGGAAGGAAGGAAGGATGGAAGGAAGGAAGGGAGGGAGGGAGGAAGGAAGGAAGGAAGAAAAGGGAGAGCGGGAGGGAGGAGAAGGAGAGGAAGGAGAAGACTGAACAGGAAGGAAGGAAGGAAGGAAGGAAGGAAGGAAGGAAGGAAGGAACAGTGCTGCTAGAGTCATTAAATCCCAACATTAGGAGGTCATTCACAAGCATTTTAGGATCATCCACAACCATGAAACGTTGATCTTTTCTCTGTCTACCACTGTGGTGGGGAGAGGGGGCCGAAGGGCAACTCAGGTCTTCTTCTACCCATACTTGGTTCTCCCCATCCATCCCCAACTGAAGGGGCGACTGTGCTCCATCTATTTCTTCCATCTTTGTTTGGACTTGTTCTGGTGGGACCAGGGAGACCTCACTCATTGTGCTTTTGTGTGTGTGTTTTAAGAGAACAAGAGGATGGGACGCCACACCTTCTGGGGATTCTGCCTCTTGGCCTGCTTGACTGTGGCCTCCTGGGTGGAAGGTAAGTGCCACCTGCTAGGAGATGTGCTTGACCAGTCCCACCACTGAGCCAGCAGAGTGGACACCTGCGGGGCCAACTATCAGGAGTTGGGGGACGGTTGGGCGAAGCTGGAAGCTGGAGCTACCTGCCCTCTTCCTGCAAAGCTGGGTTGCTACCTCAGTGTCCTCTGAAGGAGGCCCAGCCAAAGCCACTTTGGGGCAAAGCTTCAAGGGCCCTTCCTCCTTCAGCCTCGGCACCAGAGGACCGTCTCCTCCTCGGGAGATGTGTCTAGCTTTGGCAGCTGGGAAATTTCTCTCTGACCGCCCTGAAGGGGGGCAGAGGTGGTGATGGAGTGGAACTGGGCCCCCTTTGGTCTAAAGTTGGAGGGGCTGGAAGACAGCCCCCCCCCCTCCTCCAAAGCAGCTGTTCTCAAGAGGGTTCAATGTCTCCTTCAGCATCACCAAGCATCCAGGGCCGGGTCAAGTGTCCTGAAGACGCCGTTTATTATCGACAGCAGTGCTATCAGCCGGTTGATGCACCCCTCACCTGGGATGCCGCAGAGGTCAGTGTGCGACACAAAGGGAAGTGTTGTCAGACCAGAATTACCCTGGACTGAGATCGGCTCTCATCGCAGAACCTTGCAAGTATCCTTCTGCAGTGGCGGGATTCAGATAGGTGAACGACCGGTTCTCTGTGCGGATGCCGCTTCCGGAAGTCCGTTCTGGGCCTGGGCAACCAGATATTAGCTACCGGTTCTGCCGAAGTGGTGCGAACCGGCTGAATCCCACCACTGGAAGGAAGGAAGGAAGGAAGACAGGTGGATGGAAGGGGGAAAAAGAAGGAAGGAAGGAAGACAAATGGGAGGGGAAAAGAAGGAAGGAAGTAAGAAAAGAAGGAAGGAAGCAAGCAGCTGTGGGATTCAAATATGTGAACAACCGGTTCTCTGTGTGGATGCCGCATCCGGAAGTCCGTTCTGGGCCTGGGCAACCAAAAATTAGCTACCGGTTCTGCCGAAGTGGTGCGAACCGGCTGAATCTCACCACTGTCCTTATGCCCCCTCCCTTATACTTCAGTGAATTAGGAAGGTATCCATCAGAACTGTTTCCAAATATCATCGTATTTCTCAGTATTTTTTTTTCAAAAATGTCCCACTCCTTTTTTGGGCTCAGCGTTCCTGCACGTTTCCATCCAGGTCACCTTCCTTATTCTACAGGTTTTGGAGTGACAATCTCCAACTCATCCTCTGGTTTTGCTAAAACCTGTGTTGTAAAATGTGTCAAAGGTGCTTTTTCAAAAGGCACCTGGACTTCCAACAGCTTCTTGAATGAGGAGAGAAATGTCTTCCTCCTCAAGGGAAAAGCAAAGTCCAGGTGCCTTTTGAAAAAGCACCTTTGAGACAAGCATGATCTGGATGACTGAGGATCTCCCTGGACACAAAAAATTCTGTTACTCTCTTACTCTCTTACTCAGTTATTCTCTTACTCTGTAATTCTGTTTCTTACTCTGTAATTCTGTTACTCTCCTTTCTGTTATTCTCTTACTCTGTAATTCTATTACTCTGTTACTCAGTTATTCTGTTACTCTCTTATTCTGTTACTTGCTCTGTAATTCTGTTACTTTTATTCTGTTACTCTCTTATTCTGTCACTCTAATTCTGTTACTCTCTTCTGTTATTCTCTTATTCTGTAATTCTGTTTCTTACTCTGTATTTCTGTTACTCTCTTACTCTAATTCTGTTACTCTCTTACTCAGTTATTGTTACTCTAATTCTGTTACTCTCTTACTGTTATTCTGTTACTCTTATTCTGTTACTTTCTTATTCTGTCACTCTCTAATCCTGTTATTCTCTTATCCTGTTACTCTCTTACTCAGTTATTCTGTTACTCTCTTGCTCTCTGTTACTCTTATTCTGTTATTCTCTTATTCTGTTACTCTCTTATCCTGTTACTCTCTTGCTCTGTAATTCTGTTACTCTCTTATTCTGTTACTCTCTTATTCTGTTACTCTTATTCTGTTATTCTCTTATTCTGTCACTCTCTAATTCTGTTACTCTCTTATTCTGTTATTCTCTTATTCTGTTACTCTCTTACTCTGTAATTCTGTTACTCTCTTATCCTGTTACTCTCTTACTCTGTAATTCTGTTACTCTCTTATTCTGCTTTTCTTTCTCTTTGCGTCTGCAGATTGAGTGCCAACAGCTGAGGAGTGGAGGCCACCTGGCCGCTTTTCGGACTGCTGCCGAGGAAAGAATCGTCTCCTCCCACATCAGGCGCTCCAGCACCACCACAGATGCCTGGATTGGGATGCATGCTGTGCGAACACCCAAGGTAAGCGATGGTCTTTTGCGATGATCTCCGATCCCTCTGAGATGGCGTCATCTCACAGACCACCGGACACTTCAGCCACAGCCTCGACGTTCCTCTTTCCTTCCAATCCTCTGTGGAAAGTCACAGAGGATTTTTATGGCTTCGGGACCAGCTCTGTGGCAGTGGGAAGTGTGGGCAGCCCACAAGACCAATATCTGGAGAGGGCACTGACCGGGCAGGAGGGAACAAGAAGACGAGTTCACAATCTAGTTAAGAGATCCTTCTTAGGAGCTGGTGCCCTTAAGATCTCCAGCTGGGAAGAAGAGACCTCTCCACAGCCAGATTCCACATTTTATTGATTGATTGATTAATCAATATTTTAGCCACCCGTTTCACCAAAGATAATAGAGTGACAGAATTGGAAGGGACCTTGGGGGGTCTTCTATCTAGTCCAACCCCCTGCTCAAGCAGTAGGCCCTCTCCCATTCTGAACTAACATCTGTCCAATCTCATCTGGAAAACCTCCAGTGACGGAGCACCTACCACTTCTGGAGGCTCCCTTCCCCTGGAGTGGTTGTCTTCTATCACTTTATCTTTGATTCTCAGAACTTATTTCCTCAGCTCCAAACAAACCTATGGACATTTGATGTTTCCAGACCTCTGGAAGGCACCAGGCTGGGGAAATGAAAATAAAATAGGATAAAATGAATACTTTACTCACTGAATGTCCTTTTTTCCGCCTCAATAGAAATTCATCTGGGAATGGATTGATGGAACCACCTACACTCCAGGGAGCCTCCTCTGGGACAACAGAGCCCCCAGCACCACACTGTCCACCACCGAATGCATCTCCGTCAGCAACATCCAGGTTCCAGGAAGTACGTCTCTCTCAGTCCCTCTTCAGAAAAAGGGAGGGAGGAAATGAGGAGGAGGAAGCCCACCCTTCCTTACAAGGACATCTCAGGAGGTCCCCCTAGGAGGCATCCCTCCTCCCCCTCCCTCCCTCCCTCCCTCTCTCCTTCCTTCTATCCCTCCCTCCCTTCCTTTCCTCCAGTTCCCCTCCCTCCTTTTCTTCTGCCCTCTCCCTCCTTCCCTCCCTCCCTTTCTCCTTCCTTCCTTCCTTCCCTCCCTCCCTCCCTCCAGTCTTTCCTTCCTTCTCCATCTCCCTCCCTCCCCTCCCTTTTCTTCCTATCCCTCCCTCACTTCCTTCCCTCCTCCCACTCCCTCCCTCCTTTTCTACTGCCCCCTCTCTCCCTTCTTTTCTTCCCCTTCCTCCCTCAATGGCGTCCTTCAATCCACTAAAATCATGACTATTTTCATCCTGAGTCTAACAGCCTCTCTGGCCCTTCTCCCCTCCAGATGCAGCCAGGTGGATCCAGCGCACCTGTGCCACTGTCCTGCCCTTCATCTGCAAGTACAAAGCTTCCTTCTAGATCCAACCATCAGTGGAGGAGACGAGCAGAGGGCCTCTTCCTCACTGGGGTCCATCTAAGGCGGCTTCTGCAACACCTCGATCCCACCCGGAGATCAACCTCCTGACCCTCCTTGACCCCAAAAAGGACAACCTCCCTCCCTTCCCGGCGTGCCCTGGAGCAAAGCTGGACCCAGTCACCCTCCTGTGGTTTTTGCTAATTGTCGATGGTTGCTAACCTTAACGCTCTCAAGGTTTTTATACATGTGTTTTTATCCCATCGTGAGCTGCCCAGAGTCACACTGAAATGGCCGCATATAAATTTAACAAATAAATCAATTGCAAACTGGCTCTTGGGTTTACTGAACTAAAATGGTCCTTTCTGTTTTGAACAGGCTAGATTTGCTTGGCCCTTATTTCGTGGCCAAGGAAATAGATGTGAACACAGCTACACACCCCTCTCTGTGGGTCATTGTGACATCCAGAACTTGGTTTGCGAAGCATTTCAAAACCATCAGCCCAAAGGCCAGGCATAATCTTGGGGGGAGCCGAAACTGGGCAGTCCGGGAGTATCTACTAGAACTAAGGAGAAACTTCCTGACAGTGAGAACAATTAACCAGTGGAACCACCTGCCTCCAGAAGCGGTGAATGCTCCAACACTGGAAGTTTTTAAGAAGAGACTGGACAGCCATTTGTCCGAAATGGTATAGGGTTTCCTGCCTGAGCAGGGGGGTTGGACTAGATGACCTCCAAGGTCCCTTCCAACATTATTATTATTATTATTATTACTCTATTGGGAGTGATTGCATCAGCTTAACGAAGAAACTCTTCTGCAAAATCTACCCGATCCTGTGTCCATCTGGATGGCAAGGATCCTCACCTCAAAAACTGATGGGGGGGTGGTTTACCTGCCATGCTTCAGTCCTGCCCCCCCCCCCCAACCAGGAAAAATCTCTTCCTGGTTGTTGCCTCTGGATGGCGCTTCTTGAACCGGTTTTATCCCCAATTGAGCGAAGCAAGGCCATTTGGGCCGGGGGTTGGGGGCTGAGTGGCCAAAACAGCACCCCCCACCCCCACACACAATAAAGACCCAGAGCCAAGGGTGGTGGTGGTTTGTGGACATTTGCCACCCGCAGTATGCAACCGGTTGTGTGCACCCTCCTTCCCCATCCTTGCTTTGCAACTCTGTAGATTCAGCCGTTCACCACCAATTGCCCTTCCAGGTGGCTGCATTACAGTTCCCATGTTCCTTGGCCAGGAAGCCCCTTGTCTTTGCTGTCTGGGGGTGTGTGTGTGGCTGCTCTAGAGAAACTCAGCCAGAAGTTGACCATGTGGGCATTTGAGGTTGACCAGAACAAGCTGGGCGTCTCAGAACCAAGATAATTGGTGCAAAGGTTGTTTCTCAACCTTAGCAACTTGAAGCGTTCCCCAGTCTTACATTTGTCTAAGTTGAGAAATAAACCACTGAAGTGAAATGGCTGTCCATTCAGCACCACCGGAAGGCTTGGCTCTCCTGGTGGTGCACTTTCCTTTCCTTTTTTCTCCAGCATGGCTGGCTGGCTGGGGAATTCTGGGAGTTGGAAGTCCACGAGTCTCAAAGTCGCCGAGTTTGGAGAGCCCTGCATTAGAAGATCTCAAAGATCCCTTCCAACTCTGTTATTTTGTATTATTTTTTTTTTATTCTATTCTAAGAAATGAAGAGACGTTACGCCAATAAGGAGTCGACTCTTGTTCTCTCCTTGTAGTTGGCCATTTAGCCTGAAGGTCTTTGTGGTTTTATGGCTATTAAAGGCTTTACCTGGGAGTGAAAGTTTCTTTCATTTGAAAAAAAGAACACGGAAATACCGCCAGTCAGAGCCTTTGATTCCTGAACCAACCAGTCAAATCTGTCCATGGACTTTGTGTGTGCACAGCGGAGCAAATATCCGGGTTCAGCCATGCTCAAGACTACTGTGAGGGACCAGACGGGGAAGACAGAAATAGGGGAGTCCCAATAATCTTGTCTCAATTTGCCCATTCCAGTGTCGGTTGGTTCCTCTCCCAACTTGGCTCTCCAGAAAATGGGGACAAGCGAAACCACCGGACTCAGAGAGCACCCTAGTTCCTCTTCTCTTCCTCCTCCTCCTCCTCCTCCTCCCTTTAGTTGGGGGTGGGGATGGAAAACCAAGCATGGGCAGGCCTGAGATGGGGAGTTGCCCTTCAGCTCCGTCTCCCCACCACCATCTTAGAAAAAAGATTTAATATTTGGTGGTTATGGGATTTGATTATTCAAACACCCTTCCTTCCTTCCTTCCTTCCTTCCTTCCTTCCTTCCTTCCTTCCTTCCTTCCTTCCTTCCTTCCTTCCTTCCTTTTTTCTCTCCCCTCCCTTCCATCCCTCCCTCTGTTCCCTCTCCCTTTTCCTTCCTTCCTCCCTCCTCCTTTTCCTCCTCCTCCTCCTCCTCTCTTGCAAACCCCACTCCCTTCTAGCACTGATGGATTGGGTCATGAAACATCTGCAAGAAAACAACCCAGCTCAGAAAGCACCAAGGACCCCCAGTCCTTCCTCCCCCTCCTCCTCCTCCTCCTCCTCCTCCTCATTCTATGATTCAGCTTGGGCTGAATCCAGGACGGTCCCTAGTTGTGGCATTACTGAGGGGTGACGATCCACACCAAACCCTCTTTACTAGTTCTTACAGGATTGTGAGGTTCCACCGGGAGAAGACAATCAAAACTGTCAAGTTTTGAACCAAGGCAGGAAGGGGGGAGAATCTAAATTCCTCATCACCTTTGAAAAGTGAGGGTTTCAGTAACCTAGTTAGTAGCATTTGACCATGTTTCAGGTCTGAGCCTAAGAAGCAGCTAGTTGGTGTAGTGGTGAAGGCATCAGGCTAGAAACCAGGGAGTTGTGAGTTCTAGTTCCAGTTTCCCACCTTAGGCATGGAAAATGGCTGGGTGGCTTAGGCCAATCACCAGGAGACAGTGAGTTCTAGTCCTACCTTAGGCAAGAAAACCAACTGAGTGACTTTAGGCCGGTCCCTCCCTCTCAGCCCAGCCCACCCCATGGAGTTGTTGTGTGGAAATTAGGAGGAGGAAGGCATATTAAGTATGTTCACCATCTTGAGTTATTTATAAACTAATAAAGGTGTGATAAAACAAACAAACAAGCAAATAAAGAGCTGGTCCCACATACCAAAGTGGCCTCAGTTGAAATTGTTCATATCTTGGTCTATTCCAGGGGTAGGCAACCTTGGCTCTTTTATGACTCATGGACTTCAACTCCCAGAATTCCTGAGTCAGCATAGCTGACTCAGGAATTCTGGGAGTTGAAGTCCACCAGGCTGGCTGAGGAATTCTGGGAGTTGAAGTCCACAAGTCTTAAGGGCCAAGTTTGAAGTCCCTTGTCTTAAATCTAACAAACAAAATGGAGGCTGGCTGAGGAATTCTGGGAGTTGAAGTCCACGAGTCATAAAAGAGCCAAGGTTGCCTAACCCTGGTCTATTCTATCACTTTGGAGCTGGAAGACTGCCAAGCAGAAATAAAATAAATGTTCTTTTGTGGGCAGGTACAGGTTTGTGAACTGGCACATGTGCCCTGCTTGTGTGCGTGTGCATTTATATAATGGGGATTTATGTAAAACATTTTGCAATATGGATTGAGCAAAGTTTGGAGTGATTGGTATTTGATGAGCGGATCAATTCAGCCTTGGATTGCTTAAAGAATTTGCTTCCTTGTTCTTTCTTCTTCCTGGTTTCCTTTCCAAAGAGAAGATGACAACTTTTGGCTTCTGGCAGTGTGTCGATGCTTTGTGGTGCTCTCTCTGTTTTGAGGCTCGAAGGACCAGCTTCACACATTGGACACTTTAAAAATGAAAGAAATAAATGAATGAAATTAGCTGTTCCCCATGAAAGGAGCTACACCCTGAGAAGTGACCGTGCTGAGATTCTCACACCAGAAAAACCCCAACTAGATTCAGACAACACGTTGATCAGCTCTGAGAAATATCTCTACCTCTTTTTAACGCAACCCACGATGCTTGGCTAGTTCTTCTGTGGCTTAGTGTGTCATGCGGGGCAAGCCAGGATTGGGGGGGAGGGCGGGAGTTTCAGCTTGCGATACCTTTACAAATCCAGAAAGGGGGGGTTCATTCTGTCCCAAATTAAAGGGGTGATGTGGAAAAGCCATTGGGTTAAGAAAACACAAGAACATGGAGGCAGAAAGTCAAACTCCCAGGAGGGATGTTGGAAAGTCGTGTTAGAAAGTTGGACTTCACAGAAGGAGCAGCCGAAGCTTGGAACCAGCATCCAGCAGAGGAGATGGGTCAGTCCTCACTAACTGAGTTTGAACGTGGCTGGGATAAAGACATGCTCATCATCCGAAATAAAATAAAATAAAATAAAATCATAGCTTGTGATGGACCACTAGGTCTTTTTCTGCTGTCAGTTTCCTATGTTTCCGAGTTAAAGTGTGTGTAGGGAGTTTGCAGGTGAGACTCAAGTGAAAAGAGTTGTGTGGTTTGTGCTTCAGCGTTTGTTCAAAACTCAGCCATTCACTCAGCAGATTGTGTGAACGAGGCAGCAGTTTTCCCTTTTCTTAACCTGGGTTGAGGTCCGGGCGTATTGTGGGAACGCAGCAATGCCCCTTGGGAGGATGCTGGGAGCTGTTCATTCCTGCAGGTTCTGAAGGGAAGTTAGAAAAACCTCAGTCAGAAAAAGGGAAAGTCAGCCGGTCAACAGCAGCCCCAAGACCCAGAGGAGGTGGGGGGGGGCTCCCCTTGTCTGGATACCCTCAAGGGGAGGGGGGTTAATCAGCCATTTGTCCAGGGTGCTGAGCAGGGCTGGACTGGATGGCCTCAGGGACCACTGCAGGATTTTCCGTGTGAGATTTGTCCTGGCAGAAGGTAAATCCTGTCAGATTAAAGTTCTTTTGTGCTACTTCCTGGTGGTTAGACCAAAAATTCACTTCTGAAGCAATTCCCTCTCCGTCCACTCCCCCTCCCCTAGAAATCCACCCCCCCTTTCCTTGCCTATAAATGCCTCCATTCCCCTCACAGGAGGGAAAGCCTGGAGTTGCCTCTGAGCAGACTTGCTACCTGTGGGGGCTGAGGGACAGGTGAGTGCCGCTCTCCCGCCTGTGGGCACCGGACAGGTGAGGCCCCCTGCATTAGATCCCTCCTGTCCTCTCTCTCTCCACCTGAAGGGACCTCTTGCAGGGGATCTTCAGGAGGCAGTGAGCAAGGGATCTGCCAGGGGGATCTCTGGGGAAGAGAAAGAGGGGCACAGGAGAGCCTTTTGGGGGGGGGCCCTTCTGTCCTGTACGTAGCAATGCAGGATCCACTGTGACACCCCCCCCCCCAAGGCTGCTGCCTGAACAAGGAGGGAGGAACGGGGTGCAAAGTGCAAAGCAAAGTGTGGGACTCCCAGCTTGGCCGCAGGTTGGACTTCACCCCATCTCACCCCCCTTTCCTCTCTCTCCCCCCAGTTCTCTCTGCAGGGAAGGAAAGAAGACCATGGGGCGATTGATCTTCGTGAGCTTCGGCTTGCTGGTCGTGTTCCTCTCCCTGAGTGGTGAGTTCGAGCAGGGTCTCTCATGTCCGGAGAGGCCAAAGCTCTCGCACCTCAAACCCCTTCCTGATTTGACCTCCCCAGAATCCTCTCCCCAAAGTTGCTTTTATTCCTGTTTGGCTCATTCTGCCATTCGGATCCCATCTTCTCTCTCTGCCCCAAGACTCAGGACTGTGTGCAATGACACAAAACCAAAGCAAAATTAACACCACTGAAATGCAGAATCAATTAATTAAGAATTAACTTAAACTCTTGGGGAAAATGCATGCATTGATCATGAAAAGTAGAGTGCCCCTCCCCCACCTCTTGCTAGGGATTTCTCTCCATGGGAGCCACACAAGGGGAGACCCTTCCCCATCTGCTGAAGAGCTGAGCCCCTGGTGGGGGTGTCTTCAGATGGGCCCTTCTTGGGCAGTGGGGAGCAGGGGGGCAGTCCCACTGATAAACTGCCACTAAACCCCTGTAGTTGTTTGGGGGCACCCAGGAGGCGAGAGGAGATCCCTTAGGACAGACCCACCTGATCCCCCTTCCTTTGCAACATCCTGGCTGCTTCTTTCCAAAGCAGTTGCAATTTTGGAGGCTTTCAAGGGCAGCCCCACATCAAGGGCGTTGCAGTAGTCGGGATAGGTTGCAAGCAAAGGGGGGATAATTCTTGCTAAGTCTGAATGGCTCAGGACGCTTCACGGTTTTTATTTATTTATTTGTATCCTGCTGTCATAATTTTTATAATTAAGGCAGTGAACGTATTCAACACACCTTTCTTTTCCTCTTTTCCCCACAACAGTCCTGAGAGGTGGGCTGGGCTGAGAAAGAGAGAGGGACTGGCCCAAAATCACCCAGCTGACTTTCATGGCTAAAGCGGGACTAGAACTCCTGGTCTCCCGCTTTCTAGCCAGGTGCTCTAACCACTAGGCCAAATTGGCCCAGGCAGGTCTGCAAAAGTTAATCTATTCGTGAAGAAACCCATTTTCTGGCTTTGCACCGATCACTGAATGAAAAAAGCAGCCAACGTGGACAGAGTCACACCAGACATGCAGCTTCAAGGAAATTAAACCAGGGTTAACTCCAAGGTTTGGACAATCTGCAGATGAAGCTGCTATATCTGTAACCCAAGTCAGATTCAATTTATTGAATGCAAATTAACTGCAGGTTAAGAATGCTCTGCAGACCCAGCTGTCTCCTCCTCCTCCTCCTTCTTCTCACTGGGCTTTTTCTCTCTCTTCCCACACAGGAGCTGGAGCTGATCACCATTGTCCCTCCGGTTGGTCCTCCTATAATGAGTTTTGCTACAAGGTCTACAATAGATCAGTGACCTGGAACGAGGCCGAGGTTAGAAGTGTGCCTGTGAATCTCTTGGGCATCTTCGCTGGGCCAGAGGGGGCTCCACAGACAGAAAGCAGGTGGTGAACGGGGTGTGTAGAGCCCACTACTCAAAAGGCTGACCCTGGGTTCGGTCTAGGCTGGGCCTTGATTAAGGGAGAGGGGGCGTCAGACATTCTAACTTCTGAATCGGGAATTGTTCAAAAGCTGCATATTCCAGCAAGGGCAACTGTGGCTGCCAACAAAATCAAGATGGTGCCTTCAGTCACGCAATCAGATCCCCGCTCTTTCCTCATATGGAAACACACACACACACACACAGATGTCTGCTACCTGTCTGAACAACCCTATTTCTCTTTTGTCGCTCTCTCCCAGAGGTTTTGCATGCAACAGCAGGAAGAGTGCCACCTGGCCTCCATCCATAGCAAGATGGAGGGAGCGTTCCTGGCCAAGCGGAGCGCCCACAATGCCCATTTCTGGTCCAGTGTCTGGATCGGACTGACCGATCCAGAGAAAGTGAGTTCTTTCCAATGTTGATCTTTATCGATTTATCTTTACTGTTTCTAATGGGTTTGATTGACATATCCTCCAATGGGAAGCAGAAGTCTCCCTATTAAATGTTCTTCCCTTAGATAACATCATAGAAAATAGAAAAAAAATAATTACTCCCATCCTGTCTCTCTCTCCCCCCTCACCAAATCCTTCCTTCCTCCTGAAGGACCGACTGCTGTCTTGAAGGGCCGGATCCTGCCCTGGCCCCCATCTCGGCCTCCAGGCCTTCCTCCCTCTGGAGGGCCCTTTGGATGGCCTCTACAGCTGGGGGAGACTCTGCTGGGCCATCAGCTCAGAGGTTTTAGAGGCCTGGCCTGGGTGGGGGCTGTTCTTTCCTCCTCCCCGTTTTTTTATTTAACGCAGAAATTCCTCGTTTCTGTTACCGGCAGGATTTCATCTTCTGCTCTGTTGCATTTTCAGCTCTTGAAAAAAGGTCGATCATATACAAAGAAAGGACATTTCCCTGGAGTTGAAATTAGCTTTTGGTGACTTTGTGAATGGAAATATTAATTTCTGGCAACAACAGAGAAGTAGGTGCCAACCCCACCATCAAAATAAATAAAGACCTGGGGGTTTATTTGCGGTCTCCCACTTAAGGACCCATTTATTTTGACCCTATTTATCTTCCTGACATCGGTCAGTATGTTCCAGGGCTGCCATCAGAACACAACACAACAGAATAACAGAGTTGGAAGGGACCTTGGAGGTCTTCTAGTCCAACCCCCTGCTCAAGCAGGAAACCCTTTATCATTTCAGACAAATGGCTGCCTAGTCTCTTCTTAAAAACCTCCAGTACTGGAGCATCCACAACTTCTGAAGGCAAACTGCTCCACTAGTTGATTGTTCCAACTATCAGGGAATGTCTTCTTATTTCTAGGTTGACTCTCTCCTTGGTTAGTTTCCATCCATTGCTTCTTGTCCGGCCTTCAGGTGCTTTGGAGAATAGGTGGACCCCCTCTTCTTTGGGGCAGCCCCTCAAATATTGGAAGACTGCTATCACTGTATCCTTTGTCCTTCTTTTCATTAGACTCAACACATCCAGTTCCTGCAATCGTTCTTCATATGTTTTAGCCTCCAGTCCCCTAATAATCTTTCTAGAGTCTCAACATCTTTTCTATATCATGGTGACCAAAACTGGATGCCGTATTCCAAGTGTGGTCTTACCAAGGCTTTATAAAGTGATATTAACACTTCATGTGATCTTGATTCTATCCTTCTGTTAATGCAGCCAAGGATTGTATTGGCTTTTTTTGTCTCCTGCTGCACACTACTGGCTCAGATTTAAGTGATCGTCCACTAGGACTCCGAGATCCCTCTCTCAGTTACTACTATTGAGCCAGGTACCACCTATTCTATACCTCTGCATTTTGTTTTCCTTGCCTAAATGTAGAACATTACTTTTTTCACCATTGCATTTCACTTTGTTAGATAGGGTCCGGTGTTCAAGTCTGTCAAAAACCTTCCTATAGCTCAAGCCTATCTTCTGGAGTGTTGGCTATTCCTGCCAGCTTCTTGATGAGTTTGTTGAGTTCACCTTCTATCTCCTGATCTAAATCATTTATGAAGATATTGAAGAGTCCTGGGCCTTAGACGGAACCCTGTGGTACCCCAGTGCTTACTTCCCTCCATGTAGATGTAGTGCCATTGAGTACTACACATCGAGTGCAGTTTGTCAGCTACTTACAAATCCATCTGGTGGTAACCAGGTTGGGCAGAAGACAAAATGACTCTCAAGCTGAGCTGGTGACTTCATGGACAAATCCAGGTAGTTTTCTTCTGGGGTGCTTTTCCCTCTGGATTTTTTGATCCACACCTATGCAAGCATTCATTAAGTTTAACCCTGCTTAGCTGTTCTAGGTCAACTGAGATTGACTAGAAAGGTGGAGGGAGGGAGGGAGAGAGAGAGAGAAGGAGGAGGAGGAGGAGGGAGGGAGGGAGGGAGGGAGGGAGGGAGGGAGAGAAGGTCTATTTGGTTTATAACAGAATATGGAGTTGGAAGGGACCTTGTGGGTCTTCTCGTCTGCCCTTGGAAACCTGCCAGCTTTTCTCTCTCTGCCCCTGGGCCCTGCAGAGTCAGAGCCCCCTCCTCAGTTGGCTAACGTGGCTTCCCTTTCATTACAGACACACGAGTGGAAATGGAGTGATGGTTCCAGCCTCAAGTACATATCCTGGATGCCAGGAGAGCCCAACAACCATGCAAGCCTAGAGTACTGTGCTGTGCTGTCAGCCTGGTCACGTAAGTCAGTGTGGTGGTGCACACTTACACAAAGCCAAGGAGGGTGCGCTTCCCTCCATGAGGACCCCAGGGATCCTTCTCACAACCCCCACCCCTTGGCCACTGGTGACCTTTCTTGACCTCCTGGATCTCTGAGCTGCCTCAGTCCTACACTATGTACAGACAAGGGAACACAACCAACGGACAAACCGTTAAAAACGGGACTGGAGCTCTATATGAAAATTATTACGGGGCCATCAGCTCATAATTAAACTAACAAGCTCCATCTTAACCTTGTTCCGAAAGGCCATCATTGTCACAGGGCATCTGGCTTTTTCTCCCTGGTTTGCTTGCTCAAATGTAGATCAATCTTGCAACACTCCATTGTGGTGAGAAGGACCTCGGCCACATTTTGTGTGTGTGTCTGTGTGTAGCAGAGAAATATTAACACATGCCTGGTCGAATTATAAACCAATCAAAAGAGCAGCTTAAAAGCCAATTTGGTCTCTGGTTAAGGCACCAGGCTAGAAACCAGGAGACGGGGAGTTCTAGTCCCACCTTAGGCGCTAAAGCCGACTGGGTGACTTTGGGCGAATCACAGGGAGACAGGGAGTTCTAGTGCCACCTTAGGAATGAAAGACAGCTGGTGACTTCGGGCCAGCCCACCTCACAGGGTTGTCGTTGTGGGGGGAAAAGGAAGAGGAAGGTGTGTTGGATATATTTGCTCCCTTGGGTTAGTTGTAAAGTAAAAAGGTGGGATAAATATAAATAAATAAAAATTAAATTAAAAAAGAGACAAAAGAAATGAAGGAAACTTGATGGCTAGGTAAGTTATCTGGGTTAGAACAACCTGTTGAACCCCCAGCCTGTTTTGGCAGATGAGAATCTCCACCTGTGGTATCTTCATGTCCTCCTTCAAATGAGCGAGGAGCCTCTGAAAAGATCTTCTGGGACTCTCAGGGAATCTCTGCAGAAAGTGATCAAAATTTCTCTTTTGCTGCCCAGGCTATGTCGGATGGAATGATCAGGACTGCGGATCCAGGCATAATTTTGTCTGCAAGTTCCAGCCAAACACTGAAGTTCAAAACAAATGAAGCCCCCACCCTCATCCCGCCTGCCGCAATCTCTGCTCTGCACCCTTCGCTCAACGGATGCTCTCTGTAGCTGGGATCTGGTTTTGCTGCTCCCGATGGGCCAGAAGGTCCAATAAATTCTGCCTAGCCTGACTGGCCTCGTTTCTTTTGGGCACCCAGGAGACGGTTGAGGCCCAAAGCTCAAGACCCCCGAGTCTTCTTCGTGGCAGGGCTCGGCTTTAGGGGGGGAGGGTGACTCTTTGGTGGGACCACCCACTGAGGCTCAGATGCTTTGCTCCCATCCCCCTCATTGGAACCGAAGGGGGGTGGAATCTGCTGGGCCTTTGCTGCCCCCTTAGCCGATTGGCACCCGTCGTCCCCCCTCCGGGCAAGACGGCGGCATCCCGCTAAAGAAGGCACGGGGGTGGAAGGGTGGGCTGGCTCCAGGAAGCGCTTTCCGGTTGGAAGGGACCTTGAAGGTCATCTAGTCTAGCCCCCTGCTCAGGCAGGAAACCCTATACCATTTCAGACAAATGGTTGTCCAGTCTCTTTTTAAAAACTTCCAGTGTTGGAGCATTCACCGCTTCTGGAGGCAGGTTGTTCCACTGGTTAATTGTTCTGACTGCCAGGAAATTCCTCCTTAGTTCCAGGTTGCTTCTCTCCCTGATTAGTTTCCATCCGTTGCTTCTTGTCCTGCCTTCAGGCGCTTTGGAGAAGAGCTTGACTGCCTCTTCTTTGGGGCAGCCCCTGAGATACTGGAACACTGCTATCATGTCCCCCCTCGTCCTTCTTTTCATTAAACTAGACATATCCAATTCCAGCAACCGTTCCTTATATGCTTTAGCCTCCAGTCCCCTAATCATCTTTGTTGCCCTTCTCTGCACACTTTCTAGAGTATCAACATCTTTTTTACATCGCGGTGACCAAAACTGGATGCAATATTCCAAGTATGGTCTGGCCGAGGCATTATAAAATCTAAGATCAGGTGGGTCTGTCCTAAAGGGTCTGCACTGACCCCCTGGATGCCCCCAAACTGCTCCAGCCCTAAATGGATGACCGGCTGATCATTTGTGGGACACCTGCAAAAGGTCCCTTAAGATGGAAAGAGAGATGCGGGAACAATCTGGTGCAGGACCCTCACCTGTCAGGTGCCCACAGGTGGGAGAGCCCCACACACCTGTCCCTTGGCCACCTGCAAGTCTGCTCAGAGGCAACTCCAGGCTTTCCCCCTGCGAGGGGAATGGAGGCACTTATAGGCAAGGAAAGGCAGGGGGTGGATTTCTGTTTGGGGGCACAGTGGGAAAAATGGCTCTGCGTGAGAAGGGAATTTTTGGTCCAACCACCAGGAAGGAGCTTTCTTGTTTGGAAGAACTCGTTCCAAACCCAATATGTGTGAACGGTATACATAAAGATATTTTCCGCCTTCTTTCCTCTTTTGGGTGAGGGTCCCCTCTTTACTTTTGTACACAAATAACAAGAATAGAATCTAGATTTCAGCTCAGATTCTGCCAGTATATTCAAATTTAGCAGCTGGCCCAGCAGGGTTGTGCGATGAGCCAGGACACGCGGTTACGCTTGATTGGTTGGAGAGTGCTGGCAATCTGGACTCTGCCTGAGGCAATCTGCGCTGTGACTGGTTGCCCTGGGCGTGGAGGGGGCGGTTCCATGTTTTCCCGCCTTTTTTCTTCTGTGTGCCCTTCGGTGCTCTGAGAGTTACCTCAGGATGCTCCTGTTCGCCCGACTATCTTGTCTGCTGCAAATATAGATGTAAAATATATTTATTTATATGAGACTACAGTTCGTGTCAGATTCTCTGACTTCATTGGAACACCTGCTGTGCAATTCCCTCAAAGGTTACGGGCCCAGAAGTGCCCTGGGGAGCCAGTAGTAAATTCCTCTGAGGTAAAACTTTGTTTGTGGGCCTGAGGGAGGCTGGGGCCTGTTAAGACAACCCGGTGCTGTTACCTGAGTGGGAGGAGGATCTCCTGTGCCTGGCCTGAATGAGTCGAATTATCTCTCGTGGGCCCTAAAAATGGAGGTGTTTCTGTGGAGGGAGGATTGGGGGACAGCTGTAAGCCCTCCTCCAGCAGGTCTCAGTGCGGAGCAGCGAAAGGAGAAAGCCCTGAAATGGCTGATCATCTGTGGGACGCCCGCAAGAGGTCCCTTCGGGTGGGGGGGGGAGAGAGAGAAGCAGATCTGGCGCAGGGGGTGGATTTCTGCTGGGTTCCTTTGCAAAAATAATAAAGGTGGGAGGCAAATACTGCAATAAAAACCGTGAAGCTCCCTGAGCCATTCGGACTTAGCAAGAATTATCCCCCCTTTGCTTGCAACCGATCCCGACTACTGCAACGTCCTTGATGTGGGGCTGCCCTTGAAAGCCTCCCGAAATTGCAGTTGCTGCAGAAGGAAGCAGGCAGGTTGTTGACTGGGGAAAAGGAAGGGGGATCAGGTGGGTCTGTCCTAAGGGATCTCCTCTCGCCTCCTGGGTGCCCCCAAACTGCTCAAGCCCTCAATGGCCGAGTGGCTGATCATCTGTGGGTCCCTTCGGGTGGGCAGAGAGAGAGAGAGGAGAGAGAGAGAGAAAGAGGAGGAGAGAGAGAGAGAGAGGCAGGAGCCATCTGCTTTAGGGGCCTCACCTGTCCGGTGCCCACAGGTGGGAGAGCCGCACTCACCTGTCCCTCGGCCTCCACAGGTAGCAAGTCTGCTTGGAGGCAACTCCAGGCTTCCCTCCTGCGAGGGGAACGGAGGCATTTATTGGCCAGGAAAAGGGGGGTTTCTTTTTGGGGGGCGGCAAAGGGAGAGAGAAATGGCTTTGCTTAAGAAGGGAAATTGTGCTCCAGCCACCAGGAAGGAGCCTGTTTGCACAAAACAACTTTAATCTGACTGTGGATTTACATGCCGCCAAGAGAGATCTCACAGAGAGGCTCCTGAAATTTGAAATGTTCCTTGAGGTCATCCGGTCCAGCCCCTGCTCAGTACAGCAATCTAAAGGAAGAACCCCGGATACGTGGCTGATTAGCCCCCTCCCCTTGAGGGTATCCAGACAAGGGGAGCCCCCCCCCACCTCCTCTGGGTCTTGGGGCTGCTGTTGACGGGCTGACTTTCCCTTTTTCTGAGCGAGATTTTTCTAACTTCCCTTCAGAACCTGCAGGAATGAACAGCTGCCAGCATCCTCCCAAGGGGCATCGCTGCGTCCCCACAATACGCCCGGACCTCAACCCAGGTAAAGAGACGGGAATGGCTGCTTTGTTCACACAATCTGCTGAATGGGTGGCTGGATTTGAAGAAACGCTGAACCACAAATCAACCCACTCTGTTTTAATGCAGAATTGTCTGCAAAATCCCCACACAACCTTTAGAATAGAATAGAGCTGGAAGGGACCTTGGAGGTCTTCTAGTCCAGCCCCCTACTCAAGTAGGAGAACCTATAACATTCCAGACAAGTGACTGTCTACTCTAGCCTCTTCTTAAAAACCTCCCGTGATGAAGCGCTCACGATTTCTGGAGGCAACTTCTGTTCCTCTGGTTAATTTTCCTCACTGTTAGGAAGTTTCTCCTTAATTCCAGGTTGCTTCTCTCTTTGGTCAATTTCCAACCATTGTTTCTCGTCCTTCCCTCTGGTGCTTTGGAGAATAATGTGACCCCTCTTCTTTGTGGCAACCCCTAAAATACTGGAACACTGTTATCATGTCTCCCATATTTCTTCTTTTTTTTAGACTAGCCCAGGGGTAGGCAACCTTGGCTCTTTTATGACGGCTCAGGAATTCTGGGAGTTGAAGTCCACGAGTCATAAAAGAGCCAAGGTTGCCTACCCCTGGACTAGCCAAACCCAAGTCCCACAGCCGTTCTTCGTATGTTTTAGTTTCCAGGCCTTGGATCATCTTAGTTGTTCTTCTCTGAACTTTTTCCAAAGTCTCAACATCTTTTTTGTGATATGGTGACCAAAACTGGCTGCAGTATTCCAGGTATGGCCTCACTAGGGTTTGATAAAGCAGTACGAATACTTTGCGTGATCTTGATTCTATGCCTCTGTTTATGGAACCCAGGATTGTATTAGCTTTTTTGGCTGCTGCTGCACACGGCTGGCTCATGGTCAAGTGATCGTCCACAGCAGGTCTTCTCTGCCGGCACGGGTGGGAGGCTGAAGGCTCCCAACTCCTTCAAAGTCCAGGTAGAGAGAATCCCCAGATGGGGGGGCTCTCCTTCCCAGATGTGGAAGCAACACAGGCTGCTGGCAGAGGGAGAGCTGAGAGGGTTCCCACTAAGGCCTTGGACTGCTGGAGGGCACTGAGGGCTAGAGGCATCGCCGGCTCTTTGGTGCCCTCCAGAGGAGGTTCAGATCTTTGCAGATCTGCTGGAGCAGCCTAGCCAGCCCACCATCCCACCCTCGTGCCCTTCATGGCCAGGGTGGGGATCGTGTGCCAATCATCTCTGGGGACAGCAAAGGGGTGCTGAAGCCCAGCAGATTCCCAGCCCTCCAGGTAAAAAGAGATGGACGCGCAAGAAAGCAACGTAGCAGCGATGGATGGTCCCCCTAAAGAAATGCTCCCTCCCCTTAATACCAACCCTTGCTATACAGAAGACTCGGGGTGTCTTGAGCTTCAGACCTCGGGGTTTGAGAAATAAAGGACACTAGTTATGCTAGGCAGAATTTATTTGAGCTTCTGGCCCATCAGGATGAGCAAAACCAGATCCAAGCTACAGAGAGCATCCATTGGGCGAAGGAATGCAGAGCGGAGATTTCAGCAGGCGGGGGGGGGGGCTCCTTGGTTCTCCGGGTTTCCTTGCCTGTTCGCCTCACTCCGGGGCTGGTGCTTGCAGACAGAACGATGCCTGGACATGCAGTTCTTATCGTCCCACTGGAGATGCCCTGGGCAGCCAAAGAGAAAGTTGTGCAGGCGCTCCCTTGGAGCACTTCAAAGGGCTCCCCCCTCATAGGCTGGAGGACGTGAGGATACCACAGGGGAAGGACCTCATCTGCTGAAATGGGCTTTGGGTACAGCACTGAGATGAGTGGCACAAAATGTAAAGATGGGGGGAAAGAGAGAGAGACAGAGACAGAGACAGAATGGATAGAGATTGATACAGAGATAAAGATGGATAGATATTATATCATAGATGATAAATTATTGAAGCTGGATAGATAGATAGATAGATAGATAGATAGATAGATAGATAGATAGATAGATAGATAGATAGATAGATAGATAGATAGATAGATAGATAGATAGAATTGTGAGTTGTGGGGGGGCCACAGAGGGAGGCTCAGCCAATCTCACTGAATACATGTTATACTTTGATAATAAAGGTTCATTCGATAGATAGATAGATAGATAGATAGATAGATAGATAGATACATACATACATACATACATACATACATACATACATACATACATACATACATACAAAGATATGTAGATGATAGGCAGATAGAGAGAGAGATTAGATAGAGAGGGGGGGAGGGGGAAGAGGGAGGGAGGGAGGAAGAGAGAGAATGGATAGAGATAAAGATGGATAGATGGATAAATATAGATGGATAGATATTATATCATAGATGATAAATTATTGAAGCTGGATAGACAGACAGACAGACAGACAGACAGATAGATACAAAGACACGTAGATGATAGGCAGAGAGAGAGAAAGAGAGAGAGAGAGAGAGAGAGAGAGAGAGAGAGAGAGCTACCAAGTGAGGCCATGGCTATCAGATTTCGCCTATCAAATTCTCAGCCACAGGAGGGCAGCAAAGTTTCCTTTTTGGTGTCCTGTGAATATTCTACAGAAAATCCTTGATTTACGACCATTCGTTTTGCAACCATTCAAACTTAGAAAGTGCTGAAAAAAGTCTGGTCCTCACAACCTGGTCCTCAGAGCATATATATATGGTGCCCTCTTTTCCCTTTCTCTATTTTTTTTTATTTCTGACCTTTATTCTTATAATAATCTCTTGTTTACTTTGTTTTTAGTAATTTTCGTCTGGGGATTTCGGCTGTTCTCCTGATAGGTTTATACTTGGACCAGGCGTGTGCCAATTTTTCTCTTCCATATAGCAAAAGCTTTGTTAGGATATCGAATTTAGTAGCTGGAACAGTCAAGTGTATGAGAGGCCAGAACACACAGTTGGAGTTGATTAGTTAGAGAGTGCTGACTCATGCCGTGAGGCAATCCACGCTGTGATTGGTTGCCTAAGTATGAAGGGGGTGTTTCCCTTTTTTCTTCTGTATGTTCTCTATACTATTTAATTTTATCTCATGAAATTCCTGACTATCTTGTCTGCTCCTGCACGTGGCAATCTACGCTATGATTGGTTGCTGTAAGTATGAAGGGGGCGTTTCCCTTTTCCCCGCCTTTTTTCTTCTGTGTGCTCTGTGCTGTTTGATTTACTTCACGAGATTCCTGTGATCCTGAGTATCTTGTCTGCTCCTGCATGAGGCAAGCTACGCTATGATTGGTTGCCGTAAGGATGTAGGGGGCGTTTCCCTTTTTTCCCGCCTTTTTCTTCTGGGTGTTCTGTATATTGATTAATTTACCTCATGATATTCCTGTGTTCCTGACTATCTTGTCTGCTCCTGCATGAAGCAATCTACGCTATGATTGGTTGCTGTAAGTATGTGGGGGCGTTTCCCTTTCCCCCCTGCCTTTTTCTTCTGGGTGTTCTGTATACTGATTAATTTACCTCATGATATTATATTCCTCGACAAGCTTTTAGCAGAGTGATCCCTACCACCCTTCAAACAGCCCCTTAGAAATGGTAGAAAAGCATTGATGAAGATCAGCAATAGAAAGGACCTGCTCTCTTTGAAAGCCTCAATCCGATCCAGACATCGGTGTTTTTAAAATATTGGGAGATGCAGTTGGACAATTCAACTGACTCTGCCACATCGTGGATGGAGGCGAGATGGCAGTTTTCCTGCTGCTCCGTGGAGATCCTGTGGTGGAGAGCGACAACAGAGAAAGGCATTCATTTAACATGTTCTCTATCTGTGTGTATTTGTGCATGTCCGAAAAGAGCAAGGATCTGATTGCATGGTCCGGGCCACCGTCTTGACTTTGTTGACCCCTGCAACTATCCTCTTGAACAGTTCCTGATTTAAATTCTTGCGTTAAAATCTCAGATCCCCATCACTTCAGAGGCTACGTGGTCAAGAGGCCTGAAGATACCAGCCAGAGTGGCCAGCAAAACATCAGCAAAATCTGTTGTCTAGCAGATGGTCACTCAACCCTGAAGATACCGGCCATGAAAGTCTACACCAGTTTATAGTCCAGAGAATACTTGCATTTCAGACTATCCTAAAATCATGATCTGTGCTACCTTTTCATGCACACAGCCTAGTTGACCTCCAGCTCTCCCTTTATGGGTCTTCAGCCCAGCCAGAGGGGACTTTGGCAGAGTCTTCAAGATTTTACCTAGACTTCTCTGCCTGGGCTAGGAGATTTTATTTTTGCTTATTTGAGGTTCAATTTCTATAGCCGCACATCTCAAGCAATCTCACTGGCACATTCAAAGGCACGGGGCGTGTCTAACCTGTGCATGGTCCCAGGTCTTCCGATTGTTGAAGAGCTTGTAGCAAGACACATTGTGGGAGAACCAACCAAAGGGGCAATGGTGATTGCCTCCAATTCCTGTGTGGGAAGAGAGGAAGCCCAATGAGAAGATGGTCAGGAGAGGAGGAGGAGGAGGAGACGACAGCTGGGTCTGCAGAACATGCTTAACCTGCTGAGTTGCAAACATCTCTGATGACAAAAAATTGAAGCTGCATTTGCAGATTCCCCAAACCTTGGTTAGAGTTAGTCTTGGTTAATTTCCCTGAAGCTGCAAGCCTTGGGTGAACCTGTCCATTTTGGTTAGTTTATCATTCAGTGAACAGTGCAAAGCCAGCGAATGGGTTCCTTCAAGAACCAGATTAAGCCTGTTCAATCTTTGCACACTAGGGAGTGAAATGCAAGTCTCACAAGCGGTCCGGATTACTGCAATGGGTTTTTTGTGGAGCTACCCTCAAAACTCTTCCAAAATTGCAACTTTTGAAGAAGGCGGCAGCCAGGCTGTTGACCGGTGCAAAGTACGTGGGTCAGTCCTGAAGGATCTGCACTGGCCTCCAGGATGTCCCACAACTGCTCGTGGGGCTTCAGGGGTGATTATTTGTGGGACTCCCCCCTTCTACTCACTGCCAAGGGGAGCCCTTTCTGAAGATGCCCTGCCAGGTTCATGGGAAAGGGACTAAGCTCTTGTCCTAGCAAGAGGGGGGGGCACTCTTTTTTAAAAAATGATCAATGCATGAATTTTCCCCGAGGGTTTAACTTATAATTAATTCAGCATTTCAATGGTGTTAAATTTTGCTTTGCTTTTGTATCGTTGCACACAGTCCTGGGTCTTGGGGCAGAGAGAAGATGGGATCTGAATTGCAGAATAAGCCAAACAGCGAGAGGATTTGGGGGGGGTGGTCAAATCAGGAAGGGGTTCAGATGTGAGAGAGTTGGCCTCTCCGGACACGAGAGACCCTGCTCGAACTCACCACTTAGGGAGAGTGCCACGACCAGCAAGCCCAGGCTCACAAAGGAGAATCGCCCCATGGTCTTCCTTCCTTCTCTGTTAAAAAGGGGGCGGGGCGGGAGACCCATTGAGAATCCTCCCTTAGGGGACCCCATATCCAACTTGGGACCGAGCTAGGAATACCAAAGTTGGTCTCACAGTTTTGTATTTGCCCAACTGGACCCTGTTCCCCCCTCCTTGGTTCTGCAACTGCTTCAGTGGGGTCCCCATGGATCTTGCATTGCTACGTAATCTGTTCTGGTAAGGCAAGAATGAATAATAACAAAATAACAGAGTTGGAAGGGACCTGGGAGGTCTTCTAGTCCAACCCCCTGCTCAGCCAGGAAACCCTCTACCATTTCAGACAAATGGTTGCCCAATCTCTTCTTAAAAACCTCCAGTGTTGGCGTACCCAACACTGGAGGCAAGTTGTTCCACTGATTAATTGTTCTAACTGTCAGGAAATTTCTCCCTAGGTTGCTTCTCTCCCTGATAACGTTTCATCCATTGCTTCTTGTCCTGCCTTCAGGGGCTTTGGGGAATAGCTTGACTCCCTCTTCTTTGGGGCAGCCCCTGAGATACTGGAAGACTGCTATCATGTCCCCCCTTGTCCTTCTCTTCATTAAACTGGACATACCCAATTCCAGCAACCGTTCCTTGTATGTTTTAGCCTCCAGTCCCCTGATCATCTTTGTTGCTCTTCTCTGCACTCTTTCCAGACTCTCAACATCTTTTTTACATCGTGGTTACATCTCTCTCTCTCTCTCTCTCTCTCTCTCTCTCTCTCTCTCTCCTCTCCCTCTCCCTCTCCCTCTCTCTCTCTCTCTCTCTTCTCTTCTCTCTCCTCTCCCTCTTTCCCTCTCTCCTCTCTCTCTCTCTCTCTCTCTCTCTCTCTCCCTCTCCCTCTCTCTCTCTCTCTCTCTCTCTCACAGAGATCCCCCTATAGATCCCTTGCTCTCTGCCTGAAGGACCTTCCAGCAGATCCCCTGCTGGAACCTGGGCATCGCCTGCTGCCACCTGCAAGAAGTCCCTTCAGATGGAGAGAGAGAGAGAGGCAGGAGCAATCTTCTGCAGGGGGGGCTCACCTGTCAGGTGCCCACAGGTCGGAGAACCGCACTCACCTGTCCCTTGGCTTCATGGGTAGCAAGTCTGCTCAGAGGCAACTCCAGGTGTCATGGTTCCGACAGATGAAACTCTTCAAAAGAACTTCGAGGCATTGTTTAACTAAAAGAATCTTTTATTCGAGAAGCATAATATCGGCACTTACATAGTTGAAGCCAAAAACTGGATTCCCCTCCCCTGGACACATAGTATCAAAGCACAATTCCCTCCTCCAATTAACAGTCATAAATCACATTCCCCAATTAGTTTGAAGCGAGGGCTTCCTCTCCAGCTCTCCAGCCCGCCAATTCTTTATCAGCTCTATGTTCAGTAACCTTGATTCTCACGCTAAGTTTAGTGTTGTTATGTCTAGCTGAACTCTCATTCGCATCCCCCCCTCCCAGCATCATCTAACTCTAAAAGCGAAAGGGAAAAAGGGCTACATTTCCATCTGTTGTCAATGCAAAAACATCCAATGTTAGCAGCATTGACACCAGGTTTCCAGCAAAGGGAATGGAGACATTTAGAGGGAAGGAAACGGGTAGATTTCTTTGCGGGGGGGGGGGGGGAGGAAGGAGAGGGAGAGGGACATTGCTTGAGAAGGGGATTTTTGGTCAAACCATCAGGAAGCAGCTCATATACACAAAAGGAATTTAATCTGACAGGATTTACATGCTGCCAGGATAGATCCCGCAGGGAGAATTCTGCAATTTGAAATGTTCCCTGAGGCCATCCAGCCCAGCCCCAGCTCAGTGCTGCAATCCGAAAGAAAGCACCCAGATCCCTGGCTGATTATCCCCCTTGCCTTCGAATGCATCCAGACAAGGGGAGCCACCCCCCGGGGGCTGCTGTTGAGAGGTTGATTTCCTCTTATTGTGAGATTTTTCTAACTTCCCTTCAGAACCTGCAGGAATGAACAGCTCCCAGGATCCTCCCAAGGGGCATCGCTGCGTTCCCACCATACGCCAGGACCTCAACCCAGGTTCAGAAAAACGAATGGCTGCCTCGTTCACACAATCTGCTGAACGACTAGCTGGGTTTTGAAGAAATGCTGAACCACAATCCAGAATTGTCTGCAAAATCCCCACACAAACTTTAACCAATGACTTTTTTACATTTCCCCTTTTAATGTGGGACTGAGTGAACCCCCTCCTCTTCTAGACTTCCCCAGTTGCAGTCAGATGGAACCCCCCATCCTGGCTTCCTCTCCATGACACACTAAGCCACAGAATAACTAGCCAAGAATTGTGGGTTGTGTTAAAAACAGGTAGGGATATTTCTGAGAGCTGATCAAGCTGTTGTCTGAATCTGGCTGAGGTTTCGCGGCTGTGAGGGGCTCGGCAGGGTCTCTTCCCGGGGCCGAACGCTCTTTCAAAGCCTTCCTAGAAGCAGCTTATTTTGTTAATTTATGTCTTCCCTTTTTGAAGTGTCCAATGTTTGAAGCTGGCCCACCCTCTGCAGGGAGCAGACACAACAGCCCAACCATCATCCCTGAAGCCCCTCCTGACAAACCCCCAAGACGGAGAGCCCAGCGCCTTCAGGGGGAGAGTCTTCCACTGTGCTCCCTGGGAGTTCCCCCATAATTAAAATTATATTTTCCGATAATTCTTCCTAGCTGCATAAATGATTTCTGGACTTAGTTGCCAGAAGAAAAAGGTTGTTATGACAACCTTCCTGATGCTGCCATCTTGTGCCCAATTAAACTCCGTGGACACGGTTTCTTCAGGATTTGGGGCCGCCTAAGAAGGATCTCCCAAATGCCCAGAGCAGCAGTTTAGCTGGTGGTTGGCAAGCTCAGTGTTAACAGCTGAAGAAGAGAGCCCCACCAAGCATCGACACCCAGTGCCACAAGCCCAAAGTTTTTTTTCCCTTTCAAAAAAAAAGACAAAAGAAAAAAGAAGAAGCCCGGAAGAAGCGGAGAAGGAACAAGGAAGCGAAGACTTTAAGCAATGAAACGTTGGATTGGTTGGGTCATCAAATGTCATTTGCGGGAATTAACATGTCAGAAGTTTGCCCATCCCACATTGCAAAATGTTTTGCCTCAAGTCACCTTATACTTATGCACGCACGTGTGCACAGGTGCTCCTGTGCACACGCAAACACACATACACACAATCCGAGTCCCAAGTTGGGACTAGAACTCATAGCGTGCTTGTGATTGGCCCAAAGTCACCCAACTGGCTTTCATACCTAAGGGAGAACTAGAACTCTCCGTCTCCTGGTGATTGGCCCAAAGTCACCCAGTTGGCGTTCCCACCTGAGACGGGACTACAATTCACCGTCTCTTGCTTTCCACCCTTGTGCCTTAACCACTAGACTGAACTGGCTCTCACAAGATGGTTCGCTTCCCCTTGAAGAGATTGTCTTCATGAAGCCCTCGTGATCTAAAATGCATACGAAACTACAGGGAAGGGAGAACAATGCTTATACAAATGTTCCCTTGACAAATTGTTGTCTTGACTCCAACACTCATTTCCTCACCTATTACTCTCCAAACAAGCCTGCTGGCATTTGTGGTTTCCAGACATCCAGAGGGCACCAAGCTGGGGAAATTGGAGTTACCTGGAACAATGGGATGGGTGGCATATCCATTTAACAAATAAGCTGCAAAGTCAACCTAAGATATGCAGATGATACCATTCTAATGGCAGAAAGTGAAGAGGAACTAAAGAGCCTCTTGATGCGGGTGAAGAAGGAGAGTGCAAAAGTGGGCTTGAAACTCAACATTAACAAAACCAAGATCATGGCATCCGGCCCTCTCAATTCCTGGCAAATGGAGGGGGAAGAAATGGAGGTAGTGACAGATTTTATCTTCCTGGGCTCCAGGATCACCGCAGATGGGGACTGCAGCCAAGAAATTAAAAGACGCTCCTGGGGAGGAAAGCTATGGCAAATTTAGACGGCATACTAAAAAGCAGAGACATCACCCTGCCAACAAAAGTACATATAGTCAAGGCCATGTTGCAATGTATGGCGGTGAAAGCTGGACCATAAGAAAGGCTGAGCGCCAAAGAATGGAGGCCTTTGAACTATGGTGCTGGAGAAGACTCCTGCGAGTCCCCTGGACTGCAAGGCGATCAAACCGGTCAGTCCTAGAGGAGATCAACCCCGACTGCTCTTTAGAAGGCCAGATCCTGAAGTTGAAACTCAGGTACTTTGGCCACCTAATGAGAAGGAAGGACTCACTGGAGAAGAGCCTGATGCTGGGAAAGATGGAGGGCAAGAGAAGAAGGGGACGACGGAGAAGGAGGTGGCTGGATGGAGTCACTGAAGCAGGAGGCGTGAGCTTCAATGGACTCCAGAAGACGGTAGAGGACAGGAAGGCCTGGAGGCACGTTGTCCATGGGGTCGCGATGGGTCGGACACGACTTCACAACTAACAACTAACAACAAAGTTGCAACGTGGTTCTTGCCTTTACTAAACTAAAATAGAAAAGGTTCTGCAGTCCTCCAAAGACGGTTCACCGAGAGGCAGGGCGATTTTTCTCTCCTGCCGACAAACAGCTGATTTTGCCGCCAAAACTGGCTCTTTGGCGGCATGCTCCTCAGATTCAAATAGGAACAACTAGGAATGGCCCAAAATGACCTTCAGGTGTTCATGGACCTACCTGCGAGGACGAATTTTGAAGGTTGCAAACTTTCGGTAGGAGCGGCCAGAGGGTCAAGTCTCCACCATTTCCTTTCTGCTGCTTATTTGTTTTAAGCACCCCTCGGTTTAATTGCGCGTTTTAACATTTTCTTTTTCCTTTGGGTTTTTCCTTTTAAATGTTAACATGGAAAAGGTTCTTTTCATTTTGGCCTTTATTTCGTCACCAACAGGATGGATGCCAACACAACTACACACTCCTCTTTGTGGGTCAGTGCGAAACCCAGAACTTGGTGTGCAAAGCATTCCAAAGAGCCCAAAGCTGATTTGTTCAGTTTTGTCCTGCCACAGTGTGCCTTCTGGGTGCTGTGAAATATGTCTGGGGGGGGGGGAGCATAGTGGCTGATTGTAAGGCATCCTGAAAATAGGAAAAAAATGGCTTATTCCTTGACTTTTGCCAAAAGAAACCACTGTGGACTTCTGACTTTTAGTCAGCTTCAGCTGTTCATCCTAAAACATGCCCGGTGCGCTTTGCCCAGGCAGAACCAGAACTAGAAAGGTAGATTAAAATCTCTTTTTTTATGTACACGAGAAAGGAGGGGCTCCTTTCCCAAAAGAAGAGAGAGAGGGGGGACCCTTAAAAAGGTAGGAATTGCTTTATAAACATAATTGGGTTTTGAATGAGTTCTTTCACTGGCTAATATCATTTTACGCCTCTGTGATGTAGCTCACGTCCTCAATAACCTTTGTGTGTAGCATGTAACCTTTCATAGCATCCCATAATATTCTTTGTATGATGTTCTCCATGCTCCTCATATTCAGGAGGCTTGTTTCCCTTATTCTAATGAGTTTGCTAATGAGTCAGTCAAGTTCAGGTCGATGTAGGATAAAGGAGAATATACAAGTTGCATTTGGCCACAATCATTGTTGGTCAGTCAAAGCAGCTCACCACGCTCCCTCTGGAGATGGACCACAGGCAGGAGGCATCTCGCTGGTCTGCTTCTGGCTTGACATAGCAATCACCCAGCATCCCCCTTGCTTCTGCTTGCCATTTCCATAATGGAGACCCTCTTTAGGAGGATAAGTGACCCCCCCCAAAAAAGGACATCCATTGCCTTCTCCAGGCCTCGAATGAAGGTCCCCCTGGCCAACCATCCCACCCCACGCAGAATGTCGCAGTAATGTAGTAATTAATTTGTTAATCTGAGAGGTGCAATTTTAACCTTTTTAAAGATACATTTGGCCTGGATTATTGAGTCTTCATGGACATATTGCAATACATTTTGGGGGAGCAAGAGTAGGCGTATTCCAACGACTCTATGACTCCCTGCCTAACTAATTTTTTTATTTTACTTGGATGACTAGCGACCAGTCTCAGATTAACACATTTTGGTCCAGTTGCCGTGATTTTAACCTTTTTTTTTAGCGTGCTGCTTTCATGCCCACAGTAGGTATCCCCAGCGCCAATCAGCTTTGGGGACAGGAAAGTGGGGCTGAGGCCCAACAGATTGCCAGCCCTCCAGTTAGAATGAGATGGACATGCAAGGAAGCATCGTAGCATCAATGGATGGTCCTTCTGAGGAGCCCCCCCTACCCCCTCACCCCCCTTAAGGCCAAGCCCTGCCATGAAGAAGACTCGGGGGTCTTGAGCTTCGGACCGCAACCGTCTCCTGGCTCTGAAGAATAAAGGAGGCCAGTCATGCTAGGCAGAATTTATTTAACCTTCTGGCCCATCAGGAGCAGCAAAACCAGATCCAGCTACACAGAGCATCCGTGGAATGACAGGGTGCAGAGCAGAGATTTCGGCAGGTGGGGGGCTGGGGGGCTTCCTTGCTTCTCCAGAGTCCCATCAGCTGCTTCCCTCACCCTGAGGCTGGAACTTGCAGATGAAAAAACGCAGGGACCCACAATACTGATCGTTCCATTCAAGATACCCTGGGCAGCAAAAGAGAAATTTTGATCACCTAGCCACTTTCATGCGTAAGCTGGGACTAGAGCTCCCCGTCTCCTGGTGATTGGCCCAAAGTCACCCAACTGGCTTTCATTCCTAAGGCGGGACTAGAACTCACCATCTCCTGGTGATTGGCCCAAAGTCACCCAACTGGCTTTCATTCCTAAGGCGGGACTAGAACTCACCATCTCCTGGTGATTGGCCCAAAGTCACCCAGCCGGCTTTTGTGCCTAAGGCGGGACTAGAACTCACCGTCTCCCCCTTTCTAATCTGGTGCCTTAACCACTAGACCAAACTGTTTTTTCGGCTGCTCTTGTGATTGGTTTAAAACTGGACTGAGCATGCATTAATATTTCTCTTCTATACATGGTAAAAATGGCTGAGATTTATCTCACCGCGACGGGGTAGACATTTGATAGTATATTAGAGCAAGGAAAGCGGCCACACAAGGCCAGATGCCCAGTGACCACGATGGCCTTTCGGAACAAGGTGAAGATGGAGCTTGTTCATTTAATTATGGGCCGATGGTCCCCTAATAATTTCGATACACAGTTTGACCGTTTGAAGGAATCATGGCTTTCACTTCTAACGGTTTGTCTCGTGGACGTTCTGGGTTCCCTTGTCTGGACAGAGTGTCGGACTGTGGCAGATCAGAGATCCAGGAGGTCAGGAAAGGTCATCAGCAGCCAAGGGGTGGGGGTTGCGAGAAGGGTCTTCATTATGGGAAGCGCACCCTCAGCCCCCTCCCCTCCATCTCAGCTTACCTGACGACACCAGCTGAACGCAGTACTCGTTCCACAAAAAGTTGTTGGGTTCTCCTCGTTTCCAGGATTGGTAGCCGAAGCGGGAGCCATCAGTCCATTGCCAGGAGCCATTCTGGAATGACAGGGAAACCACTTTAGGCAACTGAGGAGGGGGCTCTGACTCTGCCGGGCCCAGGGGCAGAGAGAGAAAAGCTGGCAGGTTTCACCGGGAAGAGCCTCTCCCCCTCCCTCCCTCCCTCCCTCCCTCCCTCCCTCTCTCTTTATGCTTGGATAGGTGACAATCAGGAGATCCAGGGAAAGAAAGATTTCAGAAAAAAACTACCTGGAGGTTTCCATGAAGTCACCACGTGGAACATTTAGGAATGGAAAAGTATCCTAGAGTTGGTTAGTTAGTTAGTTAGCTAGCTAGTTAGTTAGTTAGTTAGTTAGTGTGGTGGGAGTGGACTACTCCTTTGTTGTTGCCAGAAATTCATATTTCCATTCACAAAGTCACCAGGAGGGAAACTCCCCTCCTTTGTACATGATCGAGCATTTTTCAAGAGCTGAAAATGCAACAGAGCAGGAGACGAAATCCTGCCGGTAACAGAAACGAGGAATTTCTGCGTTGAATAAAGGGGGGGGGAGGAAAGAGCAGCCCCCCCAGGCCAGGCCTCTAAAGCCCCTGAGCTGATGGCCCAGCAGAGTCTCCCCCAGGTTTAGCGGCCATCCAAAGGGCCCTCCAGAGGGAGGGAGGCCCGGAGGCCAAGATGGGGGCCAGGGCAGGATCCGGCCCTTCAAGACAGCAGTCGGTCCTTCAGGAGGAAGGAAGGATTTGGTGAGGGGGGAGAGAGAGAGACAGTTAAAGGTTTTCTCTGCCGTTGTCCAAGGCAAGAACACTGAATAGGGAGACCTCTGCCTCCCATTGGAGGATTCTTCCAAAACAAAACCACAAACCTTTAGAAACAGTAAAGGGGAATCGATGAAGATTAGCATTAGAGAGGACCTACTTTCCCTATATCACGCAGTCCGATCCAGACACTGAAGACACGGGCATTGTAGGAGGCCAGTCTGGCCACGTAAGCTGACTCTGCCAAGCTTTGGATGGAGGCGAGATGGCTGCCTTCCGCCTTTTGCCTGCAGTACATCTGGGAGAGAACACAGAGAAAGACGCTTGTTCAACGGAGAAGGACCATGTTGTCTCTGTCTGTGTATTTCTGCATGTCAGAAAGGAGCAGGGATCTGATTGCATGTTGGCCCCCACGGTTGCCCTCCCTGAACATGCAGTTTTTGAGCAATGCCTGTTTCAGCTTCATGAGTTAGTGTTTCATCCCTCCCCGCTTTATTAAGGCCCCAGACTGAAGCCGGGACCAGCCTTTTGGGCAGTGGGCTCTGCAGACCCCGCCCACCGCCTGCTCCCTATCCGGGGAGCCCCTCTGGCTCAGCATAGGGGCCTCCTCCTCCGAGTTTCCGAGAGGAGCAGAAAAAAGAGTTTGCAGAATCTTGGAGGTGGCCAAACCCAGCTCAGCCTTCAAGATTTTGGGAGACCTCCCAGCCAGTGAGTCCTGGTGGTGCAGTGGTTAGAGAGCAGCATTGCAGGCTAACTCTGCCCACTGCCAGGAGTTCGATCCTGACCGGCTCAAGGTTGAGTAAGCCTTCCATCCTTCCCAGGTCGGTAAAATGAGGACCCACCTGGTTGGGGGCAACAGGCTGACTCTGTAGACTGCTTAGAGAAGGCTGTAAAGCACTGTGAAGCGGTATATAAGTCTAAGTGCTGTTGCTACCGCCTCAGTGCTCTTGGAAAGAATACGAATGGCCAGATGACTGCAAGGAATGTAAATCCTCCCATCTTCCACCATTCCGTCAGAACTAAAGAAGTTTCTTGGAAGAGAAGCGAAAAGTCTTCAAGGAAAAACAAGTCCAGTTGCCTTTTGAAAAAGCACCTTTGGGACATATTTAGAGTAGCTCAACAATTGGGTGGTAAGAGTAAGGGACCGACTGCATAACACAGTTGTAGAACTGAATGCACACAAACGCACACACCCCGGCTTCTCACCAGTCAAACCTGAAGTGAGTTTTGACATGAAAGCCATATGGATGATTTGGGGCCAATCACCAGGGGACAGTGAGTTCGAGTCCCGCCTGAGGCATGAAAGCCGGCCGGGTGATTTGGGGCCAGTTCCTCCCTCTCAGACCAATCTACCTCACAGGGTTGTTGTTCTGGGGAGAACAGAAGGACAAAGGACTACTGTGTGTGCTGGCCACCTTCAGTTATTTGTAAAAAATAACCAAAGTGGAATAAAAATAAATTTTAAAAAAGGCCACCTTAAGGAAAGGCCTTGGGGGAGATGTAGGGCAGGAGGGGAGGAAAACAAGCCAGGAAAGTTGCCAATCCCGGCCCTTCATCGGCCCCAGATGAGGCTGCTGCCCTCCGCCCACCTGATGCCCGGAGGCAGCGGGGGGGAGGACCGGCATGGGGGGGCAGCAAACACGATCCTGGCACCGTTTCCTGCTGGCTCCAAGGGCGCAGAAGGGAAGCTCAAAGGGGCTCAGAGGAAGAGTCCCCAGGATATCTGCTTCTCAGACGTCCCTTTTCATACACCCAGCCGAGTCTCCCTCCGTCTCATCGTAGCCAGAGGGGACTTGGGGGCTTTGCAAGGCTCTCCCTGGACGTCTCCTCGGCCTGGGCTGGGAGATCCACAGGCACACAAAGACATCTCACCTCTGCATCATCCCAGGTCTTCCATTCATTGAAGACCTGGTAGCAAAACTGATTGAAGAAGGACGAACCAGTGGGACAATGCTGGTCAGCTCCAGTTCCTGTGTGGGAAGAGAGGAAGAGATAGCCAGGAAAAAAGGAGGAGGAGGGGGGAGGGGGAGGAGGGAGAGAGGAAGAGGGGGAGGAGGGGACAGCTGGGTCTGCAGAACCTTCTGGACCTACTGAGTATAAACCTCTTTGGTGACAATGAAGTGAATCTGACTTGGGTTACAGACACAGTGACGGCATTTGCAGATTGTCCAAAGCCTGGTTCGGTTTAGTCTTGGTCAGTTTCCCTGAAGCTGCAAGTCTGGTGTGCACCTGTCCACTCTCATTGGCCCGTCATTCGCTGAATGGTGCCAAGCCAGAAAAGAACCAGATTAATCTTTGCAGCCCCAACGGAGCCAATTACGGCCTAGTGGTTAGGGCACCTGGCTAGAAAGCGGGAGATTTGGGGCAGAGAGAGAAGGTGGGATCCGAATGTCAGAATGAGCCAAACAGGAATAAAAGCAACTTTGGGGAGAGGATTCGGGGGGGGGGGTCAAATCAGGAAGGGGTTGGAGGTGCGAGAGCTTTGGCCTCTCCGGACACGAGAGACCCTGCTCGAACTCACCACTCAGGGAGAGGAACACAACCAGCAAGCCGAAGCTCACGAAGATCAATCGCCCCATGGTCCTCCTTCCTTCCCTGCAGAGAGAAGCAAAGAGGGGAGGAGGAGAAGAAGAAGGGGCAGCAAGGACCCTGGCAGGGGCTCCTCAGGAAGGGGGACCCCATCACTGCTAGGCCCCAAGCTGGGAGCCCCATAGTTTCTCTCACCATTTTCTGCTCCCCATCTGGACCCCGTTTCTCCCTCCTCTGTCTTGCAATAGCTTTAATGGGTGTCCTGCACGGCTATATCCTGGTTGGGGGGGGGGAGTTCCTAAGAAAGGCTCTCCTACGGGTCTCTTTCTCTCTTCCCCCAGAGATCCCCTGGTGAGATCCCTTAGTCCTTGCCTCCCAGACCCCCTTCTGAAACATAAGCATTGCCAGCAGCCCCCTGCAAGTGGTCCCTTCAGGTGGAGACGGACAGGTGCAGGAGTGATCTGCTGCAGGAGGCCTCACCTGTCAGGTGCCCACAGGTGGGAGAGCCGCACTCACCTGTCCCTCGGCCTCCACAGCTAGCAAGTCTGCTCAGAGGCAACTCCAGGCTTCCCTCCTGCGAGGGGAATGGAGGCATTTATAGGCAAGGCAAGTGGAGGGGGGCAGGTTTCTGTTGGGGGGGGCAATGAGAGAAATTGCTTTGCATAAGAAGAACTACCAGGATGTAGCTTGTTTGCACAAAAGAACTTTAATCTCACAGGATTTACATTCTGCCAGGTCACATCTCAAGAGACAGAATCCTGCAGTTTGAGGTCATCCAGTCCAGCCCCAACTGAGTGCTGCAATCCAAAGAACCCTGGATATGTGGCTGATTAGCCCCCTCCCCTTGAGGGTATCCAGACAAGGGGAGCCCCCCCACCTCCTCTGGGTCTTGGGGCTGCTGTTGACAGGCTGACTTTCCCTTTTTCTGACCGAGATTTTTCTAACTTCCCTTCAGAACCTGCAGGAATGAACAGCTGCCAGCATCCTCCCAAGGGGCATCGCTGCATTCCCACAATACGCCCGGACCTCAACCCAGGTTAAGAAAAGGGAACGGCTGCCTCGTTCACACAATCTGCTGAGCGAATGGCTGAGTTTTGAAGAAACGCTGAAGCACAAACCAGCCAACTCTGTTTTAATGTAGATTTATCTGTAAAATCACCTCTCCTTATTTGAATCATTTTTTCTATCACCCTTTAATTTGGGACTGAGTGACCCCCCCCTTCTGGATTTGTATTGTGCAAGCTGAAACCCTCCCCCCCATCCCAGCTTCCTGTGCATGGCACACTAAGCCACAGAAGAACTAGCCAAGCATTGTGGGTTGCGTTAAAAAGAGGTAGAGATATTTCTCAGAGCTGATCAACGTGTTGTCTGAATCTAGTTGGGTTTTTTTTTCTGGTGTGAGAATCTCAGCACGGTCACTTCTCAGGGTGTAGCTCCTTTCATGGGGAACAGCTAATTTCATTCATTTATTTCTTTCATTTTTAAAGTGTCCAATGTGTGAAGCTGGTCCTTCGAGCCTCAAAGAGAAAGAGCATCACAAAGCATCGACACACACTGCCACAAGCCAAAAGTTGTCATCTTCTCTTTGGAAAGAAAAACAGGAAGAAAAGTTGAAGGAACAAGGAAGCAGATTCTTTTAAGCAATCCAAAGGTGGTTCCATCATCAAATGTCATTTGTGGGAATTATCAGCTCAAAACTTTGCTCAATCCACATTGCAAAATGTTTTACATAAACCCACATTATATTTATGCACTTTACAATCCAGTTTACACACCTGCCAACATATAAGAAATGCCTTGTTAATAGTATGGGGAAAAATTAAAGCTAAAATATACTTAAAAATTCCAGGGTGGCTATCAACGATGGAGGCATTTGTACATCCGAACTTGGTAGATTTTGAAAAAAATATGGGCATATAGAGATATTCTAAATATTGATGGCAATTTAAAATCTAAGCAAGAACTGGAAAATCGGGATCAACCTGTCATGGTGGGCACATTTTCAGATGCAAAATAGATATGAAAAAGATGTGAAAATGTATGGATTCTATAAAGATCAAACTGTATTTGATAAGATTTTGTTAACCTCAGATGAGAAATTAATTAAGAAAATGTATAATTTTTTGTTAATTTTGGAAATGGAAAGTGAACAAGTTAAAGAAACAATGATAAGATGGGCAAAAAACTTTGGCTACAATATAGAACTAGAAAAGTTGCAAAAGCTATGGGAGAGAAATTACAAATTAACAATGTCAACTTCATATAAAGAAAACTTATATAAAATGTTTTATAGATGGCACTTGCCACCAGCAAGATTGTTTTAAAATATGTCAGATAGATGCTGGAAATGTAAGCACAACCCAGGCACGTACTATCACATCTGGTGGGCATGTGGCAAAGCAAAGGCTTATTGGAAAAGGATACACGCGTGGTTAGAAAAAAATATTAGGTGAACATGTTGATTTTAAACCTGAACTTTTCTTACTAGGTATAATGCCTGAAAAGATTAATAAGCAAAGTCTATATTTGATTTTACACATCAGTACAGCAGCGAGATTAATCTTTGCGTAATATTGGAAGAATGAAGGATTGCCATCAGAGGAAGAAATAATCAGAAAAATATTGGAATGCGCAGAGATGGACAGATTAACTATGAGACTGAAAGATAAAGAAGACACAGATTACTACCAAACTTGGGACTTATTTTATTGTTGGTTAGAGGAAAGAATGAAGGATTAGGAATCGAATATGTATTAGCAGAGCTGATCCCAGAAAGCTCGTTGGTTGAAAAATTAACATATGTATGTAAAAGAAAATCAATAAAATCTTTATAAAAAAAAAAGAACATTTATTTTATTTCTGTTTTGCAGCTGCCCAGCCCAAAAGTGATAGAACAGACCAATATATGAACAATTCCAACCGAACAATTTCAGTTTGGTATGTGGGACCAGCTCTTTGTTTGTTGCTTGTTTGTTTTTATCACACCTTTATTAGTTTTATAAATAACTCAAGATGGTGAACATACTTAATACTCCTTCCTACTCCTCTTTACCCTTTACCCTCAACAAGGGTAAAGGGCTGAGTCACTGGCCCAAATTCAACCAGCTCTCTTTCATGTGCAAGGAGGGACTAGAAAACTATCTCCTGGTGAGTAGCCCAGACACCCAATTGGTTTTCATGTCTAAAATGGAACTAGAACTCACCGTCTCCTAGTGACTGGCCCAAAATCACCCAGCCAATTACCCTGTTAAGGTGGAACTAGAACTCACCGTCTCCTGGTGACTGGCCCAACATCACCCAGCCAATTACCCTGCTAAGGTGGAACTAGAACTCACCGTCTCCTGGTGACTGGCCCAAAATCACCCAGCCAATTACCCTGCTAAGTGGAACTAGAACTCTCCGTCTCCTGGTGACTGGCCCAAAATCACCCAGCCAATTACCCTGCTAAGGTGGAACTAGAACTCACCGTCTCCTGGTGACTGGCCCAACATCACCCAGCCAATTACCATGCTAAGTGGAACTAGAACTCAACGTCTCCTGGTGACTGGCCCCAAATCACCCAGCCAATTACCCTGCTAAGGTGGAACTAGAACTCAACGTCTCCTGGTGACTGGCCCCAAATCACCCAGCCAATTACCATGCTAAGGTGGAACTAGAACTCACCGTCGTCTGGTGACTGGCCCAAAATCACCCAGCCAATTACCCTGCTAAGGTGGAACTAGAACTCAACGTCTCCTGGTGACTGGCCCAAAATCACCCAGCCAATTACCATGCTAAGGTGGAACGAACTCACCGTCTCCTGGTGACTGGCCCAAAATCACCCAGCCAATTACCATGCTAAGGTGGAACTAGAACTCTCCGTCTCCTGGTGACTGGCCCAAAATCACCCAGCCAATTACCATGCTAAGGTGGAACGAACTCACCGTCTCCTGGTGACTGGCCCCAAATCACCCAGCCAATTACCATGCTAAGTGGAACTAGAACTCACCGTCTCCTGGTGACTGGCCCCAAATCTCCCAGCCAATTACCCTGCTAAGGTGGAACTAGAACTCACCGTCTCCTGGTGACTGGCCTAACATCACCCAGCCAATTACCCTGCTAAGGTGGAACTAGAAGTCTCCGTCTCCTGGTGACTGGCCCAAAATCACCCAGCCAATTACCATGCTAAGTGGAACTAGAACTCACCGTCTCCTGGTGACTGGCCCAAAGTCATACAGCTGGCTAGTTTCCATGCTTAATTTGGGAAACTAAAACTAGAACTCACATTCTCCTGGTTTCTAGCCTACATACTTGGTTCTCCACATCCACCCCCAACCAAAGGGAGGAGGAGGAGGAGGAACAGAAGAGGAACTAGGGTGCTCTCCGAGTCCGGTGGTTTCGCTTGTCCCCATTTTCTTGATAGCCAAGTTGGGAGAGGAACCAACCGACACTGGAATGGGCAAATTGAGACAAGATTGTTGGGACTCCCCTATTTCTGACTTCCCCGTCTGGTTCCACCTAGTAGTTCTGCGCACGGGTGGATATTTGCTCCGCTGTGCAAACACGGAGTCCGTGAACGGACGGATAGATTTGTCTGGTTGATTCAGGAATCTGACTGGCGATATTTCCGTGGTGTTTTTTTTTCAAATGAAAGAAACTGTTACTTCCAGCTAAGCCTTTAATAACCCTGAAGCTAAATGGCAAACTGTAAGGAGAGAACAAGAAGTTAGACATTGTTGGCTTAAGGAGTTGTCTTCACTTCTTACAACAGGATTAAAAAAAAAGCAACACAGAATAGCTGATTTGGAAGGGATCTTGGAGATCATCTTGCGCAGGACTCTCCGAACTTTGCAACGGTGAGACTTGTAGGCTTCAACATGGCCGGCTGGGACGACACGAACTTGTCGCTTTATATCAATAAAATATATTTTTACATCTCTATTGACAGCAAACAAGATAGGCGGACACATCGCAATGTATCATGAGGTAAATCAGCAGGTAAATCAAGGAACAGCATGCACCCAGAAGAAAAAGGCGGGAAAGGCAGGAAACTCCCCCTTCCACACCCAGCAACCAATCACAGAGTGCCTCACACAGGAGCCGGTACTCTCCAACCCATCAACCACAACTGCGTGTTCTGGCCCATCGTACGCCTTACTGCTCCAGCTATTCAATTAAATATCTTAGCAAATGACTTGACTCCAGAACTTGCAGGTTTTTAAGAAGAGACCGGACAGCCATATGTCCGGAATGGTATATAGGGTCTCCTGCTTGAGCAGGGGGTTGGACTAGAAGACCTCCAAGGTCCCTTCCAGTTGAACTCCCGACAACTTTAAAGTTGAGAAACAACCGTTGAACCATTTATCTTGGTTCCAAGAGGCCCAGCTTCTTCTGGTCCGTCCGAAACACCTGCATGGCTGAGTTTTGCTTCAGCAGCCATAGCTAAGAAGCCAAGGGGCTTCCTGGCCAAGGAACATGGGGATTGTAGTGCAGCCTCCTGGAAGGGCCACTAGTGGAGAACGGCTGACTCTACAGAGTTGCAAAGCAGGGATGGGGAAGGAGGCTGCCCACAACCCCTTTGCAAGTTGCGGGTGGCAAATGTCCGCCACCCCCCCCCCTTTGGCTCTGAGGGTCTTTGTTGAGGGGGAGGGGCTCAGCGCCCACCCAAAGGGGCTTCTTTCGCCCTCGTGAGCATAAAAGGGGTTCAAGCGGCGCCTTCCAGAGGCAGCCATCAAGAAGAGGTTTTTTTCTGGGGGGGGGGAAGATGGGTCGGGACCCCAGCGGGGCAGGTACCCCCCACCCACCAGTTTTCAAGCTGAGGGTCCTCGCAGATCAATCCCCCCCCGACCCCTCGCCCCCTCCCCAAATTGCCTCCCCAGCGTCTGCTCCGAAAATCTGTCTGAATGCCTGCAAAGGAGCCTGCGCGCCCTTGGGGGGGCTGGGCAATGAATGCCGATCCTGAGCTTGAGGAGGGGGCTTCCCTTTGGGGACCCCACGACTCCGGCTCCAGCGAGGCCTCGGCGTGCCTCCAGAGGGGTCTGACCCTCCCCCCGCCCCTCTGCCAAAAGGGGAGCGCTTTCTCCCTCCGCCTTTAGCCGGGGTTGCTGCGCCCGATCCAAAGCAGCCTCCGCGAATCGCGAGGCCGCGCGCTGCTCCCGCGCGCCCTCTGCCAGCCGGCCGGCGGCAGCGGCAGACTCGGTGCGCATGCGCGGAAGGAGCTGCTCGGCCCGGCCGCCCAGCATCTCGGAGCTGCGCGACGCGGAAGTGAGTGGGGCGAACACGTGTCTGGAGAAAGCGGGGCGGGAAGGGGAGGGGGTGCGCTGCGTTTGGGGTCCTGGACTGCAATAAGTCATGCTTTGCATGCAAACTGGCCGGGGAGGAGGGGAGAGCGAGCGCAAGGCTGGAGGGGGAGTCCAGGCGTCCCTGAGCATGCAAAGACCCCCCCGGGGGGGGGCTGCGCAAGTGGGGCGCAGGATCGGGGCAGGGCGGCTGCGCTGGGGGCCCTCCTCTCCCTCCCGGTTGCAAACCCCGAGAAAGCGGTCCGAGCCGCAGGAGCTGCAACCTGTGGACCCCCCTAATTGGGGGGCTTCGGGGCGTGGCGGGATTGCCGGGACCCCCCACCCCCTTTCCCCCAAGATCTCCGGGGTCTGGTCCGCGCGGCCCCGGACTCCGCCGGCAGCCAGGAGGATAAGCAGCAGCTCCGCCGGGCTACAACGGAGGCGGGTTCAGCCCGACCCCCACGGAGGGCAGATTCGGGGCTTCCCCCCTCCAGCCTGCGGCTTGCAAGCAAAACCTGGATAGCGCACCCCCAAAAAGCGGGGTTCTCCTTGAGCCCCCAAATTGGGGCTGGGGCTGCTTTGTCCCTCCCAATCTTGGAAAGTCCTGCGAAGATTTGCCACATTTTTTGCTCAACCTTGGCTGCTTGAAGAGGAGTGGACTTCAACTCCCAGAATTCCCCTGCAGGGACCCTCCCCCCACCCACATGGGGAATTCTGGGAGTTGAAGTCCACCTGTCTTCAAACAGCCAGGGTTGAGAAACCTGGAGTTTCCCCCTGTATTCAATCAATCAATCAATCAATCAATCCAGAATTAGAACTGGAAGGGGACCTTGGAGATGATGATTAATAATTATTATTATTATTATTATTATTATTATTATTATTATTATTATTATTATTATTATTATTATTATTATTATTATTATTATTATTATTATTAATTATTATTTCCTTAGGCAGGAAACTCCATATCATTTCAGGCAAATGCCTGTCCAGTCTCTTCTTAAAAGCCTCCAGGGATGGAGCACCCACAATTTCTGGTGGCAGGCTGTTCCACTGGTTAATCGTCCTCACTGTTAGGAAGCTTCTCCTTAATTGTGAAGGAAAAGCAGCGTTTTCGTGATAGGGAATTGCAAACTGAATCCCCCGGGTAATTTCCTTTGTTTGCATTTTGTCTTTCCAGCTCTTTCCGGGATGTTGCAGTGCTGGGACAGGCTGAGGCCTTGGCGCCTGGGAGCCTGCTCCGCCCTTTGGGGGAGGGGCCAGGCTGGCAGTCCCCGCCCACTGTCCCGCTGGCTAAGCCACCATACCTCCTCCTCCTCCGGTCACTGCCCGGCCCGGCCGTCCTCTCCGTTCTGGATGGGGAAGGATTTCCGCCCCTCGGTTCCGGCTAGCCAGCTTGCTTTGAGCATCCGGAGACCCTTCTCCCCAGGCCCCTCCCCGAGCCCCCCGTCCGAGCGCCAGTACCCTCTCAGGACCCGGCTGCTGGTGGTCTCCCTCATCACCCTTCAGCTGGGCCTGGCCTGGCTCTATTTCCAGCGGGAGAAGGAGAAGCAGGAGAAGCAGAAACGCATCGAGGAGCTGCGGAAAGTGGCCGTCGGGCAAGGCAGCTTCCAGCTGGTGGACCACACCGGCCGGCCTTGCTCCAAGGAGGACCTCCAGGGCAGCTGGGTCCTGCTCTACTTCGGCTTCACCCACTGCCCGGACATCTGTCCGGAGGAGCTGGAGAAGATGAGTCGGGTGGTGGACATGCTGGACGCAGACGCCAAACTGCCCCGTCTCCAGCCCATCTTCATCACGGTGGACCCCGAGCGGGACACGGTGGAGGCCGTGGCCAAGTACGTGAAGGAGTTCCACCCGCGGCTCCGGGGACTGACCGGCACCCCTGAACAGGTGCAGAAGGCTGGGCGGTCCTACCGCGTCTACTACAGCACCGGCCCCAAAGACGGCGACAATGATTACCTGGTGGACCACACGGTCATCCTCTACCTGCTCGCTCCGGACGGGCTTTTCCTGGATTACTACAATCGGTATAAGACGGACGTCAAGATTGCGGAGAACATCCGGGGACACATGACCACCTACAAGAGCCTCCTGGCCTGAGCCGGGGACGGGGGGAGCAAAGTGGCCGGGTGGGGGGTGGGGGGGAGAGATCAGTTTGGGACGCTCGGCCGAAGGGGCCCAGCCTGGTGAGAAGACAGGCTGTGGGGGGTTGTTTTTCGTGTGTGTGTGTGTGTGTTTTCTTGCAGACCTGCGTGCCGTTTTGGAGTGGTGGGTTCTGCAGGGATTGTCACGATAATAACAATCACACTCTGAAAGGGTCTTTCGTATTGTGTGCATATTTGGCTGGCGTTTCTTTTTTTTTTTTTTCTTCATTTGCATCCAGGCAGCGTTTGTACACTTGTCCTAGAGTTACGAATGCAATTTGAGCCCAAGGTTTCCGTTGCTAAGTGAGCCGTTTGCCCCATTTTACGACCTTCCTTGTCGCAGTTATGTGAATCCTTGCAGTTGTTAAGTTCGTAAGCCGGTTGTTAATTGAATCCGGCTTCCCCCATTGACTTGGCTGGTCAGGTCGCAAAAGGGGATCACGTGATCCGCCGGGAACACTGCGGCCGTCATAAAAACGAGTCAGTGGCCAAGCGTCTGAATCTGGATCAGTTGACGGCCGGGTGAAAAACAGCCATAAGTCACTTTTTTTCCCAGTGATGTTGTAACTTTGAGCAGTTACTAAATGAACTTTTGTAGTTAAGGACTACCAGTAGTTTGTCTTTGAATTATGACCAAGTGAAAAAGGGGGCTGAGGACCTGGATTCGAGGGCCTGATGGCCGGGCCCCTCCCCCACGGTCACGTGACCGAACTTTGGGCAACACGGCTGCAGGATCCCGCTGTCCCGTGACTTGCGTGTACGGCGGTTCTGATGAAAACTTTGGCCAAACTCTTCCTGTGGCAAACCACTGATTCGCTTAACGGCCACATCCCAAACGGCCACGTGGCCGAGTTTCGCTCCAGCAGCCATTTCCCCCCTAAATAGCCAAGCCAAAGAGCTTCCTGGCCAAGGAACATGGGACTTGTAGTGCAGCCTCCTGGTGGTGAACAGCTGACTCTAGAGTTGCAAAGCATGGATGGGGCAGGAGGTTGCCCACAACTCGTTGCCAAGTTACAGTGGCAAATGTTGCCCCCCCCCCATATTTGACTCTGAAGGTCGCCTCTGGCTCTTTGCTGAGGGGGTGGGGGCTGGCTGAGGAATCCTGGGAGTTGAAGTCCACAAGTTTTAAGTTGCCAGGTTTGGAGACCCCCTCCCCTAGGCCTAGGGGATGCTTAAAAGGTTTGGGGTAAAAAAAGGAACGCAAACTGTATGTCTACAAGGCAGCCTTTATTGTGAGAAGGCAGAAAGGACCCACTGCTGAAACACTTTGGGGGGGGGGAGAGGGAGGGAAGTAGGGGGCGGACCAGAAGGGAAGGAGAAGCTATACAAATTTATACATTTACAGACATGCAAATATATATATATATATATATATGTATATGTACATATGTACACAAAGACAGACACGAGGCAGAGGTGAAGAGCCGTCACTACTGGCTGAGCGAGGGAGCCGTGTACGTGTGAAAGCGCCGATGGGCCCTTTCCTGGGTCAAGAGCCGCAGCGCCATGGTGTCGACGGCCTCCTCCAGGCCCGGCTGTTGGCAGATTTCCACGGTGTAGTCGTTGGCCTGGAGGAACACAAAAGAGGATTCAGGGCTGGGAAGATCCCGGTGGGTGGAGTCCTTGGCGGTTTTCTTGCAGACGTTTCATGACCCGGCTAGGCTACATCATCAGTCTTGGAAGCCTTCCAGTTCAATGCTTCTAGCCCTGATGAAGTTACCTGGTTGGGTCATGAAACGCCTACAACAGAGGGCCCCAAACTTTTGGGCACCAGGGACCAGTTCTGTGGAGAGAGGTTTTTTCCACAGACCGGAGGGGGGCCCTGGTTTCATGTACTGCCTGCATCCTACGGATGGGGCTTTGGTTGTTTGCGCGGATCTGTTTCTGGCATGCAGCGGCCCGGTGCCGGTCCACGGACCAGGGGTTGGGGACCCCGGGCTACAAGAAAAGCAACCAAGCTCAGAGAGCACCAGGGACCCCAGTTCTCCTCCTCCTCCTTCCCTCTTTCCTTCTGTTTCCCCTCCTCCTCCTCCTCTCCCTTCTAGCACTGATGGTGTTCCCTAGTTGGGTCATGAAACGTCTACAAGAAAAGCAACCAAGTTTAGAGAGCACCAAGGACCCCACAGTCCTCCTCCTCCCCCCCTCTGTTTCCCCTTCTTCTCCTCCTCCATTCTGCAACCCACCCCTCCTTTCTAGCACTGATGACGTGACCTAGTAGGGTCTTGAAACGTCTGCAAGAAAACCACCCAGCTCAGAGGGCACCAAGGACCCCACAATCCTTTTCCTCCTCCTCCTCTCCCTTCTAGCACTGATGGTGTTCCCTAGTTGGGTCATGAAAGGTCTGCAAGAAAACAGCCAAGCTCAGGGAGCACCAAGGACCCCACAGTCCAGCCCTGAGCTACAAATATTCACTTCCATTGGTAGGATCCAGTTTTGCAAAGAAAATTCTAGAACCCCAGAGTTGGAACAACCTTAAGAGATCAGCTAGGCTCACCCTGTGCCCGGGGAGGATCTCCTGAAGCTGGATCTCCTGCTTAGCTTTGGCAACTCAGAGAGGTGGACTTTTAAGTCCCAGACTTCCCCAGCCAGCCAGCTGCTCAGACTGAAAAACGCTGCCCGTGGACTTCAACTCCCAGAATTCCCCGGAGTGAGAATTGAACTCTGGGAGTTGAAGTCCACAAGCCTTAAAGTTGCCAGGTCTGGAGAGCCCTGCCCACGGGCATCCGCAAGAGATGTTCAACTGTGCGCAAAAAACCTTCCCCTCCGTGTCCCGCCGGCTGCCGGGTCGCCCAGTCACGAAGTTCCTTGCAGTTTTAGCCCGCTGCTCCCGGTCTCTCCCTGTGGGGCAACGGCCTGGCCCAGCCTGGCCCTCCTGCCTCCCAGCCCCGCCCACCCAGGCTGCAGACGTCCTCACCAGTTGCAGGGAGGCCAGCATGGCGCGGCAGACCTCAAAGGCCGGCTGCCCTGCCAGCAGGCTGGCGAACGAGCGCCACTCGCCCAGGCGGCTGAACCGGGACACCAGCCGGTCTCCGTAGCTGTGGATGTCGAAGGCGCTGCGGGCTTCCTGTTCAAGGAGGGGGACAGTTGGGCGCTGAAGACCACATCGCAAGAACACGTAGACTTATATCCCGCTTCACAGAGCCTGATGGCCCTCTCTCAGCAGTTTGCAGAGTCAGCCAGTTGCCCCCCAACAATCTGGGTCCTCATTTTACTGACGTTGGAAGGACGGAAGGCTGAGTCAACCTTGAACCGGTCAGGATCGAACTGCTGGCAGTGGGCAGTGAGTCAGCCTGCAATGCTGCATTTGAACCACTGTGCCACCTTCCTTCCTTCCTATATATCCCGCTTCACAGTGCTTTACAGCCCCTCTCTAAGCAGTTTACAGAGTCAGCATAATTGCCCCCAACAATCTGGGTCCTCATTTTACCGACCTCGGAAGGACAGAAAGCTGAGTCAACCTTGAGCCGGTCAGGATCGAACTGCTGGCAGTGGGCGGTGAGTCAGCCTGCAATGCTGCATTCTAACCACTGGGCCACCAGGGCTCTCTGTCCCCTGCCCCTGGGAGTCTTCTCTGTGACCTCACCTGTTCCTCCAGCTGCGGGCCCATCATCTCCTCCCAGTCGCGGACCCGCCGGGACAGCACCGTCTCCCGGGCGTACTTCTGGGAGTGGGCCATGAAGAGCTCCTGGAAGCAGCAGGGAGAAAGAGGGGGTCTCTCACGGGGAAGGGAAGGAACCGGCTCGGCTGACCCGGAGCCTTTTGGAAAAGCAACGCAGGGTGAGGATGGGGGGGCAACCCTCCCTCGGGGAGAATGAGGTTCCACAAAGGAGGAGCCACCACCGAGGAGGAGATTCCACCCATCGTCTAAGTGGCTTTTCCTCTGGAGGGGATGCAGCATACGTACCACGTTCTTGCTGACCAGCTCCTCGTAGCTGAGGGAAGAGGGGATTTCACCAGGACCTGAAAGGGAATTGAGAAATTGAGGGACCCCTCCCACTTTCTCACGAGGAATTTCTGCAGCTCTTATTTCTTTTCCCACCTGAGGATGGATGGAAGGGTGGATGGATGGATGGACAGTGGGAAAGACGGGCTGAAAACAGCCCATGGACAGCCCCCCCCCCGCCTGTTAACGAGCCGGCACCTTCATGATTGACAGTGAGGGTGTCGGGGGCTAGACTCCTTTGGCCTTTCCATAGCTGAGGACCCCGGCAGGCCTCGTGGCCCCAGCCCCCTCCTCAGCCTGCTCAGAGCCCCGGGGACAGGAAGGGGCCGGTTCGCCCAGCCGTTACCTGTTGCACCGCCTGGCATCCCTTCAGAGGCTTCCAACGGGGGGATCTCCTCCTCAGCCAGAAAGTCCCCTGGGGAAGAAGACGCAACGTGGTCCTCAGACTTACAGCCATTCGTTGTGGACTTCAACTCCCAGAATTCCTGAGCCAGTAGGGGGGAACTATGGCCCCCTTTATGGAATTCTGGCAGTCCACAAGTCATAAAAGAGCCAAGGTTTCCCACCCCTGCCATAGCATGATTTTTATTCAGGACGCTTGTAATATAAGCCCCACCCCAAAAATAAGCCCCGGATAAGCTTGTTAGCCAGACTGAGACATTTAGCGCCGTATTTCCCTGAATAGAAGCCCTAGCCGGAAAACAAGTCCTAAGGCGTCTTTTGGAGCAAAAATTAAGGTAAGACCCGGTCTTATTTTCGGGGAGACACAGGTAGTAAGGGGGGGAAAAAGTCCTAACCTGACAAGGGGTCTCTTAGAGCAGGTTGAGAGATTGGAGCTGACATGTTGGGGGTCTTACACACACACCCAGCCGAGAGAGAGGGCCGTCCCCTGGCCCAGCCCCCAGGCAGCGTGGAAGATTTACCTGGCCCATCATCGGCCGCATCGTCAAAGTCCTCCTCCTCCTCCTCCCGGTCCACGTCCAGAGCACCAGGGTCTCCGCACGGCCACTCCAGTTGCGGAACCTGGTTCAAGGGGAATGAAAAAAAGGAGGCCAGCCTGGTCTTGCTTTGATCTTAGATCAGGCTCCTTCCCCCCCCTCCCATTTATCTATGAAAAATGATTTCCAGACCACAGCCAAGTGGCCATTTTAGCATCGTGTCATAAAGGAATTAATAGATGATTTTGCAGCTCAGGGCTGAACTGTGGGTGTCCCTGGTGCTCTCCGAGCTGGGTGGTTTCCTTGCAGACGTCCCATGACCCAACTAGGGAACATCATCAGCACTAGAAGGGAGAGGGGTTTGCGAGGAGGATAGTGGAGTCCTTGGTGCTCTCTGAGCTTGGTGGTTTTCTTGCAGATGTTTCATTACCCAACTAGGGAACATCATCAGCGCTGGGAGGGGGGTTTGCGAGGAGGTGGAGGAGGAGGACTGTGGGCTCCTTGGTGCGCCCTGACCTTGGTGACTTTCTTGCAGACCCAAATAGGTAGCATCCTCAGAACGCCAACGGGGTTGGATGTCTGCTTACATACAGCAGCTTGCTCTGCCAGTGTTGGTGAAGGGAGTCATTCATTCGTTCGTTCGTTCATTCGCTCGCTATGGAATCCTCGGTGCTCTCTGAACTTGGTTTCCTGGCAGACCTCTCCTGACCCAGCTAGGTAAGACCACCATCCTTTTTTCAGACCCAGCCAGAGGAAGAACCCGCAGCTCCTCCTCCTCCTCCGCGCGGCCATCTCTGTGGCCCTCGCTTCCTCTCCGCTGCATCGCCCACCCCTCCCTTTGGGACGGGCGAGGATGCCAGCCCAGCCTTCCGTGGCCCGCTCTGCCCGCCTGACTCACCACCCTCTTCTGCAGCTTCCGCTGGGCCACCAGGCGCTCCTTCACGTTCCTCCAGTACAGGACCTCAAGGTCTGCTCAGAAATGAAAGGAACCTTGCACTGAGTTGTTAGGTTTTCTACAACGCCCATCTGACCCAGGGGGCTGTGTGTGGCTTATAGCGTCCTAATAAAGCCCTGTAAGGGTGTGACTCAAGGCATTCAGTAAAAACAAATAAAAAGTAGTTAAATATCCAAACACTGAATCTACTGGTTAAAGCACCAGGTCAGAAACCAGGAGACGGTGAATCCTAGTCCCACATTAGGCACAAAAGCTGGCTAGGTGACTCTGGGCCAATCACCAGGAGACGGTGAGTTCTAGTCCCGCCTTAGCCATGAAAGCCGGCTGGGTGACTCTGGGCCAATCACCAGGAGACGGTGAGTTCTAGGCATGAAAACCAACTGGGTGGCATTGGGCCAGTCCCTCTCTTTCAGCCCAGCCCACCTCACAGGGCTGTTGTGGTGGGGAAAATAGGAAGAGGAAGATGTGCTGGATACGTTTGCCACTTTTGAGTTATTTATAAAAATAATAAAGGCGGGATGCAAATCAATAGGAAGCTAAAGAGGTTCGCACGGCAGCAGGAGCCTCCTCAAGGCACCAGTGAGCCCAGCCTTGGGGGCCCCTAAGAACTGGGCCTCTCCGGGGCCCCGGCTGCCTCTGCCCGGCCCTCCACGCGCCACTGCCTCTGGGCAAGTCCTGCAGGAACCAGGGGCCTCCCCCCTGTGCTGCCCCAGCCCCAGACAACGCCAGCCCCCTCAGCCGGGGGTCCCCTTTCCCTCACCAGCAAAGGTGGAGCCTTTCCTGCAGCTTCTCTGGCGGCCGGCTTGGTTGGGCTCTGGAAAGCAAGCGAGTCTCTGAGGAGGGGGGGCTAGGAGAGGCTTTTGGGGGGCCTCCTCCCTCCCGTCCCACGGCACAGAAAGGAGGCTGGGGCCCTGAGGTCAGAAGCAGAAGCAAAACCAGAAGGGTGGGGGGCAGGGAGGGGCTCGGCCTCCAGAAGAAGCCACTTCCCTGCCTATTGGTTTTGTTTGATCATAAAAAGGTGAAATACAAAACAGAAAAAAACAAAACAAGAAACGAAGACACAGGTCCAGCGCTAACAACAACAACAAAAAAATGGTGTACAAAAAAAGAAAAAAAAAAGAGGGAAAAAGCGATCAAAATGCAAAATAAATTTAACATTTAATATATAGAATCCACCCCGGCTGGACTCTGGAAAAAAGAAAAAACAGTAGGATCTCCTGTCCTAATACAATACAATACAAATATAAGTATTGTATAATATATGTTAAAAGAGCAGAATTTACTGCCTTTTCTATTCTATATAATATATATATAATATTATAATAAACTTCCTGACAGTTAGAACCATTAGCCAGTGGAACAACCTGCCTCCAAAAGCGGTGAATGCTCCAACACTGGAAGTTTTCAAGAAGAGACTGGACAGCCATTTGTCTGAAATGGTATAGGGTTTCCTGCCTGAGCAGGGGGTTGGACTAGATGACCTCCAATAATAATAATAATAATAATATTTTATCATCATCATTTATTCATTAGACATGAACCTCAGTCAACTGAACATTCAAACTGGCTGGCGCTGATGGTTGACACGGGTTGCTACCAGCATCCTAGGTGTCAACTAGGTTATTATTATTATTATTATATATGTTATATATATTATATGTATATGTGTGTCTGTGCGTGTGCCTATGAAAAGAGAAGAAAGAGCAGTCAACAGGTTAAGCTAAGCCTTACACCAGGGGTCTTCCAACTTGGCCCTTTGATGACTTGTGGACTTCAACTCCCAGAATTCCTCAGCCAGGCACGCGTGGAAGACCCCTGCCTTACACTAATCTTCAAATCTCTGCTAACCATTTCTGACTTACAGGCAGTGCTCAACCTATAACCAATCATTAACGACCACTCAAAGGTGAGACCTACCTGCAAAGGGGGGGGGGGGCTACCACCTGGCCAGGTGACCACACTTCAAAGGCTCAGCAACCCAGCCACCCTTATGGGCGTATGTAGCATCCCATCCCGACGCTTGTGACGGTTTTGCCAAAAAACCTGGAAATTTCTTCCAAAACTCCCCGTGATTTTGAAGCACAGGTAGGGCCAGGGCCGGGCTGCCTCCAAGCCCCCCTCTGACCCGGTGGATGACCTGACGGAGGTCGTGGGCCCTCCCCCCCCAGGTGGGTCAAAGCGGGTGGATGATGCCCACCCAAGCCGCAGGACACTCACCTGAGGACGCAAACCACGAGACGAAATCTTGCAGCTTGCTGGACGGCCGCCTCTTGCGCTTGACCCCGGGGAAATCTTCCAGGCCACGGGGCACCGCGAAGGGTCTTCCTGAAGCCAGAGAGGGGAGAGGGTGGGTGGGACCCCCTGCGGGCCCTTCAAGACCCCGGAAGGTTAGGGCTAGGATCGCTCCCAAGGTCAAGAAGGGCTGCCCATCGGGGTCTCCTCTAACAAGCCAGGATCTCCAGAAGATGGTGAAAAAGACGTGGGCAGGGTCGTCAGGCTCCTCCCACTCTCTTAGAACCCAGCCTGCCCTGCCATCTTGGACTACAACTCCCATGAACTTTCCTCTGGCATGGGAGTGTCCACAGAGTGCGGTCAAAAAAAAAGTCGGAGCCGTGATGGGCTTCCACTTGACTTTTCAACCGCTCCTGGAGGACAACCCTGGTCTCCGAGAGAGAGGCGCTTCTGGGCTGAAGGGCGGCGGGTTCGAGTCCCACCGACGGGCCTGGGGGATCCGCACCTTTCTTCAAGGGCTTGTCCTCCGAGGAGCTGAAGGGGTCGAGGCCGCGCCAGGGGTCCCCCGTGTCCTGGAAGAGAAGGAGGAGCGGGTCCAGAGAGGGAGGACAGCCGGTAAGGGCTGCCTGTGTGCGTGTGTGTGTGTTTCAGAACTGGGCCTCAGCACCACCCAAAGGAGCCCGATCCAGATCAGGCAAAGACGGGGTTCGGCCTGGCACGGCCTCACGTCCAGAATCTTCTCTAGAGCTGAGGGGAACCACTAAACTTCGGGGCCTTTCGTTTTACAAACCACCAGGCTAAAGGTCTCCACTGCAGGTGGTCCTCAACTTACGACCATCCGTTTAGTGACCGTTCAGAGTTACAAGGGCGCCGAAAAGGCGACTTATGACTGTTTTTCATACAACTGCAGCCGCCCCCCTGGGGTCAAGGGGCCGAGATTCAAGACGCTTGGAAACGGACTCCTATTTATGAGGGTCGGCAGCGTCCCCAGGGGCCACGGGATCCCCTTTTGCGACCGTCCGACGAGCAAAGCCCACGGGGAAGTGGGATCCGCTTAGTGACCCTGCGTCTCACTTAACAACTGCAGCCCTCCTCTTAACCACCGTGGCGAGAAAGGACGCAAAGCGGGGCATCAACTCGCTTAACAATTTGCCTCGGCGAGCAACAGAAATTCTGGGCTCAGATGTGGCCGTTAAGTCGAGGACTCCCTCGTGGTGCTGCTGTACAGGATGCCCCTTACCTTGAGGCGGGGATTTGCATCCGGGGCGGGAGGTCTCTCCCGCAAGGTGTACCCTCTGTTCTGGGGGGCGCTCTAGGAGAGAGAGAGAGAGAGAGAGAGAGAGAGAGAGAGAGAGAGAAAGGGGCGTCCAGTCTCCGGATCCTACCGAAGGAGCCCGCTGCCCTTCCGTCATGGGACACCCCCCCCGCCTGCCCTCCGTACCATCTGGTGGGCGATGTGCTCCTCTGCCCCATCCTCTTCGGGGATGTCTGCCAGGAAGTGGTCGCAGCCATCCTCGTGGTCCTCCGCAGGGGGCGCTGCTCCCGCTGGGGGGGGGGGGACGGACACCGGGGAGGAAAGAGAGAGAAAGAAGAGTTCAGCTCTGCAGAGCTCAGGGTGGCTCCCTGGGACGCCGGGCGGAAAGAAGGGCCTCGGGGGGGGGGGGGGGGGGAAATGTAGATGTCCGATAAGAGAAAGCTGAGTCCAGGATAGAAATTGTAATTTGAGGAAGCCTGTCAGGCAAAGCCCTCCTAGGAGAGAGGGAGGTGGGCGTTGCTGTCTGTTTAATATACTTCTAGCACTGATGGTGTTCCCTAGTTGGGTCTGAAACATCTGCAAGAAAACCACCCAGCTCAGAGAGCACCAAGGACCTCCACAGTCTTCTTTCTCCTCCTCCTCCACAAACCCACTCCTTCTAGCACTGATGTTCCCTAGTTGGGTCATGAAACGTCTGCAAGAAACCGCCAATCTAGAAGAGCACCAAGGACCCACAGTCCTCCTCCTCCTCCTCTCCACAACCCCCCCTCCCTTCTGATGATGTTCCCTAGTTGGGTCATGAAACGTCTGCAAAAAAACCACCCAGCTCGGAGAGCATCAAGGACCCCACAGCCCTCCCCTCCTCCTCCTGTTCCCCCCCTTCCTCCTCCTCCTCTCCAACCACCCTCCCTTCTAGCCCTGATGGTGTTCCCTAGTTGGGTCATGAAACGTCTGCAAGAAAACCACCAACCTCAGAGAGCACCCAGGACCCTGTAGTCCTTCTCCCCTCCTCCTGCTCCACCTCCCATTTCCCCCTTCCTCTTCCCCTCCAACACCCCTCCCTTCTGGCACTGATGCTGTTCCCTAGTTGGGTCATGAAACGTCTGCAAGAAAACCACCCAGCCCAGACCACCCAGCACAGTTCAACAGTTGAGATTTAAAGATCCTCTTCCATCAGTTAAACGAAATTACTCCTCCATCCAGAGCATCAACCTATAGAACCCCCAGCTGGCACCAAATTCTCATAAGCTGCCTGCAGAACGAAAGACCGCGTATAAAAGGCTTCCAAGGCCGTGAGCTTCGCTGCGTAACCTGAGCCGGCCTCCCCTCCCCCAGCTGGGATTTTGTCTTGGGGCCTCTCTCAGCTCTGTGTTCTAGAACATTCATTTTTTCCCCCACCCATCAACTCACTGGGTCTCTGCGACTCGCTTCCTTCTCCAGAGAAGTCCAGAGCAAGGACGGGGGTCTCGCAGGCGCTGACCTCCATGGGCAGGGAGCCCGCTGTTGGAGCCAGGCTCTGAGCTCCTGCACAGAAGCAAAAAGAGAGTGTGTGTGTGAGAGCGCACCTACCACAACTCCACTGCCAATCGAGCAGCTCTAGGTGGCACCCAGCGAAGAGGGAAGGTCCCAGAGGACCTGCTGAAGCCCTGCCAGAAACCCTGTGCAGAATGGCGAAGCCTCCATCACACTAGGACGGGAGTCGCCAAGGACACACAATAATTGAGGGAACCGATTTGCAGAAGTGTCCTTGGTCGCCGGCATCAATGCAATTTTCTTCCAATGGGTGGCAAAACTTTTGCAGTGGCAAATGCATTCCCAACCTCTCTGGGAAAGAAAACAGAGGGCTAGGAGCTGCGTTTGCTGCTTTGCTAACTGATTCCTAACCAAAAACGGGCTTAAAATAAATAAGGAAAAAAGGAAAATAATAAAAAAGAAAATAAAAAAGAAAACAAAACTGGAAATAAAATTAAAAATAAATATAAATTCATGAACAAACATAAATGTATAAATAAAAATAATAAAATGAGAAGAATTAAAGTTAAATAAAATTAAAGGTAAAACGAATGAAATTAAAAAGGAAACAAAATTAGAAAATGAAAATAAAACAATGGAATAAAAACCAAGTCCAGGTTGAGTAAGATTAAAAATTAAAACTAAACCAAACCAAACGAAGCAACAAAAAATAACGTTAAACACGAAACAAAAGTAAAATAAGGCAAAATTAAACTAAGAGCGCATACAATTTAACCGGGAATAATTAAAAAGGTAAAATAAAAGTAAAAGTAAAATAAAATAAAGTGAAGAATTGAAATATAAAATTAAAGCGAAATAAAACAAAATTAAAACTAAACTGAGCTCAAACAACAAAAAAAATAAAAAAAATAAAAAAATGGAAGTTAAAAAGGATCCAGTTGAAAGGATGAATTAAACTTTTAAAGAAGGGGCCCCCTTTTGGAAGGACAGTGGGAGACCCCGGCTTTACCGGTTGGATTGCCTCGGCCCCAATCGCCGCTCCTGCCTGCTGGGCACCGGCTGGGGGAGCGCCCCGCCAGGTCCAGCCTGAAGAGCCCGTCGTTCTGCGGGGTGCAGGTGTTCATGCGGAAGTCCTTCCGGCTGGCCAGGAGTTCCCCCTTCTGGCTGCAGGGAAACAAGCCGAGATCAGCCGGAGGAGGCCGCTCTTCCCCCCCCCGGGGCTGGAGGAGGGGGCCCCAGGGGTCTCTCACCTGAAGAGGGGGTTGTCTTTCTTGTCCGAGTCTTCGGGGGGAACCAGAGCCATCGGGGTCAAGGGCACAACGGGGACCGTCTGCAGGGGCAGCAGAGAAATTACAGGAGGTGGGGAAGGGAAGGGGGGGCGTGGGAAGGGTCCTGGGGGGGGTCAGGGATGGGAGTTGGGAAGACTAAGCCCTGGCTGGGGGGGCAGGAGGGGTGGCAGACAGGGCTTGGCCCTCCGCTTACAACTATTCATTTAGTGACCGTTTGAAGGGGACTATATGACCGTCTGTCACACTTAATGACCGTGGCAGCATGCCCGTGATCAACATTCGGATGCTCGGCAACGGGTCTGTACTTAGGACGATTGCAGCGTCCCCTTTTGCGACCTTCGGACAGGCAAAGTCAACGGGTTCACTTAATGATCGCGTTACCGACTTAACAGCTGCAGCGATTCACTTAACAACCCGGGCAAGAGAGGTCATAAAAATGGAGCCAGGCTTCCTTAATAACCGTCTTGCTGATGCAGCATAAATTTGGGGGCTTAATTGTGGTGGTGAGTCAAGGAGGGCCTGTATCTGTAGCCCACCAGCCCCACTGCCCACTCAGTGATCCGACACCATCAACGTACAGGGAGTCCTTGACTTAGGACCGCAATCCAGCCCAAAATTTCTGTCGCTAACTTAAGTGAGTTTCGGCCCATTTTACAATGTTTCTTGCCAGAGTTAAGTGAATCACGGCAGTTATTAAATTAGGAACACGGTTAAGAGAATCTGGCATCCCCACTGACTTTGCTTGTCAGGTCACAAAAGAGGATCACACGACCCCAGGATGCTGCGACCGTCATAAATCTGAGTCAGTGGCCAAGCGTCTGAATTTTGATCACCACCAGGAAGGCTGGAATGGTCGTCGGGGTGAAAAACAGTCACTTTTTTTCAGTGCCATTGTAACTTCTAAGGAGAAACTGGACAGCCATTTGTCTGAAATGGTATAGGGTTTCCTGTCTGAGCAGCGGGTTGGACTAGATGACCCCCAAGGTCCCTTCCAACTGATTCTATTCTATTCTGTCCTGTTCCTTCTCTTCTACTCTATTCTATTCCTATTCTCTATTCTATTCCATATTTTCTATTCTATTCTATACTATTCCATGTTTTCTATTCTCTTCTATTCCATTCCATTCAGTCACTAAACAAGCTGCTGTAAGTCAAGGACTATCTGTAAATCTGCAAAGGTGTGTGTGTGTGTGTGTGTGGTCCTGGGAGCAGACAAAGCTGTCCAAAGCTTACTTAGGCAGCCCACCCTGGTCAGAAGCTAACGAGAGAGAGAGGGGTGGATCCACTAACGTGGTGTTGCTGGTCGTCCCTCAGGTCCATGTTGGTTCTGCTGGCCTGCTGGATGTCATCCAAGGAGAGGAACTGCAGAGGGAAACGGACAACACTCCATCAGAGAAGAAACCAAAACAGGCGTCGTCCCAAAGGGCCTTTTTCAGGAGGCAACTGGACTTCCCTGTTTTTCTTTGAAGAAAGACGTTTCGCTTCTCATCCCAGAAGCTTCTTCAGGTTCTGGCTGGGTGGTGGGGAACGGAAGGATCCATCCAGTCAGAGCTGAAGAAGCTTCTGGGATGAGAAGCGAAACGTCTTCAAGGCAAAACTGTTGGGAAAAAGTTTGGTTCAGGCTCCTGCAGTGTGACTAGGCCAATGACTCTCACATGAAACAGGAGCCAAGGACATGAGAAACTCCGCACAAAGCTGTTTAGCAACAAATTGTAACATAAGCAAATAGCTGAACATAGTAACTGCACCACGTAGGCATAAAAACAATGGAGGATTGTCCATCGGACACACACAAGGACAACGTGCAGATATCATAAGACATTCACACACAAACTGCCTTCTTATGGAATGCTTATCTGAAAGAATGTAACAGCCTTTTGCCTGCTTCATGTAACCACTTTTGTTCGCTTCTTGTAACTTGTACTTGCTTCATGAAATCACCTATAGTTTGCTGAGCTAGAATGTAACCCCCCTTGTTTGCCCCATGTCACCACCCATATTTTGCTGAACTAATAAAAGAGATTTGCCTGGCTTTGTTCTGGGCTCATTTCACCCCGAGGAGAAATTGACTCTGTGTCTTATTTCTCGCTCCGTCCGGCGCGGGCCTGCCCGGATGCTCCTTCGTGGTGAGCCCGCTGGCAGCGAGAAAAGCCACAACTGGTGACCCCGACGTGATGCTGGTCCTAGTTGTTCGCCTCGACGCCCCCATACCACCGCCAGTGAGGCACTCTTCGGTCGTCTGATCTAGTGAGTATGGGGAAAGGGTTGTCCACGGTCCAGGTCACACACCTTCGAGACCTTGGAGACCTTGTCAAGGCTGCAAAAATTATTTCTATGAACCATGGCAAGCCCTTATCTTCAATTTCAGGGAATGATCTGGTCAAATTGTTGAAATTTATTTGGAAAAAATATCCCACTTATCCCCCCTCAGGGGACATCACGTCTAAAAAATGGAAGCGCATATTGAAATATTTAAATGAACCTCCTAAAGCTTCCTATGACTTTGATTTTAACTTGTCAAGTAATTGTTGACAGTTTGAAAATTTATGAAAAAGCAATCAAGGACTCGAGCGATGCCATGGCGCTCAACACTGCACTTCCACCTCCATATCAGGACAACTCTACGCAGCATAAAAGTCCTCAGGTCAAATGCTCCAACATTGTTTCTTCAAATGAAACATCTCCGCCATCTGCCCCCCCTCCGCCTCCACCAAGTGGAGACGCGGAGACCTCGCCTCAGTCTGCTTTTACAGCTGGACTGAAGAGAGCGATGGCGACAGGAAACCTTTCTTTAGAGGATTTGCAGAACTGATCCCGGAAGATTGGAAAAATATTGCTACCATGCTTCTTTCTTCCTCGCAATTCCTAATCTTTGAGTCCGTTTGGCGGCAAGGGGTACGTGCGGCAGTGGCCCGCGGGAACCTCCCAGTTGCCATCACTGCTGATCATCTTTTAGGGGAGGGTAGGGTTAATACCATTGCACTGCAAATTCCCCCCCCCCTGCCTGGTTACGATCAGATAAAATTGTCACCCCTAAATTATCTCCAGTTGGACCTTCAGCTCCTCCTGGAGAGGCTAATTTTTTTGCTTTTCCACAGCCATTGTACACCCCCATAAGGCAAAATTTAGAGGAACAATTGGGATGCCTTGAAACTTCAAGTGGCTGTTAAGTTTAACCCTGTCAGACAAGGTCTGACGGTGCTAAGTGTGTTAATATGTATTGTATTTTGTTCATATATATGTGTCTGTGTATGTGTGGCCACCCGGAATATTATGTTTAACCTTGGAATGGTGAGAAAAATGGGAGTTGGTAAAGGGCCCTATATAAGAACCACATGTTTGGTTGACATCAGCTCTTGATTTTTCTCGCTATTTGCAGGACAAGTTATATGTCTAAATAACTGTTGTTTTAATGGTATTTGTGTATATATGTCTGTCTGTGTTGTTCTGTGTTATTTCCAAGACTTGGAAAAGGGTCAAAACCCTCTTTGATAACACCAAACAAAAAGGCCTTGAATAAAGATGGAAAAGCATGTTGAAATATTTGTGTGTGAAATGGTGTAAGCAAGCAGAGTGGAAATGAATGAGTTGATTTGCTGGTGTGAAGGAACAGTAAAACTGTAGTTTTTATTGTTGTAACATGGGAACGCAATGGCATGAGTTTTGCATATGAAAAGTTTTATGGAGGAGGTATAAAAGAATTTATGGTAAACGATGTGAATTTTTTTTGGTGGTGAGATTTTTGTAAAGTTTCTTTTTCTTTTTCCCCCCTCCTGACTCTTTCGTTTTTCGCTGGCTGTATTGCTTTAAGAGCGAAGGACAGACAAAGGAGAGGGGGGGCAGCTGTCGTTTTAACTATTTTTTTTTCTTCCTCTGCTTAGAAGTCTGGAATGAGGAAGGGGGGTGGATGTGAAATTTAATGCCCACTCTTGCAGTTTCAGCTTGCTATTTTTTTTTACTCGAAAGAGGAGGCAGTAATTGTTGGGCAATTCTTTTGCAAATTTTTGAGTTTTAAATTGTTTAGTTTAGACATATATTTCCATCAATCGATAGAAATGACTTAGAATTGTTTTGCTTAGATTTGTAAATGTTTTCCCTATTTAATGGAAATTTGTTTCTTCTGAATGGAATTTGATCAAATTGGAACCTTTTTCCTATCCGGGTCACACTCCTTCTCACTCAACACCCATTTTTCCTCACATTTTTTTTAGTGACGGATATCACATTAGTGCAGCTCCAACAATATTTACTCATTATCATCATACATACATTGCAGACGCTGCAGCCTCTGCTACCTGTTTCATGTCTCTTTCTCCTGTCTCTCCTTGGGACAGTCATGCTTATTTCCATCAAAATAAAATGGCGCTTGTGAACCAATTTGGAAAAATCACTGCAGAAGCAACTGCTATTTTCCAGCAGTGTGCCACTTGCAGCAAGCAGGCCCACTCGCTCCCAATGGGGGTAAACCCCAGAGGAACCGAGTGTTGCCAAATCTGGCAAATGGATGTTACACAATATGCCCCATTTGCCCCATGGACATATCTTCATGTTTCCATAGACACCTTCTCTGGCTTCATCATTGCTACCCCTCAACGGGGTGAAGCCACTAAGCATGTCATTAATCACTGTATTCGTTCATTTGCACCGTTGGGATGCCCAAAGGAATTAAAAACGGACAATGGTCCTGCCTACACTGGAGCAGCCTTTGCTGCCTTTTGTAATCAGTGGTCAATTGTTCACAAATTCGGAATTCACTACAACTCCCAAGGCCAAGCCTTGGTTGAGCGCGCCCACCAGACGCTAAAACATGCGCTGGAAAGATATAATCAGACACAAGGGAAAATTGCCCCTAGCCTCCCAGCAGTGCAAAACATCCTTAATTTTTGTCTTCATACCTTAAATTTTTTAAACTTAACAGGCAATCCACCTACCTCTCCAGCCGAGAGGCATTTTTCTTCCTCCTCCCTTTCTCTTCCCCGACCACAGGTTTGGTATCGTCAACTCCCTGATCCTACCTGGAAAGGGCCCGTTGATCTCATTACTTGGGGGAGAGGCTACGCAGCAGTCCAATTGCCTGAAAAAGTCTTGTGGGTTCCTGGTCGCTGCGTCCGGCCCTACTTTGCTCCAGCTCCCCGCCCATCTCTGCCGGCAGCTTCCCTGTCTCCTGAGCCTGCAACCATTGATGTGTGACTTTGTACTCCCAGACAACACCTTGTGAGTTCCAGGTCGCCATGTTCACCCACATCATCCCAAGCCTGATCTTAAAGACAGTATTCCTCACAATACTTTGCCTACTAACAGAGGGACAGCATCCTGACACCTTCTTCGCCCCTCGCAATCCTCACCAGCCCCAAAACTTAACATGGGTAGTGTTGGATGCACACGATGACATTTTGAACTCCACCTCATCCATCGCGGTGCCAGGATCCTGGTTTCCTGATTTGTATTTTGACTTTGGCGTGATGATAGACACCACCACTAGCCCCAACAAGCCGGGTATGCTGGACCACGATTGGACCAGGCAACAGCCCCTTTATGTCTGCCCTGGCTATAAGAAGGAAACAACATACAGGAAAAAATGCGGGGGGGCAACTTATTATTTCTGTGCAAGCTGGGACTGTGTCTCCACGGGACACATATGGTGGGACCCTCCCATCAAAGATGATTTCATTACACTCAAACGGGCTGACCAGATTTGGTGGGAAGGGTTTGAATGTGATAAAAACCAATGGGGAGGATGGTCACCATGTAACCCGGTTAGAATTTCTTTCACCACTCAAGGAAAAGGATACAGGAAGTGGCAGGCAGGGGTCACTTGGGGAGGCCGGGTCTATACCGCAAGTGGAGATCCAGGGAACATCTTTACCATCAAATTAATACAAACCCCCATAATACCCATAAGCCCCAACAATGTACTAACTGATCGCAGGGTGCCCCCACCTCAACCTACTCGCAAGGCGCCCCTATCTCAACCTCCTGGTATTTTTGTGCAAAACCCACCTACTCCTAAACGTTTTTATTCTCCTTCACAGAAACCCCCTGGGAACCCTCTTTGGGACATTGTCACTGCCACCTATCACTTGGTAAATAGCACCCATCCTAACCTTACTACTGCCTGCTGGTTTTGCTACAATGTTCAACCCCCATATTATGAGGCTGTAGGGTTTGTCTCTCCATACAACACCTCCTCAGATGACAACACATGCAGATGGAAACATGGCTCACAAACACTGCAGTCAATGTCAGGTACGGGAACCTGCATTGGACTGGTACCCACTCAATACGCACAATACTGCAACACCACACATACCACGATTAACACAACACTCTTTTACATACCACCTAGAGACGGATGGTGGGCCTGCTCCACAGGCCTTACAGCCTGTGCCCACGGCCATGTGATAACCACCAAAGGCTTTTGCATCCTTGTCCAGGTCATACCACGCATATACATCCACACAGCAGAAGAAGTTTATAACACCTATTCAGGATCAGAACTCATAAGACACAAGCGAGAACCTATCTCCACTCTCACAATAGCTCTTTTGGTAGGACTTGGCCTGACAGGAGCAGGAACTGGAGTAGCTTCTTTTGCACATCAGTATACTCAATACCACAACCTTAGAGCAGCCATCGATGAAGATTTAGAGAGAATAGAAACTTCTATCTCGCACTTACAAAAATCCTTAACCTCCCTCTCTGAAGTAGTCTTACAAAACAGAAGGGGACTTGATTTGCTTTTTCTAAAAGAAGGGGGGTTATGTGTGGCCTTAGGAGAAGAATGTTGCCTTTATGCAGACCACTCTGGTATAGTACAGGACTCCATGACCAAACTCAGGGAGGGCCTGACTAAAGGAAAGAAAGAGCAAGAAGGTCTACAAAATTGGTTCCAATCCTGGTTTAACTTTTCTCCATGGTTGACCACCCTGATAAGTGCCATAGCAGGACCTCTGGTATTGTTATTCCTTGCATGCATATTTGGCCCTTGTATTTTATCTCGCTTAAAAAACTTTGTGCAAAGCAAAATAGGTACTTTGGAAAACATGATACTGGAACGTCACCATTACCAACCAGTATCATTTGCAGAAGATGTGGAGAAAGCATCCCTCTGCACACCAGACTCTGACGATGACTCAGAATCTGTCCATATGCAATTATGTAGGTCAACACCTACCCTGGATGGGAGGGGGTCGGAGGACCACCAACTCACAGGGCAGGAAACCTACTTTTAAAACAAAAACAGAGGAGATGTTGGGAAAAAGTTTGGTTCAGGCTCCTGCAGTGTGACTAGGCCAATGACTCTCACATGAAACAGGAGCCAAGGACATGAGAAACTCCGCACAAAGCTGTTTAGCAACAAATTGTAACATAAGCAAATAGCTGAACATAGTAACTGCACCACGTAGGCATAAAAACAATGGAGGATTGTCCATCGGACACACACAAGGACAACGTGCAGATATCATAAGACATTCACACACAAACTGCCTTCTGATGGAATGCTTATCTGAAAGAATGTAACAGCTTTTTGCCTGCTTCATGTAACCACTTTTGTTCGCTTCTTGTAACTTGTACTTGCTTCATGAAATCATCTATAGTTTGCTGAGCTAGAATGTAACCCCCCTTGCTTGCCCCATGTCACCACCTATATTTTGCTGAACTAATAAAAGAGATTTGCCTGGCTTTGTTCTGGGCTCATTTCATCCCGAGGAGAAATTGACTCTGTGTCTTATTTCTCACTCCGTCCGGCGCGGGGCTGCCCGGACCCTCTCATGGTGAGCCCGCTGGCAGCGAGAAAAGCCACACAAAACAAGGAAGTCCAGCTGCCTCCTGAAAAAGCACCTTTGGGACAGCCAGGACCTGGATTGACGGAGAGTCTCCCTAGCTGAAAGTGCCTCTGTGCTTGGCTGGATGGAATGAAAGCTAACCAAAGGACGGACCGGTTTTGGGAAGCCACCATACTCCCATCTTTGCCAATCGTTTACAACTCACATAGAGACAGGTAACGTAAACCTTATTTTGCCTTTCTAATTGCATCTCAGCTTTATTTTCTGTTCCTTTTAACCCATTCTTTTTCCTGCTTAGTTCAAACTTTGGCCTTCTGCCTGAAAAAGGAGGATGTAAGTAGCAATATTCCAATACCTGAAGGGCTCCCCCACCGCAGAGAGAGGTCAACGTATTTTTCAAAGCACTTAAAGACAAGAACGCTTAAGCAAAAGCTGGAAGTAGATCAAGGGGAGAACCAACCTCGAACTAAGGTGGCCCCGATGTAGCAGTTGCTCCAGATAGCAACCCAGCACCTGCAGATACGGCAATAATAAATAATCTCTTTTCCAGCCAAGGTGCACATTTGGGACAAGAAAAAAAAACTTTGGTGTGAAGCCGATAGAGGTCCGGTCAGTTTCATTTGCTATTTTGTTCCCTCTTGGTCCTGCTCCATTTAAGCATCACCTTTCAAGCACAGTCTACAGCTCCCCTGCCTCCTTTCTGGGAAAGACCAGGCTGAATCTTGCTTTGAATTTTCCCAGGCCTTACCTATTGACGGCTAGTTCCTAGGATGGCCTGTTGGGTCAAGAGCACAAGTTGACCTACCAAAAGGAAGAAAATCAGCAGTGTTCACCCCGGAGCTCACCTCTTCTTCTTCTTCTTCTGCTCCTCCTGCTCCAGCATCCCCATCAGTCCCGTCGGCACCGACTGAGGTGGCCTGTTTCTCACGTCTACGTCGTAAGAGAATTACGAGAGAGAGAGAGAGACAGAAGGGAAACAAGCAGAGTTTATTCCAGAAAATGTAGGCAGTCCTACAAATCAGGGGTCCTCAACCTTGGCAACTTTAAGACCTGTGGACTTCAACTCCCAGAATTCCCCAGCCAGCATGGCTGGCTGGGGAATTCTGGGAGTTGAAGTCCACAGGTCTTAAAGTTGCCAAGGTTGGGGACCCCTGCTACAAATGACAACTGTAACAGCCTCACCTACAATTGTAAAATTGGTCAGTCCTGCAACTGACCTGATTTTATGACTTTTTCAGCGAACATGGTCGTTAAGCAAACACGTTGCTACAAGTGATTCCCCCCTTTCCCTTCCTCCCTTTTTTCCTTCTTTCCTTCCTTCCCTTTTTCCTTTCTTCGTCCCTTTTTTCCTATCCCTTCCTGCCTTTTCCCTTCCTTGCTTCCCTACTGCTTCCCTTTCCCCCAGATCCTTTCCTCCCTCCCTTTATCCATCCATCCATCCATGGAGGGGCTTGCTCACTTTTTATTGGAGATAAAATCAAGGGCTTGGTACACCAGTGTGTAAAGATATTCCACCTGATAAAAGCAAATACAATGGATTAGAGAACAAAATGGGCAATGACCCCCCAAACGTCCCAAAGAGTTTGCTCTAGAAATTCCAAAAATGAAAGGGTCCGTCCTCCTGTTCCCCCCCCCACGGAGCCTCCCCTGCCCCCCTGGCAGATCATTTCCCCCCAACTGGCCATCCTCCCCAGGCGCCCCCCCCTTTGTCATCCCCCTCTCCTGTCCCCCCACCTGCCCACCCCCCCATGGGGCCCTCCTCCCTGCCCCCCCCTGGCAGTTCATTTCCCCCCAACTTGCCATCCTCTCCAGGTCACCCCCCCCTTGTCATCCGCCCTCTCCTGCCCGCCCCCCCCATGGGCCCCTCCCCTGCCGCCCCCTGGCAGACCACCATCTCCCCCTACCTGGCCATCCCCCAGGGCTGCGCCTCCCCTCCCCCTCCCCTCTCCACCCCTCCCCAGGCCACGATCTCCCCCCACCCCAAAAAAGAACCTTCTTGCTGTAGATGCAGGCGGAGCCCTGGATGAGCAGCGCCGCTTCGATGAAGTTCATGGTGGTCTTCCCGCCGTCGAAGGAGATGCAGATCTGGTCCAGCTGCAGGGAGGGAAGGAGGAGGAGGAGGAGGAGAAGAGGCGGCGGGGCGGTCACCATATCCCCTCTCTCCAGCCTACCTTGCGGGGTCGTCGTGCGGTGACCGACCACCCCCTCCCCCTTTTTACCCCCCTCCCCGCCTACCTCCTCCAGGTACTCCCCCAGCTGCGCGGCCACGTCCACCTCCCAGTTCTTGGTCAGGTCCCGGATGGGCTGCAGGAAGTGCAGGAAGCGCGACTCCGCGTCCTCCATGGCGGCGGCGGCGGCGGCGGCCGTTTTGCTTTTCCCGCCCGGCCGTGACGCCATCAGCGCGCGCCCGCGGGCGAGGGCGGTGACGTCGCACGCCGCGCCGCGGGGCGATGGCCATGGCGTCGGGCGCCGCCCCGCCCGGTCCCGGCTCCTCCCCCGCGTCCTGTCCCCGCCCCCGCGTTCTGTCCCCGCCCCCAGCGGCTACATTGTAGCGAGCGGCGAGCGGCCGGCGAAGAGAGCGCGCCATGGCCGCGGAGGGTCCCCGCCTGGCCCGGCAGCTCTTCCTGCGCGGCCTGGCCGCCGCCTTCCTGGCCGCCTTCGCCTCCCTCTACGTCCAGGTGCCCGGTGAGCCTGCGGCGGGAGGGAGGGAGGGAGGGAGGGAGGGAGGGAGGGAAGGAAAGAGCGGGGCGGGTGGGGGCGCTTTGCACATGCCCCGGGGCGCCCTCGCCCTTCCCGTCTACGCCAAGAGGAGGAAGAGAGAGAGAGAGAGAGAAAGGAGCAAAGTCCTCGCAGGGGCGTCCGGGGAGCCGGGGGGGGGAGCTGTGTGCCCCTCGGCGTCCCCCTCGGCGTCCGGGGCTTGAGCTTGCGGAGGTCCCGGGGCCCAGAGTCTCTGCGGCCTCGGTCCCCCTCCCCGACCTGCCTTATTTGCGCTCGCAGGGCGGCTTCGCACGAGCGGTTCGCTGGCTGACCCGTGACAGCCGGTTGTGTGAAGGCTGCAGCTGCTCCGGCTTTGCCGCCCGGCGGGGTTCTTGCGCGGCTCGTCTCTCTTTGCGGGGCCCGTCCGGATCTGGGTCCCGCGGCGGCTCCGGCGCCGTCCACGTGTCCCGGGATGGGAGCGCGATGTGCAGCGGGCAAGGCCTGTGGAGCCGCTTGCAGCGTGGCATGGTCCGCTCCTGCTTTGCCGGGGGGGGGCAAAGGGGGCCCCCTGCTTGCTGGCAGGAGAAGGGGGCTCCCGGGCGGACCGCAGAGGGGGCAGCGTGTTACATCTGGAGGGGCGAGCCTCTCTTGGCCCTTTGGGCGACGTCTGAATGGAGCTCCCCTCCGTCAAAGGACTCCCGCGTCCCCCGGGTCCTCACGTGCCCTTCGGACCCCTGACTCGCGTCTCGGACCCCGCTTCCCTGGAGACAGAGGGGCAAACATTGGCATCTCCCCCCACTTATCTCCTTGCCCCCTCCCCAGCAAAACCTGGGCTGAACCAAGGGGGCCCCATCTTCTGTGGGATTCTCCCCTCATCACAAGCCGTGGTGGGGGGGGGCACTCACTGGGTGGGGGGCTTTAAAGACTTCAAATTTGGGGAGGGCGGGACCATCAGGGGCTCTGGGTCTCCTGCTGGGGACCCCCCCTCCCTGCACCCCATTTCTCAGCTGCCCCTGGGAGAAACCAAATGCGGGGGGGGGGGCTTGCTTGGCTCTGGGTCTCTCTGCCCCTCCCCCGTTCCTTTTTCTGCATAAAGAATGGGACGTTGCTCCCTTCCGCCTCTGCTTTAGGCCCGCTCCCTTTTTCCAGGGTTGAATATCCCGTTGGATTTTTTTTTTTTTTGGCCTGCCCCCCTCCTCCCCCCCGCTTCACATGTCTGTGTCATACTCCACGTGGCAGTGGGCGCTGCAGCAGTTGTGCCAAGGGTCTCACGTGGACTGCAGGGGGTTGGGCCCCAACCCTCTCCCCCTTACCCCCCCCCCCGCACCATTTGGTTCTGCCTTCCTTGCTGCTTCAGCCCCCCCCCAAACCTGCCTTTCCTTCCTTCCTTCCTCCTGTTGAGAAAAATATTTCCCCCCTCCTGATTCAGCCATTTGTCCTGGATGGGATAAGATCTCCTGTCTTGTGCAAGGGGTCAGACTAGAAGATCTCCAAGATCCCTAACGGAATAACAGAGCTGGAAGGGACCTTGGAGGTCTTCTAGTCCAACCCCCTGCTCAGGCAGGAAACACTATAAAGTTCCATTTCAAACAAATGGCTGTCCAGTCTCTTCTTAAAAACTCCCAGTGTTGGAGTGTTGGCAGCTTCTGGAAGTAGGCTGTTCCACTGATTAATTGTTCCCACTATCTGGAAATTCAAAGTTCAAAGTTGCTTCTCTCCTTGGTTAGTTTCCATCCGCTGCTTCTTGTCCTGCCTTCAGGCCTTTGGAGAATAGCTTGACTCCCTCTTCTTTGGGGCAGCCCCTGAGAGATTGGAAGACTGCTATCATGTCCCCCCTTGTCCTTCTCTTCATTAAACTGGACATACCCAATTCCAGCAACCGTTCCTTGTATGTTTTAGCCTCCAGTCCCCTGATCATCTTTGTTGCTCTTCTCTGGACTCTTTCCAGAGTCTCCACATCTTTTTTACATCGTGGTGACCAAAACTGGATGCAGGATTCCAAGTGTGGCCTTACCAAGGCCTTGTATAGTGGTATTAACGCTTCACCTGATCTTGATTCTGTCCCTCTGTTAATGCAGCCTAGCACTGTGTTGGCTTTTTGGGCAGCTGCAGCACACAGCTGGCTCCTATTTAAGTGATTGTCCACTAGGTCTCCAAGGTCCCTCTCCCAGTTACTACTATATTACTACTACTAATAGCCCTAGGATTCTGTGATTCTATGTTACACATATGCATTCAAGATTAGCATTGGGTAACCTCTTGTCGGCTTATAGCAACAGCTGAGCCCAACAGTTGCTGAGTGAGTTTTGCTCCATTTTACGACCTTTCTTACCGCAGTTGTTAAGTGTATCACTGCAGTTAAGTTAGTAACACGGTTGTTAAGTGAATCTGGCTTCCCCCTTGACTTTGCTTGTCAGAAGTTCGCACAAGGGGATCACATGACCCCAGGACGCTGCTACTGTCATAAATATGACTCATTTGCCAAGCATCTGAATTTTGATCACGCAATCCTGGGGATGCTGCAACGGTCGTAAGTGTGAAAAATGGCCGTATGTCACTTTTCCGGTGCCGTTGTAACTTGAAACGGTCACTAAATGAACTGTTGTAACTTGGGGACTGCCTGCAGAAAGAGGGAACGCAGCAACGAAATGAATCTTGGAGGTTGCTTAGCAGAATTCCCAGCAAAGGGTTCTGCATGTCGAAAACAAAATTTGCGAAGGGCGGTGTGACTTTCTGCAGGGTGCGGTGTGTGTATTATCCGGGGTCAAGCTAGTAGTGTGTTGGCAGAGAGACCGGTGCAGACAATGGCCGGTGATCCATAAGTAGCAAAAAACTAGAGCGAGTAGGTCATTTATTAAACACCGGAGAGCTTTTAAGAGGCGCGGACGAAAAGAAATTTAATTCATCTTTGATTAGAAGGGATATTGAAAAGCTGAAATCAGCCGGCTATCGGAGGAGGCTTTTTAGCTCTTGCTTGTCTTGAACTGAGAGTGGAGTATCTCAGGAGGAACTTTGGAGTAAGTTGACTGCGGGAACTGCAGCAGAAAGAATCGGGAGGAATCTAGGAGCGCCATAGTCCTTGAGTTAACAAGTCTTCGTTTAGTGACCGTTCAAAGTTACAACGGCACTGGAAAAAAAGTGACTTGTGACCGTTTTTCACACTTACGGCCGTTGCAGCGTCCCCACGGTCACGTGATCAAAATTCAGACGCTTTGCAACTGACTCGTATTTATGACGGTTTGCAGCATCCTGGGGGTGTCACGTGATCCCCTTTTGCAACCTTCTGACAAGCAGAGTCAATGGGGGATCCGGATTGACTTAACGAGCGTGTTATGTGCTTAACAACTGCAGCGATTCACTTAACAACAGGGGCAAGAATGGTCATAAAATGGAGCAAAACTCACAACAACAGCCTTGCTTAGCAACAGAAATTTGGTTGTAAGACGAGGACTCCCCGTATTGCAAGGCATCATCTCCCAGCCTGGTGCGGTGTGGTGACGGGGATGGGGGAGGAATTGCCCCCAGTGCCCGGCCGCTGCGTTCCAGCCTCCCCCTCTGTGTCCCCCTCCAGGCCTCTACGGGAAGGATGGCATCCTGCCCGCCCGGAAGATGCTTCGCTTCACTGGCAAAGGATTCTGGGAGCAGCTGTGGGACTCCCCGACGCTGCTGTGGCTGGGCCCCCACCTGGGGCTGGACACGGAGCAGGGCCTGGAGCTGCTGTGCCTGATGGGCTCGCTGCTCTCCTTCGGGGCCCTGGTGGTGGAGCCTCTGCGGGACAGCCTGGTCTTCCTCGCCCTCTGGGGCCTTTACCTCTCCGTCTACCAGGTACGGGCTGGGGGCTGGATAAGGACCCTCCCCTGCCCCCTCCAGGTGTGCTGCCTGGGGGATTCTGGGAGCTGAAGTCCACGAGGTGCTAATTGGGGAACTCTGGGAGTTGAAATGGACAGTTTTTAAAGTGCTGGCTGGGGAATTCTGGGAGTTGGTCCTTCCTAAGGGGCTGGCTGGGGAATTCTGGGAGTTGAAGTTCTTATTTCCTAAGGTGCCGACTAGAGAATTCTAGGAAGTAAAGCCCTTTTTAAGGCGCTGGCTAGGGAATTCTGGGAGTGGAAGTCCTCCCCTCATAAGGTGCTAACTGGGGGATTCTGGGACTTGAAGTCCACACATTTTAAAATGGCCAAGTTTGAACAACACTCATTCGAACCAGGTCCCCCTAAAAGATTTGATCCATCTTCTCGCCCCCTTCCCAAATTCCCAGTCCACAGGAAGTGTTGAACTACAACCTGGGTTCAAGCCACACCCTCTCCCCAGAAGGCCCGTGGGGGGCTTTGGAGGCCATCATGCATGCTTGGCCCAGCCTACCTGACAGGGGTGTTGTGTGGGGGGGAAAAAGGTCTCGCTCCAGAGGGCCATTCCCAAATTCCTAGCCAGTAAGGGTGGCCAAATTGGGGTGAGAGAGGAATTGTTGCACTCTGGTTAGATGGCGGTTAGTTGGGTTAGTTAATGGTTAGTGGTTAGCTAATGGGGTGGAGGATAGAGACCTTTGCAGTTAGATTCAGTAGCTGGGATATCATTGCTTACATGGGGGGGGAGTCTAAACCAGGGGTCTTCAAACTTGGCCACTTTAACACTTGTGGACTTCAACTCCCAGAATTCCTCAGCAGCCCTGGCTGAGGAATTCTGGGTGTTGAAGTCCACAAGTCTTAAAGTGGCCAAGTTTGAAGACCCCTGGTTTAAGCTCAGGCAGAAGACACCTGACGGGCCACGTCCTGCCCTTAATTTGACTTCCCCCCCCCTTCTTTTCCCTCTGCAGGTGGGACAGGTGTTCCTCTACTTCCAATGGTAAGTGGTCCTGGGCTTCCACAGGTAATGCTCAGCTTACGAATTGACCCCCACATTTCTGTCACTACACGGGACATTTGTTACATTTTGCCCCGCTTTATGACCTTCCTTGCCACCGTTGTTAAGCGTATCGCTGCAGCTATTAAGTTAGGAACACGGTCGTTAAGCGAATCCAGCTTCCCCCATTGACTTTGCTCGTCAGCAGGTCGCAAAAGGGGATTGCGTGACCCCCGGGACGTTGCAACCGTTGTAAGTTCATGCCAGTTGCCCGGTGTCCGAAATTTTGATCACGTGACCGGGGGGGGGGAATGCTATAATGGTTGTAAGTGTTAAAAAAGGGTTAGAATGTACAGGTAGTCCTCAACTTACAACAGTTCATTTAGTGACCGTTCCAAGTTACAACTAAAAAAGGGACATGACTGTTTTTCACAATTACGACTGTTGCAGCCTCCTCCCTGGTCACATGATCAAAATTCCGACACTCGGCAACTGACTCATACATACGACGGTCACCTTGTCCCGGTGCGTCACGTGATCCCCTTTTGCGACCTTCTGACCAGCAAAGTCAACGGGGGAAGCCAGATTCACATAACGACCACGTGACTGACTAGCTTAACAACTGAACAAAATGGCAAGAATGGCCGTAAAATGAGGCAAAACTCAATAACTGTCTCACTCAGTAACAGACATTTTGGGCTCAACTGTGGTCGTAAGTTGAAGATCACAGGGAGTGCCACGTAACCCGCGTGAGCGTTGGCAAGGGGAGGGTGGAATCCCAGGGCACTCTGCCCATGCTCCTTTGACCTTCGTCCTCCTCCCCCAGGGACAGCCTTCTGCTGGAGACGGGCTTCCTGGGGGTGCTCGTGGCCCCCCTGCACCTGCTCAAGTGGCGCTCGACAGCCTGGAGGGCCCACGACGGGGTGACCTTCTGGCTGGTGCGCTGGCTGCTCTTCCGGTTGATGTTCGCCTCCGGGGTGGTGAAGCTGACCAGCCGCTGCCCCACCTGGTGGGGGCTCACAGGTGAGTCAGCCACGCAGTAAGGGGGAGGGGGCTCGACAGCAGCAATGGCTAGAGGGACCTCGGAGTCCTAGTGGACGATCCCTTAAATCTGAGCCAGCCGTGTGTAGCAGCTGCCAAAAAAGCCAATACAATCCTTGGCTGCATTAACAGAGGGACAGAATCAAGATCACGTGAAGTATTAATACCACTTTACAAAGCCTTGCTAAGGCCACACTTGGAATCCGGCATCCAGTTTTGGTCACCACGATGTAAAAAAGATGCTGAGAGTCTAGAAAGGGTGCAGAGAAGAGCAACGAAGATGATCTAGGGGACTGGAGGCTAAAACATATAAGGAACGGTTGCTGGAATTGGGTATGTCTAGTTTAATGAAGAGAAGGACGAGGGGGGACATGATAGCAGCCTTCCAGTATCTCAGGGGCTGCCCCAAAGAAGAGGGAGTCAAGCTATTCTCCAAAGCGCCTGAAGGCAGGACAAGAAGCCACGGATGGAAACTAATCAAGGAGAGAAGCAACCTGGAACTGAGGAGAAATTTCCTGACAGAGCAATTAACCAGTGGAACAACTTGCCTCTAGAAGTTGTAGGTGTTCCAACCCTGGAGGCTTTAGGGGCAGGGTGGCTCACGTGGTTAGGATGCTGGCCTGACAAACAGCAGGCCCACATTCGAATGCTGCCGTGGGGCAGGTGGACTCCCATCCTTCCCTCCAGGTCTTGCCGAGGACGTGAAAGGAGCCCCCAACTGGGCATCCCTCTCGCAGCCGTGATGTCACTTTGTTTGCTTCTGTCATGAGTGTGATGCCACCCTCCATTCATTCAGTCATTTTCTCTCTCTCTCTCTCTCTCTCTCTCTCACGTTCTCTCTCATTCCCTTTCTCCCTCTTCCCCTTTCTTGCTTTCTCTGTCTCTCTCTCATTCTCACTTTTTCTGTCTCTTTTTTCTCTTTCTTGCTTTCTCTCCTCTCTCACTTTCTTTTTCTCTCTCTTTTTCTTGCTTTCTTTTACTTTCTTGCTTTCCCTTTTTCTTTCTCTCACTTTCTCTTTTTTCTCACTTTGTCTCTCTTACTTTCTTGCTTTCCCTCTCCTTCTCTTTCTTGCTTTCTCTCTCTCTCTCTCTCTTTTCTCCTTTCTCTCCCCAGCGTTGACCTACCACTACGAGACCCAGTGCATTCCCACCCCGGCCGCCTGGTTTGCCCACCAGTTGCCCTTCTGGTTGCAGAAGCTGAGCGTGGTGGCCACCTACGTCATCGAGATAGCCGTCCCCCCCCTCTTCTTCGTGCCGCTAAGACGCCTGCGCCTGGTTGCCTTCTACAGCCAGGTATGGCCGGGCGCCGGGAATGCTAGGCTGGCCAGCACCAGGGTGAAAACTGGTGCCTGTCCAGAGGGTGCAGGAACGCCTGCCGGGGTCTCAAAGCCCCCAAGAGAACGGGCAGGGGGCTTGGCAGCGAAACTAAGGGGGGGGGGGATTCGGACAGTTGCTGCTACTTGGACCCTCTTTGCACTACAGGCAGTCCCCAACACACGACCACAACGTACAGTTGTACGTTGTGACAGCCGTAAATCTTTCCCCCGCCTGTTTTGCGGTGGGTTGTTAAGTGAACGTGGCAGTTGTAAAGCGAACGTTGCTGTCGTTAAGCGAACCTGCTGTTCGATTTTTGGGGTCATGCAGACTGCAGGACTCTATAAACAACGTAGCTGTCAACAACTGCGGTGTAGTTGTGTTGCCAAGTGGCCGAAACGTAGTCCTGTGGCCATGGGGGGTGGGGGATTCCCCCCCCAACCCTCAGGAGTTCGGGAGTGGATCGTAACTCCCATGTTCTAGATGGGTTGTAAGGTTGAGCAGTGGCTGAGGGGCTGGCCGTAAGTTGAGGACTACCTGTGGAGTGAGCCAGCTGTGCGGGGAGGAACGCCCTCTTTTGTGTGTCATAACAATTGTTCACCACAAGGACTCGGCATCGCCTGTTTGCCAGCTTCTGGCAGAATGCAGGTAGTCCTCGACTTACGACAGCTCCATTTAGTGACCAAAGTCACAACAGGCCTGAAAAAAGTGACTTACGATCGTGTTTCACACTTACGACCATTGCAGCCTCCCCCGCGATCAGGATTCAAGCCCTTGCCCACTGACTCCTATTTATGATGGTTTGCAGCGTCCTTGGGGGCGGAGTCACAGGATCCCCTTTTGCGACCTTCTGACAGGCAAAGCCAATGGCGGAAGCCGGATTCGCTTAACGACCGGGTTACTAACTTATCAACCGCAGCGATTCACTTAAAATGACTGTGGCGAGAAAGGTCATAAAACGGTGCAAAATTCATTCGCCAGCGATCTCGCTTAGCGACAGAAGCGTTGGGCTCCTCCGTTGTGGTTGTAAATGGAGGACCGCCTGCATTTGGCCCTCTTCCAGGTCCTTCTGCAAGTCCTGATCGTCTTCACCGGCAACTACAATTTCTTCAACCTGCTGACGGTGGTGCTGAGCTTCTCCTTGCTGGACGAGGAGCACGTGGGGCTGTGGCTGGGCCAGGGGCGGAGGAAAGCCAGTGGCGGTGAGTCCCCCAGGCCACAAGGAGTTTCCTTTGCACCATTGGGCTCTGCCCTCCACTTCTCTCTCTCCCTTGGTTCTCCCCCTTTTCGCTGATTTGTTTAATTCAGTTTATATGCCGCCCATCTCTCTCTTTGGGAAGGGGCTGATGGGTGCTGCAGTCCAGCCGCATCTCATGGGAGGTGCATGATGGGCTTTGCATGATGGGTTTGATGGGCATTGCATGATGGGATTGCTAGGCATTGCATGATGGGGTTGATGGACTTTGCATAATGGGGTTGATGGGCTTTGCATGATGGGATTGCTGGGCATTGCATGATGGGGTTGATGGGCATTGCATGATGGGGTTGATGGGCATTGCATGATGGGGTTGATGGGCATTGCATGATGGGATTGCTGGGCATTGCATGATGGGGTTGAGGGGCTTTGCATGATGGGATTGCTGGCAGCCGCATGATGGGTTTGATGGGCGTTGCATGAAAGGGCTGATGGGAGCTGTAGTCCAGCCTCATCTCCCGGAAGTTGCAAGATGGGATGGATGGGAGCTGCTTTCCAGCCCCCTCTGCAGGGCCCTTAGTTCCCCAGCCCCAAGTCCGCTTCCTCAGTGCCCTCCATTGGCCGCTGCCTCTGGGGGGGCCCATAAGCCTTCCCCGTGGCTGGAGCTGACCCCTCCTTCCTTGCCCCCTCCCCCCTGCAGGCTGGCCCTGGCGCTTGGCCACCTTGCTGGCCGAGCTGGCTGTCTACGGCCTCCTGATCTACTGGACCAGCCGTTACTTTGGGCTGACCATCAACCGGGAGAAGAGACTTCTCGAATCCAAGACAGGTATTTCTTGGGGGGGGAACGTCAGTGGGGCTCAGTGGGACTCCCTGCTGTGTTGGGGGGTCCCTGGCAGTCCCTGAGCTGCGGTGGGGTGACCTTTTCCCCCATTTCAGCCCGTGAGGGGCCCAGCCTTGACCCAGCTGCCCTATTCTCACATTCTCAGGCTTAGCCGAGGATTTCCCACCCGCTCTGTCTCCTCCCCCCCCCCGTGCTGTGTGTGTGGGTGCCAGATTTGTCCCGCACCCCGAGAACTCGGCTCCCTTTGTAACCCCTCCTAGCCAAGGGGGGGGCATTGCCCTCTGAAATGCAAAACCTGGGAGGGGTCTCGGGTGCCTTGGAGCTGCCCTCCCCCCCCCGCCAGTGTTTTAGAGCTGGGAGCACAATTCCTGGGCTGGGGAGGCTGTTTGATTAGGGGACCTGGGACCCTCCCCCGTTGAGAGAGGTTGTCGTCGTTGCCCGTGACGACAGCTGCAGGTGCGAACCTGTCGGATCCAGGCGGGGGGGGGCGACGGAGGGCTCTTCCTGACCCCCATTGGCCCTTTCACACACGATGCCCTCAACCTGGTCTCCCCTCAGCCTTCACCTACCACGAGTTCACGCAGTGGCTGAAGACAGTGACCCTCCCCCTGGTGGCCCTGGGGCTGCTCTCCTTGCTCTGGGAGGTCCTTCAGGCCGGCTACAGGTGAGTCCCCGGGGGTCGCTGCAGAGGGAGATCCGAGCTGACCTTGGGCAGGAAGTGGGGGGGGGGCGGCTTGCAAACCACGATTTCAGCCCTGGAAGGCAAGAGAGGGTCAGAAAGAGTGAACTGGCTCTGTTCTCCTCCTCCTCCTCTTCCTCCTCCTCCCCACCACCACCATCGTTTTTCCTTCTCCTCTTCACCAACTTTTCTCCTTCACGACCATTCCTCCTCCTCTCCACAACCCCTCCCCCTCCCTTCTAGCCCTGATGATGTTCCCCAGTTGGGTCATGAAATGTCTGCAAGGAAACCATCCAGCTCAGGGACCCCACAGTTCTTCTCCTTCCTTCCTTCCTTCCTTCCTTCCTTCCTTCCTTCCTTCCTTCCTTCCTTCCTTCCTTCCTTCCTTCCTTCCTTCTTCCTTCTCCTTCTTCCTTCCTCCCTCCCTCCCTCCCTCCCTCCCTCCCTCCCTCCCTCCCTCCTCCTCCTTCTCCTTTCCACTCCCTTCTAGCCCTGATGATGTTACCTAGTTGGGTCATGAAATGTCTGCAAGGAAACCACCAAGCTCACAGAGACCCCACAGTCCTCCTCCTCCTCCTCCTCCTCCTTTTCCCACAGTCTGTTTTTCAGATCCACGAATGCTACTTCACACCATTTAACTGGCTCTGTTATACTTCAAATTAGTGTTTTCCAACCTCACCAACTTTAAAATGGGTGGAGTTCCAGAATTGCCCAGAACCAACTTTGCTCCTTTGTCTTCCTCCCCACCCCCCAATATTTGGGGAGTTCTCTGGGGTTCCCCTGTCTGATGCCCCTTCCCCTCCCTTCCCCCAGGAGCGCCTGCATCCGGGGCTTTTTCTGGAAACTCTGGGCTGTCCTGCAATGGGCCATTTTCTCCACCGCTGCCCTGGGGATGTTCGCTATCAGCCTGGTGAGTATTTCTTGGGGGGGGGGTGCAGATGGGCCAGGGTGAGCGTACCCGGTTAAATCAGGCTGGGAGGGGTTGGTGTCCCTTAGGAGGCTTTATGGGCTTCTTTGGGGGTACAGAAATTGGGGTGAATCATACCAGCAGACTGGCAGAAAAAGGCTTGGAGCAGCAGATCCCCAGAATTCCTAAATAACTCACTATATTTAAGGATCCCGCCTTGTTTTACAACATGCAGCCATGGTGGCCCAGTGGTTAGGACGCAGCGTTGCAGGCTGACTCTGCCTGCAGCTCGGCAGTTCGATCCTGACCGGGGGGGGAAGAGGCTGACTTTGTAAACCGCTCAGAGAGCGCTGTAAATCACAGCGAAGCGGTATATGAGCCTAAGTGCTATTGCTAAGAAGGAAGGAAGGGAGGGAGGGGAGGGAGGGAGAAAGAAGAGAGAGGAAGGGAGTAAGGAGAGGGAAGGAGGAAGGGAGGAAGGAAGGAAGCCCTGGTGGCCCAGTGGTTAGAATGCAGCATTGCAGGCTGACTCACCGCCCATTGCCAGCAGTTCGATCCTGACCGGCTCAAGATTGACTCAGCCTTCTGTCCTTCTGAGGTCGGTCAAATGAGGACCCAGATTGTTTGGGGGGGGGCAAGAGGCTGACGCTGTAAGCCGCTTAGAGAGGGCTGTCGAGCACTACGAAGCGGCATATAAGTCTTAAGGGCTCTTGCGCTAGGCTGCGTCCTCTCAGTTCGGCTGTCCAGGCAGTTCCACCCCTTCCGGTGGATGTCCAGGGCATTTTGGATTTTGTGCTTTTTCCCACTATTTGGAAGTGGGTTTTTCCCCCCCAGGAGAATACAGGGAGTCCCCAACTTACAACAGTTCATTTAGTGACCATTCGAAGTTACAACGGCACTGAAAAAAGCGACTTGTGACCATTTTTCACACTTACGACCGTGGCCGCATCCCCGGGGTCACGTGATCAAAATTTGGACGCTGGGCAACTGACTCATATTTATGACCGTCGCAGCGTCCCGGGGTCACTTGATCCCCTTTTGCGACCTTCTGACAAGCAAAGTCAATGGGGAAGCCGGATTCGCTTAACGACCGTGTGACTAATTTAAGAACTGCAGTGATTGACTTAACAACTGTGGCAGGAAAGGTCGTAAAATGGGGCAAAACTCATTTAACAAATGTCTCACCTAGCAATGTTGAGGTCATAAGTTGAGGATTACCTACATTTTAATTTCCCTGTCCTTGCTTTACTTAGTGGTCTCCCTTCCCGGCACTCACCCATCTTCGCCTTCTGATATCGGGGAGCCATGCCAGATCAAAGCACATGGGCTGAGATCTGAGTCGGACCAGCTGGGCGCCCGGATGTTGCCGCTGCTGCTTTCTAGGATAGGTTCTGGGTTCAAATCACAGCCCTCTGCTCTGCCCTCAGGTCCCCTTCACGTACATTGAGTTCGAGTCCAACGGGAAGCTGTGGCCCGGCATCCATCAGGTCTTTGGGGCTGTGGATCGCTACCAGCTGGCCAACTCCTACGGGCTCTTCCGGCGAATGACGGGTGTCGGTGGGCGGCCCGAGGTGGTGCTGGAAGGCAGCCACGACAAGGAAACGTGGACGGTGAGTGGCTTCGGGGTGCTGTCGGAGGGAGGGAGGGCTGGGCTGGGCTGATCCTCCTTGACCAAGCTGAACTGGAAACCACGAGAGAATTCCTGGAAGCCTGGCACTCAGACCGGCCATCCACAGGCACATGGAGACGAATGACGTCTACACCCCATTTGAAGGAGGCAAACGTAAAGCTAAAATATCTCAGTCAGGAAACTGTCGAAACAGGCAAACAATCAAACAGTAAATTGCAGCCTAATGAAGGAGCCACCCAGGACTGATGGGACAAGCCACTAGTATAAAACGAGAGGAAAATCCCCTCCCTCCTAGCACTGACGCTGTTCCCTAGTTGGGTCATGAAACGTCCGCAAGAGAACAGCCAAGCTCGGAGAGCGCCAAGGTCCCCAGAGCAGTGACCCTTTGTGTTCTGTGATTTATCTTACTAGCTGTTAAATGTGATATTGTATTTATTTGCTTCGCTCCGGTTTGGGGTGGGTTGTTGTTTTAAAATGTTGCTGTTCATGGTCCGCATAAATATCCTTGATTACGAGGGAGGGGCCTGCTGGCAGAGCAGAGGGGGCAGAGCCAAGGGGCTCGGGATGGGGGGGGCGGGACGGAGAGCCCAGCCATCGGATTGCCTACACCCGGCCTCTCTTCCCCCTTTCCCCAGGAGATTGAGTTCATGTACAAACCGGGCAACGCCAGCGCAGCCCCCCCCGTCGTGGCCCCCCACCAGCCCCGCCTGGACTGGCAGATGTGGTTCGCCGCTCTGGGCCACCACACACACAGCCCCTGGTTCACCAGCTTTGTCTACCGCCTCCTGCAGGGCCAGAAGGAAGGTGAGCCTGAGGGAAATCCCCCCTCCCTGCCCCCTTCCTTCCTTCCTCCCTTTCTTTCTTTCTTTCTTTCTTCCTTCCTTCCTTCCTTCCTCTCTTTCTCCTTCCTTCCTTCCTCTTTTTCTCCTTCCTTCCTTCCTTTCTTCCTTTCTTCCTCTCTTTCTCCTTCCTTCCTTCCTCCCTCCCTTCCTTCCTTCCTTCCTTCCTCTCTTTCTCCTTCCTTCCTTCCTTCCTCTTTTTCTCCTTCCTTCCTCTTTCTCCTTCCTTCCTTCCTTCCTTCCTTTGTCTTTCTCCTTCCTCCCTCCCTCCCTCCCTCTCCTTCCTTTTTCTCCTTCCTTCCTCTTTCTCCTTCCTTCCTTCCTTCCTTTGTCTTTCTCCTTCCTCCCTCCCTCCCTCCCTCCCTCTCCTTCCTCTTTTTCTCCTTCCTTCCTCTTTCTCCTTCCTTCCTTCCTTCCTTCCTTCCTTCCTTCCTTCCTTCCTTCCTTCCTCTTTCTCCTTCCTTCCTTCCTTCCTTCCTTCCTTCCTTCCTTCCTGTGTCTTTCTCCCTTCCTTCCTCCCCCCTCTTCCAAGCCTTGTCCTCAGGGTCCCCCTTGGACCTACGTGGCAGCCCATTTCAGATACCCAGGACGATGGGGGTGGGGGGGAAATGGCCAGAGAAGGGGGCTCTGGGGGCTGGGGGGGATTTGGCCTGAGAGGACAGCCGCCCCTTGCAGGACGCATCACTGCCCTTGGAGTGTGCAAAAGGACGTTGCACTCTCAAAAGGTCCAGCCTCTTCGCTCTGATTCCCAAGAACGATGGAGTTGACTTCCAGAAGGCAACATCTGGAGGAACATTTCAGAAAACAGCTCCTGGTTGGAGCTGTTGGAAGGGAGAAGCAGGGGTGGGGGATGATTCTGGGCTTGGGGGCTCCAATGGGGGTTGTCCACCTGGGGTCCAGGCAGATTAGAGCCTCCTGCATCCATCTCCAGCATTATGGGGGGGTGTCAGTGGTGGGGGGACAGGGACAGAGGGCAGGGGACCCCCAGTTTGCTTATTCCAGCTGACCAATTGACCGATCTCCCCCCCCTCCTCAATTTCCTTGCAGTGATCCACCTTGTGCAGGTGGACGACTCCAGGTACCCCTTCAGAGACCACCCCCCAACCTACATCCGGGCCCAGCTGTACAAATACTGGTTCACCGAGGCCGAGTCGGACGGGTGAGTGGATGGTGGGGGGAGGGAGGGGGCTGCGGGATGAGGGGGAAATGGTTTTCCCCCTCCCCCCATTGGGGCGATTTGCCTTCTAACTTTTATTTATTTCCCGCCTTTATTATTTTAATAAGTAACTCAAGGCGGCAAATGTATCCAATACTCTTTTCTCCCCCTATTTTCCACACAACAACAACCTTGTGAGGTGGGCTGGGCTGGGCTGAGAGGGACTGGCTCAAATTATCTAATGAGGGACTAGAACTGACCGTCTCCTGCTGATTGGTACAAAGTCACCCAGCCGGCTTTTGTGCCTAAGGCGGGACTAGAATTCACCGTCTCCTGGTGATTGGTACAAAGTCACCCAGCCGGCTTTCGTGCCTAAGGCGGGACTAGACCTCACCGTCTCCTGGTGATTGGCCCAAAGTCACCCAGCCGGCTTTTGTGCCTAAGGCGGGACTAGACCTCACCGTCTCCTGGTGATTGGCCCAAAGTCACCCAGCCGGCTTTTGTGCCTAAGGCGGGACTAGAATTCACCGTCTCCTGGTGATTGGCCTAAAGTCACCCAGCCGGCTTTTGTGCCTAAGGCGGGACTAGAACTCACCGTCTCCTGGTGATTGGTACAAAGTCACTCAGCCGGTTTTCATGCCTAAGGCAGGACTAGAACTCACCGTCTCCTGGTGATTGGCCTAAAGTCACCCAGCCGGCTTTCGTGCCTAAGGCGGGACTAGACCTCACCGTCTCCTGGTGATTGGCCCAAAGTCACCCAGCCGGTTTTCATGCCTAAGGCGGGACTAGAACTCACCGTCTCCTGGTGATTGGTACAAAGTCACCCAGCCGGTTTTCATGCCTAAGGCAGGACTAGAACTCACCGTCTCCTGGTGATTGGTACAAAGTCACCCAGCCGGTTTTCATGCCTAAGGCAGGACTAGAACTCACCGTCTCCTGGTGATTGGTCTAAAGTCACCCAGCCGGCTTTTGTGCCTAAGGCGGGACTAGAACTGACCGTCTCCTGGTGATTGGTCTAAAGTCACCCAGCCAGTTTTCATGCCTAAGGATTTGGGTCCCCCCAGCAAGGCCCGGGGGAAGTGGTTGCCCCCAAGCCAGAGAGACTGGGGGGTGGTGGGGCTGCCGGGCCCAGTGAAGGCAGACTGATGGGCCGAGAAAGCATCCAGCTTCTCCCCCCTCCCCATTCCCTGGCAGGACCCTTCCTCAGAAATGGTGGCGGCGTCAGCGGATTGAGGAATTCTACCCTGTGGTCTTCCTGGGCGATCCCAACCTGGAAGACGAGCTGGCCCGGCACGGGCTCAAGGTGAGGAGCATGGGTATTGTGGTTTGGGCAAGCAGCCAGCTTCAGGGAGGGGATGCACCAGCCCAGGCTGGGGTAGGAAGGGGCGGTTTTAATTCATTTAAATGAATGAAATTAAAGCCCTAAAATATTTCAACCTCAAGTATTTTAAAAAAATGAACCTTGACAGTTGCGCAGCCCCCAATTACAGGCAGTCCTCAAACTTACGTCCACGCTCGAACCCCAGATTTCCACCGCTGAGCATGGCAGTAAAGTGAGTTTTGCCCCATTTTACGACCTTCCTTGCCCCCGTTGTTAAGCGAGTCACTGCCGTCGTTAAGTTAGGAACAGGGCCGTTCGTGAATCTGGGCTCCCCGTTGAAGGTCGCAAAAGGGGATCGCCTGACCCTGGGACACGGCGGCTGTCATAAATAGGAGTCAGTTGCCTAGGGTCTGAATTACGACCTCGTGTACCTAGGGCTGCTGCAACGGCCGTAAGTGTGAAAAGGGGGGTCAGGGGTTCCCTTTTTTCGGTGCCGTTGTAACTTTGAACCGTCACTAAATATGTTGACTACCCGTAGCCTCCACTCGACGTGGATCACCCCTCCCTCTCTTGGTTACCCGGATGGTAAAAATCCAGAGTGGGGGGGGGAGCCTGTCCTACCGTGGTCTTTCCCCCTCTCCCTGCAGGACAAGCCCCCCCTGAAGCGCCCCCCGGACGCCCTCCTGCCCAGCTGGCTGCAGCGAGTTCGAGACCACCTCCGTCCCTACAGCGGCCCGGCCGTCATTTGGTCCCTCTACCTCAGCGCGGTGGCTGTGGGCATCCTGCGGGGACTGGGGGCCCGTCTGCCGGCGGGAGGGGTCCCCGGCGGAGGCAAGCACAAGCCGAGCCAGCCGGCCGACGCGGTGGCGGATCCCGGCGGTGGCGGAGACCAGCCGGGCGGAGAGAAGAACGGGCAGCTGCGGAGGAAGGAGGAGAAGGGCAGGGCGGCCGGCGAGCCCCCCTCCAACGGGCTGCGGCACACGAAGAAGAAGAAATAAGTCTGGGGGGGCAGCGGCGGCTCCGGGACCCCCACCCAGCCTCTGCAGGACACCAGGCGGGACGTGAGCGGGATGGGGGGAACCTTCGCCACCCCGACGGACCTGGTCGCCTTCCCCTCTCCTGTCACACACACACACACACACACACACGTGTGCGAACTGTGGGGTGGAAGCCCCTTTGAACACCCTGCTCCCTCCCCGAAGGTCCTCCCCGGGGCATCGAGGGAGGGGCAATGGTGCTGCCCTCCCCCTCGTCGGATGGAGGAGGAAGCTGATGGGCCTGAGCGCGCGCACACACGCACACACACACCCCGGCCTGCTTGCTCTTCTCCACCTTCTCTTGCTCTGTGGTCCCCCTTCGCTCTGGGGCAGAATGGGGCAGGGGGCTCTGGGAGCCCCCTGGGTGGGTTGCCAAGGGTCTCCCATGTTTGGGGACTGGGGGGTGCGTCCTGATGGCTAGGGAGCCCCCTTTTGGTTCTTTGGGGATCCCCAGGGAATGTTCTGTCCTTGCTGGCGTGGTGGGTGGGTGGGAGGTGAAGTCTGGCTGGTGGGGGTGAAGGGAGTCTCAGGAGCCCCTCCCCTTCATTACTCCCTCCCCTTCCCCCTCCCTCTCTTCCTTCCTTCCTTGCCCCACCCCGCCTCTTCCTCCCTCCATTCCTCCCTTCCTTCCTTCCCTTCTTTCCTATCTTCCCCCACCCCACCTCTTCTTTCCCTTCCTTCTTTCCTTTCCCCCTTTCTATCTTCTTTCCTTCCCCACCCCTCCCTCCCTGCCCCTCCCCCTTCTCCCCATATCCCACCAGGGGGCTGAATGGGAGGTGGGGGGACGTGGCTGAGAGGGAAGTTGTGGCTTCTGCTGGCTCTCTGCCCTGTGGGCACCGGGACTCCTCTCTCCATCCCGAGCCTCCCCCCACGGACCTTCTTTGGGGGGGCGGGGGGGGGCACGTTCGCTGCTCCCTGCTGCGTCATTGGGGCTGGGGGCAACGGGGGCCCTCGCTGGACTAATCACTTGCGCCTTTGGGGGGGGGCAGTTGGTCTTTCTGACACGCGGGACCCAAGAGACGGCTTTGGTTTTCTAAATAAACCCTGTACATTCCAACTCTTGTTTGTGTTTGTGTGTGTGTGTGTGTACACGCATGCATACAGGCAGTCCTCGGCTTACAACTAGCCCGACACGTTGTTAAATGAGACATTTGTTAAGTGAGTTTGCCCCATTTTACAACCTTTCTTTTGCCTCAGTTGTTAAGTGAGTACCATGGTTGTTAAGTGAATTGGGCTTCCCCACTGACTTGGTTTGTCAGAAGGCCGCAAATAGGGATCATGTGACCCGGAGACACTGCAACCGTCACAAGTACATGCCAGTTGCCAAGCGTCTGAATTTCAACAACTGTAGAATCAGGCTGCGGGATGACAAAATCGACAAAAGTAAATGGGGTCTGAATACTTTCTGAATGCAAAATATATATATCTCTCTCACTTAGCAACGGAAAGTTTGGGGCTCAATTGTGGCCATACGTTGTGGACTCTCTGGGTTGCGTATCCCACGGGCAGCCAGATCGACCAACGGGGGGGTTGCTGAATAGTATAAAACCGGACACATCACTTAGAAGCCAAAATCGCCAAAGTCTGGTTTACTTTGGCCATGCCGCGAGTGCAAATTCACCGGAAAAGTCAGCGAGGCTAAGAACGGTCAGCAGAACAAGAAGAACGGGCAAGCCAAGGACAGGCTGGCTTGATAAGGTCAAAACTGATGCAAGGCTGAACATACAACCGTGGAAAGAAGCTGTGGTTGACAGGGCAGCGTGCCCACCATTCCCACGAGAGTCAGACACGACTGAACGGTTAAAATAAAAACGAGCATCAATGCGAACCACAGAAGCCCCCGGTCCTTCCTCCCCATCCGTTTCGTGTAGCCCAGAAAGGCGTCCTCGCCTCCCTGGGAGGAGGGATGATGGAAGTGGTCCCAGCACATCTGGAGGGCAGCTGCAAGAGAATTGCCAAGGAATGACCGGAGATTCTCCAGGCAACTGGACTTCCTTGTTTTTCTTTGAAGACGTTTCGCTTCTCATCCAAGAAGCTTCTTCAGCTCTGACTGGATGGGGGGGAATGGAAGGATTTATACTCCTTGCAGACAGCTGGTCATTTGCATCCTTTTAGAGAGTCCTTGAGGCCACTTGGAGGTTTACCTGTGTCCTCAGGGTCACCTGAGTGGTGCAAATGGGTGTGGAGCCTTGGAGCTGCTGGAAGGATTTGTGTTGTAAACGGGAGATGGATGATGTTGTATCTCTTCCCCTCCCTCCTTTGACAGAGGGCTGTTCAATTTTGACCTAGATGGCCTCTTGGACCCCTCTTTCAAACCAGTGGTCCTCTCTGTCCCCTTTGCTTTCTTGGAAAGAGTGGCTTTTATCTTCTAAACGCAGATGGACGGCTGAATCTCGTCCTGATGAGTTTGTTCTCCTGTGTTGTGCCCTGGGTTTGTGAAGTGGTTGTTTTGTTTCCTCAACGTACAGATCTGCACAGGGCTCCCTGCATTGTACTGCATAGATCACGTTCAGTTTGGGCGTTTTGTCCTCGGGGTGGACAAGCTTCTGCCTTAGTGTATCCTTGGGTTTGAAGTGTGCGCGTACGTTGTGTTGGCTGAAGATCCTCCTGAGCTTCCGTTCCCCACCATCCAGTCAGAGCTGAAGAAGCTTCTTCTTATAATAATAAAGTTGGAAGGGACCTTGGAGGTCATCTAGTCCAACCCCCTGCTCTGCAGGAAACCCTATACCATTTCGGACAAATGGCTGTCCAGTCTCTTCTTAAAAACTTCCAGTGTTGGAGCATTCACCGCTTCTGGAGGCAGGTTGTTCCACTGGTGAATTGTTCTCACTGTCAGGAAGTTTCTCCTTAGTTCTAGGTTGCTTCTCTCCTTGATTAGCTTCCATCCGTTGCTTCTTGTCCTGCCTTCAGGCGCTTTGGAGAATAGTTTGACTCCCTCTTTGGGGCAGCCCTTGAGATGCTGGAAGACTGCTATCATGTCCCCCCTCGTCCTTCTCTTCGTTAAACTAAACATTCCCAATTCCAGCAACCGTTCTTCATATGTTTTAGCCTCCAGTCTCCCCTAATCATCTTTGTTGCTCTTCTCTGCACTCTTTCTAGACTCTCAGCATCTTTTTTACATCGTGGTGACCAAAACTGGAGGCCGTATTCCAAGTGTGGCCTTACCAAGGCCTTGTAAAGTGGTATTAACACTTCACGTGATCTTGATTCTCTCCCTCTGTTAATGAAGCCCAGCACTGTGTTGGCTTTTTTGGCAGCTGCAGCACACGGCTGGCTCATGATTGTCCACTAGGACTCCAAGATCCCTCTCACTTCTTGGGTGAGAAGTGAAACGTCTTCAAAGAAAAAACAAGAAAGTCCAGTTGCCTCCTGAAAAAAGCACCTTTGGGATTGCCAAGGAAGAAGCTGGAGCAGAGGGTCCAAAGGCGTTGAGGTCCAGGGCATCACCAGGACAGCTGGCCTGGACAGTACTTGGCTATCAAGCCTTCATAGTAGGGCTTCAGCTGCTGTGGATCAGGAAGCTGTTCACACTTGGTGTAGAGGTCAAACTTGCTGCAAGAGAGGGACAGAGAAGTGGGGGGTTATTTTCCAGCCCTCTGGAAGAGGGGTGGTAGAGAGGTGGGGTTCCCTGTCGTCCTGAACCGTGCTGATGTTGGCTCTCCTTGATAAGCCAGAAAGAAGCCAACATCTTGCTCCAGGGATCTCCAACGCTTCTGAGGCCACCAGCGTGGAGAAGATTCGAACACAGGGCCAAGCCTGTGCTAGGAAAAGGGCAGGTTTGGTCCCCTGCCACAGGCCAGGTGGGAGGCAAGGAGGCTGCAGCAGGCAAACAAATTAACAAATATTAAACCAGAAAGAAACCATTATTGCAAATGAATGTTAAAAATCATCTGGTGAGCAAACAAGCTTCTGTGCACCTGCAATCTTGCTGTGGAGATACCTTCTTGAAAGGTGCAAGACAGAGGTTGGGCTTGCAATGCCTCCTCCACTCTGGTTTAACAATAACAGAGTGGGAAGGGACCTTGGAGGTCTTCTAGTCCACCCCAAGCTCAAGCAAGAGATACTATGCCATTCCAGACAAATGGCTATCCAATCTCTTCTTAAGAACTTCCAGTGATGGAGCACCCATCACTTCTGTCCCACTGATTAATTATTCTCACTGTCGGGGAATTTCTGCTTAGTTCTAGGTTGGAGAAGCAACGGATGAAAACACATCAAGGAGAGAAGCAACCTAGAACTAAGGAGAAACTTCCTGACAGTGAGGACAATCAACCAGTGGAACGGCTTGGCTCCAGAAGTCGTGGGTGCTCCATCACTGGAGGCTTTTAAGAAGAGACTGGACAGTCACTTGTCTGAAATGGTATAGGGTCTCCTGCTCAAGCGGGGGGTTGGGCTAGAAGACCTTCAAGATCCCTTCCAACTCTGTTCTTCCATGTTCTATGGTTCCCTTCTTGATGAGTTTCCATCCGTTGCTTCTTGTCCTGCCTTCAGGTGCTTTGGAGAATAGCTGGACTCCCTCTTCTTTGGGGCAGACCCTGAGATATTGGAACACTGCTATCATGTTACTCCTAGTCGTTCATTAAACTAGACATACCCAATTCTTCATATGTTTTAGCCTCCAGTCCCCTGATCATCTTTGTTGCTCTTCTCTGCACTCTTTCCAGAGTCTCAAACATCTTTTTTACATCGTGGTGACCAAAACTGGATGCAGCATTCCAAGTGTGGCCTTACCAAGGCTTTGTAAAGTGGTATTAACCCTTCTAGCCTTGTGTCTAGGTATCCTCCTCCCCACCCCACCCCACCCCTGGTCCTTCCCTTCCCCCCATGGCTTGGAGCTCCTTACTTGAACTCTTGCACCCAGGGAAGCATCTGGAGGTCCTTGGTGCTGCAGAGATGCATGTAATCCCCTCCGGTGTGCCAGGGGTAGAAGGAGTGGAAACGCACCATGTAGAAGGCCTGCAGGCACAAGGAGATGGGGGGGAGGGAGGGACATTGCTAGGACCATTGCAGCAGCTGCCCCCACCTGGACCCATCGCCAAGGATGGGTGCTGAGCACCTACAATGCGGTTGTGTGCCACGAGGGGCGGACAGGCAGCCATCAGAACGTTGAATCTGGGCCGTGAATACCTTTTGGGGAATCTGTCATGACTTTGAATCATCACTAAGCAACTGGTCATAGGTTGAGGACTCCCTGTAACTCAAGGGCAATCGTGTGCCCCGGGGGGGGGAAGGGGGGGCAGGCATCAGTCAGAACTTTGAATCTGGATCGTATGTACCTTTTGGGTGGCGTGTTGTAATTTTGAATGGTCTCTAAGAGAATGGTCATAACTAGAGGACTACCTGTAATTCACGAGCGATCGTGTGCCCCTAGATGTGGGTGTTTGTGTGTGTGTGGGGGAGGCACTTGTCAGAACTTTGAATCTGGGTCATATGTACCTTTTGAGTGGCCTGTTGTAACATTGAATGGTCTCTTAAGAGAATGGTCATAAGTAGAGGACTACCTGCAATTCAAGGGCGATTGTATGCCCCTGTGTGTGTGTGTGTGTGTGTGTGTGTGTGTGTGTGTCGGGGGGGGCAGGCATTTATCAGAACTTTGAATCTGGGTCATAACTGCTCTGTCATAACTGGTCACTAAGCAACTGATGTAAATCGAGGACTAGCACCCTGGGCTAGAAGGTAGGTTGAGAAGGAGCCCATTCCTGCTGAAGTGTGGCTCATACATAATAATAATAATAATAATAATAATAATAATAATAATAATAATAATAATAATAATAATAATAATAATAATAATAATAAAGTTGGAAGGGACCTTGGAGGTCATCTAGTGACTAGTCCAACCCCCTGCTCTGCAGGAAACCCTATACAATTTCAGACAAATGGCTGTCCAGCCTCTTCTTAAAAACTTCCAGTGTTGGAACATTCACCGCTTCTGGAGGCAGGTTGTTCCACTGGTTAATTCTTCCAACTGTCAGGAAGTTTCTCCTTAGTTCCAGGTTGCTTCTCTCCTTGGTTAGTTTCCATCCGTTGCTTCTTGTCCTGCCTTCAGGGGCTTTGGAGAATGGCTTGACTCCCTCTTCTTTGGGGCAGCCCCTGAGATACTGGGAGACTTGCTATCATGTCCCCCCTCGTCCTTCTCTTCATTAAACTAGACATACCCAATTCCAGCAACCCAGCAACTTGGGTTGGAAGAGCTGGAAGCCACTGAACCACAGAAAACCGGCTTGTCTTTGGAGAAGAGGACCTGTCTGGAGCCTCCTTTGGCATTATGGGTGCCACCTCAACAGCCGAACCAAGACTTGCTGGCTGGGCCACGTCTTGCTGTCCCTTGGTGCTGGACCTGGACCTCACCTTGGCAGCTCCTCGTCTCCTGAAGCCTGCTGTGACTTCCAAAGTCCTGGATTTTGATCTTCATGGGGGGATAGTTTAGTTGGACTCCTCAAAGCAGGGACCTCAAGTCCCATCTTGGATATTTGTGGCGTTTTACAACACTGTCCCCTTTGAAGACGGTGGAATTCCCGTCTTCTTCTCTTGCTCTAAGATCTGAGATCTTGGCCTTCAGATATCCCAAAGGGGCTTTTCCAAAAGGCAACTGGACTTCCTTGGAGTTATTTTTTTTTCCTTTGAAAACGTTTCCCGTCTCGTCCAAGAAGCTTCTGAACAACTGAAGTTCTCCTAGACACTGAGGGAGCCAACTATTAATGGACTTTGGGCTGGAGAAGGTGGGTGAAGACCATGTGTTCTCCAAACACTGGTTCCTGATCCAGTTAGTGTGATTATCTGCCACTAGAACTGGAAGTTTGGTAGGGTGACAAGAGAAGAGAATGGAAGAAACTTCATGGATGAAAACGTTCTCAAGAAAAAAAAACAAGAAAGTCCCGTTGCCTTTAAGCATCTTTGGGACAACCATGACCTGGATGGTTGAGAACCTCCATAGACATTTGGCCTTCAGATAGGTTTGGGTTGAGATCAAAGGAACCTATCATAGGCTGACCTGGGCCAGGAGAAGGATAACTCTCCAAAAACGTATTTTCACAGTCCCCCACCTCAAGCAAGGTGAGTCAACTACAGTGAAGAGAGCCGAAGACCTCAAGTTCAAGTTGCACCCTGGAAACCCCTCCAACAGAGAAGCTGTGGGGTTTGTCCCCCACATCCACCCCAAGGAGAACAAGGAAGTAGATTGCTCTTCTCAGTCTCTTACCTCCTCTGGGAGGGCAAATTTATTTTTTCTCATCACTTGGTACATGTACTCTGGAGCAGGTAGGGGAAAAAAAAAAGAAATGGTGGAGAGTTAGTTGCAGAATTGCAAATTGTATGCAGGCCAGCCAATGTGACCTCCAGGTAAGTCGGACTTCAACTCCCATAATTCCTCTGACTTTGTGGCATGAGGAGAGCATCAAATTAGAGAAGGCAGAAGTTGCAATCTTGCTTCAACTGCTGCCTTCATTGCTCATTCGTCCTTCTACTACTTTGTAGCCTATACAGAATAACCAAGTTGGAAGGGTCCTTGGAGGTCTTCTAGTCCAACCCCCTGCTCAAGCAGGAGACCCTATACCATTTCAGACAAATGGTGGTCTAGTCTCTTTCTGAAAGTCTCCAGTGATGGAACACCCACAACTTTGGGACAACCAAATTTGGATGATTGAGAATCTCCGTAGACAAACAAGGATTTATTTTTGCTTTCACTTAGGGGTTGTGTGCGTGTGTGTGTGTTTTGAGAAGTGCAGTGGAGAGCACTTACCATCATGACCCCAGGACATCAGGACATTTTCCAAGCCACAGTGGGGTTGATAAATCCCATACTTGGTCCTGAGGAGGTAAAAAAGGAGAACATCTGATCTCAAATTCTCTGGTCTGGAAGTTTTAGCAAGAGAGAAGAATTGAGAAGAAACAGTTGTTTCCATTGGCATTTTGAAGAAGGTGACAAGAATCTGGAGGACCACCTGCAGGTGGCACATCAGGCATTGGTCAAGCCTTAGATAAATGCCAACAGTTGTCATCCTTCCTTCATGCCTCTGGTTTCAGAGCAAATGTGATGGAACCAGGTTATAGGTCCCTCAGCAGGTAAGTTCTTCTTATCTGCTGAGCAACACTAAAATCATTGGCCATGCTACTACCCACCACGCTCATGAGTTCATTGAAGCCTGGCACTCCACAAGCAATTCCATCAACAGACACATCGGCCTACAACCAGCCTACGAACCCCTCAGAATCCAAATCAACAGCACAGCCAACCAGGGACGGCACCGACCCTCAACTATCCCGTGCAATCCCCCACTCCCACCAGCAGTTCACCTCCCAATGACCCTGATGTAACCTCCCCATCACAAGACTCATCACAAGCCTCTCCCCAAGGACTCCCACCTGACCCATCACAAGACCCTCACTTGACACACCCATACCTGAGGCCCTTATAAACAGAAGAACACCGACAACGACATTCCCCAAACTCTGCTGAAGATGTTACCTAGCCTGGTAATGAAATGTTTGGAAACCAACCCACAAGCTTGGAGAACAAACCTTCACCCTCATCCTACACCCGAGCTACAGATATTCACCTCTATTGCAAATAAGTTCTTCCATCAGAGATGGAGAGGCAACAATGGAAGGACGACCAGGGAGACAAGGATCCAGACTGCTGCTGATCATAGCTCCACATACCCTACCTTGTAGCTCTCTACATCCATCCAAGGGTGGTCTCCTCTGCTCCAAAGCAAGACCAAGCAAGAGCTTACGTGTACACAGGATTCCTTGTGTCGGGGTTGTCATGGAACGTGGAGTCCTTGAAAACGATCGAGTCCTGCAGCTTGCAACCCACTGGGAAGGTGTCTCCCACCACAGCCCACTGTAGGAACAACCGAGTTCAGAAAAACACCCCATAACACCTCGGTTCCTCTTTATTTGAGAGTGTCACTCTTTGGACCGAACCCTGTCTTCTGTCCTCGGCGTTGGCAAGCGTACAATTAAACACGCCATTTCGTTTAGTGCAGAGGCCTCCAAACTCGGCAGCTTTAAGACTTGTGGACTTCAACTCCCAGAATTCCTCAGCCAGTTAATTCTGGGAGTTGAAGTCCACAAGTCTGAAAGTTGCCGAGGTTGGAGATCTCTTGATTTAGTGGTTCCTCAAGGTGTATTGATTAGAGATGCTAGGACTTTAGGTTCTTCACCCATCCATGAGCATAACTCTCATTTTTCTGCCCCTAAAAGTAAACACTGGGGCAGGGCTTGGGAATGTTGACCCCTTCCATGCCCCTCGTTCTTCATCTCACCTGTGGTTCACCATTCAGAGCCAAAATCTTCCCCAAATCATGGAGCAGTCCAACCAGGTGGAACCAATCTAGGATGGGACCAGAGAGAGTGAGAATCTGTTTTTGTCCCTTGTGTCAGGTCCATCCGACCTCAATTGGGCCATCAGCTTAGACCCAGCGCCTCATGTAACCTCTTGATGCCAGGATCAGAGCAGGACCCAGCTATGTGGAAGATCTGGAGGGTGAGGAGGAAGGGGCTCGCATGCAGAAAGGTCCAGCTGAGCCTTGTCCTCTCCTGGTGACCCCAAGGACTGCTGATGGCTCCCTGGAGAACATCCTGCTCTGCCTGAGGTCTCCATGTGTGGAAGACATACTGGGATGGCATCGCTCTGCTGTTACCAATGGTCCCAGAGCACCTTCTGCCATGTCAGAATGGGGAATCATGGATGATGGACTCCATCATCTCTAGGAGTGGGAAACTAGACATGACCAGACACCCAAATAATTTGATCCTCCTAATTTCTGCAGGGATATTAAACAGCCTCCTAGAATTGCCATTTTCTGCACCCAGCTGGAAGTGGTGGGGGGGGCCCTCTTGTCCTCCTAGGGACTCCAGGTCTAATCAAGGGGATCACCTTCCTCAGGATGCTTCTCCCGAATGCCCTCTGCCGTCTGGTAGGCGTGGAAGGAGTTGGGAAAATCCACATCGGGGTCCGATTCGTCCACCACATTGTCCAGCTGCTCCAAGGCCTCCATGATGCTCATCTGACGGAGGTTGCAGCCACCGTATTGCTCGTTCTAGGGAGAGGGAACTGTGAGGAGACACTGTTATGGACTAGAGCAGAGGCCCCCAACCTTTGGGGCACCAGGGACCGGTTCTGTGGAGAGAGGTTTTTCCGCGGACCGAAGAATGGGTGGGTTTGTGTGCTGCCTGCATCCCACGGATGGGGCTTTGCTTGTTTGTGCGGACCGGTTGCTGGCATGCCGTGGCCCGGTTCCGGTCCACGGACGGGGGGTTGGGGACCCCTGGACTAGAGGTACGATGCCCTCTTCAAACTTGAGGGAACTAGGTATGTCTCGTCCACAACTGAGCCCGTTTCTGTGGCTGAGACATTCGTTAAGTGGATTTGGCCACATTTTATGATCTTTCTTGACAAGAGTGGTTGAGTAGGTAACATGGATAACGTGAATCACTGCAGCTGTTATGTTGGTAACACGGTCGCTTCCCCCATTGACTTTGCAAGTCAGGAGGTCGCTAAAGGGGATCACGTGACCCCGGGATGCTTCAACCGTCATAAATAGGGGCAAGTGTCTGAATTTTGATCACGTGACCCTGGGGATGCTACAATGGTTATAAGGTTGAAAAATGGTCCTTTTTTTCAGTGCCGTTGCAACTTCAAACGGTCACTAAATAAACTGTTATTATGTTGAGGACTACTACCTGTACTAGGGATGATATGATGGCAGTCTTCCAGTCTTTTGAGGGGCTGCCCCAAGCAAGAGGGGGGATCCACCTCTTCTCCAAGGCCCCTGAAGGCAGGAAGAGAAGCAACTGATGGAAACTAATCAAGGAGAGAAGCAACTTGGAAATAAGGAGAAACTTCCTTTAACTTGAGGCAGTTTAAACCCAGTTTAATTTAAACCCAGTTTAATTTGCAAAGGCCTTTTAACTCTGGTTTTAAGCATGCTTGGGAATATCTGTTTGGAAGGATGACACAGGATCGTTCAATGAACTGAAATTCTCATTTTATGTTAAGGGGTTGTTTTTCACAGCAAGTTTGAATACTTCACAAGTAGAAAATAAAGAAGGGGGGGTTATCTTATTCTCCAAAGCCCCCAAAAGGCAGGACAAGAAAGAACGGATGGAAACTAACCGAGGAGAGACGCAATCTGGAACTAAGGAGAAACTTCCTGACAGTGAGGACAATTAACCAGTGGAACAGCTTGCCACCAGAAGTTGTGGGTGCTCCATCACTGGAGGTTTTTAAGAAGAGATTGGGCAGCCATTTATCTGAAATGGTATAAGGTATCCTGCTTGAGCAGGGGGTTGGACTAGAAGACCTCCAGAGACCCTTCCAACTCTGTTATTCTATGTTCTATTTAGGAGAATTAAGGAGAAATTTCCTCACAGAACAATTAATCAGTGGAACAGCTTGTCTCCAGAAACTGGGTGCTCCAACACTGGTGGTTTTCAAGAAGAAATTGGACAATTGTTTGTCTGAAATGGTATAGGGTCTACCTGCTTGAGTAGGGGGTGGACTAGAAGACCTCCAAGGTCCCTTCCCACCCTATTATTCTATGTTCTAACTGTTTAGGCCAGGGGTCTTCAAACTTGGCCCTTTGATGACTTGTGGACTTCAACTCCCAGAATTCCTCAGCCAGCATGGACCATATAAGCCAGGGGTCTTCAAACTTGGCCCTTTGATGACTTGTGGACTTCAATTCCCAGAATTCCTCAGCCAGGCACGCGTGGTCCAACCCCCTGCTCAAGCAGGATACCTTATGCCAGTTGAAGTCCACAAGTCATCAAAGGGCCAAGTTTGAAGACCCCTGAGTTAGGCAAATTTTGAAAGTGAGGCAGGATCTGAACCCAGAACATCTCTCTTTCTCTCTTTTTTTGAAGAGGGGGAAAGATTTTGATGGGTCTCTTGCTGGCAATCCTTGGGATATCCATACAGCCCCCCCCCCAAAAAAAAACTGGAGATAGGCCTGGCGTGTTGCTGATCCCAGCTGGATGTTGTTGAGCCGTGCTTGGTGGCCGAGAGACCCTCCCTAGAGGAGGGTCTGGCTGGGTGAACCCACCTTCTTCTGCACAAATTCCACCGTCTGGTTGGTGTGCATAAGCAGGTATGTGTGATGCACGCGGTCAATCAGCGCCCCGTCCTGAAATGACAGTTTGGAAATACTGCCGTGAATGACAATGATTAATCCAAGGCGGAGTTTTTCAAACTTGGCCACTTTTAAGATGGGTGGACTTCAATTCCCAGACTAGGTGTTGACCGAGTCAAGTCCAAAAGCGCCAGAGAATTCCTGGAAGCCTCAGGCTCTCGGACAAACCGGCCATCAACAGGCACACAGAGATAAACAACAGGTACATCCCATTCAAGAGAGGCGATCACAAAGCTAAATGAGCACAACACCTCCTGACTGGCAATCAACACCAAGATTCACACCAAGCGGTAAACAATAACCCAATCGGAATGACCAGCTCAGTAAATAACAGGGATCATCAGAAAGGTTTCTACCAACATTGACAGGGCAAGACATTTGTACATATTAAGAGAGCAAATTCCACTCCCTTCTAGCATTGATGATGTGACCTAGTTGGGTCATGAAATGTCTGCGAGAAAACCACCAAACTCAGAGAGCACCAAGGACCCTGCAGTTCTCCTCCTCCTCCTCCTCCTCCTCCTCCTCCTTTTCTCCTCCTTCTCCTTCTCCTCCTCCTCCAACCAAGCTAGACACCACCAAGGAGCCCATCTCACTAGCTGTAAGATGAAGTAGACAAGAACATTTTTTTAGCCTAGGTGCGGTGACCTTCTCACTTGTTCTAACAAACTGAGGGCCCTGTTGCATATCTCTCTCCAGCCTCCGTTGCCTCTGCCCCAACTCCTGGTGGTCCCCTCCCAGGACAGAGATCACACACTTTTGCACTATTGCCTGTAACTTATGAAGTGGTTTTGAAATATATTCATATTTTTAATCCCAATCTCCTGCCCAGTAGGAATGTCTTTCCTGGAAAATTGGTGGATTTTCCCACCTGATCCTCTGGAACCATGGGACAAAATAGAGGCATCGTTCCTCTGACACTGAATTTCACTGACCTTGAAATTCCTGAAGTTTTCTTTGGACTTTGGGTTCTCCAGATGATTGTCAGCCTGCGGAGTCTCTGAAGACTGACATGCCTGAGGAAAGAAGGTCCCGGAGAGGTTAGCTGGTCCAGCACATCCTTGTTTTGCTATAATATAATATCAATCAATATCAATCTGAACAGAGCTGGAAGGGACCTTGGAGGTCTTCTAGTCCAGCTCCCTGCTCAAGCAGGAGACTCTATACCATTTCAGATAAGTGGTCTGTTCAGTCTCTGCTTAAAAACCTCCAGTGATGGAGCAGAACTTCTGGAGGCAAGCTGTTCCACTGGTTAATTGTCCTCCCTATCAGGAAATTTATCCCTAGTTCTAGGTTGCTTCTCTTCATGATTAGATTCCATCCATTGCTTCTTGTCCTGCCTTCAGGCACTTTGGAGAACAGGTTGACCCCTCCTCTTCTTTGTGGCAGCCCCTCAAATATTGTAGGACTTCTATCATGACATCCCTAGTTCTCCTTTTCTCTAGACTAGAGAAAAGTTGCTCTTCTCTGCACTTTTTCCAAAGTCTCAACATCTTTTTTTGTAATGTAGTGACCAAAACTGGATGCTTTATTCCAGGTGTGGCCTTACTAAGGTACTAATATTTCACCTGATTTTGATTCTATACCGAGGATTGTATTAGATATTTTGGCTACTGCTGCACACTGCTGGCTCATGTTTAAGTGGTGTCCACCAGGACTCCAGGGTCCCTCTCCCAGTTACTGATTTTGAGAACATGATACAAGATACAGAACAACATTTCTGTATCCTTCAGACCAAAGACTCAGCAGACCATCTAAATGTTTAAAATTTGGCTCCTGCAACCTAGAACTAAGGAGAAATTTCCTGACAGTGAGAACAATTAACCAGTGGAACCACCTGCTTCCAAAAGCTGTGAATGCTCCAACACTGGAAGTTTTTAAGAAGAGACTGGACAGCCATTTGTCTGAAATGGTATAGGGTCTCCTGCTCGAGCAGGCGGTTGGACTAGAAGACCTCCAAAGCCCCTTCCAACTCTGTCATTCTACCCTCTGTAAGTTTAGCAAGCTGTGTGGTCCAGCACGTTGTATGAATGCAACCTCTTGTTACCCAACCAGGATCCTTCCTTTCCTCTTACTGTGACTTCTCCTTCACCAGAGACTTTGCTCGGCTATGTGTGTGTGTGTGTGTGTGTGTGTGTGTGTGTGTGTGTGTCACTTACCGGGCCAACCACCTTCATCCTTGCAGTTGGGGTAGAGGAGAGGCAGAGGAAGGCAGCAGTCTTAGGATAATCTGTCTGCCTGCCTGCTTCTCCAGGGTTTATAACGCTTGTTTTTATGCAAGAGAAGCCGGTCTTAACGGGAGAATAAGTCATCCGTTAACCCACCAGGGCCAAACTCCTCTCCAGCGTGGGCACCTGAGCAAACCATTAATGTCTGACATTTGCTAGAAGGAGAAGTGCTCCCCTGGCAATCCCCTTTGCCCCTGGAATTTGAATTTGCCTCCAAGCCAAGCAGAGGTTGAGATTCGGTCACTGCCTTCACCAGAGCAAGGGGCAGCCACCGGAGCATGGCCAGGCCTCCATCCATGGGGCCAGGGCCAGGAGATGTTATTGACTTCCTCACGTGGGTCAAGGAGGGCTGGGTTGGAGAGGGGAAAACAGGACAAAAACATCGGGCCACCAAGGATTCTTCCAGGAAGACCAGGTTCACGTAGGGCGTAATGGCGAAGAAGGGTTGGGCAATTGGTGGGACCTTCATGATGGTTGAGAACCGGGCCAGGGGATGAAGTCAGGATTTGGCTCACGGGAAGGCAGCAAGGTTGTTTTGCTCATTTGTGGGAACCCAGAGGAAGGCCCTCACCTCGGCCCAGAAGCTTCTGTTATTCCTCAGCCTACTTTACATCCCTGGAGTTGCAGAAGGACTCCCATTCTTTGGTAAGCAGGACTGATCCTGCTTAACTTCCTTGCCCAGCAGAGTAACAGAGTTGGAAGGGACCTTGGAGGTCTTCTAGTCCAACCCCCTGCTCAAGCAGGAAACCCTATACCAGGGGTAGGCAACCTTGGCTCTTTTATGACTCGTGGACTTCAAGTCCCAGAATTCCTGAGCCAGCATGGCTCAGCTTGGAAACCTCTCCCTTTCCCCTCAGCATGGCTGGCTCAGGAATTCTGGGAGTTGAAGTCCACGAGTCATAAAGCGGCCTAGGCCTAAGGCCAGAGGTAGGCAACTTTGGCTCTTTTATGACTTGTGGACTTCAACTCCCAGAATTCCTGAGCCAGCATGGCTCAGCTTGGAAACCTCTCCCTTTCCCCTCAGCATGGCTGGCTCAGGAATTCTGGGAGTTGAAGTCCACGAGTCATAAAGCGGCCTAGGCCTAAGGCCAGAGGTAGGCAACTTTGGCTCTTTTATGACTCGTGGACTTCAAGTCCCAGAATTCCTGAGCCAGCATGGCTCAGCTTGGAAACCTCTCCCTTTCCCCTCAGCATGGCTGGCTCAGGAATTCTGGGAGTTGAAGTCCACCAGTCATAAAGCGGCCTAGGCCTAAGGCCAGAGGTAGGCAACTTTGGCTCTTTTATGACTCGTGGACTTCAAGTCCCAGAATTCCTGAGCCAGCATGGCTCAGCTTGGAAACCTCTCCCTTTCCCCTCAGCATGGCTGGCTCAGGAATTCTGGGAGTTGGTCCACGAGTCATAAAAGAGCCAAGGTTGCCTACCCCTGCCCTATACCATTTCAGACAAATGGTTTCCAATCTCTTCTTAAAAACTTCCAGTATTGGAGCACCCACAACTTCTGGAGGCAGGTTGTTCCACTGGTTAATTGTTCTGACTGCCAGGAAGTTTCTCCTTAGTTCCAGGTTGCTTCTCTCCTTGATTAGTTTCCATCCGTTGCTTCTTGTCCTTCCTCTGGTGCTTTGAGAATAGCTTGACTCCCTCTTCTTTGGGGCAGCCCCTCAAATATTGGAAGATGCTATCAGAATAAGTTTAGTTTATTAGTTTCCATCCTTTGCTTCTTGTCCTGCCTTCAGGTGAAAAGCCCTGTAACACCTGTTCCCATTTAGATCTGGTAGGGAAGGCTGGTCACAAATCCTATAGGCCTTGGCTTATGCGCTGATATGGGCTTTGGGGTTTTCTGCTAGAAAGGACCCACCGCCAGCAGCATCTGTTATGACCTCTAGAGTCCTAATCACTGCGAAAGGATAGCCATCTACTGAACAATGGTGTCACAATGTATCTATCTTGTTGTTGAGGACACTAAATAAAACTCACTTTGTGCTTCCTGTTGATGCTTTTGTCAAACGCAGAGGGTGGCTGTTCCAACGCAGAAAGTTCAGAGTTCAGATTATGAAACTGGATGCAATTTGTTCCAGACTTTACTTTTCTGGATTAGAGGTTTCCTCGCTTTGCTTCCTGACTCTGCAATGTAATTTCTGAAAGAAGGACCTGTACTTCCTTGCCTTCTCCTGTGCCAGCCAGGAGATGAAAACACGCCACAATATTTTGACAAACATCTGGATTTTCTCCAACAGGCCTCCAGCCACTAGAAGCGAAGGATGCGGTGAAGCGAAAGACAGCAGGTCTGCTGGCTGTGGAAGCAGATCTTTTATTTCAATTCCCACTTTAGTGTTCAGGAGAAGTTGAACTTAGCAGGACCAAGCACCTCCAGATTGTAAGATCTAATCTTAGACCATCTAAGTCAGTTTTTCAAACTTGGTAACTTTGAGATGAGTGGATTTCAACTCCCACGAATTGCTTCAATGGGGAATTTTGGTTGTTGAGGTCCACATGTCTTGAAGTTGTCAAATCTGAAAAACACTGATCTAGAAAATCCTCAGGTTTCCTGGCTTCATCTTTGCAGATTCGGGCTATTTGCTGGTATTCTACTTTATGTGTTCCTCTTTCCACTTTTTATACATTTTTGTTTTTCAGAGTTCTTTATGAAGCCATGCTGGTTTCTTTTTGGATTTCCTGCCTTTCTTTTTCAGTGGTATTGTGCTAGTCTAGGCTTTTGTAATCTCATTTTTCAGTTTCCTACCCTTCTTGTGTTCATCTTCAAAAGAAGGTGGATGTTCAGAGCTTCTTCTTCTTCTTCTTCTTCTTCTTCTTCTTCTTCTTCTTCTTCTTCTTCTTCTTCTTCTTCTTCTTCTTCTTCTTCTTCTTCTTCTTCTTCTTCTTCTTCTTCTTCTTCTTCTTCTTCTTCTTCTTCTTCTTCTTCTTCTTCTTCTTCTCCTCCTCCTCCTCCTCCTTCTCCTTCTCCTCCTCCTCCTCCTCCTTCTTCCTTCTTCCTTCTTCCTTCTTCCTTCTTTCCTCTTCCTCCTTCCCTCCCTTCCTCCTCCTCCTCCTCCTCCTGCTTCTCCTCCTCCTTGCTGGGGAATTCTGCGAGTTGAATTCCACACCAATTTAACAAAGTCAATTAAAAACCTGGCATATTAGATGAATTTTAACCTCTCTTGAGCTTCAATCTGTTTGTTTATTTAATATGGGTTTAGCATACAGTAGGTACTTAGCCAATTTATGCCTCAACGGATTGGATGATCCCAGAAAATGGGATAATTCAAGCATCAGGGTAGTGGGAGTTGTATGAAGGTGGCTTTGGAGAATGCCAGGGACACTATGGGGGAATTTAGCTTCAAAGAAAAGTCATTGAAGGTGGGAGGGAAGAAGCCAGCCAGAGCTCTATTCTGAGTTGCTGCGTTCGTTCTTTGCTCCTTCCCAAAACCCGCTTCCCTTAAAACAGCTGCAACAGAAGCTGGGTCTTGCGTGCAGGGCTGTTGGCCTCAGCCTCAGCTCCAGCTCAGAACTCTTTTCCTGGTGTGAACGGCCAATAAATCACTCTGCAATGAGGAAAGCAAATCTTTTTTTTCAGTTCTTTATTTCTGCAGAGGCCTCGTGCTTGGGGTGAAAATCCATCCCAAACACGCCGAGTAAAAGTTGGCTCAAAGTTTGTTATTTACACCATGCCAGTCTATGCGATTTCTTGCACAAAGTTCGTGTTCACGTTCGGTTGATTTCATTTGTCACGTTTGGGGTCAGGTTGCATTCGTCCTTCTTAGTATCAGATAACTCACAGACTGGTCTTTGAAAACTTCCTAATCCTATCTCATCGTCAGAGGTTTCCTGCTGCCTGATTGTGGTTTAGGTGTCAGTTTCATAAGGAAGCTGGCAAAGAAAGGAGAAGGGTGGATGGGCCAGTGAATAATTTAATCAGTTCTAATTTTTCCTGGTGTCTTTGTAGATATTTTGATTAATTCCTGGCTGATTTGGTATTGAAAATATTATTTGAGACCTTTTATTTTAATCAATGGGATTCTTCTCCTATAGAAGAATAGAACACAATAGAATATAATAGAAAATATGGAATAGAATAGAAAATATGGAATAGAATATAATAGAATAGAATAGAATAGAATAGAAAAGAAAATATGGAATAGAATAGAATAGAATAGAATAGAATAGAAAATATGGAATGGAATGGAATGGGATGGGACAGGACAGGACAGAACAGAACAGAAAATATGGAATGGAATGGAATAGACAGAATAGATAGTCATTAACGTACAACAGTTTCTTTAGTGACCGTTCAAAGTTACAAAGGCACTGAAAAAAAGTGACTTATGACCATTTTTCACACTTACGACTGTGACAGCATCTCCGTGGTTACATGATTCAACTTCAGATGCTCGGCATCTGACTCACATTTACGATGGTCGCTGTGTCCCGGGGATGGGGGTGGGGGGTGGGTGTCACGTGATCTCCTGGCTGAGGAATTCTGGGAGCTGAAGTCCACCAGTCTTAAAGTGGTCCAGGTTGCAGACCCCTGCTCTAGGGCTTAAAGGGGACTTTCCCTATTTGAAGGGTTGCATAATTTTAAATTCTTTTAACTATTACGGCTATTATGAGCAGGGCCGCCTCCCGGCTCGATTTTGCTGCAGAGGCAAAAACACCCAGAATGAAACGCTCTGCAGCTTTTTAACCAGTAACCCGCGTTTCCCGTTTTGAGGGCTCAGCTATGGCTAAAGTCCAATTGTCCGGGCAAAGGGACAAGGTTTTAAGGAGAATTTGGGCCTGGATTAGTTCTGGCCAGGCAGGCAGGCCGGACCTGGTCTCCCTGCCTCGGGGACCCCCCATTTGTTTCACTTCTCTGAGGCTGTTGTGACCCTCCCCAACCCCCCGGTTGAATTTCTCTCCATTCCAAGCTTCCTTTTCTCTGATTTTTAATGCTAAGTGTTTGAAAAAAAAAACACACCTTTATTTAAAACGCTTAATATTAAAAATTAGAGAAAAGGAAGCTTGGAATGGAGAGACATCTCCATTTTGGGGAGACTTCATCTCCCAGAATTCCCCAGGCAGAAAGGCAAGACGGGGAGAATTCTGGGAGTTGAAGTCCACCCAGCTTAAAGTTGAGAAATAGTATACAGCTTGAGGGGGATCCCCATCCAGAGACTGAGGAGGGTCTGGGTTTCAGAGGCAAGCCCCCCCCCCGCCTGAGTCCAGCTGTTTGAGGTCATTGGCTGCATCCTTCCCCTTCCTGTGCACACCTGGGGGTGGGAAAGCGATGGTGGACTACAACTCCCATCTTGGCCGGGCATGTGGGAGTGTACTCCCAGGTATCCATCTGGCATTGCCATGGGAAAGGTTGGCACTGGGAGAGGGAGGGTGAGGAAAAAAATATGCTTGGTTTGTTGATAGAAGGTTGAGTGATGCATATTTGTGTATATTTTTTGTGTGAGTCTAATACTTCATGCATATATGATTCTCTCTTTATTTCTCTTTCCTCTTCTTCCCTTCCTTTTTTCTTCTTTTCCTTCCTTCCTTCCTCTTCTTCCCCTTCCTTCCTTCCTTTTTTTCCTTATTTTTCTTTCTTTTGCTTCCTCATCTCTCTCTCTCCCTTCCTTCCTGTCTCTCCCCTTTTTTTTCTTTTTCTTTCTCTCTTTCGTTCTTTCTTTCCTTATTTTTCTTATCTTTGCTTCTTTATTTCTTTGCTTCCTTATCTCCCTTCCTTCCTCCTTCCCTTCCTATGTCTCTCCCTCTTTCTTTCTTTCTTTCTTTCTTTCTTTCTTTCTTTCTTTCTTTCTTTCTTTCTTTCTTTCTTTCCTTTCTTTCTTTTTCTCTTTCTTTCTCTTTCTTTCTTTCTTTCCTTGTTTCTTTTGCTTCCTTATCTCCCTTCCTTCTTTCCTCCGTCTCTTCTCTTCTCTTCTCTTTCTTTCTTTTTCTTTCTTTCTTTCCTTTTGTTTCTTTTGCTTCCTTATCTCCCTTCCTTCTTTCCTCCGTCTCTTCTCTTTTCTCTTTCTTTCTTTCTTTCTTTCTTTCTTTCTTTCTTTCTTTCTTTCTTTCTTTCTTTCTTTCTTTCTTTCTTTCTTTCTTTCTCTCTTTCTCTCTCTCTCTCTCTCTCTCTCTCTCTCTTTCTTTCTTTCTTTCTTTCTATACAAATATTTTCATTTATTAAATTTACATGCCTCCCATCTCACTCTACAAGGGAACTCCGTTGCAAATTAGGTTGAATTAATTATTAAATACATTTTTAAAAGGATTTTTTTTCCGCCTCCCGCCGCTTCCTTAATCGCATTTCATTCATCGGATGCCCAGGGCGAGACCTTCAATAGATTAGCATGAATTACCATATGCAAATCGTGCCCTCGCCCTCTACTGGACGGGGACGGTTTCACTTTTTTCTGCCCCCGCCGCCTCCTACTCCGATTGGTCCATTCTTCCAGGCGGCGCGGCCGCCGATTGGTGCCCAGCGGCACGAGCGCCTTTTCCCCATTGGCTTCCTTTGATTTGTTTTGGTGCGGGCAGGGAGGCGCCCGAGTCGCGTTTGCTGATTGGTGGAAAAAGAGGCGTGACGTGAGACGCCCTTCTCAGCGAAACCACAGCAACAGCCCAAGCCGCGCCGTGCTATTGGACAGGGAATCTGTCTGTCTGGACCATTCCTATTGGTCCAGGGCGGAGAGAAAGAGGCGGGGAGTGGAGGTGAGGCAGCCGGAAGTGCCGAGAGGGCAGAGACCGGGAGGCTTCCGGTGCTGATGTGGCCGGAACCCGGCGGCGCGGCGGAGCGGTGAGTCTCTCCCGGGGTCGCCGCTTCCCTCCGCCTCGAGCTTTCCCCAAAGGCCCCTCAGGCCGCGGCTCTGCAGGCGCAGCTGCCGGGGCTGCACCGGTTGGGCTCCGGCCTGCAGGGCGCAGCCGCCTCGCCTCTCCCCCACGTGCCCCCCCTCGTCCCCCGCCGGGGAGCCGCGGGAGAGCTCGCTGCAGGCCGAGACCCAACCGGTGCAGCCTCTCCCTCCCCGCCTGCCTGCAGGTGGATGAGGAGCCCTAAAAGGCCGGGCGGGGGGAGGGGGAGGGGGAAGAGCCCAGGCGGGGACCGGCTTGCGGATCTCGAGGGACCCTTTGAGATGCGCCTCCTTCTGCCCAGGTAGCAGAGGCTGCCCACCGCTGCCTCCTCGCCCGGATGAGGGTGGCTAGTTTGGTGGTGAAACGTCTGCAAGAAAACAAGCTCAGAGAGAGTCCAGGACCCCACAGTCCCCTCCTTCTCTTCCTCCCCCTCCTCTTCCTCCCCCTCCTCTTCTCCCCCCTCTTCCTCCCCTCCCCCTTTCCTCCCCTTTTCCTCCTCTTCCTCCTATTCTCCCCCTCTTCCTCTCTCCCCCTTTCTTCCTCCCCTTTCCCTCCTCTTCCTCCCCCCTCCTCCTCCTCTTCTCCCCCCTCTTCCTCTTCTCCTCCCTTTCCTCCTCTCTCCCTTTTCCTCCTCCCTTTTTCCTTCTCTTCCTCCTGCTTCCCCCCTCTTCTTCCTCCCCTCCTCCTCCTCTTCCTCCCCCCTCCCTTCATCTTCCACTCCTCCCCTCCCCCTCTTCCTCTCTGCAAACCTACACCAGGGACTCCTCATACATACATGCATACATACATGTGTGTGTGTATGTATGTATATGTGTGTGTGTGATGTGTGCATGTATATATGTTTGTATATACCACTATGTATCTATGTATGCTGATGTGTATATGTGTATATGCTGATGTGCCCTCTTGCACATCTGTTCCTTCAGGGTCATACTCAAATTGGGACTAGGACTAGGTCATTACCTTGAGGGCCAGAATGCTTTCTATAAACTGATAGAAAAGGAAGGTTTGATGAGTTATCAATGGGTGGCTAAACGGGGTATAATATTCATATGCCATTTATACATCATTTGAACGAAGTGACAGTGTAAGCAGCTAGTCTGACTCCTGGCTCAAGCAGCGACCTGAAAGCCGAGCCTGCTTTGAAGAGGGTCCCTTCCATGAGATTAAATGGCTGAGGTCTGGCGAGGACTCGCGCTTTGCTTAAACTTTCCACCGAGATGTACTGTGTGCTCTCCAGGATTTGGTGGTTTAACCATGTTTAAACGTCGCTTCCTGTTTATTTAGCCTTGGCAATAAACGAATGGGATTCGGGGAGTGCCTTGTGGGTACTGTCACAAAATGACTGCTAGGGTTTGTGCATTCATTGCATGGGCTTCCCAACAATGCTGGCTAAACACTTAATTTGCCAGAATGAAATGATTCCTAGGACCTCGTTTTTTTTCCTGGGCCATGGGCATATTCACCCATATCACTGGGTTGAGTTGGGTGTCTATGGAAACTGAAATTGATAATTATCCAAATAAGCATTGGCTGCAGGCCCTCCTTGTTTTCTAGGGATGCCCCAAATATATCTTTCACTCTGGGACATAAACACAGAGCTGGTGTTTGCTGTGCGGAATGTCCGCTTTTTCTTTGAGTTAAATTATGATTTGTTGTTGCAGAAAAACTAAGCGTCGAAGGAGCTGAGTGTCCGCCAAGGAAGAAACTGACATGCAACTTGGCAGCCTGTTGGGATCCAGGCTGCTGGCAAGCCGTGACTCCTTCCTTCCCTGCTCCTTTTATGCTCCAGCTGACCTCCTTCTTCTCCCTCTGTGCCGCTGGTTGCCTGGAGGTGAAATGCTCACCGTTGTCCGGGCTGGCCACATGTCCTGCATGAACTCTCTGGACGGAGAGGATGCCGGGACGGCACCGTGTCGCCTTCTGTAAGTCGCCTGTTCTCTCCCAGACCATTTTTGAAGGATAGGCCAGAGAAAGTTTCCCAATCCAATCCAATCTCTTCTTAAAAGCCTCCAGGGATGGAGCACCCACAAACTTCCTCAGAATGAAGGACCTTGGAGGTCTTGTAGTCCAACCCCCTAATCAAGCAGGAGGTCCTATCTATTATAACAAATGGTTGTCCAGTTCTCTTTTTAAAAACCTCCAGGGTGGAAGCACCACAACAAGTTGTTCCACTGTTAATTGTCCTCACTGTCAAGAATTTTCTCCTTAATTCCAGTTTGCTTCTCTCCTTGATTAATTTCCATCCATTGTTTCTTGCCTTCTGGTGCTTTGGAGAATGGGGTTGACCCCCCCCCCTCTTTTTGTGGCAAGCCATCCCACTGATTAATTGTTCCCAACTGTCAAGAAATTTCTCCTTAATTCTAGGTTGGATCTCTCCTTGCTTTGATGCCATCAACCTACAATTACAGCCTCCTCTTATTCCAACCAGCATTCTTATTTGTTCTCGGAGTCAACTGGATGCTGGACAATGACCGGGTCAAGCTTCAGCATACTGTCCCAGAGAAAGATACAGAAAACCTAGTCCTCACATTACGAGATTTGCTCAATCATCCAGGTCATGACTGATGGCCCAAAGGTGTATTTTTCCAAAATGCAATTGACGTTCTTTGGTTTTTTTTTTTTTTTGAAATGTTTTGCCTCTCATCCAAGAAGCTTCTTCAGTTCTTCAGAACGAAGGAGAAGTGAAAAAAAAAATTCAAGGAAGTCCAGTTGCCTTTTGATAAAAAACATCTTCGGGTCCTGAACTCATGATCTTATTTGGGGCCAGAATTCTGTTTGCTAAACGAGATTTTTTAATTAAGTGAGTCGCAGCCGCTTTGGCGACCTTTTTGCCATCGTCCCGTTAAATGAATCCCTGCGCCTGTTAAGTGAATCAGTGTGGTTTAAGCAAATCAAGCAATTCCGGCTTCCCTCGTTGACTTTCTTGTCGGAAGGTGTCAGATGGCGACGCACAGGATTCTAGGATCCTGCAATTGTGGTAAATACCCTTTGCCGAAGTTGACAAATTTTTGATCACGTGACAGTGTTGGATGCTGTGACAGTTGTAAGTGTGAGGGCTGGCCACAAGGACGTTGGTGCTGTAACTTTGGACCAGGGTCTTCAACTGGGCCCTTTTAGACTTGTGAGGAATTCTGGGAGTTGGAAGTCCACAGTCATAAAAGGGCCAAGTTTGAAGACCCCTGCTTTGGACAGTCCCTGAATGACTGTAAATTGTAAATTGAGGGCTATCCGTAGCTTTTCCCTACCTCTGCTCAACGCCGGGGTATCCTTCCTTGCTGCACTTTCTGGGTGGAGAAGACTGGAAATTACAAATAATGCCTTTAGATTCCCTCCATTCTGCACAAACACGCCTGCTGTTTGGCTACCCCTGCCTTGGTTAGCTCTGCAAATTTGTTTAAAGAACGTATCCGGCTGGCCTAACTTGAACAAGCGACTCTAGCCCATTTACAAGAAAGGCAAAACAATGCATGTGTTGTTTGCAACTGATGATTGTAAGCTTTCTACGCTGCCATAGCCTGTAGGCGTATCTCAAGCTCCGTCTTAGGCTCATCCAGCTTCAATAACTTCATAATGACTTGGACGAGGGATAGATGGGGAACTCATCAAGTTGCAGACGACATCAAGCTGGCCGGAATAGCTAACACTCCAGAAGACAGGCTTAAGATACAGGAGGATCTGGACAGACTTGAACACTGGGCGCTATCTAACAAAATGAAATTCAGGGGTGAAAAAGTAAGGTTCTACATTTAGGCAAGAAAAACCAAATCACAGATATAGTATAGGTGGTACCTTGCTCAATAGTAGCAACTGTGAGAAGATCTCGGAGTCCTAGTGGACAATCACATAGATATCCCAGGCAGTGTCTGCAGCTGCCAAAAAGCCAACACAGTGCTAGGTTGCATCACAGAGGGATAGAATCGAGATCACGTGAAGTGTTAATACCACTTTACAATGCTTGGTAAGGCCACACTTGATCTGCATCCAGTTTTGGTCACCACAATATAAAAAAGATGTCGAACTCTGGAAAGAGTGCAGAGAAGCAACAACAAAGGTGATTAGGGGGCTGGTGGCTAAGAAGAACTGCATGACTGTTTCTCTAGTGAAAAGAAGGACTAGGGGTGACAGGATAGCAGTGTTCCAATATTGAGGGGCTGTCACAAAGAGAGGGGGGGGGGTGTCCACCTCTTCTCCAAAGTCCCTGAAGGCATAAGACACGAAACATGGATGGAAACTAATCCAGGATAGAACCAACCCTAGAATAAGGAGAAAATGTGCTGATAGAACAAGAAATTAACCAGTGAACAGCTTGCCTCCAGAAATTGTGGATGCTCCAGCTCTGTTATTCTGTGTTCAAAGCAGCCACTTTAAACGAATGGCTGTATAAAACTTATTTAAAATGACTAAAGGTAAAACGATCTTGAGTCAACTGAGCTGCCCGAGTCACCTTATCAGTGAGATAGGCAACATAATTATCCGTTTAATAATAAAGCACCGCAGCTTTGCTTCCTGTTTTTTTTTTTTTTTTGCAGGATGGACTTTTGAATCAGCCAGCAGATGTGGGGAGAGACCCCAGAAGACGTGCTGGAGACGGCTGGCGCAAATGGAAAGCTGATTGGTGCAGCTGAAGACCCTGGTGCTGGAGAAGGATGCTCAGCTCCAGCAGAAGGAACTGCCACGCTTCAGGTGGGTGAAAAGCCCGTGCCCTCTTCCCCTGGATGGGAGCTTCCGTGGGTGAGTGTTTTGTGTGCGCTAAGGCGGACTAGAACTCACCTTCTCCTGGTGATTGGCCCTAAAGTCACCACGGAACCAGTAGCGATAGTCAGATTGGCTTTCATCACGCCTATTGCGGACTAGAACTACACCGTCTCTGGTGATTGGCCCAGAATCACTCAGCCCAGCCTTCATGCTTAAGGCCGGACTAGAACTCACCGTCTCCTGGTGATGGCCCAAATCACTCAGCTGGCCTTCATGCCTGAGGCATGAAATCGGAGGAAGGTGTGCTGGATATATTCTCACCTTCAATTATTTGTACAATAATGAAGATTAGGATCATCAATCAATCAATCAATCAGTCAGTCAAACTAGAGGGAAAGCAACCTGGACCTCAGGAACCACCCCCAACATGCCCAGCAATGCACTTTTCCTTCTGGGGAAATAAGTCTTTCCACCCTCTGATGCAGAGGACAGCGCTCGCTCAGTTTTGGTCTCCAGACATCTCCTGCCCCTCCCTCGCACCCCCCTGCACACACACACACACATCACACCCCGTAGCTCTCTGCCCTGTGTGACGCTGTGTGGTTCTCCCGCAGGAAGAGAGGCAGGCGGCAGAAGCTAAACTGCTGAAGCTGAAGGTGCAGGCCAAAGTCAGGTGGGCAACCTGAACAAGCGCAGCGGGAGCTGACGCCCAGGTAGGGGCAGTGCGTGCTGAGGGCAGCCGGAAGGGACCCCCCCGCCTCCCTGTCCAGGTGAGCCCCCTCCCCTCCCCAAGGAGCGTGTCACCATCTCCAAGCCGGCGTCCAAAAACGTCCCCACGGGAACAAGGAGAGACTTTCCTGCAGATCAGCTGTCCCTTGCTAATGTCTTTCTTGGCTTCTGGGCTCTCCGGTGGAGGGTCCGCGCTCGCCACATGGCCCCTCCCCATCCAGAGACCCTCGGCCTGCTTCCGCTGGCAGGTCACCACGGCTGTGAAGCCAATCCAGGCTCCCCCCGTTGACTTTGCATGTCGGGAGTTTACAAAAAAGGGGATCCCACGACCCCGGGACAGTGCCACCGTCATAAAATACAGCCAGTCACCCACGGGGGACTGCCACCGTCATAACTCCGAGCCAGTCATAACCCGTCGTAATCCGAGCCAGTCACCCACGGTGGACACGTCATAAATGCGAGCCACACTGCAACGTCATAATGCGACCGTCCCACCCATATGGGACGCTGCCCACCGTCATAAATATGAACCACTTGTCAAGTGTGCGAATTTTGATCACTTGACCCACAGGGATGCTGCAACGGCTGTAAGTGTGTGAAAAATGGCGTACAACACTTTTTTCCAGTGCTGTTGTAACTCCGAACAGTCGCTAACGAACGGTCGTAATTCGAGGACTCCCGTACCTTCCCCTAAAAACCCCCCGCCTCTCTTCTGCACCATCAGGGTGAGCGCAGCAAGAGCGACGGGCCGGCGGAAGACGAGACGGGTGCCTGAGGAGGCAGCTGGAGGAGCAGGAGGAACGGTGAGGGCCTCCGATGGGCAGCTGGAGGAGCAGCGGACGACTCGGGGATGCCCAGTAAGGGGACCAGCCCTGCCCACCTGGGCTTCTTTGGGGTTCCTGACCTGCTCGGATCTTCGCAGAGCTCATGCTGGCGAGGGAGCCTAAGATCAACGGCTGGAAGTATAGATTTCTAGGTGCGTCTCCTCTCTGTGTGAAATTGCTACCGCCTCGCCCAGAATGCATTTTTCGGCATTTTCCCCACGCAGATTGAAATGGTGATCTGCTAAAGTTGGCTGCTAACCATGGTGCCAGCTTGGCTAGTGGTTAAGGCACCAGGCTGGAAAGCAGGAGATGGCGAGTTCTAGTCCCGCCTTAGGCACGAAAGCTGGCTGGTAACTTGGCCATCACCATGAGACAGTGATTTGTAGTCTTACTTTAGACATGAGAGCTGGCAGGGTGGTTTTTTGCCATCACCAGGAGATGGTGAGTTTCTAGTCCTCTAACTTAAGCGTGAAAGCCATCTCAGTGACTTGGGGCCAATCATCCAGGAGACGGTGGTTCTAGTCCTGCCTTAGCATGAAAGCCGGCTGGTGACTTTGGCCAATCACCGGGAGATGTTGAGTTTTAGACTTACTTAGACATGAGAGCTGGCAGGGCGGCTTTTGGGCGAATCACCAGGATATGGTGAGTTCTAGTCCTACCTTAAGCGTGAAAGCCATTCTCAGTGACTTGGGGCCAATCACCATGAGATTGTGAGTCTAGTCCTGCCTGAGCCGTGAAAACCAGCTGGCTGCCTTTTATATGTATATGTACATATATCCACCTACAGGAGGAAGGTGTGGTGGGACATTTCACCACCTTGAGTTATTTGTAGAGACAATAAAGGTAAGAACCAAATAAACACTACATAAGAGCACAAAGGGGCACACAGGGACTGACACCCTGCGTGGGAGAGTCTCCCCTGGGATTTCACTCCAGGTGTCTGCTACATTTGATACCAAGAGCATTTTCCACAGCCTCCCCAGTTGCACCTGGAAGAAGATTATTTTAGCCCGCGTTTCTTGTCTTCGGCGCGCCGCTTGGAGCTCCAAGTTCGCCTCGACTCCCATGCGCCAGAGGCTCCCCTTGTCATCTCTGTGCCTTCATTCTTCTCTCGGCAGATCAGCTCCCTTCAAAAGGAAGTGCTGGAGAAGGAGTCCTCCGTGAAGAACAGGCTCTCCTCCAGCACCAGGCAGAAGTACGCCAGGTGGAGGCTTGTCGGCCCGCGAAGCATGAAATGCAGCAGGTGGGTTGGAAAAGCTCAAATTTGCAGATGACACCAACTGGCACGAAGCCACACCCCAGAGGACAATATCAAAAGGATCTTGACAAAACTTCAACAAGGGGCCCTATCCAACACGTGCATTGAATGTGGAGAAAAGCAAGGTTTTGATTGACACCTGGGGCAGGAAAAACCAAAGGTCCAAGTACAAATTGGGTGAAAGCCAGCAGTCAGAAAATACGTATTTTTGTCCTGTGGCTTTTGAAGCAGGCCTGGTGTGGTCTCTCCCCCCACAGAACCTGAGGCACTGCAAAGACAGGTGGAGGAACAGGAGGAAGGCCCCTGCTGGGGCAGGGACCAAGTGGTCGAATTGCTGCATCAGAATTGAACGGCACTCAGAAGAGAAGCAGTGTATTCCGCCAAAAATCCATTTTATTGCGATTTATTGCACGCCGAAGCTGCCCCAGATTTGCTCTCAATTTGCAAAATGGGACGTAATGAACTCTCAAAGATTCCCTCTTCCCACTATCCATTCAAGTGGGCAGTGATTAATATGTATTTACTGTAAGGGTGTAGGTCTGTGTATGTGTTATAGCCTTCTATATGTGCGTTATGTATGTGTGCACTTTGGAGAGCAGGCAAGATTTCATTTTTGAATGTGTGCCAGGTGTGCCCACAGTAAAAAAATGACCATAAAGGTGATCTTCTCTTATATCCTGGGCAAAACATCTTCCTGATTTTTTAGTAAAGCGATCGATCTTTACATATAATGTGGGGTCAAGGAAAAACTATTAAGGATCTTGTTTTTTTAAAAAAACGGAAGCCTTACGTGGGCTTTTTTGCTGAACGCAGAAAAGACAGAACTGAGAATTTGAGGATTTCAAAGGGTTAAAGGGGAAAGAGAAGGCAATTGGGGTGCGCAGGGAAAAATTCTCTGTTTTTGCCCTTTTTCCCCCACTTTTCTTTCTTCTGATTTTTTTTTACATTTTTTTTCTTTTTTTTCTTATTTAAATTAAAAAAAAAAAAAAAAACATTTATTCTATAGGTCGCCCTCCGCCCTCAGCCTTATCAACCACAATTCAGCCCAACACTTACGTTTGCTAAGTGAGAAGTTTGTTAAGTCCGTTTGCCCCTTTTACGACTTTTTCTGGACACACCTTTTTTTTAAGTGAATCGCTGCCTTTGTTTAATTAGTGACATGGTGTTAAGCGAGTCTGGCTTCCCCATTGGCTTTGCTTGTCAGAAAGGTCGCGAAAGGGGATCCCTTGATCCCAGGACAAAAAACAGTGTCGTAAATACGAACCGTTGCCTAAGGGGCTGATTTTGATTACAGGCCCCGGGAGGATGCTGCAACGGTCGTAAGTGTGAAAACCGGTCATAAAGTCACCTTTTTCTTTGCCGTTGTAACTTTGAAATGGTCACTAAGCAAACTGCTGTATCAAGGATTCCCTGTGCTGTAAAATCCTTTTCAAAACCTTTTTTATAGAGAGGCTCAGTTCTCAGGTTTTGAGATTTCCTCCCTGCACCAGCTCTCGTCCTTCCTTCCTTCCCTTCCTTTCCTTCCTTCCTTCCTCCTTCCTTTCCTTCCTTCCTTCCTTCCTTCCTTCCTTCCTTCCTGTCTTCTCCCTCCCCCTCCCCCTTTCCTTTCCTTTCCTTTCCTCCTTCTCCCTTTTCGGGGGGCTTTTCCCTTGACATCACCCTTCCTTCTTCCTTTCCTTCCTTCCTTTCCTCCCTCTCTCTCTCCTCTCTCTCTCCTCCCTCCTTCCTTTCCTTTCCCCTTTCCTTTCCTTTCCTTTTCCTTTCCCTGTCGCTCCTCCCTCGCTCCTCTCTCTTCTCTTCTCCTCTCACTCCCTCTCTCCCTCCTCCTTCTCCTTTCCCCTTTCCTTTCCTTTCCTTTCCCTTCCTTTCCCCTTTCCTTTCCTTTCCTTTCCTTTCCCTTCCTTTCCCCTTTCCTTTCCTTTCCTTTCCCTTCCTTTCCCCTTTCCTTTCCTTTCCTTTCCTTTCCTTTCCTTTCCCCTTTCCTTTCCTTTCCTTTCCTTTCCTTTCCTTTCCTTTCCTTTCCTTTCCTTTCCTTTCCTTTCCTTTCCTTTCCTTTCCTTTCCTTTCCTTTCCTTTCCTTTCCTTTCCTTTTTTCCTTTCCAAAAAAGACTGCTTTACCTATATAAGCATATTAACAAGGGAGGTGCAAATAGATGCTCCGTGGCACCAATGCCTCGTGTAAGCTAAAGTCTGCTTAAGATCGCTAAGGGAATGAATAGAGCCATGTTTGAAAACAGAAACATCAGGTGGATAGTCGGTTTTCAGGAAGGTCTTCTAGTATAGTTGGAAGTTGGAAGGTCTTCTAGTCCAGGAGTCTCCAACCTTGGCAATTTTAAGACTTGTGGACTTCAACTCCCAGCAAAGCTGGCTGAGGAATTCTGGGAGTTGAAGACCACAAGTTTTAAAAGTTGCCAAGGTTGGAGACCCCTGTACTGGCACACCCTCTAGCCTTAACACGTTCTGAGTTTTGGCAAAATCTACCCAGTCAAAAAAAGTTGCTGTAATCCACCAAACCTCCTTTTTTTTTTTTTTTTTTAAAAATTCCCTTGCTATTTCCCATTATCCACCTTGGGTTAGCTACCCGAGGCCGTGTCCTTCTAGCTTTCCAGTTTTCTTATGTCTGTCTTATTGTCTTATTTCTTGCCTCCTCCACGCTTCTCCTGTCCTTTCTCTCTCCCTAGCATCTCCGGGAGACGTTGCAAAGGGCCGAGGCGGAGCTGGAGGCCTCGGGAAACGCCCTGGCTTCCGTCCAGCAGGAATCCCAACACCTGGTCAAGGGTCTCCAGCTGGAACTGGCCGAGCAGGAGGCGGCTTTCCGGCAGAGCCGGGAGGAGGTTCAGGAGCTGAGCCAAGAGCTGGCCCGGGCGAGAGCAGTCCGGACCGAGCAAGGGCAGGAGAGGGAGGCCGAGGAAGCCCGGCACGCCCTGGAGGTGGCGGAGAAGGAGCAGGAGCTGGCCGAGCTTCAGAAGGCAGAGCAGGACCTGCGGGCCAGTTACGAGGCCGTCCAGGCGGAGAATGCCCGGCTGCGCCAGAAGGCGGATGGGCCAGGGGCGAGCTTGCCCGCTCCTGCCGCCCAAGGTCAGCAAAACCGTCTGTAAGGAGGCAGCGGTGTCCTCCTGAAGGAGTGAAAGGACCGACGGAAGAGGCTATTCGTCGCTCAGGGTTGAAAGGAGGCGTCCCTGGTGCTCTCTGAGCTTGGCGGTTTTCTTGCAGACGTTTTATAACCCAACTAGGGATATGAAATAAGAGAGGGGGGGGGAGGAGGAGGAGGAGGAGAGAGAGAAAGAAGAAATGGTATTATCTGAAATGGTCTAGGGTTTCCTGCCTGAGCAGGGGATTGGACTAGATGACCTCCAAGGTCCCTTCCAACTTTATTATTATTATTATTATTAAGAACTGTGGGTTCCTTAGTGCGCTCTGAGCTTGGTGGTTCTCTTGCAGACTTTATTAATTAGGGATATGAAATAGGAGAGAGGGGTTGGAGGAGCAGGAGGAGAAAAGAGCAGGGATGAAGAGGAGGAAGAAGGAAGGAGGAGGAGAAGGAGAGAAAGAAGAACGGTGGGATCCTTAGTGCATTCTGAGCTTGGTTGTTTTCTTGCAGACATTGTATTACCCAACTAGGGATATGAAATAAGAGAGGAGGAGGAGGAGGAGGGGGACGGACTGTGGGGTCCCTGGTGCTCTCTGAGCTGGGTGGCTTTTCTTGCAGACATTTCATGACCCAACTAGGGAACATCATCAGTGCTAGAAAGAAGCGGGCTTTGCTCTCCGTTTATCTACCGGTGGCATGTTCTTCACGGGGCCTTGATTAGGCTGTTGTTTTCTGCTTGATTGTTTACCCGAGTTGGTAGTTCCTAATTGGGGTATTGTTTACTCCTTGACTCAAGGAGCTATCAACTCACAGACAAACAAGCTAACAATATATAGCAACTTAATCAATCATCGACAACAACCCTCCCTCTGGTATACAAACAGAGAGCAAACCTCGCTCCCTTCCAGCCCTGATAATGTTACCTACGTGGGTCACGAAACGTCTGCAAGAAAAACCATCCAAACCCGGCACCAAGGATGCCACAATAATGGAAGTTGGTCTGTTCCCTGTTCGGCTCCCGAAACACCTGGACAGCTCACCTGGTGCTTCTTTCTAGTTAGCCTTTTTCAGACCTGGGACCGATGGTAAAAGGTCAGCCGCCTCCGCTCCGGAACAGCCCAGCCTGTCCGTTACGCCTTTGACAGCCTTCCGGATTTTGAAATCCCTTCGGTTCTCGCCGAATGAAAATAACCTCTCAGTCTGGCTGAACTGGGGGCAGGTTTCAGGAGCAGACCTCACTTTATGGCTGTTTTCGGCTTCTCTCGGCATTATACCGGGGAAAGGGGATGGATGTGTCTCTGATGCCACTTACGTTGTGTTTTCTGTCCCAGGGGAGCCCCCCGAAGGACCCCCGGAGCTTGGCTCGTCTCTGCCAGAACTGGAAACCGCGGCAGTCCAGTCTCTTCCCTTGAGCCAGGTAAATACTTTTGCAGAGGTGGCGAGGCCAGGGGTCCTGGGAGGTGACCTGCAGCCACCAGACACCCCACCCCACCCCGCCCTCTTCTCAGCTGAGCTACACCCAGCTGAGCTACTTTATGTAATATACAGTAATACAAAATGTAATATGAAATAATATAAAATAAAATCTGCTCCCTGCAGAGGAATGACTCCTTCTTCTCCTCCTTTCAGTCCAGCGCAGGCGGGACCCTTGAGGAGCCCCTGCAGGCCCAACAGGACGGACAGCCGGACCTCCTGGAATACTTTGCCGAGAAGAAGCAGCGTGATCTGTCAGTCTTGCTTCTGGAACTGCAGGAGGCCCAGGAAGAAATTGCCCTGCTAAAGGGGCAGCTTCCGGTCTCCAGCAGCCTGGAGACTGAAGCGGGACAATCCCAGGGGAGCGACGAGGCCGAGAGAGAGGGAGAAGGGGCCGTGCCCATCCAGAGTGATTCCAGCAGCAGCTCCCTGGTCACGGTGGACCTTCAGGACTCTCCTTCGGTTCTGGGGATGCTGTTGGGCCCGGAGGAGAACGAAACCGCTCAGGGAACATCTCTAGACTCCGGGCTGCAGTTACAGAAGTTGGAGCTTGAAGTCGCCGAACTGCACAGAAGGCATCAAGAAGCTGTGGAAAGCCACGAGAGAATCCTGGAGGAGAAAACGGCAGAAATGGGCCAGCTCCAAGAACAGGTGGAGGGCTCAGCCAGGGTTGCGCAGACCCTGAGCGCAGAGCGTGACCAGCTCCTCTCCCAGCTGAAGGAACTCTGCTTCCTAGCAGAGCTGAAGGACCAGTTGGAAGGAGGCCCTGCTCACCCAGAGCAGCAGCAGCTTCCCAACTATGAGAGTGGAATCTCTCACCTGGGTTTGTTGAAGGAGCAAATTCAGAGTCTGAGGAACGAGGCCAAATCCAAGGAGGTGAAAATCGTTGCTTTGCAGAAGGACCTGGATGAAGCCCAGCATCGCCTCTCCGAGCAAGAAACGGTGGGGAGGAACCTGCTTAGCCAGCTCCAGAAGGAGCAGCAGAACGTCCAAGCCCTGGTGGAACAGGGGCAGGAGGCTTCCACGAAGGCTCAGGAGCTCTCCCAGGCCCTCGTCTTGAAGGAGGTGGAAACCTCCAAGCTGGCGAAGCTCCTGTCTGAAAACTCTCTGGAGGTGGAGAAGCTCCAGCAGGAGGTGATGGAGCGAGAACAAAGGATGACCGAAGTCAGCATCGGCATGTCCGACCGGATGGTGCAACTCAACGAGGAGAAGTTTATGCTGGGGAAAGAGCTGAAGAGCGTGATGGAGCAACTGAGCGTGTTGCAGCAGGGAAAGGAGACCAGAGAGCAGGCGGTGGAAACGGAGGAGGAACGGCCACCAACGGAGGAGTTGCCCACCGATGAAGCAGTGGAAGTTCTAAGGAAGGAGAACGAACTCGTGAGGAAGAAGCTGCAAGCTGCCCTTCTCAGCAGGAAGGAGCTCCTCAACAGGGTTCGCCAGCTGGAGCAGGAAGGAAAAGGTGGGGAAGAGCCTCCAGCCGAGAGCCAGGAGGTGGTGGCCCAGGAGAATGAAGGAGGTGGACATCCCTCCGAGAGTCAACGGCTCCACGGTGGCCAAGGGCATCCTCTAAGGCGGGGCAGAGCTGCCTCACTCAGCCAGTTGCTCTCTGCGAAGGAAGCCACGTCACAGGACACCCCTGAGGAGAAGGAATGCACGTGGCCACGGGCCATGATTACAGAGTTGCGGCAAAGTCTAGAGCAGAAGGATCTCCAGATGAACGCCTTGCAGGCCGAACTCGAACACTGCAAGTTGGCCCCGGAGAAACAAAGTCCGGTGGATCAGAATGTGGAGGGGTCCAGCTCAGCAGATCCTGGGGCAGGGGGATCAAGCAGCAAAGCTGACCTTGGCCCGGAAGGAGAAAATAGGACTGTCCACGAAGAGTTCTCGGCGCTGGTCCAGGAGAGAGAAGAGCTCCAGAAGAAGCTGCAGGAAGCTCTGGTCTCACGCAAGGAGATCATCAAGAAAGCGAAGGAGAAAGATCGCCATTCTCGCGAGCTGCTAAAGCAGCAGAAGGACGACTACAACGTGCTGCAAGAGCAATTTGAGCAGCAAAGCAGGGAGAGGGAGAACCTGCAGGACCAGCTCCAGACGATGTCCAAGTTTCTGGAGAGCTCCCCTCCTCCTCCTCAAAAGCCTGCTGGAGATGTTTCCTCTGAAGGACCAGCATCAGGGCTTGTGCAGGAGTTTGGCCAGGAGGTCACTGAAGAACGCACTGCCTTGGTAACTGAAGACTCAGTTGTGGGACAGCTTAAGGCAGACTTTGAGAAGCTTCAGGCTGAGAGGAAAGAACTGGAAGCCCAGATCAGACATCTGGAAGGAGAGCTTGACAGCAAGTCTGAGAAGACTCTGCTCCTTCAGGAGCAGGTCAAGCAACTTCTGGCTGAAGTGGAGATGGCCAAAACTGCCTGCAGTCAGGCGGAAACCAGCACGGCAAGCCTGAAGCTGGAATTGCAGGAGAGCCGGGAAGAAATTTCCAGGCAGGAGAGCCTGAGATGCCACCAGGAGCAGAAGGAGCTCAGCGGCAGAGAAGAAATCCAAGGCCTTCGCTCCCAATTAACGGAGAAAAGCGAGTCTCTTCGTTGCCTCCAGGCTGAGCTGCAAGAGAAGGAGAATAGGATGGAAGCTTTGCAGGGGCAGTTGGGCCAAGCCCAGCAGCTGCAGGCTGAGCTGCAGGCGAAATCGGCAGAAGAATCTGTGGAGACCCAGTCCAAAGCCCAGCTCCAGAGGAAGCTGCAGGCAGCCCTCATCTCCAGGAAGGAAGCCCTAAGAGAGAGGAAGGGGCTGAGGGATGAGTTGTCCAGCACCAAGGCTGCTCTGGCAAGCACCTCTCTCCATCTCCAAGAGGCGGAGCTTCGGGCGTCTGAGCTGGACAAGGAGAAGGTGGTCCTGTTGGAGAAACTGGCGACCCTCGTGGAGGAGCGGGACAAGCTGATATCAGCGGTGGACAAAGCCTTGGTGGAAAACCAGAACGTGGCTGGTTCCTGCGAGAGTCTGAAGCTGGCCCTGGAAGGGGTGACTCGGGAGAAGACGAGTCTTGAGGAGGAAATTGACTCTCTGAAGGAAAGGCAGGCCCAGGAGCTCTCGGAGTGGCGGAGGAAACACGAGGAACTGCAGAAGGAGTACGAGACGCTCCTGCAGTCGTACGAGAACGTCAGCAACGAGGCCGAGCGGATCCAGCGGGTGGTGGAGAGCGTCCGACAGGAGAAGCAGGACCTCTTCCTCAAACTGAAAGAGGCGGAGGCGGAGAAGACGGATGGGGAGGCCCGCCTGCAGGGAGCCGAGCAGGAGATGGAAGGCATGAGGGAGAAAATGAGGAAGTTTGCCAAATCCAAGCAGCAGAAGATCTTGGAACTAGAAGAAGAGAATGAGCAGCTGCGGTCCGAAATTCATCCTGGGGATGGTAGGCAGGACGGGGCAAATTCTGCTCTTCAAGAAGAGCTGGAAGCCTCCAAGAAGAATTGCCAGGCTCTTTCTGACGAGCTGGAAGCCCTGGTGGCCGAGAAGGACCGCTTGAAGCAGGACATCCAGGATTTGAGGCAGACTTTGCAAAATAAGGAAGATCAGAGCAGCCTCCAAGAGGAGATGGTGGTCAGAAGCAAGATGGTCGGTTCCAGCATGATGCCATCTTCAGAGGAGGCAGCTGAGGAACAAGGAGATCCAGACACGGGTTCTGGAGCTCTCCCCACCACTGCTCCGAGCCTCAGGGACCAAAAGGAAGATCTTAGCCCAGCTAACCCCTTGCGTGATGAAAGAACTGGCGACGTTCAGCCAGTGGCAGAGCTTCAGGAGCAAGTGGCAGCACTAGAAGATGGGAGGAAGATGGCGGTAGAGGAAATGAATAAGGCCCGTAAGGATTTGGAGGTCCTGAGGGAAGAGAAGGACCACCTGGAAGGCTTACTGGCTGCGAAAGGCCAGGAACTGGAAGCTCTTCAAGGAAAGGTCCTCAAGGTGGAGGAAGCATGTGGGCAAACCCGGGAACAGCTGGCCGAGGCGCTGGTGCTGAAAGAAGCTTTGGAAACTGAGAAGGATGACCTTGAAGAGAGGCTGATGAACCAGCTGGCCGAGTTGAATGGCAGCATTGGGAACTATCAACAGGACACGTCCAACCTGGAGAGCCAAAACCAGCAGCTCCTCGGAGAGCTGGGAAGTCTTCGGGGGTCCCTGAGCCGCCTGGAAGAGGAGAAGCGGCATCTGTTGAGGGAGAAGCTCGAGGTGCAAGCCGAGAAGAAAGAGAACATGGAAAAGGTCAAGAGCGCCTGGAAGGAAGACAACGGCCGGACTCAGACCAGAGAACTTCAGGAGCTGCTGAAAGAGAAACAGCAAGAAGTGAGGCAGCTGCAGAAGGATTGCATTAGAAGCCAGGAGAAGGTCAGTGGCTTGGAGAGAACCATCAAGGCCCTGGAGTTTGTCCAGAGTGAGTCCAAGAAGGAGCTGGAGACCGCCAAGAAGAGCATGGCGGAGGCAGAGGAGAAGACCAAGAAGGTCCAGGCTGAGCTGGCTTCCTGCAGAGTCTTGCTGGATGATACTCGGAGCGAAGCTGCCCGTGTCGTGGCGGAGAGCCTGAGGGCGAAAGAGGAGCTTCAGAACACCCAGGCTCAGATCAGAGGTCAGCTGAGTCAAAAAGAGAAGGAACTTGAGAAACACTTGGAGCAAGAGAAGGCCAAGCATCTGAAGGAGGTGAGAAACACGGAAGAGAGGTTGGAAGCCTTGCGGAAAAAGCAGGCGCTCGCCGAGGAGTCGGCGCGAGAACTCCAAGGGTCCCTGCGCCAAAAGGACCAAGAAGCCAAACAGATTCAGGGCCACCTGAACCACACCTTAGCCCAGCTGGCAGCCTTCACCAGAAGCATGTCCTCCCTACAGGACGACAGGGACCGGGTGATAGACGAGTCCAGGCAGTGGGAGAAGAAGTTCAGCCAGGCCATTGAGAAGAAGGAGCAGGAACGCTCTGCTCAGGAAGAGGCCTGTGTTGCCTTGCAGGACCAGGCCAAGAAGATGGCTCTCCAGGTGGAAGACCTCCAAGGCCTCGTTGCCAGGTAAGACGGGGGCTGACCCTCCCGCCTCTGGCATTCCAAGGTTCCGACCCTCCCGCCTCTGGCATTCCAAGGTTCCTCTGGGGCGCTTTCGTAACGAGCAGAAGCAGAACTAGGGTGAGCTAAGGGGAAGGACGCAAATCTCCTGACCCCCCGTTTCTTCTGTGCCAGAATCGGAATAGAATAGAGCTGGAAGGGACCTTGGAGATCTTCTAGTCCAGCCCCTTGCTCAAGCAGGGGACCCTATACCAGGGGTAGGCAACCTTGGCTCCTTTATGACTTGTGGACTTCAACTCCCAGAATTCCTGAGTCAGCATGGTCATAAAAGAGCTAAGGTTGCCTACCCCTGCCCTGTGCCATTTCAGACAAGTGGCTGTCCAGTCTCTTCTTGAAAGCCTCCAGTGATGGAGCACCCACAACTTCTGGAGGCAACTTCCATTCCACTGGTTAATTGTCCTCACTGTTAGGAAGTTTCTCCTTAATTCCAGGTTGCTTCTCTCCTTGATTAGTTTCCATCCGTTGTTGGATGGAAATAATAATAATAATAATAATAATAATAATAATAATAATAATAACAACAACAAACAACAACAACAACAACAACAACAATAATAATAATAATAAAGTTGGAAGGGACCTTGGAGGTCATCTAGACCAACCCACTGCTCAGGCAGGTAACCCTATACCATTTCGGACTAATGGTTGTCCAGTTTCTTCTTAAAAACTTCCAGTGTTGGAGCATTCACAGCTTCTGGAGGCAGGTTGTTCCACTGATTTAATTGTCCTCACTGTCAGGAAATTCCTCCTTAGTTCTAGGTTGCTTCTCTCCTTGATGAGTTTCCATCCGTTGCTTCTTGTCCTGCCTTCATGGAGGATGGATTTGAGACATGGAGTCATGGAGGACGGATTTGAGTCTCTCCTCTTGCAAGCTACTAGAGTCAGTGGGAAGCAGATTTTGTGCAGGGCCTTCTCTGTGGCAGAGCTCACCGTAGGGTTATTTTGCCCACCTGCCTTTGAAGATTGGACAACCACGGGACGGCTCAAGTTCTGGGTCAAGGCTTGGAGATGTGGAGAAAGCCTTTGCAGAGAAGAGATGTCCAGTTTCTCCTTGGGCTAAAGTACCCTGCCTAGATAAGGATTAAGGAGTGGATAGAGAGTGTGGTGCTCTCTGAGCTGGGTGGTTTTCTAGCAGATGTTTCATGACCCAACTAGGGAACATCATCAGCGCTAGAAGGGAGGAGGGTTTGTGGAATGGAGGAAAAGGAGAAGAATTGTGGGGTTCTTAGTGCTCTCTGACCTTGTTGGTTTTCTTGCAGATGTTTCACAACCCAACTAGGTAAGATTGTCAGTGCTACAAGCTTCTAGCACTGATGCTGTTCCCTAGTTGGGTCTGCAAGAAAACAACCAATCTCAGAGAGCACCAAGGACACTTAAATGCTCTTCCTCCTCTCCACAAACCCCACTCCCTTCTAGCACTGATGATGTTACCTAGTTGTGTCATGAAAGAAAATCACCAAGCTCAGAGAGCACCAAAGACCCCACAGTCCTCTTCCTCCTCCTCCTCCTCTCTCCCTTCAAGTCCTGATGATGTTCCCTAGTTGGGTCATGAAACATCTGCAAGAAAACCACCAAGCTCAAGAGGGCACCAACGACCCCACAGTCCTTCCTCCTCCTCCTCCTCCTCCTCCTCCTCCTCTCTGCGGACCCCACTCTCTTCTAGCACTGATGATGTTCCCTAGTTGGGTCATGAAACGTCTGCAAGAAAACAACCAAGCTCAGAGGGCACCAAAGACCCCACAGTTCAACCCTGAGCTACAAATAATTCTCTTCTATTAATAGATGGAGATTTGGCAGAAAGTCATTGGGCCATCAAGATCCAGCCCCACCATATTGGAGAAGGTCCTCCTCCTTCACCGCAAAGCATTCTGGGCTGAGAGCAGCCCAACCCATTCTTTGAAACTGCCCTGGGGAGCTCATCCCACCCTCGGCATGAGGGTTTTCTCCCTGTCCTTCAGTTTCAGAAGCTTTTTTTTTTTTTTTTGCCAGAGGTCAGCAGATCCAGTAGCTTCTTTCTTTTCCTCTGCTTTTCTGACTGTCCATGAGTTTCACCCTCTAGACCAGCGGTCCCCAACCCCCCGGTCCGTGGACCGGCACCGGTCCGCGGCATGCCCAAAACTGGGCCATGCAAACAAAGGAAGCCCCACCTGTGGGATGCAAGCAGCACACGAAACCACAGCCCCTCCGGTCCGTGGAAAAACCTCTCTCCACGGAACCGGTCCGTGGTGCCCAAACGGTTGGGGGCCACTACTCTAGACTTTCCCTCATGCCCTACAGTTAAATGTTCCCTCCTAACTTCATGTGTCAGGGCCCACTTCAAAACCTCATCCTAAGAAAGCAGAACTCGTGGAAGCGGTTTCTTCCAAAAGGAACTTTTATTAGGAGAAGCTGACAGCAGGCATGATAGACAGGATCCGAGGGTTTCCCGCTCAGATCGATGGGTTAAAAGTGTCCCAAGCAAACCCCACCCCAATAGTTCATCCTGTCAGTTCACATGGGCCAATCCCCAGGTGTTAAGTCCGTTGTGGGAAAGAGGAGATAACGCCGGGCTGTCTCAGGGTTGCAGCAATGTTTTTGTCGGCTCTTCACACCTTCCCTTCCGAAAGCGGAGATAAACCAGTTGCCGGAGGCGCATTCCTTTCGTCTCCCCCCTCTTTCTCGCTGACATCAAGGGGAGAGATAGTTCGCAGAGGAAGTAGGCAGAAACAGCAAAGTGTTACAGTGAAGCGATAGAGGAAAACAGAGCTTTCCCACTCCAGGAGCATGGCAGAACCCAGAAGTATAGAGAGAGTAGAGTTTGAGTTAAAGATAGAAAAGAGCCCCCTTAGAATATGGGTTCTGACACTTCATGGGAGTATTTTGCAGAACCCCATTAGGGGACTGGAGGCTGAAACATATAAAGAACGGTTGCAGGAATTGGGTATGTCTAGTTTAACGAAGAGAAGGACGAGGGGGGACCTGATAGCAGAGTTCCAGTATCTCAGGGTCTGCCCCAAAGAAGAGGGAGTCCAGCTATTCTCCAAAGCGCCTGAAGGCAGGACAAGAAGCAACGGATGGAAACCAATCAAGGAGAGAAGCAACCTGGAACTAAGGAGGAATTTCCTGACAGTGAGAACAATTAACCAGTGGAACAACCTGCCTCCAGAAACGGTGAATGCTCCAAAACTAGAAGCTTTTAAGAAGAGACTGGACAGCCATTTGTCTGAAATGGTGTAGGGTTTCCTGCCTGAGCAGGGGGTTGGACTAGATGACCTCCAAGGCTCCTTCCAACATTATTATTATTATTATTATTATTATTATTATTATTATTATTATTATTATTATTATTATTATCATTATCATTATCATCATCATCATCATCATCATCATTATCATTATTATTATTAATGGTTCTGCTAGTAGCAAGGGAGGTCCTTGAGCACTGTGGGTGGCTGGCTTGGAAGGACAGCAGTGAGGCAAAGGGGCCTATATGGGCTCTCCCTCACATTCTGCCATTTCTGCTTGCAGCTTGGAACGCAGCAAATCAGCCCAAGAGTCCCACGCCCAGAAGGAGCTCCAGAACCATCGAGAAGAAGTCCGATTGCTCCGGGAGGAGAAGCACGGGCTCGGACTACAGCTTGAAGAGGTCCAGCGGTCACTGGGCCACTCCCAGAGCCAGGTTCTCCAACAAGGAGGAGAACTCGGGTCTCTGAGAAAGCAGCTTGCTGACCTGCAGGCCTCCTTTGAGGACTGCGACCGAGCCCGTCTTGAGATGTCGGAGACGGTGAAGAGCCACGAGGCCGGCCTTCAGGATTACAGATTCAGCCTGGAGCAGCTGCAGGCTGACCTGCAGGCTTCCAAGGAGCTGACGGACAGACTGCATACCGAGATGAGCTTCAAGGAGCAGAAGATTGTCGGTCTCGTGGCTGCCAAGGAGGAGGCCGTGGCCGAAGCCCTGTTGGAAATCCAACAGCAGCACAAGGAAGAGCTGAAGGAGTTGGAGAAGCAGACGGCCCAGGCTGAAGCCGAGAAGGTGGCTTTGGAGGCCGAGAAAGCGAAAGCTCAGGAGAAAGTGAACAGTCTCATGGAGAAGCTGAAGAATATCCACGAGGAGAGCAAGCAGAACAAGGCTCAGCTAGATTCCTTCACCAAATCCATGTCTTCCCTGCAAGATGACCGGGACAGAGTTCTGGAAGACTATCGGCAGCTGGAACAGCGTCACCTGGCCGCCATTTTAGAGAAGGATCAGCTGATCCAGGAAGCGGCTGCAGAGAATAACTCCTTGAAGGAGCAGCTTCGGAGCCTCCACGGTCAGCGGGATGACTTGCATGCAGAGAACGCCAAGCTGGATGCCGAACTGGTACGGTACCGTGAAGACCTGAACCAAGTCATCTCCATCAAGGACAGTCAGCAGAAGCAGCTGCTGAAAGCTCAGATTGAGCGGATCCAGGCCTTGGAGAAGGAGAAGGCGGGGATGGAAGGCCAGCTGCGAGAGTCCGAACTTAGTTTTTCCAGCCTACAGCGCACCGTGGAGGCCCTGAAGCTGGAGAAGCAGAAGCTGGACCAGGAAGTCAAGAGTCTCAAGTCTTCCCTCTCCCAGATGCAGAATGAGATCCTGGTTCTGAGGGAAGGTGGTGCCATGATGGAGCTGCAGTTCCAGTTGCAAGAGAAAGTGGATGAAATCCAGAGTTTAGGCGGGCAGCTCTCGCTGGCAAATGAGCGGGTGGTGGGACTTGAAGAGGAGCTGGCCCATCTTCATCAAACCACCTCTCAGAAGCTGCAGGAAGCGGAAGCCAAGATGAAGGAAGAGCTCAAGAGCTTCCGTCACGACACTGGACTCCTGCGGAACGAGACCGAGACAGCCGAGGAACGGGTGGCCGAGCTGGCCAAGGACCTCCTGCAGACGGAGCAGAGCCTCCTCGTGGTCACAGAAGAAAACCAGGACTTGAAGGCCCAAATCCGCTCGTTCAAGAAAGCCATGAGTTCTCTCCAAGACAGCTGGGATCGGTCTAATGAAGAACGGCGGGCCCTGGAGAAGAGATACGCGGGAGACCTGGAAGAGCAGAGGCAGCTGCTTCAAGGCCTCCATCAGGAGAAGCTTCGCCTTCAGGAGGCGCAAACCGCCCTGGAGGAGCAGAAGGACAGCGTGGCCTCCGAACTCGCTGCCCTCCAAGGCTCAACGGAAGGGAAGGGCCTCTTGGAGAAGCTGGAGAAACTCAACCAGCAGCTTCAGTCCAAAGACTCCCAACTTGCTCGCCTCTCTTCGGAGCTGGAGAGGGCCTCTGGCCAAGTGAAGGCCTTCTCCCAGGCCATGGCCAGCCTGCAGGCCGAGCGAGACCGTCTGCTGAGCGAGCTGGACAAAACCCGCAAGACGGAGGAGGTGAAGCTACAGTCGGCCGCCGGCACGTCTTCCGGCCTGGCCAAAGTGCCGAGTCTCAAGAAGGCTCTCTCGACCCTGCAGAACGACCGAGACCGGCTGGTAAGTCTTGAATCCCTGCTGTGTGCTGGAGGGCAAGGGGTAACAGGATAACAGAGTGGGAAGGGACCTTGGAGGTCTTCTAGTCCAACCCCCTGCTCAGGCAGGAGACCCTGTACCGTTCCAGACAAATGGCTGCCCAGTCTCTTCTTAAAAACCTCCAGTGTTGGAGCGCCCACAACTTCTGGTGGCAAGCTGTTCCACTGGTTAATTGTCCTCACTGTTAGGAAGCTTCTCCTTAGTTCCAGGTTGCCTTTTCTCCTTGATGAGTTTCCACCCGTGGTTTCTTGTCCTGCCTTCAGGGGCTTTTGAGAAGAGGTTGACCCCCCCTCCCCTCTGTGACAGCCCCTCAAATATTGGAAGACGGCTATCATGTGGATCATTGTTATCGTTGTTGCGATAGGCGATATTGTTACGATCTTTCTTTTGAGAGCGGGCAACAGAATTTCATTTTCAATGTGGGCCGGTGTGCTGACAGTAAAATTGACAATAACGGTTATCTATATTGTGATGACATATAGCGCTGCTACCATGATCAGTGCTGTCCTTGTTCCATGTTCTACATCACCCCTAATCCTTCTCTTCATTAGAGAGGGCATCCCCAATTCCTGCAACCTTTTGTGGGGTCCTTGGTGGTCCACTAGGCATCTTCAGGACTAGCTCTGATGTTGTTACCTAGTTGGGTCATCTGCAAGAAAATAAGCTCAGAGAGCACCAAGGACCCCACAGTCCTCCTCCTCCACAAACCCCACTCCCTTCCAGCCCTGATGATGTGACCTAGTTGGGTCATGAAACGTCTGCAAGAAAACAACCAAGCTCAGAGAGCCTGAGGACCCCACAGTCCTTTTCTTCTTTTCCTCCTCCTCCTCCTCTTCCCCCCCCCCAAACCCCACTCCCTTCCAGCCCTGATGATGTGACCTAGTTGGGTCATGAAACGTCCGCAAGAAAACCCTCCAAGCTCGGAAAGCACCAGGGACCCCTCAGTTCCACCCTGAGCTACACGTATTCTCCTCTGTTGATAATCAGACTCCTTTCTGGGGGGGGGGCTTTCTCCCTCACCCTGTTTGGGAGAGCCAGTTGATCTGGTGGGGAGTCTTTGATAAGGCAGCTTCTCCTCTTCTCGTTCTTGAGCTGGCGGAGCTGAAGATCCTGCAGCAGCAGCAGCAGCACCTCCAGGCCGGGGCGGAGACTGCCGAGACGGGGCGCCTGAAGGCCCAGCTCCAGCAGAGGACGCGGGAGGTGGAGCAGCAGCAGGGGCTCCAGGAGCGGCTGCAGCAGGAGAGGGACTCCGCCCAGACGGAGCTCCGGCAGCTCAGGTGAGGGGAGGGGGCCGCCCGGGGGGCCCTCGGCTCCGGGCCACAGTGGGGACCGGAAGCTCCGTTTCGAAGCAAGGGTCACTCCTGACTTGGCCGCCTTTTTTTTTTGCCACGGTTGTTAAACAAATCATTGCAGTTGTTGAGTGAACCAAGTTTCCCCTCATTGACTTTTCCCCCTTTCACTTTTGGGGCTGGTTTTTTTTCAGGGAAGAAAAGGCCGGCTGGGAGGCTGAGAAGCTGCAGCAGCACCGAAGGGAGGTGAGCGGCCCAGTCCGGAGGGCGGGAGGCCCAGCCAGCCTGCGCTCGGGTGTTACTGTGATTATTTTTATTTTATTTTATTTTATTTTATTTTATTTTATTTATTTTATTTTATTTTATTTTATTTTATTTTATTTTATTTTATTTTATTTTATTTTATTTATTTTATTTTATTTTATTTTATTTTATTTTATTTATTTTATTTTATTTTTTTATTTTATTTTATTTTATTTTATTTTATTTATTTTATTTTATTTTATTTTATTTTATTTTATTTTATTTTATTTTATTTTATTATTTTATTTTATTTATTTTATTTTATTTTATTTTATTTTATTTTATTATTTTATTTTATTATTTTATTTTATTATTTTATTTTATTATTTTATTTTATTTTATTTTATTATTTTATTTTATATTTTATTTTATTTATTTTATTTTATTTTATTTTATTTATTTTATTTTATTTTATTTATTTTATTTATTTTATTTATTTTATTTATTTTATTTATTTTATTTATTTTATTTATTTTATTTATTTTATTTATTTTATTTTATTTATTTTTTTTATTTTATTTTATTTTATTATTTTATTTTATTTATTTTATTTATTTTATTTTATTTTATTTTATTTTATTTTATTTTATTTTATTTTATTTTATTTTTTTCTGTTTCATTTCATTTCATTTTTTATTTTCTTAATTTATTGTATGTTATTTTGTTTTGTTTTGTTTCATTTCATTTTATTTTATTTTATTTCATTTTATTTATTGTTTATTTTATTATTTTATTTTATTTTATTATTTTATTTTATTATTTTATTTTATTTTATTCTATTTTATTATTTTATTTATTTTTTATTTTATTTATTTTTATTATTTATTTATTTATTTTATTTCATTTCATTTCATTTTATTTATTTTTATTATTTATTTTTATTATTTATTTTATTTCATTTTTTATTTTATTTTATTTTTTATTTTTATTTTACTCTGTCATTTCATTTCATTTTTTATTTCATTTCATGTTATTTCATGTTATTTCATTTTTTATTTTATTAATTTATTTTATGTTATTTTGTTTTGTTATTTCATTTTATTTTATTTTATTTCATTTCATTATTTTATTTATTGTTTATTTTATTTTATTTTTTATTTTACTTTATTATTTCATTTCATTTTATTATTATGTGGGGGGGTGGGGGGTCTTGCTGGGCAAAATGTGGGCAGCATCTGACGGGGGCCTTTCCACAGGGGGCTTCGGGGGCTCCGGGCTCCGGCCGAGAGACATGTGGCCAGACGGCCTCCGTGGAGGAGCTCCAGGTCCAGCTTGGGAGCAGCTTGAAGCATTTGCACCAGAAGGAGCTCCGCATCCAGCAGCTGAACAGCAAGGTGGGGGGGGGGGAATCTGGGGGGCTTTTCCCAGATGTTTAACCGAGCAGAGAGGATGTCCTTCTTGCAAAGCTGGCTGTCTCCAGTCTAAGCTGGCTGTCTCCTCTTGTGGTGGTTCAAGCACCTTCTGGATGTTGGGCTTGCTTTGTGCTCGAAGTCAACCATCTCCAAAGTTGGCCACTTTAAGACTTGTGGACTTCAACTCCCAGAATGGCTGGGAATTCTGGGAGTTGAAGTCCACAAGTCTTAAAGTGGCCAACTTTGGAGACCCCTGCTCTTACATCATGGCTTTTTTTTCTAGCCATGGTTTGTTGTTGGCCTCCATTGGTTGGGGTCCCCGTCACACTGAATCCAGCCCACTGCCACCACATCATGGCTTAGTGACACCTATGAACCCAGTTAGCTTCATTCAGACTCACCTCCAGACCTCTAACTACATTGAGACAAGTGCAGAGAAGAGCAACTAAGATGATTAAAGGCCCGGAGACTTAAAATGGTTGCAGGAATTGGGTCTGGCTAGTCTAGAGAAAAGAAGGACTGGGGGAGACACGATAGCGATATTCCCATATTTGAAAGGCTGCCCCAAAGAAGAGGAGGGGGTCAACCTATTCTCCAAGGCGCCTGAAGGGCAGGACAAGAAGCAACGGGTGGAAACTCATCAAGGAGAGAAGCAACCTGGAATTAAGGAGAAACTTCCAAACGTTGAGGACAATTAACCAGTGGAACTCCTTGCCTCCAGAAGTTGTGGGTGCTCCATCCCTGGAGGTTTTTAAGAGGAGGCTGGAGAGCCACCTGTCTGAAAGAGTAGAGGGTCTCCTGCTTGAGCGGGGGGTTGAACTAGAAGACCTCCAAGGTCCCTTCTAGCTCAATTCTTCTTGATTTAGCTGCTGTGTGTTAGGCTGGCTTTTCACTGTGGGGGGTGGGGGTGCCTCTGAGAAGACACACACAGACACACACACAGACACACACACACCAGCCTCATCCTCTGGCTCATCTCTCCAGCTCTCGCAGGTCTTCGAAGAGAAGAACACCCTCACCCACCAGCTCCGGGGAAGCAGCCGTAGCCTGCGCGAGACCCACCAGCAGCACAGCGAGGCTCTGGCCCACTGCGCGTCCCTCGAAAAGCAGCTGCAGGAGTTGCAGAGTCCGGCAAAGACCGTGGTAAGGCCAGAGAGGGGGCCGGGCTTTCCCCACCTCGTGGCACAGCTCGGTTGAGGATGAGGATGGCAGAAAAGATTTATCAGCGGCAGCTCACTCCCTTCTCCCTGGGACACGGCGTGTAACTCCCTTCTCCCCGGGACACGGCGTGTAAGCAATGCTTGAGCAGGGTCCGCAGGATTGTCTGGGACGCTACCCATCCTCTTCACGACCTGTTCTCCTTACACACACACGCACACACAGACCCTTCAGGCCCCAGTGGAGGGCAGAAGCAAAGGGAGCGTGGGGAGGGGGCATAGTGAGGGGGGGCTCATCCTGCCTGAGCCCCTCTTCACGCCGGGTTTCTTCCCTAGGGACCCCTCCTGACTGATGCTGCTCCTGGGGCCCCCCAGGAGAAAGATGAGACCAACAGGCGAGAGCTGCAGGAGCTTCAGATGCAGTGAGTGTGGCTGCGGGCGGGCTAAACAACTCAGGGTTCCTGGGTGTCACCCGGGAGAGGGGAGGGAACCCCCTTTGCCCTGGTTTCCCAGTGACCTTGGGAATCCGTTATAGCCCCAGACGAGATCTCCACCGAGCAACTAGATCCGCTCGCGAATAGCTGACGCAAGCAACTTCATTGACTTCAGCCTCTATTGTAGGAATCTTCCCCGGACTGCTTGCCTTCTCTGGGGAACCGCCAGATAAGGCCAGGGGTTCCCAACCTTTTCTATACCCCGCACCCCTAGGACGCTTCTGATATATTCTCGCACCTCTTACCAAAGTTCGAAATAACGGCCACGAATTACGCATATACAGTATAATTTTGAAAACCCAAGTTTCCGCACCCCCGGGAATATTGTCTTGCTCCCCCGGTCGGGAACCCTTGAGAAAGAAGGCTTCCTGGGTGATAGGTGGGCTTTATGCCTCTTGCAGTTACGCAAGGACTCAAGGCTACTTCCCTGCTTGACGCCTCCTTCCATCCTGGCCCGCAGTTCCCCAACAGGAGGGATCTCTTTCCTTCCGGCCTCTGATCCCTGAGCTGATCCCAGGGATGTCCGGTACTCGGTCTGCCTCTGAAGAGTCAGGGGCTATTCTGGGGGGCTGCTGCCCGCCCTCCCCGCCCCTCTCTCACGGGGCCTCTACCTTCCCTTGTAGGTTGTCGGAGGCCAAGCAGCAGCAAAGCGGCGCCAGGCAGGGCCTGTCCAAGCTCCAGAAGCTGCTGCAGGAGGAGCAGGAGAGGCGCCTGGCTGCCGAGGAGGCCTCCGCTGCAGCCCAGGAGCAGATCCGCAGGTGCTGGAGCGGGGGGGGGGGGAACTGGCCCCCACCCTCTCTCCTCCTGGCTGTTGCAAGGAGCCGGTCTAGAGAGGCTCCCCCTCTGCTCTGGGAACTCTCGGCCAAGCTGGCGGGTCAAAACGGTCGACTTGATGGGTGGACGGACCCATCTTGTCATGAGCCCTTTTCCATCCTCGTGTGTGGGGGGGGGTGTCTTCCTCCTCAGTGCCCTGGTGGTCTTGGCCCAAGGGAGGCGTTTCCAAGGCTGATCAGTGAGAGGGAGGAGGGGGATGGCCGGGGGGGGAGGGGGAGAAGGAGGCAGGCAGGTTCAGTGGAGGCAGGGAACAGGAGGAAGAAGCCTTCAGAGATGTCTCCTGGGTCCCCCTTAGGGGTCAGGGAAGGTCGGGCTGCAGCGCTCCCTCCCTCCCTCCCCAGCCAGCCGTGGCTCAAGGGGAAGGGGTGCTTTGGTCTCTGGGGAGGGGGCTTCAAGGGGAGGGTGGCCTTGCTGGTCTACTACTCCAGGGGCCACGGGCGGCCTCAGGGACAGGGCCCTGACCCAGGCCTCTTGCCCACCCAGGTTGGAGTCCAAGGATTGGGCTCAGTCCCCGGATACCAGCATTGCGATGCCCCCCGGCCCCGAGCAGCCCCTGCTGCCGGGGTCTGCAGAGAGCTCCTTCAGCAAGGTAAGCGGGGGGGGGGGCACCGGGACCTCTCGGCCCTCTTTGGCCTGGTGGGTGTCCCTGCGATGCCCACAGCTGGTCCTCGGCTTACAAGAGTTCGTTTAGTGACCGCTCAAAGTTACAACAGCATTGAAGTGACTCATAACCGTTCCGTTTCCATATTTCCTTCCTTCCTCCCTCCCTCCCTCCCTCCCTCTCCTTCCTTCCTTCCTCCCTTCCTCCCTCCCTCTCCTTCCTGCCGTCCTTACTTCCTTCCTTCTTCCTTCCTTCATTCCTTTCTTTCTTCCTTCCTTCCTTCCTCCGCCTTCCTTCCTTCCTTCCTTCCTTCCTCAGCTCCTCCATCCAGCCCATCCTTCTTCCTTCCTTCCTTCCTCCCTCCCTCCCTCTCCCTCTCATTCCTTCCCTTCCTTCCTCTCACCCTCCTCCCTCCAATCCCTCTTTCCTTCCTTCCTTCCTTCTTCCTTCCTTCCTCACCGCACTATCCTTCTTACGTCCTAATTCCTCCTCACTATTTCCTTCCTTCCTTCCTTCCTTCCTTCATTCCTTCCTTCCTTGCAGTACCTTACTCTCTTCCTTCCTTCCTTCCTTCCTTCCTCCCTCCCTCCCTCCCTGCCTGGGGATCCCAGAAATAAGGGCTTCTGGTGAGCTTCCCTCTTCCTTTCACCCTGAACAGAGCGGAAAGTCCGGCTTCCCCTCTCTGGCGTGGATGCTCCCTCCAGCGGGACACCGTCCCTGTTCCTCTCTCTGGGTGCCTGCTGGGCTGGGGCTCCGGGGCCGAGACGCCCTCCTTCCCTAACGCCCTCTCCCCTTCTGGCTCTCCCCCACAGGCTCGAGGGGGCCGGGGGCTGCAGCGTGCCCTGCGCTCCCTCATCTGCCCTCGTCGGCTCTTCTCCCTGCTGGCCACCGTCTACTTCTTTGGGATCCACCTGCTGCTGCTCCTCCACGTCGTGGGCCGCTTGTGAGAAGACGGGGCCCAGAGACCCGGGCGGAACTGCGGCCCCCGATGCCTGGGGGGACCCCGCCGGGCTGGGCACGGGGAGCTCCCGGCTCACACGCGGCCTGGTTGAATCTGCCCGAGGTCAAGCCCAATCCTGGCTAGTCAAGTTGGGGACGATGGGCTTTCTTAGCCGTTCGCCATGCAGGGCTTGCGCTGCTCCTTCGAGGGCTTTCCCGGCCTCGGAGGCCGGCGCAGTCGGGGTGGTGTCAGTCCACAGTTTATTTGGGGGGAAAGGGGCGGAGCCGAGAAGATGCCCACCTCCCTTCCTTTTGGTGGCATGAATCCTGGTTAGCTGAGGCGGGACTCCCTGCGGGAGAAGTCCGGAATTCTGCAGGAGCTTTTCTGCAAGGGACCGAGTAAACCTGGTTCGCTTCTGACCGGCGTTAAACATCACTTCCCTCTTCCTTGCACGGTTCGGGGCACCCCCGTTTTAACCCCTGGGGCTGGAAATACGGTCCCTAAGGCAGAGTTCCCCACAACTTCCCGGGTTTGCAGACCAGCTTTTTTTGGGGGGGAGAGGGGCTGGTTCTGCGCAAGCGGCAGGCAAGCGTGTGCGCCCCGTGCTTGCTGCTTGCGCAAGAGGGGATGCACGCACGCATGCACGCGCTCGCCCGCCCGCCGGTTCCGAAGACCTCAAGGGCCGGTAATGGGCTGCAGCCCGAGGATTGGGGACCCCTGCCCTGCAGGAAGGGGGTAACCCTGTCCTGTCCTGTTCTGGAGAGTCCAGAAGGAGGGAGGGTCTGTCTGAGGTCCTGCAGCTGGGTTCCCACACTGCGCTGAGGAGGTTGCACGGCCCCTGACCCCCCCATCTCGGGACCTCCGGCGGTCGGTTAATGGAAGGTTGTCCAGCAGATCCCAGAGCAGGATCCCAGGTCCTCGGCTTTAAGGGGAAAGGATGTGGATGATGGGCCGGGGGGTTCCCTTTCTGGCCACTCAAGGTGTAGAGAGAGCTCTCTTGGCATGGGCCGGGATCTGCCTCTTGGACCCCATGGGTGCCTAAGGAGGGTCCCCTCCCCGTGGCCTGGGGGAGCCCTTTGTCCCCTCTCCCCCGCCTTCTGGTTCTCTGCCACCCCCTTTGTTGTGCAATAAAGATGTTTATTTTTCTGAGCGTCTTGAGTGGTCCAGGTGTTTCCGTCAGGGGTTATCGGGGGCTTCGGAGCTGATTGGGGGGCGGGGGGAAGGGGGGGGAGCTGCTTGCAAGAAGCAGCTTTCACCTTTTTTTTTTTTTTAAAGTTGGTCTTTGAGAATGAAGGGTGGCATCAACCAATGGTCAGGGATACCCATATTGTGGACCTGGGACTATGACAAGGTGGTTGGGCAAAGGGGCTGAAACGGGCAGTTGCATACCAGGCCCCTGGCATCTGTCTGTCTGTCTATCGATTCTTATCTGTCTGTCTGTCTCTGTCTATATCTGTTTATAACTCCCTCGTCTCTCTCTCATCTCTGTCTGTCTGTCTGTCTGTCTGTCTGTCTATCTATCTATCTATCTATCTATCTATCTATCTATCTATCTATCTATCTATCTATCTATCTATCTATCTATCTATCTATCTATCTATCTATCTATCTATCTATCTATCTATCTATCTATATCTATCTATCTATCTATCTATCTATCTATCTATCTATCTATCTATCTATCTATCTATCTATCTATCTATCTACCTACCTACCTACCTACCTACCTACCTACCTACCTACCTACCTTATCTATTCCATCTCTCATCTATCTGTCTGTCTATATCTGTTTATAACTCTCCCTCGTCTCTCTCTTTCATTTCTCTCTATCTCTTTCATATCTATCTGTCTGTCTATTGTCTATGTATTTATCTCTATCATCTATGTATCATCTCTGTCATCTATCTATCTATCTCATCTGTCTATATCTGCATCTCTCATCTCTTGATATTATCTATGTCTATCTGTCTCATCTCTCTCTCTGTGTTTGTGTTTGTGTCTTTGTGTCTGTGTGCGTGTCTGTGTCTGTCTCTAATTTTAAACCATCCTCCCTCTCAGGGATTCTGGGCAGTGCACAAATAAAATAAAAACTTAACAACAGTGTATACAATTCAAAAGAGGAAAGCAATGTTAGAAATTAATTGGGTTGGGGGGGGGGTTTCAGGGCGCCAACCAGCCCCCCCTGGCTTTGTTGTGTAAGTCGTCCTTGACCTACATCCGTTTGTTTAGCAACCCTTACAATGGGTACTGGACAAGTGACATGTCATTGGTCCTCGCACTTACGACCGTCACAGCATCTCTACAATCACCTGATCACAATTCGGGGGCCTGGCCCCCAGCCCGCATTGGCGAGGGTTGCAGGGTCCTGGGGTCGGGTGATCGCCATCAGCCACCACCTCAGCTGGCTTCCAGCAAGCAAAGTCAACGGGGAACCGCCAGATCCGCTTAGCGACCTTGTGATTCGCTTTACGACCACAGCAACCCAGTTAACCATGGCAGAAAAGGTCGTAAATGGAGCGTGACTGGCTCAGCAACTGCCTTGCTTGGCGATGGACATTCTGCTCCCAATTTACAGCCGTATGTCGAGGACCGAGCCGTAAATGCTGGCTGGGAATTCTGGGAGTTGAAGTCCACACCCCCTTCAAGCTGCCGAGCCTGAGAAAACGCTGCTAGGGCAAATTCCCAGAGCTCTGAAAACGGGGTGGCCCTTGGGCCTCAAGGGTGTCACCCCTCCCTCGGGGCCTCCCTAGATCGAGCAGAATTAATTAATGAGGTTGCTTTGAAGTCTTGCCCTGCACAATTAAAAGGGACATAATTAGGCCCCTCCTGAATGGCAGCACAATCCTCTATGGTATTGTTAATTAATTGGGGAAGCCTCTGCGCCAGGCTTCATCAAACTTCGGTTCCCTGGGCAAAAGCATTGAAAGACACACACTGGCAAACATCTAAAGTGGGGTGTGTGTGTGTGTGTCCCCAAGCTTGGCCGCTTTTAAGACCTGGGGACTTCAACTCCCAGAATTCCCCAGCAGTTGACCCCCCCCCCCGTTTCTCTGTAATGATATAGGGTCCCCTACTTGAGCAAAAGATTGGACTAGAAGACCCTCAAAACTGTGTTTCCAATTCTGATATTCTGAATATTTGGCTTCTTTGGGGCAGCCTCTGAGATAAGGATAAGGATAGAATAGAATTAAGAATAGAATAGAATAGAATAGAAAATATAGGATAGAATAGAACAACAGAACAGAACAGAATAGAAAAGAAAATGAATAAAATAGAATTAAGAATAGAATAGAATAGAAAATATAGAATAGAATAGAAAATATAGAATTAGAATAGAATAGAATAGAAAATAAAATATAGGATAGAACAGAACAGAACAGAATAGATTAGAATAGAATAGAAAATGAATAAAATAGAATTAAGAATAGAATAGAATAGAAAATAGAATAAGAATAAGAATAACAGAGTTGGAAGGGACCTTGGAGGTGGTCTAGTCCAACCCCCTGCTCAGGCAGGAAACCCTACACCATTTCAGACAAATGGCTGTCCAGTCTCTTCTTGAAAACTTCCAGTGTTGGAGCATTCACAGCTTCTGGAGGCAGGTGGTTCCTCTGGTTAATTGTTCCCAATGTCAGGAAAATGTTGCTATCAGAAGGTTGCTTATCCTGTCGCCTCTTTGGAACCACCTCCCCCACTTCTTGAGTGGGGCCAAGTTTAGACCCATAAACTGGTTGGGCACAGGAGAGCTGAGTTCCCATCTCCCCCCTCCCTCCCTCCCTCCCCCACAGGCCATTGGTCGTCCTCTGCTCTGACGGGCCCAGGAAGAAGCAAAACCTTCCTGGTTTGGCAAACTTCAAACAGGAACTTGGGTTGGCAAGTGAAACCAGGGTGGGGGAGAGGAAGCCGAGCAGAGACGCTGCGAGAGGGGGAACCGAGGCACCGGGCAAGGTAGGGAGGCTGAAGGCCGAGCGCATGGGTGCTGCTGGGCGGTTGTGAGCGGAGTAGCTGTGGGTGGGGATGGAAAGCCCAAGGTACCCGTGGTCCTGTCCATCTCTGGAGCTGGTGGGATCCAGGCAGGGATGCTTGCTAGCTGGCCAAAGGGCATCTCCATCCCAGCCCTCTGGGGCATTGGGGAGATGCAGCCATGGGGGAGCAGCAGCCAGCTGGCTGAGCGCATGGGGCCAAAGGGACTGAAAGCCCCCCTCCCCCTTCCTTGGCTCCTGGGCTTCTGAGCTCCTGCAGCTCAGCTGCAACAACATGCATTGCTGCCCGGTCTGCCTGGTGGCCATTGATGGCCTTCTGGGCTTCCACAGGGCAGCTTCTGGAGCAAAGTGGAGGAAGAAAAGGACCGGTTTGAGAGGGCGAGGCCAGGTGGGGTTCCCAGAAAAGGGGACCCACTGCGAGGGGTGAGGGAGGGCAGGGAGGGACGTCTGGCGGAAGTCAGCCCTCTGATTTTTGCACCCGCGTTTCCTGGCGGTGCTCCTTGCAAGTTCTCTCAGGTTTCTGCACGTTCTTTCAGTGAGGATTTTAAAAGCTGCTGCAAACCTTTTGCAGATCTGTGAGGCTTGCACAAGGCAGCTGAACCTATATCCAACACGCCTTCCTCTTCCTGTTTTCCCCACCACAACAACCCTGCGAGGTGGGCTGGGCTGAGAGAGAGGCAGAGGGACTGGCCCCAGGTCACCCAGCTGGCTTTCGTGGCTAAGGTGGGACTTGAACTCACCGTCTCCCACTTTCTAGCTTGTGCCTGGATCTCTAGACCACCGGGCTGTTTATGATTCCGGATGTCAGCCTTGCATCGATTGATTCGTTTTGAACAAAATCTGGCTGGGTGGGTGGGTGGTCCGATGTAGAATCCAGAGTGGCATTGCTGAAAGATGATGGTATAAAGATGGTGTGAAGGCATCTTGGGGTCTGCAATGGTGCTGTGGGTGCAGATGTGTGGGCCAAGTAGTTATCTGAGTGTGTTCAGAATAACAGAGTTGGAAGGGACCTTGGAGGTCTTCTAGTCCAACCCCCTGCTCAAGCAGGAGACCCTATACCATCGCAGACAAATGGCTGTCCAGTCTCTTAAAAAACCTCCAGTGATGGAGCACCCAAAACTTCTGGTGGCAAGCTGTTCCCCCAGTTAATTGTTCTCACTGTCAGGAAGTTTCTCCTTAATTCCAGGTTGCTTTTCTCCTTGGTTAGTTTCCATCCATCGTTTCTTGTCCTGCCTTCAGGTGGTTTGGAGAATAATTTGACCCCCTCTTCTTTGTGGCAGCCCCTCAAATACTGAAATACTTTTCATTAAACTCGACATTCCCAATTCCTGCAACCGTTCTTCATAAGTTTTAGTCTCCAGGCCTTTGATCATCTTAGTTGCTCTTCTTTGCCCTTATTTTTGCAAAGTTTCTCCTTAGTTCTAGGTTGCTCAAGATCTCATTCCTAGGTTATTGCTTTTCTTCCTGAGATAAAAAGCACCCCCCACCCCCCCAGTAACCTGTCCTTGGAGAGGAGGGGCTTTGGACATTGGCTTCCCCAGCTTGTGGCCGTGACCACAGAAAAGGCCGAATCGGCGCATGAAGCCCCAGAGATCTCAGCCGAAGAACTGCCTGCGCACAGCGCTCGCAATGGAACAAACGCTTCCTTTCGGCCTGCATCCGGCTGGCTGTAGGATGGTTAGCCGAGTTTCCGTCCCTCATCTGCACCACAGTTGCAGAGCGTGCAACCATTTAAGGTGGGCTCAGGCCCCCCCCAAAGAGTCCCACGTTGTGAGGGACGCACAGCCAGAGGAAGGAAAATGTGCGCTGTTGTTTTGAATTTCAAAATTTGTCCTCTCTTAAGGGGACAAAGAGAGAGAGAGAGAGAGAGAGAGAGAGAGAGATGATTCTTGATTTCTTTCTTCTTTCTTTCTTCTTCCTTTCCTTCCTCTTCCTTCCTTCCTTCCTTCTTCCTTCCTTCCTTCCTTCCTTCCTTCCTTCCTTCCTTTCTTTCTTTTCTTGATCTTCTTTCTCTCTTTTCTTTCTTTCTTTCTTTCTTTCTTTTCCTTCTTTCTTTCTTCTTTTCTTTTTTTCTTTTTCTTTCTTTCTTTTCTTTCTTTCTTTCTTCGTCTTTTCTTCTCCTTCTTCCTTCCTTCCTTCCTTTCCTTCCTTCCTTCTTTCCTTCCTTCCTTCTTCCTTCCTTCCTTCCTTTCTTTCTTCTTTTTCTTTCTTTCTTCTTTCTTGTCTTTTGTCTTTTCTTTTCTTGCTCTTTTCTTTCCTTTCTTTCTTTCTTCACTTTCTTTCTTCTTCCTTCTTTCTTTTCTTTCTTTCCTTTTTCCTGTCTTTCCCTTCTTTCTCTTTTTCTTTTCTTTTTTTTTTTTTTTTTTCTTTCCTTCTCCCCCTCTCTCTCTCTCTTTCTCTCTCTCTCTCCCTCCCCCCTCCCCCCTCTCTCTCTCTTCTCCCAGATGTGGAAAGCTGCGGTGGGCCACAACGTGTCTGCGAAGGTGGAGACCCAAGGAGACGATTGGGACACGGACCCGGATTTTGTGGTAAGTCCTCTTTGCTCCCAGGTTGCGTGTGGTTCAGACGCTTCAGAGACCCATGGGGCTCTGCCTGGCTCCCACAGGGAGGGGCCCAGCTGTGACGGAGGAGGCAGAAAGGGTGGGTCTGCTTCGTAGCAGGCCAAGATGTTGGTTGTGACACTGCGCATGACCCCATGGGCACCCCTGGAAAAGGGGGTCATCCCCCCCTTCCCCAGTGAAGAGAAGGGATCGAAAAAAAGAGAAATGAGAGGAACTTTAGAAAGATTGCTTGCTTGCTTGCTTGCTTGCTTGCTTGCTTGCTTGCTTGCTTGCTTGCTTCTTTGTTTGTTTGTTTGTTTGTTTATTTATTTATTTCAGGTCGTCCTTGACTTACAATCATTCATTTAGTGACCATTTGAAGTTACAATGGCACTGGGAAAAAAATGACTCATGTCCATTTTTCACATTTAGGACTGTGGTCAAGTGATCAAAATTCGTAGGCTCGGCGACTGGCATGTACTTATGACAGTTGCAGTGTCCAGGGGTCCCTGTGATCCCCTTTTGTGACCTTCTGACAAGCAAAGTCAATGGGGGAAAAGTCAGATTGGCTTAACGACCGTGTTATTAACAACTGCAGTGATTCACTTAACAACTGTGGCGCCTAACTCATATTTACGACGGTCGCAGCATCCCGGGGGTCACGCGATCACCTCTTGAGACCTTCTGACACAAGCAAAGTCAAGGCGGAAGCCAGGTTCGCTTAACGACCGTGCTCCTAACTTGACAACTGCAGTGATTCACTTAACAACTGCGGCGAGGAAGGTCGTAAAATGGGGCAAAACCGGGATTCAGCTGGTTTGCACCACTTCGGCAGAACCGGTAGCTAATTTTTGGTTGCCCAGGCCCAGAACAGACTTCCGGAAGCGGCATCCACGCAGAGAACCGGCTGTTCCCAGATTTGAATCCCACCACTGGGCAAAACTCACTTAACAACTGTCTCACTTAGGAACGGAAATGTTGGACTCCATTGTGGTTGTGAGTCGAGGACTACCTGTGTCATTTTTATATAGCCACTGGTCTCGTCTATGTGACTCTGGGCGAGGTACCCTAAAATGCAAACGTTAAAAACCATACTGTAAGAATAAACATTAATGTGAATTTAAAAGGCTAGGAGAGAACATCTTGCTGTTGTGTACAGTTGTAGCCATCTTAGCAGTTGTCCCAAAGGTGCTTTTTTTCAGGAGGCTGGACTGGACTTTTTGGTTTTCCTTTGGAGACGTTTCGCTTCTCCTCCAAGAAGCTTCTTCAGCTCCGACTGGATGGTTTTCGGGAATGGAAGGAGCACTCTCAGAGAGAGCGCTAATGACCAGATGACTGAGGAATAGAAATCCTTCCGTTCCCCACCATCCAGTAAGAGCTGAAGAAGCTTCTTGGAGGAGAAGCGAAACGTCTTCAAAGGAAAACCACAAAGTCCAGTTGCCTCCTGAAAAAGGCATCTTTGGGACAACCAGGACCTGGATGACGGAGAAGCTCCGTAGCCATCTTAGCAGTTCTTCAGGAGACCCCGGAGGCTGCAGACGTAGCCAATTTCAAAGGACTTCTGGAAAGTTGGGGGCAACCTCACCTTGGGGAGATGATGTTCCATGGATGGGCCCCGGGACACCCTCTCCTGAGTCCCACCAGATGTAACTTCTTGTCTCCTCTTGTTGACAGAACGACATTTCCGAGAAGGAACAGCGCTGGGGGGCTAAGACGATCGAAGGGTCTGGCCGTGCCGAGCACATCAAGTGAGTGGCTTCTTCATCTTGTCTCCTCTTTCATCTAGACCTCAACTTTTCTGCTTGGTCAGAAGTAGGCCTGTGACTCCCCCCTCCCCCAAACCCTTGGCCCCAGTCCTCGAGTTACGACTGTAATGGAGCCCAGAGCCCCATTGAAGGGAGAGGCTTAGTGTCTCACACATGTTTGAAGAAGGACGGGGAACTGCACTTAGGTTTTAGTTAGACTTCTTCTCTTGGTGGTTATCATAGCAGCGTCTGCGCCTCACAGGAAAAGGAAGTGGTGTCCTCACCCAGATCTTGGCCTGATAAGTTCTATTGGAAGCCAACTACAGAGATACTAATGGGAGCTGAAGTTGAGGAGACTAAGGGCAGAGTTGTTGAATCTTGTTAGCTTGAAGATGGGTGGACTTCAACTCCCAGAATTCCCCAGCCAGCTTGGCTGGCTGGGGAATTCTGGGAGTTGAAGTCCACACAATGCTGGCTGAGGAATTCTGGGAGTTGAAGTCCACACAATGCTGGCTGAGGAATTCTGGGAGCTGAAGCCCACACAATGCTGGCTTAGAAACACTAAGAGGACTAGCAACTTTTCTTGACTTTGAGCCATGAAGCTTGTTTTGGGGCACAGTTTCCCACCCCGTTTTCTGAATTTGGAGACCAGAAACCATTAGAAGGAGAAAGAAGAACTTCAGAAATGCTTGTTCTCCATCCAGTTCCCCACTGTTGACGAGTCATAGCTAAGATTCTTGGACAAGAATTTACCCTGCCCTGCCCTGCCCTGTCCAGAGATGTTGGATGACAACACCCATCTTCCCCAAACAGTATGGAATTTGCAATCCAACCCCGAAGCCACTAGACTGGAGAAGCTGATGGGACCAGGCTGTGCTTCAACTTGACCGTGAGGTTCTTCGGCGAGAACGGAATCCTGTGACCCATAATTTATGTGGCTTCCTCGTTCTCTCCTCCAAAAACAGAGGAAGTGATGTCCTTCCTCTTTTTCAGACAACTTTTGAATCTCTTATTTATGTGTTTATTTGGAAAGAGGCAGAAGTGCTGTTTTTCTTCAGCTCGGACGACATCCTAGTCCTGGCACTGGGTGACCGTTTCTCTTCCTTTCAATTCCTCCGGTTGAGATTTATCCTGACTTATTTTTATTTACTTGTTAAATTTATACCCCGCCCCTCTCGCTTATCAAGAGGAGATTCCGGGTGGCTTACAACCTGATAAAAATGACAATATGAAACATTAAAATGATCAATATGAAAATTAACAAAAGTTAGCTAGGATAGGAACCAATGGGGTCCTGGTGCTCTCTGGGCTTGGTTGTTTTCTTGCAGATGTTTCATGACCCATATTAGGTAACATCATCAGTGTGAGTGGTAAACCCCACACTCCCTTCACACAGATGTTCCCTAGTTGGGTCATGAAATGTCTGCAAGAAAAAAACCAGAGAGCACCAAGCACCCTCTTTTGATCCTCCTCCTCCTCTTCTCCTTCTCCTTCTCCTTCTCCTTCTCCTTCTCCTTCTCCTTCTCCTTCTCCTTCTCCTTCTCCTTCTCCTTCTCCTCCTCCTCCTTCCTCCTCCTCCTCCTCCTCCTCCTCAAGCCCCACTCTCTTCATGAGCACTGATGATGTTCCCAAGTTGGTTCATGAAACGTCTGCAAGAAAACCACCAAGCTCAGAAAGTACGAAGGACCTCCTCCTCCTCCTCCTCCTCCTCCTCCTCCTCCTCCTCCTCCTCTCCTCCTCCTCCTCCTCCTCCTCCTCCTCCTCCAATCCTGCTATTTGATGTCTCTTTTCAGCATCCACCAGCTAAGAAGCAAGGTTTCTGAGGAACATGAAGTTCTGAAGAAGAAGGAGCTGGAAGCGGCACCCAAGGCCTCCTACGGCTACGGGGGCAAGTTTGGAACCGAGAAGGACCGCATGGACAAGGTACAAAGCTGTTTCCCCGTCTTTTTTTGAAGTTCTCAGCTGATCTGCAGCCGGTCTTTCGCACAGCCGCTGTTCTGCACGGCAACGTGGCCTGCTGGGGAACTTGTCCACATAAGAGGTCTGCAAGGAGATAACCCTGCTTTTCCTTGGTTCTCCAGAGTGCCCTGGGCCACGAGTATGTTGCCGAGGTCGGCATGCACGCCTCCCAGACAGACGCAGCCAAGGGTTTCGGTGGAAAGTACGGCATTCAGAAGGACCGAGCAGACAAGGTGGGGGCTGTTTTATTACCAGTTTTGCCTGCTCTCTTGGTTATAATGCCTCTTGCAGCGTGAAAGGGAAGCGGTGAGGCGGGATGGTTTAACTTCTTTAAACGCATTTGATTCAATGGGATTTTGCAGCCAACGTTCTTCGGAAGCCACGAACGGGGCTTTCTTTCGTGAATGAAAGCGAATATACGTGCGCCAGGATAATGTTGCAGGATCCAATCTGGGTCGGTCATTTGGATCAGAGGTTTTGTCTTCCGAGCTTTCGGATTCATGCTGGGGCTTTTTTTTGGAAGTTAGGAACCAGCCCTTTACTGTGGTTCAGCCAAGAAGCACCAGCCGTGGGTGCTAAGACTTTTGTAAATTTATAGTAACAGAATCCTGCAGGTCTGAAAGCCCTACACACCTTTCCCCCTCTCCTTTATGGTCCAGGATATCTCTTCCATTCCTTCTGTGGGCTCAGCTTCCTCCTCCTCCTCCTCCTCCTCCTCCCTGCATACCCCACTCCCTTCTAGCACTGATGATATTGCTTAGTTGGGTCATGAAATGTCTGCAGGAAAACCACCAAGCTCAGAGAACATGAAGGACCCCAGAGTCATTGTCCTTCTCCTCCTCCTCCTCCTCCTCCTCCTCCTCCTCTCCTCCTCCTCCTTCTCACTTCTCTTCCTCCTCCTCCTCCTCCTCCTCCTCCTCCTCCTCCTTCTCCTTCTCCTCCTCCCTGCAAACCCCACTCCCTTCTAGCACTGATGACATTGCCTAGTTGGGTCATGAAATGTCTGGAGGAAAACCACCAAGCTCAGAGAGAATGAAGGACCCCAGAGTCATCGTCCTCCTCCTCCTCCTCCTCCCTGCAAACCCCACTCCCTTCTAGTACTGATGATATTGCCTAGTTGGGTCATGAAACGTCTGCAGGAAAACCACCCAGTTCAGAGAGCACCAAGGACTGCGGCTCCCCCTCCCCCTCCTTTCTCTCAAGGACATTAGGGGACTCCCAACAGCCCTTCTCCCTCCCCACGTCGTTTTCTTCCCGCTCAACATTATTTATTTATTAATCAAATTTATCCACTGCCCATTTCACTCTCTAACTGGCTGGTTTACAATTTAAAAACAAAAAACAAAACATTGAGGGCGGGCAACTGCTTGGTTGATTATTATGAGCCATCAAGTTATTGCCAATTCCTGGTGACCAATACAATTGGCTATAATTACTCCGAGGTGTGTGTGTGTGTGTGTGTGTGTGTGTGTGTGTGACTGTATAATGTCTCTCGCTTTCCCTTCCCTGCAGTCTGCGCTTGGATTTGACTACAAGGGAGAGGTAGAAATGCACACGTCCCAAAAAGGTAAGTTTGCAGAGCCCACCTCCAGGCTCTCTCTGGGCGTCCCCCCCTGTTCCTTCCCCAGTTCCCAGAGCCCTTCCCCAGTAAGAAGGGCCCAAGGTCATTCTCACTGATGCGTCAGTCTTTTCCCAGGGGTGTTTTGCACCCCAGCTTCCTATTCTGGTGCTCTGTCTCCTGGGACCCTGAGAATGAAATGGGTTGGTTTGGAATGCAACACTTTTCAAGTGACCACAAAGGTGCTTTTTTCAGGAGGAGACTGGACATTTCCTTGAAGACGTTTTGCTTCTCATTCAAGAAGCTTCCTCTGTTCTGACCGAATGGTGGGAATATTCCTTGCAGTCATCTGGTCGTTAGCACTCTCTCTGAGAATGCTCCTTCCATTCCCCCCCCCCCCACACACACCATCCAGTCAGAGCTGAAAAAGCTTCTTGGATGAGAAGCGAAACAAGAACGTCCAGTTGCCTCCTGAAAAAGCACCTTTGAGACAACTATGACCTGGATGATGGAGAATCTGCATGGACGTTTGGACCATCTCTGTCATCAACCTTCTGAAGAACGTTGTGTTCTCCTACTCCAGACTACGCCGTTGGGTTTGGTGGGAAGTACGGCGTGCAGAAGGACCGTCAAGACAAGTCTGCCCTGGGTTGGTCCCACAAGGAAGAAGTCAAGCCTCACGAATCTCAAACAGGTCTGGAAGCTGTAAGTCCACCTTGTTTCATCTCCATTAATCTCACATGGCTTTCTGAAAAAATGTTGTGTTGTCCCATTGCAGACCATGCCGTTGGGTTTGGTGGGAAGTACGGCGTGCAGAAGGACCGTCAAGATAAGTCTGCCCTGGGTTGGTCCCACAAGGAAGAGATCAAGCCCCATGAATCTCAAACAGGTCTGGAAGCTTCAAGTCAACCTTGGTTCATCTCAATTAACCTCTTTTGGCTTTCTGAAAAACGTTGTGTTCTCCCATTGCAGACCATGCCGTTGGGTTTGGTGGGAAGTACGGTGTGCAGAAGGACCGTCAAGACAAGTCTGCCTTGGGATGGGCACACCAGGAGGAGGTCAAGCCCCACGAATCCCAGACAGGTCTGCAGAAAATATGGATGGGTTGAAGCTGTGGCCTGGTGGTCCTTTAGTTTGACTGACCCATGTATTGCTTGAGGCCAGTATGTACAATGAGTAGTTTTTCTTCCTCATTAGTCTGCTACATGAGGAGCTTCTCAGATCATGAACGTGAACTCCACCCCCTGCTCAAGAAAAGGAATAGAAATTTAAGGGTCCCAGGATGATGGTTGTCCAGCCTCCACTTGGAAGCTTCCAGAGAAGGAAGTCCTTCTGTCTTTGGATCTTGGACTAGGAGCGGCAAGTCCATTCGTTCCCTGTCAAAAACAGGGAGGTGGCTTTGCTTGAGAGCTAACGACCAGCCCAAGTCACAAAGAGAGACTTAGAAAGCTTTAGAACCTACTCACCTTGCAATCTATTGGCTCCAATAGAAGAGAACATTTGTAGCTCAGGGTTGAACTTTGGGGTCCCTGGTGCTCTCTGAGCTTGGTTGTTTTCTTGCAGACGTTTCATGACTCAACTAGGTAACTTCATCAGTGGTATCCTCATCATTATCATTGATGATGTTACCTAGTTGGGTCATGAAACATCTGCAAGCAAAACAACCATGCTCAGAGACCACCAAGGACTCCACAGTCCTCCTCCTCCTCCTCCTCATTTTCCTCCCTTCTTCCTTTTTTTTTTTTAAATGATTTTATTAAATATACATTTAAAAACAAAAGTGGAATTCAACCTCCCTGAATATAACACTGCTATTACAGAAAGAAAAAACAGAAACTTAAAATACCTTCTATAACAGAACAGAATATAACAAGCTGTACATACATGTATTTACATATCTTTCCGTTGTGTCCTGATATAGATGCTAATGAGAAATCCTTGCGTTATCTACTAATCAATCAATAATCAATAATCATCTCAGCGATCCTCCTTATCTCTAACCAATCATACAATTTTTCCCAAATTTCATAATACTCTGTTTCAGTTTTATTTTTGATCTCTAGAGTTAACCTGTCCATTTCAGCGCAGGACAAAATTTTATTTATTATTTCTTCTTCAGTGGGGGCTTCCTTTCTTTTCCATCTTTGGGCATATGCCAATCTTGCTGCAGTTAAAATATGCAATAATAAGTAGAAAGATGCTTTGCTAAATTTATCATTAATAATCCCTAATAAAAAAATTTCTGGTTTTAAATCAATTTTTTGTAGTATTATTTCTTCCAGCCAATTTTTTATCTGGTGCCAAAAGATTTTCGCTTTTGAACATTCCCACCACATATGATAATAGGTCCCTGGAAACCTTCTACATTTCCAGCATGTCGGTGAGATTTTTTTATCTATTTTTGCTAGCCTTGTAGGGGGAAGGTGCCATCTATAAAACATCTTGTATAGATTTTCTTTATAAGAGGTGGCTAGCGTTAACCTCCTATTTCTGTCCCATAATGATTGCCAATTATCTAAGTCAATATTATAACCAAAAATTTTGCTCCAGATTAACATTGTTTCTTTTACCTGTTCTTCTAACAAATCTTGTTCTAATAAATATTGATACATCTTTTTTATCATTTGATCTTCTGTTCCTAGAAGGATTTTATCTAATTGGGTATACTCTAATTTTATCCCTGGTTCTTTTTTGTCTTTTCTGTATTTGTAAGTATTCTTCCTTTTTGTTCTCCTCCTCTTCTTTCCCCTCCTCCTCTCCTTCATTCCTTCTCTTCCTCCCTTCTTCCTTTTCATGTTCTCCTCCTCCTCTTCCTCCTTCCTCTCCTTCATTCCTTCTCCTTTCCCCCTTCTTCCTCTTCCTGTTCTCCTTCTCTTCCTCCTCCTGCACTCCTCAAACCCCCTCCCTTCTAGCCCTGATGAGGTTACCTAATTGGGTCATGAAATACCTGCAAGAGTACAACCAAGCTCAGAGAGCACCAAGGACCCCACCATGCACTGGTTATGTGCCCGCAGCCAGTCACACAACCAGGTCAATTGAAGGTTTAGTGGTTGGACTCGCACAGAAGAGGAGAACAGGAAGAGGAAGAAGGGAGGAAAAGGAGAAGGAATGAAGGAGAGGAAGGAGGAAGAGGAGGATGAGAACATGAAAAGGAAGAAGGGAGGCAAAGGAGAAGGATCTTGGTTAGGCTTTGCATTTGTGAGTGGCTGACTAGGTTGTGCCAAGCCAGGCAATCTGTTGGCTTTGTGATTCTGTCTATCAATCAAATTCAGAAAATGTCTTAATTTGTTTTGTATTCTCTCCCTGGGAGCTGCAAGTCCATTCGTTCCATCTCAAATAATCTCCTGAGTCTCTTTGTCTTTCTGAAAAATGTTTTCTCTTCTCACTGCAGACCACGCCGTTGGATTTGGTGGGAAGTATGGCGTGCAGAAGGACCGTCAAGACAAGTCTGCCCTGGGTTGGTCCCACAAGGAGGAAGTCAAGCCCCATGAATCCCAGACAGGTCTGGAAGCTGCAAGTCCACCTTGGTTCATCTCAGTTAACCTCTCTTGGCTTTCTGAAAAATGTTGTGTTCTCCCATTGCAGACCATGCCGTTGGATTTGGTGGGAAGTACGGCGTGCAGAAGGACCGCCAAGACAAGTCTGCCCTGGGTTGGTCCCACAAGGAGGAAGTCAAGCCTCATGAATCCCAGACAGGTCTGTGGAAGGAAGTGGAGCTGGGTGATCTCTTAGGAGATCATAAATATACAACATAGGAACCATGTTCTGAAATCTTTTAGCCAAGGACTGCAAGGTCCAGCTCCTCTTTTGCAAGTTCAAGCTTCCAAGTTCTTCTCCAGAACTTTGAGGCTCCAGAACCTGAAGGAGATTGCTACCATACAGGGGACGACTAAGAAGAGCAGATAGACTCCATGTTTGGTACCCTTCTTTGTTATTTTCGAAGGTCCTGTTCTCTTCATTTTTCATTTGTATATGGTTGTGTGTATATTTGAGGGGCTGCCAGAAAGAACAGGGGTCCAACCTATTTTCCAAAGCACTTGAGGGCGGGACAAGAAGCAACGGATGGAAACTAATCAAAGAGAGAAGCAACCTGGAACCAAGGAGAAACTTCCTGACAGTGAGGACAATTAACCAGTGGAAAGGCTTGCCTCCAGAAGTTGTGGGTGCTCCAACACTGGAGGTTTTCAAGAAGAGACTGGACAACCATTTGACCGGGATGGTATATGGTCTCCTGCTTGTGAAGAGAGTTGGACTAGAAGACCTCCAAGGTCCCTTCCAACTCTGTTATTCTGTTATTTGCATCTACTATAGAGAGGCAGGTGGCATCTGCAGAACTCTACCAGAACACCAATTCTAGCCACCTTAGTTGAATCTCTGCTTTTCTGAAATCTGCTATATCTGCACATCTAGTTTAGGCAGACATTGGTGGTACAGAAAGTCACACTCAACCTAGCCTGGGCTGGACATCAAAGGAGAAGGTCAAGCCCACGAGTCCTAGGTGGGACTGGGGAAGGAGATGGGATGTATTATGAAATCTGCAGTCTAGTCTTAATTGTGCTAAGTGATCCCGGTACGTCAACACGCAGAAGAAGTTCATACTTCTTAGGTGGTTACTAGTGTTTAAATCATCAGCTTCATCACAGGGTCCCTTTCTGTGCCAACTCTTCCGATGTCTCTGGAGGTTCCCAATCATCCAGGTCATAGTTGCCCCAAAGGTGCTTTTTCCAAAAGGCAATTGGACTTCTTTGGCTTTCTTCTTGGAAAACGTTTCTCTTCTCATCCAAGAAGCCTCTTCGATTCTCCTTAGTTCTGAAGAACTGAAGAAGCTTCTTGGGCGAGAAACGAAACGTTTTCAAATTAAAAAAAAAACCACAAGGAAGTCCAGTTGCCTTTTGGAAAAAGCACCCTTGGAACAACTCTTTCAATGTAGTGTCCAGCCCCTCAGGGTAGACAGCTGCACGGGCAACTGATAAGAAAGGACGTTAAGCTCTGAGTTCAACTCATGCTTCCACCTTCCCTAAAAAGAAAGTTGGCTATTTTCTCTATTGCAGACTATTCCCAGGGCTTCGGAGGCCGTTACGGGGTGCAGAAAGACAGACTGGACAAGGTAAATGGAGGTCGAACCTGGGATGGGCTCAGCTGGGTTTGGATGGTTGGAAGAAGCTGCTCAGGAGAACATTTGCCCATTTCAAGCTCTCCATCATCAGTGCTTCCCCTAATTCTAGCCCCGTTGCTTGATTTTATTCTCATGATATCAAGACTTCAGGAGAAGCTTCGCCAATCTTTTCCCCTGCAGATATGTTGGACTACAAATCCCATTCCTTAGAGCCAGGGTGTCCACAGCTTCCTCCTGCCCTTTGGCGGTGGACGTATGCTACCCGGGGGTACACAGGGAAGTAAAAGAATGTCAAGATATTGTCCACTTCTGCACGATGGGGGCCCCACTGCTTGTTATATCTGTGTCTTGCACGGGGTCCCTGTAAAATGGGAGCTGGGGAATCTGTGCGTCTGTGCATGAGGTCCATGTTGCCTTTTTTTTGACCCTCTGCAGATACGATTGTTACTGCATGGTTAAAGTGGCGCCATTAAGATGTCTTCCAGCCATTTGCAACCTGACCTAGAAAGAGAAAAATCTGTTTGATGTGACTTACAGATTCTTCAGGGGGAGGATAAATCAGGAATGGGCGCAATAAATCTAGATTGGTTTGCCAACCTCAGCAACTTGAAGATTTGTGGGCTTTAACTTCAGTGCTGGAAGAGAGTGGGACAACCACTGATGTTCCATAGATGGGTCATGAAACGTCTGCAAGAAAACCACCAAGCTCAGAGAGCACCAAGGACACCACAGTCCTCCTCCTCCTGCTCCTCCTGCTCCTCCTGCTCCTCCTCCCTGCAAATCCCCCTCCCTTCTAGCACTGATGATGTGCCCTAGATGGGTCATGAAACATTTGCAAGAAAACAACCAAGCTCAGAGAGCACCAAGGACACCACAGTCCTCCTCCTCCTCCTCCTCCTCCTCCTCCTCCTCCTCCCCTCCTCCTCCTCCTCCTCCTCCTCCTCCTCCCTTTCCCCCCTTCCTCTTCCCCTCCAACACCCTTCCCTTCTGGCACTGATATGTTCCCTAGTGGGGTCTGAAACGTCTGCAAGAAACCACCCATTTCAGAGAGCACCAAGACACCACAGTCCTCCTCCTCCTGCTCCTCCTGCTCCTCCTCCCTGCAATCCCCTCCCTTCTAGCACTGATGATGTGCCCTAGATGGGTCATGAAACATTTGCAAGAAAACAACCAGCTCAAGGAGCCCAGGACACCACAGTCCTCCTCCTCCTCCTCCTCCTCCTCCTCCTCCTCCTCCTCCTCCTCCTCCTCCTCCTCCTCTCCTCCCTCCTCCTCCCATTTCCCCCCTTCCTCTTCCCCTCCAACACCCTTCCCTTCTGGCACTGATGATGTTCCCTAGTTGGGTCATGAAACGTCTGCAAGAAAACCACCAAGCTCAGAGAGCAACAAGGACCCCACAGTCCTCCTGCTCTTCCTCCTCCCCTATCCCTCTACTTTGCAAACTCCCCTCCCCTCTGGCATTGATGATGTTCCCTAGTTGGGTAGTGAAACGTCTGCAAGGAAACCATCAAGCTCAGGCAGCACCATGCCTGGGCTACAAATATTTTCTTTTTATCGGTTTCCCCTGACTTCTCTTGCAGAGCGCTGCCGGTTTTGGTGAAATGGAAGCTCCCATTTCCTCATATCAGAAGACGAAACCTGTAGAGGCTGGTAAGTTTACCCATCAGCACCTGGGAAGACGGGGCAGATGTCACGAAGAGTGAGAAAATGCCCCTTTCTCATCCCTGGCAAGACGTCCATGGATGCTGAATGTGGAATCGAACGCAGGACCCAATGCAAATAATCCAGGTTTCCTGTAGCTTTGATTAAAGAGCAGTTGCTGGTGGGACTCCCTCCAGGGAGGGAGACCCCCCCCACCCAACGAAGAGGTGCACTCCCATTGATACATCTCAGAAAGGTGGGAGAGATTATTGCATCATCAACAGATGACATAAACACGCATATTCGTAGCTGAGGATCTCAAGTTACTATATGGAGGAACTCAGGTTACTTCCTGCACCTGTTATCCTTCAGAAAAAAAAGGGAAGAATAAAGCAATCAAACAGAGAGAAAAGCATCTCCCATAAATCAAGAGGAATGCCAGACACCAAAATTAAAAAAAACAACAATCCATTTTCTGTTGCAAATCTATAGGATTGTTCCAATAAGATGATATTTCTGTGGCCTTCTATCACCATATATCTCCTTGATTTAATCAATTGCAACTCTCCTAAGAACCAATTTGTCCCCCATGAAAAACGCTCGGTGGCTAGGATGAGGGCTACACAACCCTCAGGATCTGGTGTTGATTCCAAGCAGTTTAACTTGGAAGATGCTAGCAAGTGTTGACTGGTGTTGACTTCACAGGGGGCAATCCCAAGGGGAACCCATTTGACCTACACAAAGGAGGAGGCCCTTTCAGATGGCTTTGTGAGAGTGAAGGGTGGCCCCCCCTTCATTTGAAGATTCAAGTCAGGGGTGTCCAACCGTGGTCACTTTAAGATTGGTGGACTTCAACTCTCAGAATTCCCCAGCCAGACGTGTAGACCAACTCTCAGACTTTAAGATTGGTGGACTTCAACTCTCAGAATTCCCCAGCCAGATTTGTGAACTTCAGTTCCCAGAATTCCCCAGCCAGACAAGCTGGCTGTGGAATTCTGGGAGTTGAAGTCCACAGGTCTTAAAGTTGCCAAGGTTGGACAGCCCTGGTTTGAGGAGAGACTGGATGTTTTATAGCACTCTTCTGAAGACCAGTCATTCAGAGGACCTACACAATCCCACCAGGGACAATTTCTGTGTCTCCTTTTGATTGGAGATGAAGGAAGCTTCTTCTCATAATTCTGAATCTTCTCCATTGACCTTCTTGTTGGAAACAGCTTCTGCTGGGATGGGTAACTTGAGGCAACGTTTTGAAAACATGGCCAAGACTGCAGAGGAAGAGAACAAGAAGAAGGCAGAAGAGGAACGAGCCCGTCGCCAGTCCCGGGAACTTCAGGAATCCCAAGAGAAGTCAAAGGTGAGAGTCTTGACAAGACATGTTCTCCATCAGTCATCTCAAGCTGACCTCTGGGGTTAAGTCTTTCTTGGCTTAGGATTGTTGCTAGGTGTTACCACAACTTCACAGAAGTGAAGCTGATTTTCATGTATGTGGGGCCAGTTAGCCATGTGTTTTCACCTTCACTCCATGAGTAGACTACAGGTAGTCCTCAATCAAGCCCAAAATTTCTGTTGCTAAACAAGACAGTTGTTAAGTGAGTTTTGTCCCATTTTATGACCTTATTTGCCACACTGGTTAAGTCAGGGGTATCAAACTCGCAATGTCATGTGATGTGTCGTGATGTATCGTGACTTTTTTGCCATTGCCGGCAATGGGGTGGGCGCGTTTTTGCTATGATGCATCCGGCCCGCAGGCCGGCAGTTTGACACCCCTGGGTTAAGTGAACCACCACAGTTGTTAAGTTAGTAATACGGTTGTGAAGTGAATCTGGCTTCCCCATTGACTTCGTTGGTCAGAAGGTCGTAAAAGGGGATCACATAACCCTGGGACACCGCAACCGCCATAAATAGGAGTCAATTTTGATCATGTGACCATGGGGATGCTGCAGTGGTTGTAAGTGTGAAAAATGGTCATAAGTCATTTTTTTCCCATGCTGTTGTAACTTCAAACAGTCATTAAATGAATTGTTGCATGTTGAGGACTACCATACTCTTAAAGCTAAGGGAGTAGATGAGTAGATGAGTAGATGAGGCCAACAAATCCACTGTGGTGATCTCTACCCTGAAGGACCTTTTCAGAGACTTCCCCCTCTTTGTGAGAATGGAAAAACAGACACATTGACCTACAACCAGCCTACAAACCCCTCAGAATCCAAATCAACCACATAGCTAACCAGAGACAGCACCAACCCTCAACCATCCCGCGCAATCCCCCAATCACTAGCAGTTCACCTCCCAATGACCCTCACCTGATGTGACCTCCCCATCACAAGACCCATCACAAGCCTCTTACTTATGACTCACACCTGACCCATCACAAGACCCATCGCAAGACCCTCACTCCACACCTGAAGCCCTCATAAATAGAAGAGCACTGACACTGACATCCCCTAAACTCTGTTGAAGATGTTACCTAGCCTGGTAACGAAATGTTCAGAAACCAACCCACAAGCTCAGAGAACGAACCTTCACCCTCATCCTACACACGAGCTACAGATATTCGCCACTATTGCAAATGGAAACGTTTCTTTGGGAAGACACGGGCCCTTAGTAGTCTCTATATTATCCATTTCTTCTGCTATGGAGGAAAATCAAGGAAAGATTGGCCTGCAGGGCCAAACTGCTGAATGTCCTTTCTCCTTTAAGGGAATGGAGAAGAGTGAAGAGCGAGTTCAGAGCCCTCCGTCGGTGCCCGGACAGATGCACAGAAAGGGCAACCTGCCCCCTCTGCCTCCCGAACACCAGGTAGGGGAGATGGAGAGTGTAATGTCTGAATGTGAATTCACTTGTACAACATTGCTGCTATCAAGGGAAACATGCTTACAAAGTTCTTGGTTTCCAGACATCTTCTGTGCATCTGAGGGGGTCCATGCTGTTCTCTGAGCTTGGCTGCTTCCTTGCAGACATTTCATTACCCAACCAGGTAACATCATCAAGGCTAGAAGAATTGAACGAGAAGGCTCCTAAGCACTGAAGATGTTACCTAGTCCTAGTTGGGTCATGAAAGGTCTGCAAGAAAACTGCCAAGCTCAGAGAACACCAAGGACCTCTCAGTTGTGGTTGTAAGTCGTACAGTGTCATATAGTGTGCACTTTTGCTGTCTGTCATTATGAACAAAAGACTGTCCTGGTGGGCCCATCTAGTCAAATTCTGGTTCCTCCAGAAAGAGTAGACTTGATGAGAAGTGAATTTGTTGAGGGACGTGGTTCTTCTTTTTCTAGGAAGAGGAAGAAGAGGATAATCCTCCAGTTCTTCCTCCACGGAGCCTGGACTTGCAAGGTGGCACCAGAGAACTTCCTCTCCCACCTTCTGGCCAGGACCAGGACCAGGAGCAGCCCATCTATGCGGAAAGCATCGAAGATGGTGGTCATTATGAGGAGGTGATTGAAAATCTGGACCGTCCGGAACCTCCTCCCTTCGTTGATGATGAAGGAGGGGATTATGAGGAAATGCCGGATCACAAGGAAGTCTCCAATGATGACAGTGCTGAGGTGGACCAGGAGTATGAGGAGCTCTGCAGTGGTCATCCTGGAGAAATGACTTCTTCAGGTAAGAGGGCAAGCTGGTTGAACAGGCTGAACTTTACCTTCACCCTGGAGACTCAAGTCTTGATGTAAATTTGTAGTGTGTCCTGGTGGTTGGTTTATGAAAACTGGGCTAGAGAAGGTCACTTCAGAACATAAGGTATGTTATGAGTTCCCTCTCTTAAGAAGGTCCATCTGGTGGGACCAAGAAGAGGGACCTTCTCTGTGTGGTGGCTCCTTCCCTGTAAAACATCATCCCTGTGGAGATAAGACTGGTCCCACCAGTTTTCCAAAAGACCCTAAAAACTTGGTTTTGCCAACAGTCCTGGGAACCCCAGAGTGATATGGAGCCCATCAAGTGATTGGTTTGATTGTTGTCACCAGGGGAGTGAGGGTTTATTGGGGTTTATATTTGGGATTTTATTTCTTTAAGCTAGCTACAGTCACCATGAGTTGGGCAGCCATATAAATTTTCTAAACAAACAAACAAACAAATAAATGTCGACCGTCCAGCTGGCAAATTCAATATTGAAGAAACTTTACGGTCTTGAGGTGCCATAAGAGATAAACTTTATTGAATACACATCCTGGCATTGAAGAAACAAAATCAACTCCAGTTTTCCCACACGAAAATCTGGTTAGTTAACAATAGCTTTTCATAATCCCCACCCACCAAGTGTTCACGTTGTCCAATCACATCTCTTCGGTTTGTTATGGGAATGGTCCACTTCTCCATCAGATACCTGCTTTTCATGACTTTGGGTCTCAGGGTCCATGGAGGACTTCTTGAAACTCCCGTTTCTTTCCCGGTATCTCCCCCCCCCCCGTTTCTATGGCAAGTTGAGTAGCGACAGAGGTTAGCAAGCATCTTAGCAATTCAGCCTGGACAATAAGTTGAATTTGAGAACGAGACTGCATTTGGAAGAATGATCCCAGTTCCCCGGGGTTTCTTTTAAGAGCACCCCAGTTCCCTCAGGATGCAGAATAATTGAAACGCAAGAAGACAAATTCCCTTTGGACATCACAAAAGACCTTTGCAAGGGTAAGAGCAGGAAGAGAAGGGGGAAGTCATTCAACAATTTGAAGCACTCTTGGTAACAGAATAAGAGTGTAATAGAGTTGGAAGGGACCTTGGAGGTCTTCTAGTCCAACCCCCTGCTCAGGCACTACACCATTCCAGACAAATGGTTGTCCAATCTCTTCTTAAAAACCTCCAGTGTTGGAACACCCACAACTTCTGGAGACAAGTCAATTAACCCAGTGATTAATTTTTCTCACTGCCAGGAAATCCTCTTTAATTCCAGGTTGCTTCTCTCCTTGATTAGTTTCCATCCATTGCTTCTTGTCCTGCCCTCAGGTGCTTTGGAGAATAGGTGGACCCCCTCTTCTTTGGGGCAGCCCCTCAAATATTGGAAGACTGCTATCATGTCACCCCTTGTCCTTCTCTTCATTAGACCAGACATAGCCACGACTGTTCTTCATATGTTTTAGCCCATCTTGTTTGCCCTTCTCTGCACTCTTTCCAGAGTCTCAACATCTTTTTTACATTGTGGTGACGAAAACTGGATGCCGTATGCCAAGTGTGGTCTTACCAAGGCCTTGTAAAGTGGTATTAGCACTTCACGTGATTGTAATTCTGTCCCTTTGTTAATGCAGCCTAGAACTTCATTGGCTTTTTTGGCAGCTGTATGACACTGCTGGCTCATATTTAAGTGATTGTCCACTAGGACTCCAAAATCCCTCTTGGAATATATCCCTCTCTGATAGATGTGCCTTGATTTAAATTCTCGCACCATTGAATGTGGGAGCGGTTGATCTTCAACTCTGTTTTCAAGTTAACTGCGCTGGGTAAGAGTTAGGATAATTCACACGATGGTTATAATAAGATACTCCATCTCCACAATTTTCTTTTTCAGATGTTGAAGAGCATATATATGATGTGAGTGAAGGAAGCCTATCTGCCGTGGCCCTTTATGACTATCAAGGAGGTAGGTCAATTCTTCTGGATAATGGGGACTGGGAAGCGCATGGAGGTGGCTATGATGGGTGAGGAATAACAGAGTTGGAAGGGACCTTGGAAGTCTTCTAGTCCAACCCTCTGCTCCAGCAGGAGATCCTATACCATTTCAGACAAGTGGTTGTCCAGTCTCTTCTTAAGAACCTCCAGTGTTGGAGTACCCACAACTTCTGGAGGCAAGGCCGTTCCACTGATTAATTGTTCTGTCAGGAAAATGCTTACCCTTGGTCTGAACAAGTGTTGCCTGCTAGTTAAGACCCTCTTCATTTTTTTCCAGAGGGGGATGATGAGATTTCCTTTGACCCTGGAGATACCATCACATCCATCGAACGGGTAGACGAGGGCTGGTGGCGTGGATCTTGCCAGGGTAGAGTTGGCCTATTCCCTGCTAACTATGTGAAGCTCCTTTCGTGAAGATCTGCCCAACGGTGGAAGCACCCATCCCCTGCTTCTCCAGCGCCCTTGTCTTACTTGCTGTGCGACACAACCAGACCACAACCTCTCCATGCCCCATCTTTCTGCCTCCTCTTGCATGGAACAATCAGATGCTTTTTCCTTCCTAGAGCAATTGTACATCTCCAGGATCTGTCCTCCTGTTCTTCTCGTCATGCGGTGATCTCTGAACCTGGTTTGTTCAATCTTTGGAACTGGATCCCCACAACCTTCCCATGCCCCATCTTTCTGCGGTGATCTCTGAACCTATTCAAGCTGCAACTGGTTTGTTCAATCTTTGGAACTGGATCCCCGCAATCTTCCCATGCCCCATCTTTCTGGGGCTCCCAATTCCATCTTGGCTAAACCTCTCATGGACCAAGAGAAAACGTGCACTGAAGCTCCACGAGCTTAGAGTGATGGTTTGTTCTGTCCTTAACTTACAATCCTTCTGTCAACGCTGCTAACATCGGATGTTTTTGCATTGACAACAAATGGAAATGTAGCCATCTTTTTCCCTTTCGCTTTTAGAGTCAGATGATGCTGGGAGGGGGGGGGATGTGAACGAGAGTCCAGCTAGACATAACAACACTAAACCTAGCGTGAGAATCAAGGTTATTGTAACTAGAACTGATAAGGAATTGGTGGGCTGGAGAACTGGAGAGGAGGCCCACGCTTCAAGCTAATTGGGGAATGTGATTTATGACTGTTAATTGGAGGAAGGAATTGTGCTTTGATACTATGTGCTCAGGGGAGGGGAATTCAGTTTTTGGCTTCGATTATGCACTGTCGATATTATGTTACTCAAAATAAAGATTCTTTAAGGTAAACAATGCCTCGAAGTTCTTTTGAAGAGTTTCATCTGTCGGAACCATGACACCTTCATGGAGCAATCAAAGTTGCAACGGCACTGAAAAAAGTGACCTACCAACAATCCAGGTACTAGCATCAGCACATGTGTCATGAGATCACAATTTGGCTGCTCGACAACCAGCATGTATTTAGGGTGATGTCAACATCCTGGTGTGTGTGTGTGTGTTTGTGTGTGTGTGTGTGTGTCACATGATCGCTGTTTGCAACCTTCGCAGCCAGCTTCCCACAAGCAAAACCAACGGGGAAGCTGGATTCGCTTAAGGACTACATGGTTCACTTAACCAATGTGGAAAAAAGGGGGTGAGATCAGTTGCCGCTCCCTTCAGCACCCTGCTTAGCAATGGAAATTGTAGATACAACTGTGGTTGTAAGTCTAAAATTGCCTGTACAATATGGTAAGGCTATTTTCAGAACACCCAAACACCTCATGTGACCAGCTTGCCTGAACAAACAAGCCAGATTGAGATGAAGGGCTGGTTCACACCAATCAATCCATCAGAATAGAGGTGGAAGGGACCTTGGCAACTTTAAGACTTGTGGACTATGCTGATTAGTGTACATTGAAAGTGGCAATAAAATTATTATTCTATTCTATTCTATTCTATTCTATTCTATTCTATTCTATTCTATTCTATTCTATTCTATTCTATTCTATTCTATTCTATTCTATTCTATTCTATTCTATTCTATTCTGCCTTCAAGAGTCTTTAGGAGTGTTAGAGAATGCAGATGACCTCAGGAAATCATCTAACCACATTTCCATGGTACAGAAGAACTGAAGTGGGAAAGAAATAATGGTGGAGGTGTCTACCTCTACTGCTCCATTGTAGACCAAAAGGCTTTGCTGTGCTCTCTCTCTCCTACAAGGGTTTCCCTATCTGGGACCCTCCAAAGTTGGTGTTGAATACCAATAATTCCCAGCCATGCAGACTGAGACGTTATGGGAACTAAAATCCAAAACATGTAGAAGGTGCTAACCTAGGAAAGGTAGTTTCACCTCATGTCCTGGATGTTCTGGATTTAGGAAAAGCAGAAGATACTGAGTTCTCCCCTGAGAGTCCCTCCTTCTGGGGGTGGAGGCAGTCCTGAGTTCAAGCTTTCCACCCTTTGCCCTTCACTCCAACCTTCCAGGGAGGAATCCCCAGTGTGCAACTACTTCGCTTTTCTGTTTGTGGTGCATGTATTGATCTCCGGGGACATTCAGATACCGTAGATATCGTCTCTCTTCTTTAGCCAGCATTGGCTCCAAGGGTGACGCAGACAAGATTTGGGGCACCTGATACCTCAAAGAGGCTCGGAGGAAGAAGCAGAGACCCCCTCAGGGCAGAAGAGGAGAACTTCCAAATTCCTCCCCCCTCTTTTCTGTGGCACCTTTGGATCCCATAGACGGTCACGGAGAGAGTTCTCCTGCCTCCACTTCCCAACGTTGCAGCAGCAGCAGAAGGACAAGCAGCAGCTTCATTCTTGTAAAAGCAGCGGCTTTTACAAGGTGAGGAGACCCCAAACAAAGATGGCAGTGAAGGACCTCAGACCTGGCAAAGCCCCCTTCGGCAGCAGGGGGAGGGGTGGTGGGTGGTGGGACGGTGGAGGAGGCATTTACTATGCACCCCTTTTTAAACCAGCCTTTTTGTTGCTCTGTAAGGTACATACATTGCATCTGATTCAGACTCTTCAATTAAGTCTCATTCTTTCCTGATGCCTGAGAGAGGGGAAAAAATATCTAAAATGAAGTGTTGGTGGTGAGGAGACAGGGGAGGACCTGGACCTTCTCCCTGGAGACCCCCTGACTGGCCCTAAACCTGGGAATGGTGGAAATTGACTTCTTGGTGGGATTCTTGGATCATCTACTGAGTACCAAACTCCCCATGCCTCTTAATCTCCCCTTTAAACACACACACAGAGAGAGACACAAATACACACACATACACCAGGGAAAACCCCTTTCTAGATGTGTTTGAGAAAGAAGTTGCCTGTGATGGAAAGGAATTTGGGAAGATCCTCGCAGGGGTGGGAAAGCAACGGACCTTTTGGGGGTGAGGAGAGGAAGACAAATTCCAGAGGAGGATTTGCTGGTCAGCAGAAGAAGCCCAGAACGGTCCTGGATTCCTCCTGAGGACCAACATGAGGCGATCACTGATCAAACCAGGAAACCAACGAGCACCTTGAGGTCCATCAAAGGAGGGTTGGGGCTGCCTGGGTGAGTTTTAAGTGAGGTTCCAGGGAGGGGCAGAATAAACTCAAGGAGGACCGTCTCTTCCTGGCTGCTGCTTCACACAACCCCCTTAGCATGAAAGGGGGGATCTGTATCATTGGGGGATGTGGCAGAAACTCTCCCAGCTGTGCAATGTTGCACAGGAAGGGCATTCGTGTGCAAAGACCACGGTTGTGTTGTGTGAGCTCACCATGTTGTGATTAGGCTCCAGAGAGTGACATGAGTAGACTTGGTGAAATGGTTGTGTGAAAGCAGCCACTCCCAGGTTCAACCAGTAGCCGTCCTTTGTTCTCACTCCGGAGTTCTTCTTGCAGAAGGAAAAGACCCCCCCCCATACCATCAGCAGTAGGGATCACACACACCCCACACACGCACCCTGTGCATGTGATCAGAGGCAGCTTGTACCTTCACACCATGCAAAAGGTCATAATTCCTGATGTGTTTAGTTTTTGCTCAAGCCCTCCCAGTTGCAGGGGCCACACAAATCTCCATTTGTGGCTGCAGGGAAATTTGCAGGGTGATTAGGATCCTCTCCTTACGATCCCCAAGGCTGCATCTGCTCTTTTTGATCAGCTGCACAAAGTTCTCTTGATCTTTTCCCTACATCACCTTCTTTTTTTTTTTATAAATATTTTATTAATTTTCTAGTTTTACAGTCAAATACTTAACAGACAACATATTGCCTGGGTCCATTAGTAATTCAGTGGTATATATTAGCTTCTTCAGTCTAGATTCAATATTACACCACCCAGTGTTTCTTCTCTTCTTCCAGTAGTCCCTGTTTTCCCACACTAGGCAAATACAATTCTTATTGTTATTGAGACCCCGGAAAGAGTGCAGAGAAGAGCAACAAAGATGATTAGGGGACTGGAGGCTAAAGCATATAAGGAACGGTTGCTGGAATTGGGTATGTCTAGTTTAATGAAGAGAAGGACGAGGGGGGACATGATAGCAGTCTTCCAGTATCTCAGGGGCTGCCCCAGAGAAGAGGGAGTCAAGCTATTCTCCAAAGCGCCTGAAGGCAGGACAAGAAGCAACGGATGGAAACTCATCAAGGAGAGAAGCAACCTGGAACTAAGGAGGAATTTCCTGGCAGTCAGAACAATTAACCAGTGGAACAACCTGCCTCCAGAAGCGGTGAATGCTCCAACACTGGAAGTTTTTAAGAAGAGACTGGACAGCCATTTGTCTGAAATGGTATAGGGTTTCCTGCCTGAGCAGGGGGTTGGACTAGATGACCTCCAAGGTCCCTTCCAACTTTATTATTATTATTATTATTATTATTATTATTATTATTATTATTATTATTATTATTATTATTATTATTATTATTAATGAATATACAATTGAATGTCAACATCTTTTGTTACATTTTTCTCATAATATCAATAACGTCAGTTTTAGATTACTTTTCTAACCAAAACATATCTTAATTGCATTTGCACTTAATATCCACATGTTCAATCAGTATCCTGTTTTCACTTTTTTTTATTTTTTTATTTTAAGCTCTGCATCACATTCTTGATCTCTCATTTTGGCGTGGAAGATTGGGAAAGGCTATCCAAACACTGGAGTTATTTGCTTTTGACAAAACTATGAGATTGAAAAGAGTATTTTTTTTGTATCCTCCTGTAAGTGGATCGATGCCCCTTAAAGTCCCCTGGTGTCCTTATGCAATCGCTTTGGAAAAAGGAATTTTTGCTGCAATTCCCATGGACTCTACTTTCGAAGCAGGAAATAGTTCACTTAATAATCAACCTAAATACGAGCCAAATAGTCAACTGTCAGGTAAATCTTCCTGCTCCCACTTAAATAAATGGGTCAAGAAATCCATTTCTGCTTAACTATGTTCTTTCCCAAAGCCCAACAAGATCAGCTTGGCTCTTTTAAGAGTAATTAATGACTTGAGTCTTTTAATTCAAAATTAATTAACGAGGAGGTTATTTCAAATCACGATGTTATAAACTGTCACAATTATTTTAAAGGGTGTGCACTTTTCCATTGGTCCCATAAAGCCGTGGTGATGCAGTGGTTAAAATGCTTCTTTTGCAGGCAAATTCTGCCCATAGCCAGGAATTCGATGCTGATGGGACTCAAGGTTGACTCAGCCTTCCATCTTTCCGAGGTCGGTAAAATGAGGACCCAGATTGTTGGGGGCAATAGGCTGACTCTATCAACTGCTTAGAGAAGGCTATAAAGCACTGTGAAGCAGTATATAAGTCCTACTGCTATTTCCATCCCTCCTAAATTCTGCCATTTTCCATTTTTTTCCGTGCAGCTAACTTTGATGGACCTCATGGAAGGGGGCAATCTGACCCTGCAGGTGACTGAATTCTTGTTTCTGGGTTTCTCTGGCATGCCCAGAGGTCAACCTTTCTTCTTTCTGCTCTTCCTGGCCATCTACCTCATCACCTTGGTGGCCAACTCAGTCATACTAATCTTGATCCAGCTGGATTCACGCCTCCACAGTCCGATGTACTATTTCCTCAGCCATTTGTCCAGCTTAGACATCTGCTACTCCTCAGTCACCCTCCCCGCCATCTTGGTGAACCTCCTGCACCAGCAACCCACCATCTCCTACAACGAGTGCATGGGCCAGATGTTCTTCCTCATGACCTTTGCAGGGACTGAATGTGCACTACTGGCTGTGATGGCCTATGACCGCTATGCGGCCATCTGTGAACCCTTACACTATTCTCAACTCATGAGTAAGTGGGTGCAGATCCCTCTGGCCACGGCTTCGTGGATCTGGGGTCTTGTTGACTCTATCTTTCACACTGCATTGGCCACCGATTTGGCCTTCTGTGGAAACAACCAGATCAATCACATCTTCTGTGATGTCCCCCCACTCTTGAAAATTGCCTGCAGCGACACCTACACCAACGAGATGGCTCTTCACACTGCGAGTATCTTTGTAGGGCTCTGCCCGTTCCTCCTGGTTGTCATTTCGTATGTCTACATCGTATCTTCCATTTTGCAAATCCGCTCTAGCAGTGGAAGGAGAAAAACCTTCTCCACCTGTGCTGCCCACTTGGTTACTGTCATCCTCTTCTATGGGATGATCAACTTGAATTACAACCGTCCCAGTGCGGGCTACTCCTTGGGGGTGGACACTCTGGTTTCCATCCTCTATTGCATCGTCACCCCCATGCTGAACCCCCTAATCTACAGCCTCCGAAACAAGGAGGTAAAAGGGGCCCTACAAAAACTTCTGCGCACTCAGGAGAAGGACGATGCATCTCCTGGAAGACAGTGAAGTAAAAAAATGGGATCACCTTCCTACCTTCTCTGCATATTCTTGTTTATAGAGCGACAACAGTTTTACCTCAGTGAGGCGTTGTGTAGCAGCAAATTTCAACAGGGCTCCTTTGCTCAATGCCTCTGGGATTCTACCGGCCATATCCTTCCTTCCTATGTCGCCATTTTGGTTTAACCATTTAAGGTGGAAATGGGAAAAAAAAGATCTGGAAAACTTTCTCCCAACTATCTCCAAAAGATTTTTCAAGGTATTTTCACGAGGCAAGGATGTCCTTTGGCTTCACTGTTTTTTATACTAGAAATGGGAGTTGTTAAACTGCTTCAGAATAAGTTTATGCCTGTTTTGAATGATATTGAAAAAGACTTACTATGATCAGACAAATTGCAATTATCTTTACTGGGTAGAATTTCCGTAATTAAGATGAATGTTTTACCAAAGATGCTCTTTGGACTTGAGACAGTGCTGATATTGAGAAACAATGGCAAAAAGACATTTCTACGTTTACATGGTTAGCCAGAAACAAGATTTGTTAGCCCGAATAGGATTAACATCGCTCTATTTATGCCTAAGCAAGAAGAGGCACCTCACGGATAAGAGATGAGCAGCAACTTAGAACGACGGGGAATCATTTTATATACAAACAAATTGGGTTCGGAATGTGTTCTTCCATTGGTCCACATCATTTAACCATGATCCAGTGAGCATGCTCAGAAGCTTTATGTTTGTATCATCCCATCATATTCTTGGCATGATCTTGTTAATGTCCAATTGTATATTCGCTAAGTTTGGTTTTTACATTACAATGAGTTCTCAGGTTATTAAAATTCAACTCTGGGCAATTCTTGTCTCTGGCTGGTTTGAATTGGTCCTTATAAGAATTTCACATTTATTTATTTTATTATTATTATATTTATTATTTATTTTATTTTATTTTATTATTTTATTTTATTTTATTTTATTTTATTTTATTTTATTTTATTTTATTTTATTTTATTTTATTTATTTTATTTTATTTTATTTTATTTTATTATTTTATTTTATTTTATTTTATTTTATTTTTATTTATTTTATTTATTTATTTTATTTATTTTATTTTATTTATTTTATAATTATAATTAATAATAAATATACAGTTGGAAGGACCTTGAGGTCATCGAGTCCAACCCCTGCTCGTGGCAGTAACCCTATACCATGTCGACAAATGGCTTGTCCAGTCTCTCTTACAAAACTTCAGTGTTGGAGCATTCACCACTCTGGAGGCAGGTTGTTCCACTGGTTAATTGTTCTAACTGTCAGGAAGGTTCTCCTCAGTTCCAGGTTGCTTCTCTCCTTGACTAGTTTCCATCCATTACTTCTTGTCCTGCCCTCAGGCACCTTGGAGAATAGCTTGACTCCCTCTTCTTTGTGGCAACCCCTGAGATATTGGAATACTGCTATCATGTCACCCCTAGTCCTTCCTTTCATTAAACTAGACATACCCAATTCCAGCAAACGTTCCTGATATGCTTTAGCCTCCAGT